>OU343219.1:160018931-160057859 GCA_910596185.1 Chrysanthemum makinoi
TCCTCTACTCCTATGTGTTCTCTCTGACATTCTGGATTGTCATATTATGTGTTTTGGCATCTTCATGAATGTCGCTGATGTATTTTGCTCCATTGAAATGAAATATATTATGAATAAAAATATTTCAAGCACATGTCAAATGTTCAACGCTGTTTATGAATCACCAATAAAAAACATGTAATACTTTTGAACACATATATAATTTACAACATGAAACTAGATATCATATTTAATCCGACTTGAACAAACACCTATATTTCATCAATAATTTGGTGACAAACGTGGTTATTTCGATTATATAATACTTTTACATTTGTCCGACATGCCTCTAACAAGATCACCCCTCTATTTATTTTAACAGCTTCTCATATTCTACAGTCAAACTACCGCTTGTTCTAGAGCAAGCAAACGTTTTGATAAGACTGAATACATCCGAATGACTATAAGATTTCTTTTAGGTTTTTAAAACGCTCCAAGCAATGTGGGATTTTTGGTGATTGTGGTGTGTGGGTTTGTATATTCTTATATCGATTGGCACATGGTCTATCGCTGCACGCTGATGATCCTACGATGTCGCGCTAGCATATCATGAAGATGATTCAGCTTTTTTATAAACATAGATTTTATCGCTTGTACTAACACTTTTAAACTTATTCCAACTTTTTTATAAACATAGATTTTATCATTTGTACTAACAGCTTTAAACTTATCTCCAACAAAGACTTTCATTATTTTATCATGCACCATCTATTGATGTATTCATTCACACATAAGCCATTAATGTCTAGACAATGGATTCATAACAACTATTTACTACACTAAACACACTTATAACATGCATACATAAACCAATAATCACATCGCATCCTTGCATGCAAAAGAACCTTGTGTATGCAGTAACATTCATTCAAAAAAACAATGGGAGACACAACGTAAAAGTATGTACACATTTACATCTAAATTTGTTGTACAAGACAGCTTAATCTTTCTTTTAAGACTCCATAACCTAGCCATTTATTCTACATTTGGACATCCATTTAATCATGCCATTTGGCCGCCCATTCCAAGAAAAATTTTAAAAGGGCCACACATAGGTTTGTCAATTGATTTATTACCATATCATTACACAAACACACTACACATAAAAACTTATAACAAACTAACCTAAAATTTCCCTTTTACTATTTCCATATTAAAATAAACGGATCATACTTTTCATACTATTAATAAGTACATTATTAATAGTAAAATAATAATACAACCTTTCCTAATATATATCAAATCTTCATATAGATCACATTTGTACACAAGTGATAATGGCAATCTCCCAATCCTCTATTTCATCAAAAAATTCTACTAAGCCTCCAGCTTGCCTTATATTTGATTTCAAGTCAAGGTATGCCCTCGCCATTACCTTCTTGGATTGTCACTGCACTTACTAGGTTTTTGTTCATACATGATAATCTCATTTGTATACATTTTTCCGGCTTGTTGGTGAGTACTACACGCTATGTATCCGAGAATCTTGTAGTTGAGATTCACTCACGATGGTGAGTCATTCTGCTGCCCAAATTAACTTTACGCTAAGATGGGCCGCCCTTGTGCAAACGCTCAAGAAGTCCACAAGGATGAAATTTAATCAAATGCTTGACTTTTTGGCCAACAAGTTAGAGTGTGAGATACGGGCTTTGTATTTATGTAGGCCAATATTTGCTCTTTCAACCGTTTGACAGCTTGTTGAATTGATAATGACATTAAAAGGATGTTTCAACTTGCGAGGAATGGGTTGATAGGCTTGTACATTGCACATGCACCTGATAACTTAGCATTATTCTACTATGATAACCTAATTGTGGATCTTCGATGAGCCAACGCGATGTGATAGCAATACATGATAAACTTATGGAGCTTGCTACTTCTAATCTCGCTCGATATTATTTCGCATGGGAGGAAGAAGCTACGTCACCTCCCCTAAGAATCTCTCCGTTCCAAACTAGAAGTCAAGGAATTGAATGTCAAGGAAAGAATCTATTCATGGATTTTTGGGTAGCTTAAAATTGTTGATGCCGCATTGTTCAAAGGACGATGAATGGTACTATGGGGTATTTCGGTTGCGGTTCATGGATGTTGGGCCTTCTTCTTCCGCTATGACAGCTTCCGGGTCATAAGGCCTCTAGAAAAACCTATGCAAGGAGGCACTGCCTTCAAACACCAAGATCGGCCTTGCGGAAGTTCAAGATGTCGAGGCATTTAAAGGCTCTAACAAATGACCACGAGGAGGTGCGGATTAAAAGTAACTTGGTTTAAGGAACGAAGGTTGGAGTGTAGTATTTTTATGCAGCATGCTCATGCCGCCATAACGCTAGAATCGGGTGTTAGCATAACTTAAAACTCAAAATAGTTTGTCTAGTTTAGCCTTTTGTGTTTCCACGCTATGTAATTGTTAAAAAATTTTTGTTTGTGCTTCTTATGATTACCAAAAAAAAAAAAAATGTTCAACAATTACATAAAAATTAACATGCTATGTTTTTGTGTAACCATCTGCTTGGGGGTTATCGTAGTATGCACCTCGCTTTTTGATCTACGCTCGCGTCCGCTACATAATACCGTATGAATGCTTTATAGTATAATGTATATCATGGAAACCTTGATGGGGCATCTCTGTTTTAGGATAGCAACCCTATAGTAAGCAACTTCATAACAAAGTAGAAACTTATCATATAGGGCAACTTCATTTTATTTGGGACCGTAGATAATTTTGTTTTTTTTCCTTTCAATAGTCAAGATTTTGTGGGTGTACACGGTTCAACTATGTTTTGGGCACGCATGGTAACTATCTCTTCCTGCTTTAGTGCTTTATCCAAAATTTTGTTAGTATTTTACCCACTTTCACCTAAAAAATAAATAAATAAAAATAAATAAAACAATTAAAAATTGTATTTGACATGGCAGCCTTTTGATTATACATTTTGCATCTTGTGTATCTAGTGTTTGGATTTTACTCCATTTTTGCTAACTAAATACGTCCTTGCATTGGCATAACATAACAAATACATAATACAATTTAGTCTACATATATTATGAAATACAACATATAACGAGAATTGGTTGTGGCTCACTTGTTCATTGATCTACCTCATGTCATAACCTAGGTGTATCAATTCGCACTTTGTTCAATTGCTCGGGTCATTTTTAGGTGGTTCAATTGTTATTCAATTTTGCAAGTGGTCGGGTTTCTTCATCACTAAGGTCACCGGGTTCTCGCGCATACATAGAATCATGAATTTCATCACCGTTGATGTAGTCTCACTTGTACCTCATAACACGAATCCACCACTTATACAAGATGCCGAAACATAGCCCCATCACACCATCACACCTTCACTTACTAACTACATTTGTTTTAATTCGCTAACATGTACACCACCAAGTCTACATGCATCAACCCCACAAAGAGTATTGTTTTTCTTGCATAAAAAATTGACAAGAGTACCACATGATTTCTCTATTCGGTGCATGCCTTGCATCTAAGGTCAATCATACTTGTTCTCTTTCCATCCCGCAATTAAATTACTCAACCGGTTTCGATGTTATAACGTAAACAATAGCATTCGCGGTTTATATAAGAACGTCTACTAGCATAACCATATGTATTTTTCCTCTTCATTTATTACACTTGAATGGTGTGCCATACTAGTTGGTTGGAGAATTTAATTGAAGAGTAACACACATAAGCTTCTAAAATATTCAATTACCTTTGTGACTAGTCAAAGGTCACCAAGATTGTTATAGCAGAGTAACCTTAGAAAAATTGTAGTACATGTTTATATTATTTGGTCTTCACCACTAGCAAAGAGGTAACATGTAATAACATTTTTAAGTCTTATTAAAACCTAGACAACATGTAGTGACAACACGCTTATATGATAAATTGTCTTCAAAGACTAGCTCTAACTTTAACTAGCGCTTTTAGTCAGTACTTGATGTACCGTGAAGATATACTTAGGGACCTAGAATGAAAACACAAACCTTTTATACCCCACACACGCTTATGGTCCCAAGTCCCAAAC
Source organism: Chrysanthemum makinoi (assembly GCA_910596185.1). Classification (NCBI taxonomy): domain Eukaryota; kingdom Viridiplantae; phylum Streptophyta; class Magnoliopsida; order Asterales; family Asteraceae; genus Chrysanthemum; species Chrysanthemum makinoi. Next base: position 160,023,002 of record OU343219.1, read on the forward strand.
AATCAACATCCCATACATTCCTTGTATACTAGGTCACTTTCAAATAAGAATCCAAAAAAAAATATATCGTCCTTTTTGTCTATTTTTAGAAACAACGTGTTGGTTGTACGCTCCCCGTATGTACTTTTAGAACCATATTCGTCTCAGACATTTATACAATGAATCTTAAATAACTGTGCACTTTGATATATTTTATATTCTATTAGTAATTTTTTATTTAATTCAAAGTTATTTAAATTGTTTATTAGGTTTATGTTTTATAGGTATGCTCATTATACCCTTTTAACTCTAGTGCTTCATTCTTTAGGGTTTATGTTTTATATGACATGTTCAAAACCCACAGATGATGTAAGTTTTTTGCACTCGCTACTTGATACACTTTCTTGGTTTGAAACGTTACATTCCATATATGCATATTTTAATAATGAGTTACTTGCATTAACTGTAACAGCCCAATGACGCCTACCAAAATGATTTATTCTGAAACAATGGAGGCTGTGATTCTTTCGTATAGATCAATGAGATGCGTGCACAATAAAGGTGACCATATTATAATTATTTTACTGTAAACCATGGCTTTTATTTTTTCAAATATTTTACATCCATTTGCCAAAGCCTAGACCCACATTTCACAAATCATAACAAACTAAAATTCAACACAAATACATGACTAGAAATAGAAATACCAACATAAACAGACATCACAATCAGCTAAGACAACAATTAATCTGACCAAGACACTATGCCTTTCAAATTTCTATGAATGACAGAAGCTGTATTCGGCTCGTCGCTTCTTCATTACATTGACTAATATCACGCGTTTCCCATGACATCTTCGGGTTTGTACTTGTTAATTCAAATATCACAAGATTCAAATGGGTATTGGAAAACGTGAGGTGGGGGGTGAATCAAGTTACGTTTAAAAACAAGATCTTTTTGTATCAAATCACTTATGAAGCTTGTTATTATATAAAGTATCAATTATTGAAAGTATCATTATTGTTTATGACTAATATAAAGCTTAGTAAACCAAGTTGTCACACAAGCATCATCATCAAACCACATCATAAGCAATTATAAAAGTAAAGAGATAAAGAAAGGAAAGTGCAAACCGAACACGAGGATTTATAGTGGTTCGTCAACGGATCTCCTCTCCGCCCTACTCCACTCCCCGAGTACCCAACTCGAGAGTTATTTCACTAAATCAACAAGCTCCCTTCTTGGCGGAGAAAACCTTACAATCGTCGCTTACACTTTTTCCGGTACAAAGCTAAATACCGGGTTCTAGTTCGAGGTAGAACCAACCTAACATCGCCTATACAATATTTCCGACACTAAGCTTGATGTCGAGTTCTTTTCAAGGGTACAACCACTCCCACTATGTTTTATGGCCCAACATAACAAACCTTTTGTTTTATGGTACAAACACATAAACCATCTAATCTAGTTTGGTGAAAGTGTTGTGATGATGCAATGATATTTACAATGATGATCCATGACATAAATATCTAATGGATATGAATGACTAATCTAAATGATCTTCTTAAATAAGAAGTCTTCAATCAATGAGGATATCAAGAGATCTTGAATCTTCATATGTTGATATGCTTTGGTGAATGAGGATGGCTAGATCTCTAAACTTTCCTTGGTTGATCAAAATGTAAAATATGCTTACAACAAAGATGAATGTTAGAAGCATTATGATCATGTGATGGTGAGGGTGATTGATGTATGCTACTACATGTTTATCTATAGATCTAAGTGATGAAAGAATGTTAGAGAGAATATATGTTGGAAGGGATGAAGATATGAGAAAACCATGGGATGGTATTTATAACCAAAAGTGGTAATCAAAAATATAATAATTTATTAGATTTGATATCTTAGAATATCTTCCAAAATCTTTTAAAGATTTAGATGACACTATGCATGAGGTAATAAAAGAGTGTTTTACTTTTTATGAAAAATACATTTAAACAAATGTATATACTTATTAAAAAGGTAAGTTACTTGTAAATAAAATGTAAGTAACCTTTTGTAAAATAAAATATCTAGTTGAGTGCTTGTCAAAATAAAATATATTTTGTCAAGTGTAAGTAAACTTTAGTACTTGTATGAATATTATAGTTAGTTTACTTGTACAAATAAAAGTATATATTTGTTAGACATTTTACAAAAGATGTATTTGTATAAAATACTTGTGAATGCAAAATGTAAAATGAGGTTCGAAATAGAATGGTTAACCTATTAAAATACTTAGTGACTCTAAACGTATTTTAAACATTCTAAATGATTTGTTAATGTGTTTGATCATAATGCCACATAACAAACATGTACGAACCTGTGTTGTAACATACGAGGACTTGAGACATCGAGAGGTGTTGAATGTATGTTGAGACAAATGTAATTACAAGTAACTTGTACATTTTACGTTATGTATTACAAGTTACATGTTTGTCATCAATCAAAACAAACGAGACTGTATAGATTAAATATCGTAATATTTGCACTAACAGGTATAAAAGCTCCAACTCTCCAATAACATGATTCCTTTCAGCCACACGTGCCCTGATTTCTTGAGCCTTGTTCATCAACTCTGCTTCATCCACCATGACAACACTCACATCCCTTCGAAAGTTCGAACTATCATCATATCTCTAACAAAACTAGATCCCTGCAACACCGCCAGTTCTTCACCAGTAATGGCATAGGTGTATTCATCCTTTTAAGTTTTGTTTGTATGTTTTATTCCCCCCCCCCTTTGATTGGTATGTGTGTGTTTTAAACAGAAGGTTTAGTTTAAGTTATAATATAATTAGTGTTGTGTCAGTGTACAAAACTGATGCGTCCGTTGAGTTGACAACCACCTTACCATTTTGTCTACCACAAGAAGTAGCATTAAATGACCAACCTTTCACATACACGCCTTTTCATTTTCCCCATTTTTTTTATTATTACATATACCGCAGGTTACTACTATTAAGATTAAAAACGAAACCACGTCCAACAAATTGCGTGTATATATATGAAACCAGGAGGACAATTTTTTTTTTTAACAAATTACAAAAAATAAATTACAAATAATAATAAAATAAAATAAGATAAAACTGGAAACGTAAGAAGTGCCGGATTTACCTTCATTTTTTATGGACACTTATTCATATTCTATGCTTACTTACTTGCAATATGTTACTTTTTATTGTTTTTTTTTATTCTATTTTTTATTTCTTTACTTTTTTCTTGCACTTTGCAGGTTTGATTTTTTTTGGGGCATAACAATACAAGAATAAGGAACTTGGCATAAGTTTATTCCAAACGTTCACACATTAAAAAATAATTGGCTAGGTATATTGTATGTTTTATTTACCCAAATGTCTATTGTATTTTATTTTTTTACCGAAATAAATTTGTCCATTTTTGTAACTAGTTGGCCAGTTTACATGAATACACGTATGACTAATAAAAAAACACTGAATGCAAATTATATCCACTCAATCCCCACCCCTTTTTGCATACATCACAACTTGACTAAAAGTACTATTGTTCCATGAGTACACTATTTAGTTTCCCAAAGTAGCATTTGCTAGCTATGCACTAGAAAAGTCGTCAAAAAAATTATTTGAAAAAAATAGCAAGATGTAAATTAAATAAATCCAGTGAAACCCTAGCCCCTTGTTGCATGCATCACCACTTGGCTAAAAGTACTACTACTAAAACTAGTTGCCATGAGTACAATATTTAGTTGCCCAAAGTACCATTTGCTAGGTATGCACTAGCAAACTAGTCATAAAAAAGTTTAAAAAAATAGAAAGATGTAAATTAAATCCAGTCAAATCCCAGCCCCTTGTTGCATACATCACCACTTGACTAAAAGTACTACTATTTAAACTAGTTGCCATGAGTACACAATTTAGTTGCCCAAAGTATAGTTGCCATGAGTACACAATTAAGGCGCCCAAAGTACCATTTCCTAGCTATGCACTAGCAAACTCGTCAATAAAAATATTTGAAAAAAAAATACGAAGAAACTATAAAAAAAATATATATATTGTGGGTTGGTACTTATTTGGTGTGATCCACTTGTCCATTGGAAACAGACAATTGTCATAACTAGTTTGTCAGAAATTTCGTGTCTATATATGACGCTATGTAACAAAAACAGTTCTAATACTATCTCTATTAGTGATACTATTATAAAAGCAAACATAACGATGTCTGGTGGCATGGTTTTATGTGATGAATTACCAATGTTTGGTGGCTCAAAGTTGTTAAAAGATATTACGATCGCGTACTACAGAGGTGAATTGGAAGTTGCTTTACGTGACGAAGCAGATCATAGGAGGAATGCTGTTGAAATTAGGGGCCGTGTCAACCGTAGAAAAAAAATGATAGCGGAAGTGGAGCTTTTATGCGGTTCGGATTGTTGGTTGCCAACTATTAATCACCTGTTAAGGATGCAAAATGAGGATTTGGCTGAGAGTTCCAAACTTCTATATTATTTGTTTAGAAAACATGACCGTGTTAAAGAGCTGAATGGTTTAATTGAAAAGTTGGAGTCAATGGAGGTTTGATGTGATTTGTATAAATTACATGGAAGCTGCTGCCTTTTGTTTATTAGGGGATCATTGTTACATTTTGGAGTCACTTATCTCATCTTTGTATAGTCTGTGTATGTCATGTTAACCTATGGATGTGATCCCTTTTATGTTACTATTTACTAGTATTTACTGTATTTGTTTGCGTAGTTATTCAAACTGTATTCGAGATAGTAAGCCACTTTACAAAATAAAAAAATTTACTAATAAAGTAGTAATATGAAGATGAAATTTTTTTTAGTTAAAAAAAAAAGTCATAGTGGTAACAACTGCTACAAGTGTTAAAAAGTAAGTTTTTAGTACAAATTAATTTTGATTGAATTGGGGATACAAACTCGATTAAGAGTTACAACTCATGCAGAAAGGAGGCTAAATGTTTTCAACAAATTCTTACGTCTGTTCATACGTAAATCCCCAACCACTGCTAACGTCGATATAACCACTGCTAACATCGTTGTACCCACTCCTAGTGTCGCAAAAACCACCGCTAGTTTCCACGCAAAAAGAAAATTTCTTTGTGTTTACGTAATCATTTATATTCAAATACCAAAAAGGAGATAAAATCTGCATGTAAAGCTTCTCGTTCCTTCCCAAGTAATATTATGTCTAATATAGAAGCAACAGTGTAGTAGCCTAGGCACGTGCCTACCCACAAAACAGTTAATGAAAATTAATGATAACGCGTGCACGAACAGTAAAATCCTCGCTATAAATACACGAGGTAAATCAAGGGGAAAGTCCAGAAAAAGCAAAAAAGGAACAATTCCTTCACCTACAAAAATATTTCCACCTCGCAAATCGTGCAACCGAATATTTTAAAAACCGAAGAGAAGTTGAAGATGTTATTCAGAAAAAGATACCGATGGTACACAGTGCAAAAAGAATACATACGGACATCAACAACAACTCGTTGCCCACGCACAGCCGTTTCCAAAAAACCCATACATAGCCTAAACCTTTACCCAAAAAAAAAAAAAAAAAGCGCAAAGCTGATGCTGCGACAACTGAAACATGTTCTAAAATGACTACTAAAACCAGTTAGTCATTCTAAAATGAAGACTAAAAACCCATCTCCGCGAACATCCACAACACACCTTCACCCAAAACCCATGTCCTTTCACGTGGTGGTAGTCTGCCAGGACCATATGCATACCAAAGGTGGGAGTCTAAACCTATTAGACTCTCATTAGCAATATGGGATCTTGAAAGTGCAGACATTTCCTTCTTAACCTCGCCGTTGGAGAGCTGAAGAAGGAAATAAATCATGGGAATTGGGTCATAGGAGTGATAATATATGTTCGGCAGATGGGTCCCGTAGGGAAGGGCGACAAAAGGAAGTTAGGGCCAACGAAGTACGTAAACCAGCCTCTTCCAACAAGAAACTTCCCTAAGAAAGTCAAACAACTGAGGATGAAAGCTATGCCTTCTTCCTCTGTTGGTGCAGCCCGACCCCATTCAAGTGGCGCTACTAATTCAGGGATATTTGGTTAGATAGACTGGGTCTATGGAAAAAATGACCAGCTTGAGGGATCCGGGATAAAATAAAACCTGCGCGGGTTGGGAAGCTACATTACCAAAAGCCCTTCTCAGTACCGCGCAGATGGGCGTATTTAGATGGGAAATCCCCGAAAAGGCCCATTGAAGTTGAAAGGCCTATCTAATTACTCGGGAATCCCATGGGTTGATCATACGGGGTCCACGAGGAAGCAAGTCGTGAAAAACTCCTTCAAGGAAAGGATAAAGGCAAAAGACCCACACCGAAAGCCAGCGAAAAGAAGAGTGTAAGCAATACAAAACCAGTGGTAAGCAGTAAAAGTCGCGTACCACTGCTAATGTACTTGTCAACGCTACTATGATTGTGAGGGATGAATATGTAATACTCTAGAATGTCTTCGGTAGGATGTTTTGTATTAGATAAGAGAGGTGATACTCACACCACACTTTTTGATTCATGCACCACTAGTTGTGCATTATAGTATTGTACTGTACAATACTGTAATGCACAACTAGTGGTGCATGAATCAAAAAGTGTGGTGTGAGTATCAATTCCCATTAGATAAGTATTGTAAGTATATTTATCTTGTACAGTACTTAGTGTATTTTGTAAAGGACTCCTTATCCTGTTAAAGGAGGTCCTAGGTTTGAGTTCTATATAATTTTTGGTGATGTCTAGAGTCGATACACTTCAAGGTTGTAAACGCCAATACTATTAACAACATATCGAGGTGTTTAGTGAGAATAAATGTTCGTTAATTATTATTCTTCTTAAGGAGTACTAGGTTGTGTTGGTTTAGTCACCTTCTATAGTAGATCCTTCGCTAAACTGGGATTTAAAACAGATTTTTATGTTAATGGACGAAACAATTTTAAAGACATTACTCATTCTAAAAACATCAACATCTTCACTTGGATTATTTTTTGAAGAACATCTTCACAACGGCATCAGGTTATCGGATGTGTATAGTGACATTCGTTTGAGTGGATTATTTTGAGCTTTATACGACGTTTGTAAACATAAAACAAATGCTACACTGCTTTTATGCTCGATTACTTAAATTAACTTACAACTGCTAGTTGTTTTTTACTACTGCTTTTGTGGGGCTGAACAGGGACAGTCGTTTACCACTGCTTGTAATAAACTTACAACTGCTAGTTAATTTGTACTAGTGTTGAATGTTAAACCTCTATTTTTGGAAGTGTGCATTGTCTCAAGTTGTTAGTTATTAGTAGGTTGTAGAATACGAAATGTAGTTCTAGAAGGAGTCGTGGGTTTATAAAAGTATTCCGTATGGAAAACAAGTTGCCCTAAGAACAAAATTAGGTTGCCAAAATTATTTTGGGTAACAACTACTTGTTGCCCATATTAAAAAAAATTGATAATGGGATAACAGAAGAGATGAAATAGTAAATACGTTGACATACAACGTTTGATACAGACAACCAAGTACATATTACGATTACTACATGGTTGTAACTTTAATTGTTACATATTATATAACCACTTTATTGATAAATATTCATCGACTACGAAAAATCTTAGCATCCAATGCTTCCTTCCCACACGCAGAACGCGTACTAAAACCACAAATCTTCATTCCCATTTAGCCTGATCCGTAACTTCAGCCGAACTAACCTGTTGAAAATGGCATTGATATATCATTAACCAAATCAAGTGATAATGTTTAAAAGGAACATGAATAGAATGGTAAGTTATAAATAAAGCATACTATAGGCAGCACAGTCTGTATGATTTAACAAAAGAAGAGATTCTTTGTATGGGGCGATGTAGAAAGATCCTGTTTCTACTAAAATTCCCATGCTGACAAATAATTCAAGTTCTTTGTTGTACACGAATACCGAGTGACCCAAATGGTTGCCAGTGTACGCTTCCACTATTGGAGCCTGATCCTTTGTAAACCCAAGCAAACGAACAGATAATAGGGTGGGGATGGCAAAGAGGCTTCTAAATGATCTTATGGCAAAACCATTAACATCCACTAACCATCCACAAAACAATGGCATATCGTCATCAATGATCATACCAGAAATGACTAGAGAGGTTCCAAGATCGAAAACATAGAATGGAACTGGGAGTTCATTTTTTAAAATCTGCGGAAGGTCTATAACTTTAAATTGGTTGGTTACCAAATCAAACGAAATCAACATATAAATCTTGTATGTAACACCGTCCTCATTAGTTAACTTTTCACTCCCAGTCCAATAGATAAAATGACCGAAAACTGCCTGACTTTGACGTTTCATTTTGATAGTTTCACGAGGGGGTGGAAATTTTCAAGGCATGTCCACCTTAACGAGTTGAAAGAAAAGACAGAAACATACCAGAAACCACTTTGGAAAACAGGATAGGAGACCTTCACGATCGTCGGGTCAAGAGTGTCTAGACGGACGGCAAAACCAAAACAAATCTTTTTACATTCAATTTGATGCGTGTAAAACGGACATGTATGCAAGTGATTTTCGGATTGCCGAGTTCCAAATAACAGACATTAGATTAGAGCCATAAACAAAACACGAAAGACCGTGAGAATTGCCAACTGCAATCATAGATGAAAGCATTAAATCTGCGGTACCGTAGCGTCACTGTTCATTAAAAGCTAAAATAAAACCTTTGTGACCCTGATCAAATGTTAGCGTAAAAAAACACTCATCGTTAGGACGAACACCATAATTAGAGATGAAAAAACCACAATCTATACTAGCCTTCCATAACTTGCAAACACTACGTAGCTGGAGTATAGACTTAGGAGGTAGCCTGCGAATGATATCTAGTTGAACATCCAGTGGGATATAGTCGGACATTTTGTTAAACAAAAGCTGAAAGATTGGGATAAAGATATGAAGTGAATAGACCAAAAGAAGAAAGAAAGATGTTGTTAAACAAATTAAGAAAGATTTGTATTGAAGAAAGAGATTGGGAAAAGAAGACATTTAAGGACATGTACCGTAATGTACTATAGGGCAACCAAATATTAAATTCTGCTAGTATATACCAAATAAATTAATAAAGTATACATAACCCATAATATATAGAAGTGGTTTGCAAAGAATAGGCTTTTTTGTATATGTGCACGGGTATTAACTAAAGAAATGCCGTTGAGTTAAAAAAATATTATAATAATCGACTAATATATAATAGAAGTAGAAATACCTACAGTATACGTTGAAAGAAAAATACTTCACATGTCAACATTAGACAATAATTATGGGTCAAACGGACATTAAGAATAGTACCTTGAAAGACCGCTATCATGTTATGTATTCAACCTTGTGCTTCCAGAAGTATTCAAGCATCCGTTCACGGTAAGCTAAAGTTGTTTGAAGAGAGTCGTCTACTTCCAGAGGCTGGTTACAGAGCAATCTGTACAAAATAATGCACACCCATACTCCGCAGTCACCATACAACTTTGATTGTTTTGGTACTTTTGGACACTTGTATGTGATTTTATAATCCCCCGGTGATATGCCCTTACTATGCAGTACACCAGAGTTTGTTAGGTACGATTTAAGCTATGTTTGTAAGTTTTGCTTGGAACCTCGCAACCACCGTTCACCTCCTGATGCTGACCCAAGAGAGTCATAAATGTAAACAACTCCAGTGCGGATATGGAGCTCACAGAGTATCCAATGTTTTGCACTTTCATTCATGGGAAAATACACCTGATATATAAAACAAGTGCAGGATATTATAAGCTGTTTATAACAGTAGTGGTATTTGTACGGTAAGAGTCTGCCAAAATGACCTTTGCAACATCTCGCCAAGCCACAGGGTATGTTGTGCCATCTGAAAAACTGGTAGGCATGTTTCCACCTAGGATTTGATTGCAAAAAGTACACCCTGCCAAAGCCCAATCTGCATCACCGGTCTAAACAACCACATTAATTCAACCCATGCATCCAAGTGCTGCGGATGATAAAGCAAATCAAAACTGTAAACATTGGTTTCATAAGTAAAAAAAAATAATAAACAAGTGCAGTAGACCAGCTAGGCATCGCCTTTACTCACTAACTCACTAAGCCACCCGCACGGGCAGTCTTCAACACATGCTAAGGCTACCCAAAAATTCCTATAAGCAATAACCGCACCGGAGCCCCAAGGAAACCTATAAAGTAATGGTTCTTTAAGCTTCAAATACTTGCGAAGGTAATCAGGAACAGTAATATTCTTCTTGTTGCATTTCGGGTGTCGTAAAAGTTCCTAAAAAATCAAATATATTCAATAACATACAGACAATGATAATGATGTTATTGGATTAACAAACGGAACCTACCTCTACAAACGGTTCAATTGTGGGCGAATAGAATCGACTAAGTGGACACGTTCTGGGGTTTCCGGATGTTTCCTGAAAACAAAGTTGAAAGATAAGCAGAAAAAAATAAAAAAAAGATTCGTTTCAGTTACAATTTAATAAGCTGATGTACATCTGAAACGGCAGCCGGGATAATAGCCTCGTTAATGACACCCTACGATCTTGTAACACGGCGGCAAGGAGTAGCTGATGTTTTTGATACCCCATTTTCCAAATTGACGGACCCAAACAACGTCGCGTAAGTTTGTACAATGCGCCTTCTTTTACTGAGGTTGTCGTTCAATTTTAGTCTCTTTCTTTTGTTCGTATTCATATCGGAGAAAAGATCTTCCAACAGAGGTTTGTCATTAGGACCTACCACATTTGCAAATGACACTTTCTTCGGTTTAACCTGCGATTGAGGGGCTTCAGCGTCTTTCTTTGTTGGTGTATCTTCTAGGCTAACCACAGCAACATCATTGTTACTGGATTCAAGGGCAACTAACGAATTTTTGTCAACCTCTTTCTTTTGTTGATCATCACAATCCATTAAATCTAAAGACGGAAGACACAATTTTGTATCGACGCTTTTGTTGACATTATGTTGGGAGGAAACAGGAGTGTCATTTTGGCCAACCACATTTAAATATGGTAGGTTGTTGTCTTTAAACTGACATTTGAGAATATAGTATGTTACAAAACAGCACATTAAACTATTTTATTTATCGGCGATGTTTTACAAAACAACTCAATAATAATGTAGATACCTCATGAGCTTTGTTGGTGGGTGTTCCTACTTCTGTCTGCACATAATCAATATTGCTAACGGGTTCTGGTTGGCAAGCCAATTGTTTCTAAACCACATCTTGCTGTTCGTTATCACAATCCATTGCATCTACAGAATTATCACCCAAATATTTTTCATCGTTTATGTAAGACGACCAGTCATTACCAGAATCCGGTTCCTGCTGAATTTTAAATATATATACATAAGTAGGGACGTATGCTTTAGCCGATATTTAAACTGTAACTGAAATATAACGTACAATAATGGGGTCACCGGGTATTTTATTTTCCTCTTTAGGTGCAACTGGTGGAAGTTGAGTACTAATTTCACCTCCATATTCCATAACAGAACATTTTTGGGTGATGGCACAAGCTTCAACAAGCATACCAAGGTTACATGGTTGCGTTTCTTTAAGCCCATCATCATTGTCAATGTCCGTTGCATGGTCCGCATGGACAACCTTATCCCCGTTAGGGCCAACAATATGAGACGACGCGGGTGGTTGTATCAACCAATGTTTGATATAAGTGTGGACACAAACGATTATTTGAGTTTGGTATAAACATTGGAGGTAAACAATTTTAAGTAAACACAAACCTTCGGATCATCGAGAGTAACGTCAGGGTCGTTTGTGGTGGTACAACTTTTAGTATGTTCAGGATCAACAGCAGCATAATTATTAAGACCCAATAGTTGCTGTACTTTTAAAAGTCTGCTTTGGACACTCATAAACACATCAAGTACAAAAGGTGTATTTCTTACCGAATTAATGCCGTTTTATATCATCAAAACTTTTTTTTTCCAAATCCAGTAACTCACGAAAAAGACCCCCTGTCGAATGAGTAGTTCTAGTTTGTGCAACATTTAAATTGAAATCGTCCATGCACAAGTTTAAATTGAAATCGTCCGCGAATTCATTCGAATGCTCTGCAGTCTTGTAACCATCGGCTGTGTCTAGAATAGACAAACCATCTATAAATTGGGCCTGGTAATACACCACGGTTGCTTCATTTCAAATTGTGTTGCGAAAGTTCAGCAATGGGAGTTGAATCCTAACAACAACAAAAATAATTAAAAAAAATAAAAAAAAAAATTGAAATTACTCTAATACTGTGAACAAATCCGGTACAAGTTAGTGGGTTCAGCAATGTAAGAGTGTGTGATGCATACCGGTCCAAAGAGGTTACAACAACCGGTTCCGAAACTTTGAAAGTCCTGACCAAGCAAGATCACGTGGAATGATCTTATTGTCTTTCACCCACCAACGTGAGCTTTTAGGATAAGTCTCCAAAATCCAAATCAGTAATAGCCACAACTGTCATCTTTAAAACGTGTACTTATGCAGCTATCGTTTTTGAAAATGTTTCAAGGTTTACCAAAGTAAAGGTCACTTGTTTAGGATGAAACAAGACCTTTATGGTTACAATTTAAAAAATAAATCACAAACTAAAATGTGTTATAACATTTTTGTTATCTAAATTACGGTAACTTTTATATTAGGCACTTGTATACGAAAAAACACCATGATTTCATAACAATAAAACAACAACATTAATTTTAGGTACTTTTGAAATGAATAAGTAATAGCACAACAAAATAGAATCAAAAGCAAACTACAGAGAATTCAAACCTTGAAAGCCCAAGCGAACCCGTATAGATTGTATGTGTCACTGAACTTTGGGTTTTTTTCAATTTTAACAGATGATGTTTTCTGTGAATATGAACAATATTGACAATCCTTTGATAAAATTTATGCCACATATATTCACCCCAAGGAAATACATTTCAGGCCTCAAAATCATCAACCAAGGACAATAAGTGATTATGGATGCAATTCCCTGTCTTTCTTTTCCCATAAATACCAGCTCTGCAGCTACCAGCAGACACACCCTAACAGCATCCTCATCAGAAAGAGATAACCACCTTTTCCCATCTTTTTTTCCGTCATTAACAAGTTCCAAAAGATCAATTGCATGTACATTTGTTATACCATTACTCTTTTTTTTCAGGAAATGCACGATCGAAAAATGCGCTAGATCGTTTAATAGGTTTTGAAACTTTGCCAAATCGAACCCTCAAGTATCAGACAAAATTCTTTCTGGCCAAACCTTAACGAATGATCACCAATTTGGAATTTTAGTGGAGGGGAATCGGAGATGTTAGAAACATATACCTGGTGTTGCAAAACATAATGCCTCGAAGGCGTCATTCTCGCACGACTTTATATCCAACCATGAACCAAATACTGTTTTCCTGAACAACCTTTCCCGGTTTTCATTCTTTGACAAACAGAGTTTAATATCTGGCAGCAACTTCAATGTAGAACGAACTGCGATTTTACAATTGTAAAACTTTAATTTTGTCATATGGAATTATAGAGTAAAATTAATTAGGGTTTAGAGGGTTTTGTGAATAAGATGTGGTTTGTGAGTGTGTGCGTGATGTAGAAGACGTTTAATTGTAGAAGCTTTACAAATTGTACAAGAAGATGTTTGATTGTGTGTGTGTAGCGTGATGTTGTGTGCATTATTATTATTAGTTTTATAATACAACCAATGTAAAATGACCATATTATCCTCGTATATAAATACAAGTTGCCCAATATTATATAGTTGCCCGAAAATACTATTTGGTTGCCCAAAAAACAATACCTTACAATACATGACATATAATCTCAAAATACGTACTTCGGTCATACCTTTGTCGGACACATGGCACCCCATGGTTGGATACCAGGAAATCGCTGGGAAACTGGTCCATTTTCATTCGGCAAAAGTGCATGGTCCGGAAAGCGATAAGCCTCAGGGCGCGCGGTCTATTTGACTCATTTTCCCATTTAAAAATTAAGTCCAATTTATTTTCAAAACCAATATTTTTCCATTTTTCAAAACAATATTATTCAAAAATTGTTTAAAGAATGGTATCATCACAATTATCCTGCACAAAGATACGTTAGGTGGTTGAGAAGCTTCTATTGTTGCTGTAGGGCTTGGAAGAAAAACCGTCTGTTGATGCAGTGAGACTTCTTACGTTGCATTTTAATGCCAACTGAGGTCAAATTAAGCTTCCGTTTCTTCAATCACTTAGAAGAAAACCATCTGCTGATGCAGTGAGACCTCTTACGTTGCATTTATGCCAACTCTCCATTGAAGTCAAATTAAGCTCCGTTTCTTCATTTGTCAACCCAAGATATAGTTACCCTTTCCTTTCGGCATCCAATCATCTTCAATTGTGGGATCCGGATCGGGAACATTCTTATATACCAATATACATGCATACGTTAGTGAACACACATACAGATATATGGTGGTCGAAAACACCCAAACAGTAATCGACTAATAAAAGTCAATTCAACTTATCAATCAGATCATAAAAGGTATGGGAATAATGTGTTCCTCAAACTCTAATCATCTAAACCTAACAATCTTATCCTAGGCACCTAGTCCTTCAACATAGGTTAACATCATTTATAATTAAGCATATAGGATAATTAAGAAAGCCCGTTAGAAGATATAGATTTGAAAACATTCTCCCCCTCAATCAATGACTCATTTTCTAAAAGGTTTAAAAGCGCTGAAGTCATTGATTGAGTTTTCACTTATTACGAAAACTCTGAATCTGATTGATTTGTAAACAACTCATTTTCCACCATTTTGAAAGCACAACAAATATTTTTCTGAAGAATTTTAGACGGAAAAACATTTGTGTAGGAACAGCAGTCCTTCGACATACTTTCCTCAATTAGTTTTAGGATAAGAGCACGAAATATTAGAAAATTGGTTTAGCGCAGCACTTTCCTTCCTTGAAGAGCGGGTTGCTATCTGAAATAATAGCAAACCATTGTTTAAGCGTGGGTCACAGTCTGAAATAACTGCAAGCCATAATTTGAAGCGCGGGTTACAGTCTGAAATAACTGTAAACTATAGTTTTTGACATGTTTAGAAAAAGAATATTTACACCTCCTGCTCGAACTTCATCTATGGTCCCGTGCCATTATTGAATGACATTTCTAAGACCGCAGATGTTATGGATACCAGAAGACATGTCTTTAAAAACAATATTTTTGGAGTTTTTCAAATTTTCTGATTTTTATGGATTTTTTGTTGGTTTTATATTTTTCTATTTGGTTTTTGAAAAATATATACACAGATAGAGTAGATGATATAGTAAAAGAAGATGATACGAGTACCGAGATAAGGATATCGAACAGCCCTGTTGTAGAAGATAGAAATCATCATCTCTTAAACATTCACCACCAAAGCTTCCAAGGGCTCTTGAAATGTAAGAAATTGAACCATCTGAAAGTGAGACTTTGGCAGCTTCCCCCCAAACCGAAAATCCATTAGATGATCAGATTCGAAGCTCTATTTCAAGCTTGCCTTAGCCAGGTGCACAGAGAAGCACACCATTTTCATCGATCTTGCTGCTCCTTTTAAGAATAATCACCGTGATTCTTCGTTCGAGGTTATATCATCCAATAGAAGAACAACAACGTATCATCCCACATTTGAATACCTCTTCTCAAATTCCTTTTCCACTGAAGTCTGAAGCGATCCATTCCAAAAGGTGTCAAGAGACCACTTCCCCCAAGTAGATGAATTGATGCAGTAGTCAGTCTCTTAGACTAGAGCTCACGAACCCGAATACACATATACCCGAAGACAAAGAAACTTATACCATCGAGGTAGCAGATTAAGTCCGATATCCAAAGAATAACCCCGATGTATACTTTTCTCTCCCCTGATGATAGTGTATGAAGTTCATGAACCCGAAGTACCCGAATGCCCAAAGAGAGAATAACCGATAACACTGAAGTAGCATGCTGAATCACTGATTATCTCTGCGGATGACAATCTCTGCGGATGTCAACTCCGGAATAAGTGATTATATCTCTGAATCACTGATTAAGCCCTCATGTAAAACAGCTGAGCATCCCCAATGTACACAATCTCTCTCCCCTGATGATTGCGATTACATCGAAATCATCACACACTTGTGTACCTCTTTTATCTTCAGAAACTAACTCTTCCATCTCTTCCCCCACATAGTTGGAATAAGAACGCTAAACGCCATGAGTCAAACATTGAGTTTCTCTGCGGTAATGACCTTCGTCTTCCCGGGATATCTAAAATCACTTAGAAGTATTAAGTTCATCAAGTTTACTTGCGTTTAGATGCTTGTCTCCTTCCCCCTTGCTGGTTTTGATACTTCATAATCAGCAACTCATTGTAAGCCCGTAAACTAGAAATTTGTTGAGAAGAACATTAGAAATCTTGTGAGAATCAACTTGCTGAAGTACAGTGTGAGCAAGTCTAATTAGGGATTAAATATGGCATTTCACTCTCCCCCAATTAGTGCTCTCCCCTAAACCGACAATCTTTTAATAAATGCCCAGAATAAGAAGAAGTCTTTTGATAATAAAATGCAACTCGTCTTTTAGTCTTCTAACATACAGCAGAAAATGTAGAACCGACTGTAGACTCGACCTTCTTCAAGATTGTCCAGTTGGGGATAGATAGTTAACATCCTCAACACACCAAAAAGCATCCCAATTAACTAACATCTTGCAAATCCCCTTAATTAAGATCCCTCCCAATCAAACAAGAATAGAAAGATGTTCATCAAGGAAATCAGCAATCAGCCCGCAATGAACACACGAAGTGGTAACACCAAACTACCAATCACATCAAACAAGAACAGAGAGATCGTTTGGAATCATCATGTTGATGTGTACGTGAAGCATTAACCGGAAGCACTTTGTCGATAATCATATCAGCCGGTGTTTTGCTTCAATATTTGGGAAAAAATGTTTCGACCAGCAGAAATAGTACAACAAAAACAGCATAAAACATGTAGAAACCACAACAAAATCATCAAAACACAAAATAACCTTGGCTCTAATACCAATTGTAGGATCGTGAATATTATTGTGTTTGATGATTCGGGTGGTCTTGGATGATGGAAATACATGATAGCCATTTTAGAGAGAGAAAGTAGAGAGATGGGTGTTCAAGCTAGAGACTTGCTTTGTAAAATGTAAAAGGTTAGATTGAAAGCACCACCCCTTCCATGGATGGAAGGGGTATTTATAGTTACAGACTCAACGACCTCCTATCGGCCTGTGGATCAGGTATACAAGGGGTAAAGACCCGTCCTTCCTCCACGGTGTTACACTAAACTATTCTACGCTACTAATTGACTAATAAACTACTAAATAACGTAACAAACAATATGTCTACGAGCTAACTTATGCTAGATAATATTTGGGGTGACCGATACTTTACTTATGGAATTTCCAATTCCTAACAGTTGAAGATGCAAACCTGAAGTTCTTAAGAAGTTTGCCATCCGTATGGCATGTGATTGCTACTATGATTAGAGGACAACCTGGTTTGGACTCTATGGACTTTGATGATCTATACAAGCATTTAAAGGTATATGAGCATGAGATGAATGGGCAAACAAGTTCAAAATGTCACAACATTGCTTTTGTGTCTTCTAAAAATAGAAGCAGTACTTCCACTAAAAGTACTGCTTATCCTGCTCAAAGTACTGTTGGTGATAAACAGCATATTTACACAACCATGACTACCCCTACCTCATCACCAACAAACTCCATCAACTCTGATGAAGTTGTATGTTCCTTATTCGCTCAAGAAGCCACTTTACCTGTTACTTATGAAGAAGATTTGTCACAAATTGAAGAGGATGCTCTAGAAGAAATTGACATAAGATGGCAAGTCGCCATGATCACAGCAAGGATCAAGAAGTTCATGAAGAAAACAGGAAGAGGCATTGACTTCAAACCCAAACAGGGTATCACGTTTGACAAATCCAAGATTGAATGCTTTAATTGTCAAAGGCCTGGACACTTTGCAAGAGAATGCAAGTTTGCTAAATATCAGGCAAATAGAATGATTGAAAAACCCAAGCTTGAACAAAAGGAAATTCCTATTACTGAAACAAACCCAAAAGCTTTGGTTGCTCAAGAAAATCCATCAGAGGTTGACTGGAGTGCTGAATTTGATGATGAACCAGTAACCTACTCTATGGTTGCAATGGAAGAGTTTGATTGGAGCACAACTTTTGATGAGGAACCAGGATTTGCTGCTTTAGATTCAAGAGATGGCCTTGGAAGCTTTGATTGGAGCATGGAAAGTGAAGAAGAACCTATTCTACTTGCTATGGTAGCTACTTCACCAAGTTCACCCACTATCTCTGAGGTATGTTCCAAATGTAATAACTTTTATCAAAAAGTGCTTAAAAATTATGTGACTGAAAGAGATAATTGTAGAAGGGCTAGGTCTGAGGTAGCTGGTTATCAATTGACTTTATTGTCAATGGAAGCCAAAATAATCACTCATGAAAATAATGAAATGGCTTGGGCAGAAAAATATGAGCAACAAGATTATCAATTAAAATTGAGTGAATGAAAGTTAGGATGTAAGGTTTCTGAACTTGAAAAGATGACTAAAGAAAGAGATGAATTGTTAGAAAAATTTGATGCTTGGAATGAATCTGGTCTTTCACATGTTAGTTTTATTGAAAAACAAAAAAGAGTACACATTAAAACTGGCCTAGGTTTTGGTAAGGAATTTAGCAGTACAGAAGAGAACCCACCTAGTGATAAGGAACAAATTGATTCAGAGGAGATAACAACTAGTGATGATGAACTCATTAGCTCAGAAGGAAACACATCTAGTAATGAGGATTCAATTAGTCAAACACCTCCTGAATTTAAGAAAGACAAGGGTTATCATGCCGTTCCTCCACCAACTGGTAGTTTTCAACCACTTAGGACAGATGTTTCTTGTTTTGGAGTAGACAATTTAGGGTTTAGGAAAAAGCTTACTGGTCAATCTAATTCAGGTCCATCTAGTTCTGAATCCCCAAAAGAAACAGTTGAGAAACCTAAGGATGATAATGTTAAGATTTCTGCAGTACCTTCAACTCAAAGTACTGCTAAACATTCAGCAGTACCTTCAAGAAAAACTTTTCAAAATACTGCTAAATCTTTTTGGGATAGTTTTGGTCAGGATAGTTTTCATCATTCACCAAAAAGTCAGGATAGTTTTGGTCATAGAACTAAAGGAAGAAATTTTGGGAGTATGGGTCAAAAATTATGTTTTGTTTGTTATAGTCCTGATCATTTGATTAAGGACTGTGACTTTCACTCAGAATATTTAAGCAAATTCCCAAAGACCACATCTACCAACCATAAGCCAAGAGAGAATAAACCAGTTTGGAATCATTCACATAGGGTAAACCATAGTAATTTCTCAAAAGACTATAAGTACCATCACCAGAAAATACCTTTTTCCAAACCACCAGTACCCTCAAGCAACACTTTTCAAGGTACTGGTAAGACAAAGTTTTCTCAAGCAGTACCTTCTCAAAGTACTGCTAGGTTTTCATCCAATCAAGGTACTGCTAGCACTTTTTGGAATGAAAGCCCTAGGGGATCCAATTACTATCAACCTAGAAGGCGTTACACCTCAAATAGAGTATCTAGATCAAAGAAATCTACACAAAAAGTTAAAACCAACTGGGTTAAGAAAGAAAGTACTGATGGGGAACAAACAGTACTTTCAGCAAGTAAGGGTGAAAAAGGGAATTTTGTTGAAAAAGAAAAACAGAATTTTGTTGAAAAAGAAAAAGAGAATTTTGATGAAAAAGAGAGTTTTGTTGAAAAACCAACACATGTTTTGGAACAAACGAAAATAATTGATCATGTTTTCAAAAACAGTGGATATTACATACTTAAAGAATTTAAGTATGTCACTCCACACGGGGGAACACAAGTCAGTAATGGCTTGGGTTCCTAAAATTAACTAACTCTTTCATCTTTGTGCAGGGCAACCCAGAAGAGGAACTTAAAGATCATTTAATTGTTGATAGTGGTTGCTCTGGAAGCATGACAGGAGACAAAGAGATTCTGTCAGATTTTAGATCATATTTTAGAGGAAGAGTTGCATTTGGGAATGATCCTAGTGGAGGTAGAATTACTGGAGATGGAACCATCAAGGCAGGAAGCATAGATTTTGAGAATGTTCGTTATGTGAAGGAGATCAAGTTCAACCTTTTGTCAGTATCTCAGATCTGTGACAAGAAGCACCCTGTGTTATTTACTGACACAGAATGTCTTATTCTTTCCCCTGAGTTCAAACTTGTTGATGATCACTTGGTAACACTGAGAGTACCAAGAACCAATGATGTGTACAATCTAGATTTGAAGAATCATAATTCTACTGAAAGATCAACATGTTTAGTAGCAAATGCAACACTTGAAGAAGCACATCTATGGCATAGAAGATTAGGTCATGTGAATTTCAAGAATATCAACAAGTTGGTTAAAGGAAATTTAGTTAGAGGTTTACCTTCTAAAACATACAAGAATGATCATTCATGTTTGGCGTGCAAGAAGGGTAAACAACACAAAGCTTCATGCAAGAAGATTGAGGAAAGAACTATTAGAGAACCTTTAGAGTTGTTGCACATGGATCTGTTTGGACCTGTTTCTGTTGCAAGCTTAAACAAGAAGAAGTACTGCTTAGTTGTAACAGATGATTGTAGTAGATTTAGTTGGGTCTTTTTCTTGGGATTTAAAGATGAAACCTTTGATGCTATTCATGATCTTATAATAGCCCTTGAAAATCAATTGAGACTCAAAGTAAGAGGTATTAGATGTGATAATGGGACTGAATTCAAAAACAAGTTTATGGATGAATTTTGTGCCAAGAAAGGGATTAAGAGGGAGTTTAGCATTGCTAGAACTCCACAGCAGAATGGTGTTGCAGAAAGAAAGAGCAGAACCTTGATAGAAGCAGCCAGAACAATGCTTGCAGATTCTCTATTACCTATTCAATTTTGGGCTGAAGCTGTAAGTACTGCTTGTTATGTATTAAATAGAGTATCAGTCACTAAACCTCAGATGAAGACACCTTATGAGTTGCTTATGGGTAACAAACCCAACATTCGTTTTATGAAACCTTTTGGCTGTCCTCTGACTATTCTCAATACTATTGATACTCTGAGAAAATTTGATGGCAAGTTAGATGAAGGATACTTATTGGGGTACTGTACCAATAGCAAAGGATTTAGAGTGTACAACAAGGTCACCAAAAAGGTTCAAGATTGTCTTCATGTTGAATTTTTAGAAGATCAAGAACATCTAAAAGGTAAAGGTCCCGATTGGGTGTTTGATCTTGATGTTTTGACTCCTTCTATGAACTACGTTCCTGTCAGAGAAGAAAATCAAGTTGTTCACAAAGAAGAAGATTTACAATACATTGTTCATGGAGTCAATATTAGACCTGATGTTGTTCCTGATGAAGAACCTATAACAATTGAAAAGGAGAAAAGTACTGTTGAACCAAAATCCACTTTGTCTGTTGAAGATCAGGCTCTCCAAGATGAGCTTAATAGGATGCTTTTTCAAGAAACAATAGCACAATCTTATGAGGATGATCAAAGAAGAGCTTATGAAGAAACAAAGAAAAAGGGTAAGTCTACAGATTACTCTCACAGTACTTTAGATCACAGTACTTTGGATCAAAGTACTACCGCGCCAATTGACAGTACTTCTGATGATTTGAATGATCCTAACATGCCTGGATTAGAAGACACTGATGATGAGTTAGATGATGAAGGTATTTTCTCAAATTCCAATGCAGAACCTGATTTCACAAATTTGGGTGATGATCTTGAAGTTCCACAAACTCCTACATTAAGAGTTCATAAAGATCATCCTGCTGGTCAAATCATTGGACCTTCTACATCAGGGGTGCTCACAAGAACCAAAGCTAAAGGTTTCTCTAAGCCACATAATGCTTTACTTAGATTTGTTTTAAACAAAATAGGCTGAATCATAAGCATCAACAAACATGCTTGTTTACCTGCTTTATCTCTCAAGAAGAACCCAAGAATGTAGCTCAAGCTTTAGCCAAAGAGAGTTGGGTTGAAGCCATGCAAGAAGAACTTCTTCAATTCAAACTTCAAGATGTTTGGGTACTATGTGATTTACCAGATGGAAAGAAGGTCATTGGTACAAGATGGGTTTTCAGAGTTAAGAGAGATGAAAGAGGCAATGTCATCAAGAACAAAGCCAGATTGGTTGCACAAGGCTATAGACAAGAAGAAGGAGTGGACTATGATGAAGTGTTTGCTCCTGTAGGAAGGATTGAAGCCATTAGATTATTCTTTGCTTTTGCATCTTATATGGGCTTTCCTGTTTATCAAATGGATGTCAAGAATGCCTTTCTTTATGGCAAAATCACAGAGGAAGTCTATGTAAAACAACCTCCTGGTTTTGAGGATCATGCATATCCAAACAAAGTCTACAAAGTTATTAAGGCTCTGTATGGCCTTCATCAAGCCCCTAGAGCTTGGTATGAGAGACTCTCCACTTTTCTATTACAGAATGTTGCAAAAATCGTGAATCGGTAGTCGGACGGTCGACCACCCTGCAGCGAGTAATCGGTCAAGTCGGGATTAATCAGTGATTAATCGGATTGTCATTTCCTGCAGTTTTTTGGTATTTATGGAGACCAAACTAAAAATCTTAACTGATTCCAAGCCTGCTATGTTTCCAAACCTCAATAAAAGGCTCCAATTCTGATTATGATGCCCATTGTGCGTTATAAGTGAAATATACGATCCCCAAATTAAGTATAATACCTAAATTATTATTATTTTTAAAATGACCGATTTGCCCAATTCGGCCGATTTTTTACCGATTTGGCCGATTTTGACCGATTCGGCCGATTTTTTGACTGCTTAGTGTCGATTTTTATCCTAGGCCGATTTTTTGACCGATATTCAAAAATCGACAAGGTACTCGGCCGATTAACGATTAATCGGCCGAGTTGACCGATTTTTGCAACCTTGCTATTACAACGTGGTTACAGAAGAGGAGCAATTTATAAGACTTTGTTTATCAAGAGAGACAAAAAGGATATCATGCTTGTTCAAGTATATGTGGATGATATTATCTTTGGAGCTACAAAACAGTCAATGGTGAAAGAATTTGAATAGCTCATGCAACAAGAATTTCAAATGAGTTCCATGGGTGAATTAACTTTCTTTTTGGGGCTTCAAGTTAAACAATCAAAGGTTGGAATCTTCATTAGTCAAGATAAGTATGTCACTGACATTCTTAAGAAGTTTAACTTCCATGCTATCAAGCTAGTCACCATACCCATAAAAGCTATAAACTCATTAGGAAAGGATGAAGATGGACAAGCTGTGGATGTCAAGCTTTACCGATCAATGATTGGTTGTCTTATGTACTTAACTGCATCTAGACCTGATATCATGTTTGCTGTCTGTTTATGTGCAAGATATCAAGTCTCACCCAAGGTCTCTCATATGAATGCAGTCAAACGGATTTTTAGTTATCCAAAACAACAACCTAAGTTAGGGTTGTGGTATCCTAAGGATTCACCTTTTCACTTGGAAGCTTTTTCAGACAGTGATTATGCAGGTGATAATTATGATAGAAGATCAACCACTGGAGGATGCCAATATCTTGGAAGAAGCTTAGTTTCTTGGCAATGTAAGAAACAAACCATTGCAGCAACATCATCCACTGAAGCAGAATATGTTGCTGCTGCAAGCTGTTGTGGACAAGTACTGTGGATGCAGAATCAACTCTTGCATTATGGGTTCAATTTTAAGAATACTCCTATCTACATTGACAATGAGAGTACAATTTGCATTGTGAAGAATCCTGTTTATCATTCCAAGACCAAGCATATTT
Organism: Chrysanthemum makinoi; assembly: GCA_910596185.1. Taxonomy (NCBI): domain Eukaryota; kingdom Viridiplantae; phylum Streptophyta; class Magnoliopsida; order Asterales; family Asteraceae; genus Chrysanthemum; species Chrysanthemum makinoi. The sequence goes on from OU343219.1 coordinate 160,046,948, forward strand.
AGATTAGGCATCACTTTATTCGAGATTGTTATGAGCATAGGCTCATTAATGTTGTCAAGGTCCACACAGATGATAATGTAGCTGACCTACTCACAAAGGGATTTGATGTTTCAAGATTCAATCATTTAGTGGTGAGTATTGGTATGATTAACTATTAAGCTACAATTAAGGGGAGGACTTATTAGTTAGTTAGTCCTATGCATTGTTTAAGGGGAGGCTATACAATGCTTTTTGATGTTTTTGCCATAGTGAAGAAAAGGATGGAAAGTACTGCTTAGACTTTATCTGAAAGTACTGCTTTGAAAGTACTGCTTACGTGGAAAGCACTGCAGTCTTGTCAACGTACTGTTCCAACGGTCAAAATAAGGGGTAAACTTCAAACAACGATAACTTTATTAATTGGGGTTTGATTTTTTAAATCTTACCTATAAATAACTACCCTCCGATTTTTACTCTCACCTTTATTTTTATCCATCCATCTCTCACTTTTCTCATCATATTCACCTTTGCCGTTTCATCAATTCTTATATCAAATAAGCAATTGCTAATCATAACACTATTAGTAAGCACAACATGGTTTCTAATTTAGACAAGACACCATCCAATGTCGCTTTTCATGACATAATTGATTTCCTAACTGGATCGTCCATCAATTATGCTTTATTGGTCGAACCTGACATCATTGATCCATGGATTCAACAATTTTGGGCTACTGCTAGATCTCATATGCAAGATGATGAATCCTATATTCAGGCTAAGGTTGCTGGAAAGATAGTTAGAGTTAGTGAAGCCACAATTAGGGAAGATTTATTGTTTGATGATGCAGAAGGGGCTATTCGTTTTGACAAACAAGTACTTTGGGATACACTTAGAGATATAGGGTATGAAGGTTCACTCACTGAAACAACTTTTAAGAAACCCTTGTTTAGTCCTCAATGGAAGTATCTAGTTCATGTTTTGCTTCATTGCTTAAGTCCCAAGAGTACTTCATGGGAACAATTTGGATCAAATATCGCCTCTGCTTTAGTGGGATTAGCTACCAATCACCTCTTTAACTTTTCAAGAATGATTCTGGATGGTATGTTATCTCACATCTCCAATGGTTCACCATTCCTAATGTACCCTCGAGTTGTTCAAGTCTTCTTGAACAAACAGCTTAAGGAAGTCCCTAAACCTTCTAGCTTGCTACCTGTTTTAGTACTTCCACCAAAGGTATTTACTTTCATGGCTAGAAAGAGTGACAAGTTTTCTGGGAGGGATACACCATTAACTGCTCACATGATGGAGGTCATACAAGCTGTTAGAGATGAAGCTGCTTCCAGTGAAGATCATGAGCTTTCAGTTTCAAGGGAAAGTACTGCATCTCTGCAAGGTACTGCCCATGATGATTCAGAACAACCTGTCAACCCACCATCATCTCCCAATGATTATACTTCCATAGATGGGTCTCAAACATCTGGAGGAGATGAGGGAAATATGGCTTCTGAGGGATCAGTTCTGGATAACTATGCTTTGACAAGGGAGCCATTGAGATTGAAGAAAGATTATGAAGCTCAAGTTGCACAACTTATGAAGTTGAACAACAAGTTCAGAAGATTGAAGAAATTTGTCTGGCCATTAGTTCAACATCACAGATTGTGGGTCAAATCTCAGAAGAAGAAAGGAAAGACATTTAAGAAGGTTTCTAAAGGCAAAAAGCTTCACAAGCATCCTTCATTCCAATTGGGGGGGAATTTGGAGCAAGAGAATTTGAATGAAGATGCTCAACCTTATAAAGATGCTGACACTTTTGATGATTCACATAAAGAAGCTGAGAAAATTGAGCAAACTGAGCCTCAAGGTACTGGTGATCAAGGTGCTGATGTTCAAGGTGATGGTGATAAAGGTACTGATTTTCAAGGAACGTTTAGGCAAGAGCTTATAACACCAAGGACCTTAAATTTTGAAGAAGAAGCTGGTCCTTCAACAGTCTTACATGAAGAAGAAGATGGTACATCTAAAGTAGAACATACTGCTAGTGATGATGAGACTATTGCTCAGATAATGCTCAACATTTCAAGACCAAGAGGTATTAGTATCCCTGGAGTTGAAGAACAACCTCAAGTCTTGCAATCGTCTCAACCTACTCAAGAGTTAGATCCAAAAGATAAAGGTAAAGGTAAAATGGTAGGGACAAAGAAGAAGAAGAAGCTTACTTTGGCAGAATTAAGAGCTATTGAGGGAGCTATAAATGAAAAAGCTGCTAGAAAGTTAAAAGCTGAATTAGATGCAACAATCGAAAAACCAATGAAGCAACCTGTTATACCAAAAAGACCACAAAGTATTGCTAAAGAAAGGAATGCTATGATGGCGTATCTGAAGGGTCAAGGATATACAGGTTTACAGAAGTTAAAATATCTAGAGATGAAAGACTTATATGATGCTGTTAGAGAGGCTTATCAAAAGCAAGTTGATAGTATTATTCCTTTTGATGATGAAAAGCAAAATGAGGATGCAATAAAAAGAAGTTTAAAGAGAAAGAGAACAACTGACGATGAACAGCAATCAAAGAAGCTTAAATTGAGAACAAATACAGTTGATGAGCTAAGGAATTATCTAAGAGTTGTAGATTTTGAGCATCCTAAGTCTAAAGAAGTTGCAGTGAAGAAGTCTAAGATGTCTACATTTGAAGTTGTAGAATCAAAGGAAGGAGACTATCTTATGCTTCATAGAGAAAATGAAAGCTATAGAGTATTTAATCTATTATGGGATATACTGCATATTATAGATAGAGAAGATCTGTTTCACATGTATCAACTAGTGCAAGAATATTTTGAGCATATTCCAGCAACTGGAGTTGGCTTAGTCTTACTGAGAGATCTTATAACTATCTGGGAGACAGAAGAAACAAGCACTGATGCAATCTGGAACAACCAAGAAGTTTGGGAGATTACTAGCTGGAGATTCTTTGAAGAATGAGGAGTGCATGTTTTGGAGTTAGAAGATGGGACCATGATTCACATGCTAGCAGAAAGAAGATATCCACTGACAAGAGATCTTATGATCATAATGCTAGATCATGGTATGGAGGTTGAGCAGGAGAATGAAACAGCTCTTATGGTGATTGAGTTGTTCATCAAATGGACAGAGTTAGCAGATGATGATGCATAATTACTGGTATGGTTTTTATAATATAAATCTTTTGAAAAATCAGTACTTTATTCAAAGTACTGCTGGACAAATAGTACTTTCTCAAAGTACTGCTTGCAGCTCAAAACCAGTAAAAGTCTTTTAATAAAAATAAATAAGCAATTTTTGTAAAGTGCAAAATACTTTTTGAAGCACAAGATAACAGCAACAAATTGTTTTGAGAGTAACATCTGATGGTAATCAACTCACCATGTTTTATAAACAAGAAAGAGTTTGACTCATCATGAGGGTACGGCTCTGATGTGATTATCAAATCCGTTTTTAGTTGAAAATTTACTAAAAATTGTATGGTTTTCAACTCACCATATCTGTAATAGTGAAGAGTTGGCTAGCCCACAAGAAAAATGGCTTGTGGTAAAGGCTGTGAAAAAACCATTTATATGGTAATTAGTTCACCATAGTTGTAAGAACTAACTAGTCCAAAAGCAAACGGCTATTGGTAAAGACTTAACAAATCCATTGACAGCTGATGATTTGCTAAAAATCATATGGTTATCAATGTACCATGGTTTTACACATCTAAACATTGGCTACTCCAGAGTTAATGGCTTTGGTAAAGAGACATCAAAATCTATTAAATTTTCAATGATTCACCTCTCACAGGAGTTAACACACCTGGAAGTGATGAGAATAGTATGAAAATTTATGATCTGATGTACATTTTGCCATATGTTACTGAGAAGCTGAAAAGATGAAGGTTGCTGATAATGATTGCTGAAAAGGATTGCTTATAAAGACTACTTTGATGATGATAATACAAGCACAGAGAGTACAAGACAAATCTGAAGATAAAGACACAATCTTTCCTTGAAGACAAAGATGTTAAAGTTAAAGATACAAAGGAACTTGAAATCAAGCAAGTAGAATTCAAGTTAGGGGAGGATTGTTGGGATATAAAGCTAAAGTACTGAAGAAAGTCAAAGTACTGAAGAAAGTCAAAGTACTGCTTAATGAAAGTCAAAGTACTGCTCGTGTCAAAGTACTGCAAAGGCTAAAGGACTGCTATGCAAAATCATTCAAGGATTATTATGTAATTCTAGAATATTCTTAGATTAGAATTAGTATTACTTGTCGTACAAGTATTGTAATTGTAAACCGACTAGGGTACTCCTTATGCCTATAAAAGGACCCCTAGATTGGCATTAGAGAAACGCAACATCAGAGAATATTAGTGATACGACTTACATGCAAGTACGATATTAGAGTTATTAAGGTTGTTAGTGAATCTGTATAACAAGCAGGTTCAAAGTTTTAATATAATCGTTGAAGTTTAAAGTTATCCTTCTTAGCTTTATTGAAGTAGTTTCCGCATACTTAATAGAGTTATATCAGTGTTTCATTGTTAGTAATTTAGGATTTATCCAAGGTTGCTAAACCCTTACAAGCTACATAGTTAGTTTGGTCAGAGTATATCGATCCAACACGGAAGAAAAAAAACAGACGAAAACATATAATAACAGGCAAAAGCCAAACAAAATGGAGGAAAACATATAAAAACGTGCGAAAACGGATAAAAAACAAATGAAAACGGATAAAAATGTAAAAACAATGGGCCAAACGGATAAAAAACAAACGAAAACAGATAAAAATGGACAAAAACGTAAAAAACGGACGAAAACATATAAAACCGTAAAAAACGTTCGAAAACGGATAAAAAATCGGACAAAAACGTAAAAAAACGGCTGAAAATAGATTAAAAAAAGGAACAAAAACGGATAAAAACGGACAAAAACGTAAAAAACGGTTGAAAACAGAAAAAAAATGGACGAAAACGGATAACAACGGACAAAAATGTAAAAAAACGGACGAAAACATATAAAAACAGACGAAAACGAATAAAAACGTAAAAAGGGACGAAAAAGCATAAAACAAGGGGAAAACGGATAAAAAAACAAACGAATACGGATAAAAATGGACAAAAACGTGAAAAAACAGGTGAAAACTATTATTAACAGTGCAAAAATAGACCAAAACGTATGAAAAGTTACAGAAAACGGACAAAAACGTATGAAAACGGACGAAAATATGTATGTGTGGACAAAAACGCAAAAAAATGTATGAAAATGGACAAAAACGTTAGAAAACATGTGAAACCGGACGAAAACGTGGGACTAACAGTGAAGCAAAAGACCCAAGTTCGATCCCTGGCTCTTTTTGATTTATTTTAAAAAATAAGGACTAACGGTGCAAAAAATATTAACGGAGGACTAACAGCGCAAAATACTTAACGGGCGGAACTAACGCTCATCCAAAATAGGGACTAAATGAGTGCAAGGTTTAAAAAATAGGTATGTGTGGTGTAATAAAAACGACTTAGGGATTAAAATTGTTATTTGGTGTATACTATAGGGACCAAACGTGTAATTTTTTCAAAAAACTATATTCGAAAGTTAGTAAATGTTACTTTACACTCGGACTATTTCTAACAGTCACACCATTTCATCATCCATCTCAATATTAGATCAGTTTTCTTTCTCCACTCACCACATCTCACATTTCACTCCCAATGAGAATAACTCACATCACCTCACATTTCAACACATTTCTTTATTTATTTAAAAACAAAATCTTTTCGCCATTATATTTTTTGTTTTGTTTTTCCAAACAAACTAAATTTTCATTTATTCAAATAAAATACAAAATACAATACCAAAAAAGAAAAAAGCGTACACATTTTATTTTAATAAATACGAAAAAAATTAATAAAATAAAAACATTACAAGAAAAAAAAATACAATCGTCCTATTTGTTTTTTTGCATGCATCCAAATAATTTTAGGGGGTGCTTGGTAGGATATTTTTTATGGTGGGTAATTAAAAGGTAATGAAAAATAATGTTTGGTACTATATAATGGAATGACCCATTACCAATATTGGGGAGAATGTTTTTTCTCCCTTTCCTTTTTCCCACTATTATCATTATCTTTCCATTTCCCTTTCCCAAGTTTAAACCAAGCACACCCTAGCACTGATTTGATCTTATGTTGTTCCTGCCGTTTTAAGCAAAGTATCTTTCATCTCCCAATCTATCCGAGCTTCGTCTTTTAAAAATGTGTAAATCAAAACTAGTTTTTCTTGATGAATGTCTATGTATTTTGCATATGCTTTCCTCATATTATCTTTAGCTGCATGTGCATTGCCAAACTGCACATCTATAGCTAAGTCAATAATTGCTTGCTTACGAATGGTATACCCATCAATTAGTTTCTGAACACCAGCTTTGATTTTATCGATTGTATGTGAAAGTGAACAATAATATAATTTGGTAAAGATTAAGTTTGAAGTTGTATAAAGAACGAGAGTATATATATATATATATATATATATATATATATATATATATATATATATATATATATATATATATATATATATATATATATATATATATATATATATATATATATATATATATATATATATATATATATATAGATTGGATCATTTAAAAATTTGATCTCAAGAGAAAAGTGAGGGAAGTGATCTCAACCGTTAGATCACCCCCTTTTCCCCTCCTTTTTTTTCCTCCTAACTACAGGGGTCATTTTGAAACTTTCTTTATTTTTCCAGGGGTAAACATGGTTTCTTCTTATATTTTTCTTAGTTCACTAATTTCTTAGTTTTTTACTCACTTCTTTCGTATAATATGTATCATTAAAGCAATTTTTTTTATTAAATTTCTTTGTTTTTTACTCACTTCTTTCGTATAATATGTAGGCATGTAGCATTCAAGCAATTCATTTATTAATAATACTTACAAGTAAAACAAATTACAGAAGTTCATGTATCTGAAGTATGAGCACATAATACAAGGTTTGAAATAAATCAAGAAAAAGATATACGTGACACCACATAATGTTGCTTTGATAAAAACGACCCACTTTAATCTATTTGGCTTGTAAAAACCGTCATCTTCAAAGTTCATTCCAAACACTGCGGTCACAACAGCAAACACGGTATCCAAAAAAGTAGAAACTGTCTAGAGCAACTCGAACTTGATTAGCTTGTTCTGGAGTCACATACATTATTCCTTCCTGAAGCAAGCCCATCATGTTCAACTTCAATGAACACCTGTTTTCCATCAATCTCAACAGCAGATGCCTGTATGAGAAATTGCAATTCGCAAAGCAAAGTCATTAAATTTACACGGCAACATTGTTTCAATAAAATTGTAGAATACCAAGTCACACCTTGATCATGTTGTTAACACCACTTATGTCTTCATACTCGACAAATGCTTACCACACACTGATATCCTGGATCCATACAAGGAACTCATGATCGGTGTCTATTAAGGCTCAAAATACTTGTTATACAAGATGTTAAATGAACCAACCTTTCTGGTTCTGATTGCAACACCATATGGCCTGATCTTGCTAAACTTCTTGAACTCATCCTCGATCTCGGAAGCAAGTGGACGGCGCATTTTCACATAAATGACAACACCTCAGCTAGTAAGATCAATATACAAGTAATTAATATTCAATTCCAAAGCATCAAATCCAACTACTTGAAATATCATTGAAATATTATACCTTTTGTAATAATATAGTACACCAAGTGTTTATAGAAGAAAAAATGGACATAAACAGTTTTAAATAGCACGAAATAAAAAGGAGCAGATGAATAGAGAGAAGACAGTAGACTAACCTAGAGCATTCCATGGTGATTTGATAGTTTCTGTAATAACAGAAGGACAAGATGTCCACTAATTAAGAAAATATAGAACATATGCATAAGTATGAATTGAAAATGTGTACCTTTGATTGATGGACATCTGCTTTGTTTGTTTTTTGAAGAGGATAACTACTAAGTTGTGCATACCTCTCTACAACATCCAAGGGAGCCAATGTGGGAGGAAGCATGTTAGGTCACTAGATTTACAACACAAGCTTAGTAGAAAGAGATAAAGGCGATTGAACAATAAACCAAACACACACACACACGATATTCTTATACGGTTATGTGTAGGAAATGTGTGAAAGAAATAAATTGAACAACCAACCCTCAAGTGAGGGTTATACAAGAGTATTTATAGGAGGGAAGCTAGGGCAACACTCCTAGTTCCCATCCTTTTCCTTATTGGACTAGGCCTAGGCTTATGGGCCTTCTACATAAGCCTAAGGCTAATAACAAACATAAAGGCCATAATTAAGCTAACTATTACATGTGAATCACTAACACTTGATTAAGGTTTAGGAGTGATTCCAACAATCTCCCCCTAAGCGTTAGTGATGAATGAATATGAACGGTGAAGGCGTTGATGTAATAGTAGCTTTGACGTCTTCTGACATTCTTCTTTCTTGTGAGAAGAAATGCCTTGATTCGAACAATCTCTCCAGTGTAGAGAAATTGTCTTCTTTGAACAGTTATGCTTTGACGTCATCTTTGTCTTTGTTCTTTGATCATTTTTCCTTGTGATGGTAGTGATAGTATGTTGTTGTTGTCTGCATCAAGTCTGCCTCAGGTCTGCTTCACTGCTCCAGTGTCTCCACGTCATTCTTCAACATGCTCTCACGTTCTTTAACGTTGGATTTCAGTACTGATGAAGTTCTTTAAGTCTTTAAACTTTGTAGATTCTATGATTAGATGAAGAATCATTCTGACTTTTGTGTTGCTTTTAGATAGAACTTCCATTAGTGATGATGTTGGTATGAGCATGAGAAGAATTTGTACGATCATTCCGCTCCAGAGCTTCCATAAGAAGAAAACATTAAAACGGTTAGTAATAAGCGGATTCCGGCACTTACAAATTTGAACTTCTAGAGTGTTAACAGCATAGTGTGAAAACACAACTCTAATTCTCACAAAGGCCGTTCTGAACCGGAGTCCCACAAGTGAGATAACGCTGATGTACCAAGTACATCTACGATTCAGATGAGTTGCTGAGGTACACCGAAGCATCACCTCACGACTGTAGACCGTTTGAGACCACTAAGCGTAATCCACGGGGAGTTACCGAAGTGACCTGCTGTCAGGGCTGTTTGATGTTAACCCTGGCAGGAGTTTCCATTCAATCACTGAGGATCACAATTGTGAACCTCTCATAAATGTTCTCGACAGATTGCTAAGATCTGTGAAGGACTCGATAACGTACCACTGATGTTCTTATTGTTGAACACCAAGTGATGAAATGTCAAGTGTACCTAAGAGATCTTTTGATGAATCTCGTGGCTCTAGACTCAATAGTGCGTTTTGGTTTTCCTGAGCGGAGACTAGGGAGAGGGTCTCCTTCTTCAATACCAGCAATCTCTAAGAGAAAGCCGATAGTTTACGTAGGGTTCCATGTGAGAATGAAACAAGCTTCTGTTGAGAGAAACTTGAGTGGCTAAGAAGGTTTAGTGCATGCGTCACTGGGTCCATGACGACTTTTAATCTTCAATACCGGTGTCATCTAGTGACAACCAGTAGCATATGAATTGAACCCTGTGTCTGCCCTAAGTTGAATAATTTGGAGGGCTATTTCTTTTCACCCTTTTCTTTGCATTTCTTTTTAATTCTTCAACTCCTTCTTTCTTCGATTCTCATTTCTCCTTTTTGTAATCATACCTAAGGACTTCTAATACTAACTATTGGTAGTGTCCTTGGGTAGATCCCTCCGGCTCTGGCGGATCATAGGACGGTTATTCCTAACCTTAATCACCTTATAACTCCATTGCCATAAAACCATTTTCAAGAAAATCTCTCAAAGGGTTTGTAAATGAAAACATGTTTGAACCACTGTGAGAGTTTTATCTTTTAGCAGAAATACTCCCCCTCCACATGTGCTTAAGAGTTTTGACAGAAATCTGCACAGTGAGGAAAGAGCGCGCACTTTTGAATTGATCGACTCAAGATAGACAATCCCTTGCGAGACACGATTACGTTGTATAGTTAAAGAGATACATTGTCAGCTTTTAGGTGACAACTAGCTCTAATAACTATCTTGAAGGTGTGGACAACCCCGAAAGATTGTCAAACCCGTCAAAGTTCATGTCTATCAAGAGTTTCGCGAATGGTACATTCTACTCGGACAAGTCCTTTGCGAGACACGTTTACATCACTAGCGAACTAGCTTGAAATTATTACCCGTCCCAGACAAGTCTTTTCGAGTTACTAACAGTTAAGATCTCGTCAATTCATGGGTTAAAGTCTTTTCACACGAGAGTTCATATAGTAAAACACAACATATTTCTTATCACGTATTTTTCTCCCCCTCAAAAATGGCATATAAATGTTATTTTTGAAAAGTTGAGAATAAATATGACCATTTCGAGTGTTGCGGGAAGAATGACCACTGTGAACAATTTGTGAACAAAGATTTAATGTCAAATACTCCCCCTCAACGAGTGATATAAACGGTTGAGGTTTTGAAAATCATAAGGGGAAGTACTTGTTCTTTTGAGCAAAACCTTGAAAAGTGAAAGGTTTGATAGGTTTTACTCAAAAGTAAGAAGCTTTCGCTCCTTTTATAAGGATTGTGGCACTGAAGCGTACCACATGGTCCTTTATTTACAAGAGCGGGTTGTACACTGTAATGTGCACAAGCCATTGACATAATAAATCACACATCCAAAGTTATAATGAAAGAAGCAGTTCAAGGGGTACGGTAGTCCAGGTGATGTTGCCGGAGTGTGAAGCGGGCGTTGAAAGTCGGTGATGTTAATCCTAGGTCGACCTCCAACATAGCTTTCCAATCTTCTGAACTGATCCCTTCGATACAACCGTTCATCAATCATCGTGAT
>OU343219.1:160057959-160184732 GCA_910596185.1 Chrysanthemum makinoi
AAAGGTGTGACTTGGGTATTCTAAGTACACCTTATTGAAACAATGTTGCCGCGGTAAATGTTAATGACTTGCTTTATGAATTGCAATTTCTCATGCGTGAATCTGTCGTTGAGATTGCCGGAAAACAGTGTTCATTGAAGTTAAACACGCATGGGCTTGGTGTTTCAGAAGGAATAATGTATGTGACTCCGCAACAAGCTAATCAAGTTCGAAGTTGCTCTGTAGACAGCTTCTACTTTTTGATACCGTATTTGCTTCGCTAGACCGCAGCATTTGGAATGAACTTTGAAGATGACAGTTTTTACGAGCCAAATAGATTAAAGTGGGTCGTTTTTATCAAAGCAACATTATGTGGTGTCACGTATATCTTTTTCTTGATTTATTTCAAACCTTGTATTATGTGCTCATACTTCATATACATGAACTTCTGTAATTTGTTTTACATGTAAGTATTATTAATAAATGAATTGCTTGAATGCTACATGCCTACATATTATACGAAAGAAGTGAGTAAAAAACAAAGAAATTTAATAAAAAAAATTGCTTTAATGATACATATTATACGAAAGAAGTGAGTAAAAAACAAAGAAATTAGTGAACTAAGAAAAATATAAGAAGAAACCATGTTTACCCCTTGAAAAAATAAAGAAAGTTTCAAAATGACCCCTGTAGTTAGGAGGAAAAAAAGGAGGGGAAGAGGGTGATCTAACGGTTGAGATCACTTTCACTTTTCTCTTTGAGATCATTTTTATAATGATCCATCTATATATATATATATATATATATATACTCTCGTTCTTTATACAACTTCAAACTTAATCTTTACCAAATTATATTATTGTTCACTTTCACATACAATCGATAAAATCAAAGCTGGTGTTCAGAAACTAATTGATGGGTATACCATTCGTAAGCAAGCAATTATTGACTTAGCTATAGATGTGTAGTTTGGCAATGCACATGCAGCTAAAGATAATATGAGGAAAGCATATGCAAAATACATAGACATTCATCAAGAAAAACTAGTTTTGATTTACACATTTTTAAAAGACGAAGCTCGGATAGATTGGGAGATGAAAGATACTTTGCTTAAAACGGTAGAACAACATAAGATCAAATCAGTGCTAGGGTGTGCTTGGTTTAAACTTGGGAAAGGGAAAGGGAAAGATAATGATAATAGTGGGAAAAAGGAAAGGGAGAAAAAAACATTCTCCCCAATTTATTGGGTAATGGTCCATTACCCAATATTGGTAATGGGTCATTCCATTATATAGTACCAAACATTATTTTTCATTACCTTTTAATTACCCACCATAAAAAATATCCTACCAAGCACCCCCTAAAATTATTTGGATGCATGCAAAAAAACAAATAGGACGATTGTATTTTTTTTTTTTGTAATGTTTTATTTATTAATTTTTTCGTATTTATTAAAATAAAATGTGTACGCTTTTTTCTTTTTTGGTATTGTATTTTGTATTTTATTTGAATAAATGAAAATTTAGTTTGTTTGGAAAAACAAAACAAAAAATATAATGGCGAAAAGATTTTGTTTTTAAATAAATAAAGAAATGTGTTGAAATGTGAGGTGATGTGAGTTATTCTCATTGGGAGTGAAATGTGAGATGTGGTAAGTGGAGAAAGAAAACTGATCTAATATTGAGATGGATGATGAAATGGTGTGTGGATCTGTAGAAATAGTCCGAGTGTAAAGTAACATTTACTAACTTTCGAATATAGTTTTTTGAAAAAATTACACGTTTGGTCCCTATAGTATACACCAAATAACAATTTTAATCCCTAAGTCGTTTTTATTACACCACACATACCTATTTTTGAAACCTTGCACTCATTTAGTCCCTATTTTGGATGAGCTAGTTCCTACCGTTAAGTATTTTGCGCTGTTAGTCCTCCGTTAATATTTTTTGCACCGTTGGTCCTTATTTTTTAAAATAAATCAAAAAGAGCCAGGGATCGAACTTGGGTCTTTTGCTTCACTGTTAGTCCCACGTTTTCGTCCGGTTTCACATGTTTTCTAACGTTTTTGTCCATTTTCATACATTTTTTGCTTGTCCACACATACATATTTTCGTCCGCTTTCATATGTTTTGTCCGTTTTCTGTAACTTTTCATACGTTTTGGTCTATTTTTGCACTGTTAATAATAGTTTTCACCTGTTTTTTCACGTTTTTGTCCATTTTTATCCGTATTCGTTTGTTTTTTTATCCGTTTTCCCCTTGTTTTATGCTTTTTCGTCCCTTTTTACGTTTTTATTCGTTTTCGTCTGTTTTTATATGTTTTCGTCCGTTTTTTTACATTTTTGTCCGTTGTTATCCGTTTTCGTCCATTTTTTTTCTGTTTTCAACCGTTTTTTACGTTTTTGTCCGTTTTTATTCGTTTTTGTTCCTTTTTTTAATCTATTTTCAGCCGCTTACGCTTTTGTCCGATTTTTATCCGTTTGAACGCTTTTACGGTTTTATATGTTTTCGCCTCGTTTTTACGTTTTGTCCATTTTATCTGTTGCTTGTTTTTTATCCGTTTGGCCCATTGTTTTACATTTTATCCGTTTTCATTTGTTTTTATCCGCTTCACGTTTATATGTTTTCCATTTTGTTTGGCTTTTGCCTCATATTATATGTTTTCGTCATTTTTCTTCCTGTTGGATCGATATACTCTGACCAAACTAACTATGTAGCTTGTAAGGGTTTAGCAACCTTAGATAAATCCTAAATTACTAACAATGAAACACTGATATAACTCTATTAAGTATGCGGAAACTACTTCAATAAAGCTAAGAAGGATAACTTTAAACTTCAACGATTATATTAAAACTTTGAACCTGCTTGTTATATAGATTCACTAACAACCCTAATAACTCTAATATCGTACTTGCATGTAAGTTGTATCACTAATATTCTCGATGTTGCGCTTTCTAATGCCAATCTAGGGTCCTTTTATAGGCATAAGGAGTACCCTAGTCGGTTTACAATTACAATACTTGTACGACAAGTAATACTAATTCTAATCTAAGAATATTCTAGAATTACATAATAATCCTTGAATGATTTTGCATAGCAGTCCTTTAGCCTTTGCAGTACTTTGACACGAAGCAAGACTTTGACTTTCATTAAGCAATACTTTGACTTTCTTCAGTACTTTGACTTTCTTCAGTACTTTAGCTTTATATCCCAACAATCCTCCCCTAACTTGAATTCTACTTGCTTGATTTCAAGTTCCTTTGTATCTTTAACTTTAACATCTTTGTCTTCAAGGAAAGATTGTGTCTTTATCTTCAGATTTGTCTTGTACTCTCTGTGCTTGTATTATCATCATCAAAGTAGTCTTTATAAGCAATCCTTTTCAGAATCATTATCAAGAACCTTCATCTTTTCAGCTTTTCCGGAACATATGGCAAAATGTACATCAGATCATAAATTTTCATACTATTCTCATCACTTCCGGTGTGTTAACCTCCTGGAGAGGTGAATCATTGAAAATTTAATGGATTTTGATGTCTCTTTACCAAAGCCATTAACTCTAGAGTAGCCAATGTTTAGATGTGTAAAACCATGGTACATTGATAACCATATGATTTTTAGCAAATCATCAGCTGTCAATGGATTTGTTAAGTCTTTACCAATAGCCGTTTGCTTTTGGACTAGTTAGTTCTTACAACTATGGTGAACTAATTACCATATAAATGTTTTTCACGTACTTTACCACAAGCCATTTTTCTTGTGGGCTAGCCAACTCTTCACTATTACAGATATGGTGAGTTGAAAACCATACAATTTTAGTAAATTGTCAACTAAAAACGGATTTGATAATCACATCTGAGCCGTACCCTCATGATGAGTCAAACTCTTTCTTGTTTATAAAACATGGTGAGTTGATTACCATCACATGTTACTCTCAAAACAATTTATTGTTATCTTGTGCTTCAAAAAGTATTTTGCACTTCACAAAAATTGCTTAGTTACTTTTATTAAAAGACTTTTAATGGTTTTAAGCTAAAGCGTACTTTGAGAAAGTACTTGTCCAAAGAAGACTTTGAATAAAGTAATGATTTTTCAAAAGATTTATATTATAAAAACCATACCAAGTAATTATGCATCATCATCTGCTAACTCTGTCCATTTGATGAACAACTCAATCACCATAAGATGTTTCATTCTCTGCTCAACCTCCATACCATGATCTAGCATTATGATCATAAGATCTCTTGTCAGTGGATATCTTCTTTCTGCTAGCATGTGAATCATGGTCCCATCTTCTAACTCCAAAACATGCACTCCTCATTCTTCAAAGAATCTCCAGCTAGTAATCTCCCAAACTTCTTGGTTGTTCCATTGCATCGTTGCTTGTTTCTTCTCGCTCCATAGTTATAAGATCTCTCAAGAAGACTAAGCCAACTCCGCCTTTGGAATATGCTCAAAATATTCTTGCACTAGTTGATACATGTGAAACAGATCTTCTATCTATATAATATGCAGTATATCCCATAATAGATTAAATACTCTATAGCTTTCATTTTCTCTATGAAGCAAAAGATAGTCTCCTTCCTTTGATTCTACAACTTCAAATGTAGACATCTTAGACTTCTTCACACAGCAACTTCTTTAGACTTAGGATGCTCAAAATCTACAACTCTTAGATAATTCCTCAGCTCATCAACTGTATCTGTTCTCAATTTAAGCTTTTTGATTGTCGTTCATCGCAGTTGTTCTTTTTCTCTTTAAACTTCTTTTTATTGCATCCTCATTTTGCTTTTCATCATCAAAAGGAATAATACTATCAACTTGCTTTTGATAAGCCTCTAACAAACATCATATAAGTCTTTCATCTCTAGATATTTTAACTGTGAACCTGTATATCCTTGACCCTTCAGATAAGCCATCATAGCATTCCTTTCTTTAGCAATACTCTGTGGTCTTTTTGGTATACCAGTTGCTTCATTGGTTTTCGATTGTTGCATCTAATTCAGCTTTTAACTTTCTAGCAGCTTTTTCATTTATAGCTCCCTCAATAGCTCTTAATTCTGCCAAAGTAAGCTTCTTCTTCTTCTTTGTCCCTACCATTTTACCTTTACCTTTATCTTTTGGATCTAACTCTTGAGTAGGTTGAGACGATTGCAAGACTTGAGGTTGTTCTTCAACTGTGGATACTAATACCTCTTGGTCTTGAAATGTTGAGCATTATCTGAGCAATAGTCTCATCATCACTAGCAGTATGTTCTACTTTAGATGTACCATCTTCTTCTTCATGTAAGACTGTTGAAGGACCAGCTTCTTCTTCAAAATTTAAGGTCCTTGGTGTTATAAGCTCTTGCCTAAACGTTCCTTGAAAATCAGTACCTTTATCACCATCACCTTGAACATCAGCACCTTGATCACCAGTACCTTGAGGCTCAGTTTGCTCAATTTTCTCAGCTTCTTTATGTGAATCATCAAAAGTGTCAGCATCTTTATAAGGTTGAGCATCTTCATTCAAATTCTCGCTTTCTAAATTCCCCCAATTGGAATGAAGGATGCTTGTGAAGCTTTTTGCCTTTAGAAACCTTCTTAAATGTCTTTCCTTTCTTCTTCTGAGATTTGACCCACAATCTGTGATGTTGAACTAATGGCCAGACAAATTTCTTCAATCTTCTAAACTTGTTGTTCAACTTCATAAGTTGTGCAACTTGAGCTTCATAATCTTTCTTCAATCTCAATGGCTCCCTTGTCAAAGCATAGTTATCCGAACTCCATCCCCGAAGCCATATTTTCATCTCCAGATGTTTGAGACCCATCTATGGAAGTATAATCATTGGGAGATGATGGTGGGTTGACAGTTGTTCTCGAATCATCATGGGCGCACCTTGCGAGATGCAAGACTTTCCCTTGAAACCTAAAGCTCATGATCTTCACGGAAGTTCATCTCTACCTAGCTTGTATGACCTCCATCATGTGAGCAAAGCATGGTGTATCCCTCCCTAAAACTTGTCACTCTTTCTAGCCATGAAAGTAAATACCTTTGGTGAAAGTACTAAAACAGGTAGCAAGCTAGAAGGTTTAGGGACTTATTGTTTGTTCAAGAAGACTTGAACTCGATACATTAGGAATGGTGAACCATTGGAGATGTGAGATAACATACCATCCAGAATCATTCTTGAAAAGTTAAAGAGGTGATTGGTAGCTAATCCCACTAAAGCCGAGGCGATATTTGATCCAAATTGTTCCCATGAAGTACTCTTGGGACTTAAGCAATGAAGCAAAACATGAACTAGATACTTCCATTGAGGACTAAACAATGGTTTCTTAAAAGTTATTTCAGTGAGTGAACCTTCATACCCTATATCTCTAAGTGTATCCCAAAGTACTTGTTTGTCAAAACGAATAGCCCCTTCTGCATCATCAAACAATAAATCTTCCCTAATTGTGGCTTCACTAACTCTAACTATCTTTCCAAAGAACCTTAGCCTGAATATAGGATTCATCATCTTGCATATGAGATATAGCAGTAGCCCAAAATTGTTGAATCCATGGATCAATGATGTCAGGTTCGACCAATAAAGCATAATTGATGGAAGATCGATCCAGTTAGGAATTCAATTATGTCATGAAAAGCGACATTGGATGGTGTCTTGTCTAAATTAGCAACCATGTTGTGCTTACTAACAGTGTTACGATTAGCCATTGCTTATTTGATATAAGAATTGATGAAACGGCAAAGGTGAATATGATGAGAAAAGTGAGAGATGGATGGATAAAAAATAAAGGGGAGAATAAAATCGGAGGGTAGTTATTTATAGGTAAGATTTAAAAAATCAAACCCCAATTAATAAAGTTATCGTTGTTTGAAGTTTACCCCTTATTTTGACCGTTGGAAAAAGACGTTGACAAGACTGCAGGCTTTCCACGTAGCAGACTTTCAAAGCAAGTACTTCTCGATAAAGTCTAAGCAACTTTCCATCCTCTTCACTATGGCAAAACATCAAAAGCATTGTATAGCCTCCCCTTAAACAATGCATAGGACTATCTAACTAACTAATAAGTCCTCCCTTAATTGTAGCTTAATAGTTAATCATACCAATACTCACCACTAAATGATTGAATCTTGAAACATGAAATCCCTTTGTGAGTAGGTTCACTACATTATCATCTGTGTGGACCTTGACAACATTAATGAGCCTATGCTCATAACAATCTCGAATAAAGTGATGCCTAATCTAAATATGCTTGGTCTTGGAATGATAAACAGGATTCTTCACAATGCAAATTGTACTCTCATTGTCAATGTAGATAGGAGTATTCTTAAAATTGAACCCATAATCCAAGAGTTGATTCTGCATCCACGCATACTTGTCCACAACAGCTGTGCTAAGAACATATTCTGCTTGTGGATGATGTTGTGCAATGGTTTGTTTCTTACATTGCCAAGAAACTAAGCTTCTTCCAAGATATTGGCATCCTCCAGTGGTTGATCTTCTATCATAATTATCACCGCATAATCACTGCCGAAAAAGCTTCCAAGTGAAAAGGTGAATCCTTAGGATACCACAACCCTAACTTAGGTTGTTGTTTTGGATAACTAAAAATCCGTTTGACTGCATTCATATGAGAGACCTTGGGTGAGACTTGATATCTTGCATAAACGCATGCAAACATGATATCGTGTCTAGATGCTTAAGTACATAAGACAACCAATCATTGATCGGTAAAGCTTGACATCCACAGCTTGTCCATCTTCATCCTTTCCTAATGAGTTTATAGCTTTTATGGGTATGGTGACTAGCTTGATAGCATGGAAGTTAAACTTCTTAAGAATGTCAGTGACATACTTATCTTGACTAATGAAGATTCCAACCTTTGATTGTTTAACTTGAAGCCCCAAAAAGAAAGTTAATTCACCCATGGAACTCATTTGAAATTCTTGTTGCATGAGCTATTCAAATTCTTTCACCATTGACTGTTTTGTAGCTCCAAAGATAATATCATCCACATATACTTGAACAAGCATGATATCCTTTTTGTCTCTCTTGATAAACAAAGTCTTATAAATTGCTCCTCTTCTGTAACCACGTTGTAATAGCAAGGTTGCAAAAATCGGTCAACTCGGCCGATTAATCGTTAATCGGCCGAGTACCTTGTCGATTTTAGAAAATCGGTCAAAAATCGCCTAGGATAAAAAAATCGACACTAAGCTAAAAAAATCGGCCGAATCGGTCAAAATCGCCAAATCGTAAAAATCGGCCAATTGGGCAAATCGGTCATTTTAAAAATAATAATAATTTAGGTATTATACTTAATTTGGGGATCGTATATTTCACTTATAACGCAGAATGGGCATCATAATCAGAATTGGAGCCTTTTATTGAGGTTTGGAAACATAGCAGGCTTGGAATCAGTTAAGATTTTTAGTTTGGTCTCCATAAATACCAAAAAACTGCAGGAAATGACAATCCGATTAATCACTGATTAATCCCGACTTGACCGACATCGCCAAGTAGGTGGTCGACCGTCCGACTACCGATCACGATTTTGCAACATTCTCGTAATAGAAAAAGTGGAGAGTCTCTCATACCAAGCTCTAGGGGCTTGATGAAGGCCATACAGAGCCTTAATAACTTTGTAGACTTTGTTTGAATGTGCATGATCCTCAAACCAGAGGTTGTTTTACATAGACTTCCTCTGTGATTTTGCCATAAAGAAAGGCATTCTTGACATCCATTTGATAAACAGGAAAGCCCATATAAGATGCAAAAGCAAAGAATAATCTAATGGCTTCAATCCTTCCTACAGGAGCAAACACTTCATCATAGTCCACTCCTTCTTCTTGTCT
Source organism: Chrysanthemum makinoi (assembly GCA_910596185.1). NCBI lineage: Eukaryota > Viridiplantae > Streptophyta > Magnoliopsida > Asterales > Asteraceae > Chrysanthemum > Chrysanthemum makinoi. Next base: position 160,066,780 of record OU343219.1, read on the forward strand.
ATATCCTTGTGCAACCAATCAGCTTTGTTCTTGATGACATTGCCTCTTTCATCTCTCTTAACTCTGAAAACCCATCTTGTACCAATGACCTTCTTTCCATCTGGTAAATCACATAGTACCCAAACATCTTGAAGTTTGAATTGAAGAAGTTCTTCTTGCATGGCTTCAACCCAACTCTCTTTGGCTAAAGCTTGAGCTACATTCTTGGGTTCTTCTTGAGAGATAAAGCAGGTAAACAAGCATGTTTGTTGATGCTTATGATTCAGCCTATTTTGTTTAAAACAAATCTAAGTAAAGCATTATGTGGCTTAGAGAAACCTTTAGCTTTGGTTCTTGTGAGCACCCCTGATGTAGAAGGTCCAATGATTTGACCAGCGGGATGATCTTTATGAACTCTTAATGTAGGAGTTTGTGGAACTTCAAGATCATCCCCCAAATTTGTGAAATCGTTCCGCATTGGAATTTGAGAAAATACCTTCATCATCTAACTCATCATCGTGTTCTAATCCGGCATGTTAGGATCATTCAAATCATCGGTACTAATTGCGTAGTACTTTGATCCAAAGTACGTGATCTAGTATCTGTGAGAGTAATCTGTAAACTTACCCTTTTCTTTGTTTCTTCATAAGCTCTTCGCCTCATAAGATTGTGCTATTGTTTCTTGAAAAAGCATCTTATTAAACTCATCTTGGAGAGCCTGATCTTCAACAGACAAAGTGGACTTTGGTTCAATGTACTTTTCTCCTTTTCAATTGTTATAGGTTCTTCATCGGAACAACATCGGTCTAATATTGACTCCATGAACAATGTATTGTAAATCTTATTCTTTGTGAACAACTTGATTTTCTTCTCTGACAGGAACGTAGTTCATAGAAGGAGTCAAAACATCAAGATCAAACACCCAATCGGGACCTTTACCTTTTAGATGTTCTTGATCTTCTAAAAATTCAACATGAAGACAATCTTGAACCTTTTGGTGACCTTGTTGTACACTCTAAATCCTTTGCTATTGGTACAATACCCCAATAAGTATCCTTCATCTGACTTGCCATCAAATTTTCCCAGAGTATCAATTGTATTGAGAATAGTCGAGGACGCCCAAAAGGTTTCATAAAACGAATGTTGGGTTTGTTACCCATAAGCAACTCATAAGGTGTCTTCATCTGAGGTTTAGTGACTGATACTCTGTTCAATACATAACAAGCAGATTTCAGACTTTCCCCAAAATTGAATAGGTAGAATCAAGCAGCATTGTTCGGCTGCTTCTATCAAGGTTCTTCTTTCTTTCTGCAACACCATTCTGCTGTGGAGTTCTAGCAATGCTAAACTCCCTCTTAATCCCTTTCTTGGCACAAAATTCATCCATAAACTTGTTTTTGAATTCAGTCCCATTATTACATCTAATACCTCTTACTTTGAGTCTCAATTGATTTTCAAGGGCTATCATAAGATCATGAATAGCATCAAAGGTTTCATCTTTAAATCCCAAGAAAAAGACCCAACTAAATCTACTACAATCATTTGTTACAACTAAGCAGTACTTCTTCTTGTTTAAGCTTGCAACAGAAACAGGTCCAAACAGATCCATGTGCAACAACTCTAAAGGTTCTCTAATAGTTCTTTCCTCAATCTTCTTGCATGAAGCTTTGTGTTGTTTACCCTTCTTGCACGCCAAACATGAATGATCATTCTTGTATGTTTTGGAAGGTAAACCTCTAACTAAATTTCCTTTAACCAACTTGTTGATATTCTTGAAATTCACATGACCTAATCTTCTATGCCATAGATGTGCTTCTTCAAGTGTTGCATTTGCTACTAAACATGTTGATCTTTCAGTAGAATTATGATTCTTCAAATCTAGATTGTACACATCATTGGTTCTTGGTACTCTCAGTGTTACCAAGTGATCATCAACAAGTTTGAACTCAGAGGAAAGAATAAGACATTCTGTGTCAAGAATAACACATGGTGCTTCTTGTCATGATCGAGATACTGACAAAAGGTTGAACTTGATCTCCTTCACATAACGAACATTCTCAAAATCTATGCTTCCTGCCTTGATGGTTCCATCTCCGTAATTTACCTCCACTAGGATCATTCCCAAATGCAACTCTTCCTCTAAAATATGATCTAAAATCGACGAATCTCTTTGTCTCCTGTCATGCTTCCAGAGCAACCACTATCAACAATTAAATGATCTTTAAGTTCCTCTTCTCGGGTTCTCGCACAAAGATGAAAGAGTTAGTTAATTTTAGGAACCCAAGCCATTATCGACTTGTGTTCCCTTGGAGTGACATACTTAAATTCTTTAAGTATGTAATATCCAATGCTTTTGAAAACATGATCAATTATTTTCGTTTGTTCCAAAACATGTGTTGGTTTTTCAACAAAACTCTCTTTTTCATCAAAATTCTCTTTTTCTTTTTCAACAAAATTCCCTTTTTCTTTTTCAACAAAATTCCCTTTTTCACCCTTACTTGCTGAAAGGACTGTTTGTTCCCCATCAGTACTTTCTTTCTTAACCCAGTTGGTTTTAACTTTTTGTGTAGATTTCTTTGATCTAGATACTCTATTTGAGGTGTAACGCCTTCTAGGTTGATAGTAATTGGATCCCCTAGGGCTTTCATTCCAAAAAGTGCTAGCAGTACCTTGATTGGGTGAAAACCTAGCAGTATTTTGAGAAGGTACTTGAGAAAACTTTGTCTTACCAGTACCTTGAAAAGTGTTGCTTGAGGGTACTGGTGGTTTGGAAAAAGGTATTTTCTGGTGATGGTACTTATAGTCTTTTGAGAAATTACTATGGTTTACCCTATGTGAATGATTCCAAACCGGTTTATTCTCTTGGCTTATGGTTGGTAGATGTGGTCTTTGGGAATTTGCTTAAATATTCGAGGAAAGTCACAATCCTTAATCAAATGATCAGGACTATAACAAACAAAACATAATTTTTGACCCATACTCCTAAAATTTCTTCCTTTAGTTCTATGACCAAAACTATCCTGACTTTTTGGTGAATGATGAAAACTATCCTGACCAAAACTATCCCAAAAAGATTTAGCAATATTTTGAAAAGTTTTTCTTGAAGGTACTGCTGAATGTTTAGCAGTACTTTGAGTTGAAGGTACTGCAAAAATCTTAACATTATCATCCTTAGGTTTCTCAACTGTTTCTATTGGGGATTCAAAACTAGATGGACCTGAATTAGATTGACAAGTAAGCTTTTTCCTAAACTCTAAATTGTCTACTCCAAAACAAGAAACATTTGTCCTAAGTGGTTGAAAACTACCAGTTGGTGGAGGAACGGCATGATAACCCTTGTCTTTCTTAAATTCAGGAGGTGTTTGACTAATTGAATCCTCATTACTAGATGTGTTTCCTTCTGAGCTAATGAGTTCATCATCACTAGTTGTTATCCTCCATCAATTTGTTCCTTATCACTAGGTGGGTTCTCTTCAGATGCTAAATTCCTTACCAAAACCTAGCCAATTTTAATGTGTACTCTTTTTGTTTTTCAATAAACTAACATGTGAAATACCAGATTCATTCCAAGCATCAAATTTTTCTAACAATTCATCTCTTTCTTTAGTCATCTTTTCAAGTTCAGAAACCTTACATCCTAACTTTCATTCACTCAATTTTAATTGATAATCTTGTTGCTCATATTTTTCTGCCCAAGCCATTTCATTATTTTCATGAGTGATTATTTTGGCTTCCATTGACAATAAAGTCAATTGATAACCAGCTACCTCAGACCTAGCCCTTCTACAATTATCTCTTTCAGTCACATAATTTTTAAGCACTTTTTGATAAAAGTTATTACATTTGGAACATACCTCAGAGATAGTGGGTGAACTTGGTGAAGTAGCTACCATAGCAAGTAGAATAGGTTCTTCTTCACTTTCCATGCTCCAATCAAAGCTTCCAAGGCCATCTCTTGAATTAAAGCAGCAATCCTGTTCCTCATCAAAAGTTGTGCTCCAATCAAACTCTTCCATTGCAACCATAGAGTAGGTTACTGGTTCATCATCAAATTCAGACTCCAGTAACCTCTCGATGGATTTTCTTGAGCAACCAAAGCTGGGTTTGTTTCAGTAATAGGAATTTCCTTTGTTCAAGCTTGGGTTTTCAATCATTCTATTTGCCTGATATTTAGCAAACTTGCATTCTCTTGCAAAGTGTCCAGCTCTTTGACAATTGAAGCATTCAATCTTGGATTTGTCAAAGCGGATACCCTGTTTTGGTTTTGAAGTCAATGCCTCTTCCTGTTTTCTTCATGAACTTCTTGATCCTGTGTGATCATGGCGACTTGCCATCTTATGTCAATTTCTTCTAGAGCATCCTCTTCAATTTGTGATAAATCTTCTTCATAAGTAATGTGTAAAGTGGCTTGAGCGAATAAGGAACATACAACTTCATCAGAGTTGATGGAGTTTGTTGGTGATGAGGTAGGGGTAGTCATGGTTGTGTAAATATGCTGCTTATCACCAACAAGATTTCTTTGAGCAGATAAGCAAGTACTTTTAGTGGAAGTATCGCTTCTATTTTTAGAAGACACAAAAGCAATGTTGTGACATTTTGAACTTGTTTGCCCATTCATCTCATGCTCATATACCTTTAAATGCTTGTATAGATCATCAAAGTCCATAGAGTCCAAACCAGGTTGTCCTCTAATCATAGTAGCAATCACATGCCATACGGATGGCAAACTTCTTAAGAACTTCAGGTTTGCATCTTCAACTGTTAGGAATTGGAAATTCCATAAGTAAAGTATCTCACCCCAAATATTATCTAGTAAGTTAGCTCAGACATATTGTTTGTTACGTTATTTAGTAGTTTATTAGTCAATTAGTAGCGTAGAATAGTTTAGTGTAACACCGTGGAGGAAGGACGGGTCTTTACCCCTTGTATACCGATCCACAGCCGATAGGAGGTCGTTGAGTTCAGACTATAAATACCCCTTCCATCCATGGAAGGGGTGGTGCTTTCAATCTAACCTTTTACATTTTACAAAGCAAGTCTCTAGCTTGAACACCCATCTCTCTCTAAAATGGCTAACATGTATTTCCATCATCCAAGACCACCCGAATCATCAAACACAATAATATTCACGATCCTACAATTGGTATTAGAGCCAAGGTTATTTTGTGTTTTGATGATTTTGTTGTGGTTTCTACATGTTTTATGATGTTTTTTGTTGTACTATTTCACTGGTCAAACATTTTTTCCCAAATATTGAAGCAAAACACCGGCTGATATGATTATCGACAAAGTGCTTCGTTAATGCTTCACGCATTACATCAACATGATGATTCCAAACGATCTCTCGTTTGTTTGATGTGATTGGTAGTTTGGTGTTACTTCACTGTGTTCATTGCGGTCGATTGTCACTTTGATGAACATCTTTCTATTCTTGTTTGATTGGGAGGGATCTTAATTAAGGGGATTTGCAAGATGTTAGTTAATTGGGATGCTTTTTGGTGTGTTGAGGATGTTAACTATCTATCCCCAACCTGACAATCTTGAAGAAGGTCGAGCTCATGTCGGTTCTACATTTTCACGATGTTAGAAGACTAAAAGACGAGTTGCATTTTATTATCAAAAGACTTCTTATTCAAGCATTTATTAAAAGATGTCGGTTTAGGAGAGCACTAATTGGGGGAGAGTGAAATGCCATATTTAATCCCTAATTAGACTTTCACACCGTACTTCGCAAGTTGATTCTCACAAGATTTCTAATGTTCTTCTCAACAAATTTCTAGTATACGGGCTTACAATGAGTTGCTGATTATGAAGTATCAAAACCAGCAAGAGGGAAGGAGACAAGCATCTAAACGCAAGTAAACTTGATGAACTTAATACTTCTAAGTGATTTTAGATATCCCGAGAAGACGAAGGTCATTACCGCAGAGAAACTCAATGTTTGACTCATGCTTAGCGTTCTTATTCCAACTATGTGGGGAAGAGATGGAAGAGTTAGTTTCTGAAGATAAAAGAGGTACACAAGTGTGTGATGATTTCGATGTAATCACAATCATCAGGGGAGAGAGATTGTGTACATGGGGATGCTCAAATTGTTTTACATGAGGGCTTAATCGCTGATTCGAGATATAATCACTTATCCGAGTTGACATCCGCAGAGATTGTCATCCGCAGAGATAATCGTGATTCAAAGATGCTACTCAGTGTTATCGGTTATCTTTGGGCATTCGGTACTTCGGGTTCATGAACTTCATACACTATCATCGAGAGAAAAGTATACATCGGGTTACTTTGGATATCGGACTTAATCTGCTACTTCGATGGTATAAGTTTCTTTGTCTTCGGATATGTGTATTCGGGTTCGTGAGCTCTAGTCTAAGAGACTGACTGCATCAATTCATCTACTGGGGAAGTGGTCTCTTGACACCTTTTGGAATGGATCTTCAGACTTCTGGAAAAGGAATTTGAGAAGAGGTATTCAAATGTGGGATGATACGTTGTTGTTCTTCTATTGGATGATATAACCCCGAACGAAGAATCACGGTGATTATTCTTAAAAGGAGCAGCAAGTTCGATGAAAATGGTGTGTCAGGTAACTGCTAAGGCAAGCTTAAATAGAGTCAATTCCATCATCTAATGGATTTTTGGTTTGGGGTAGCCAAAGTCTCACTTTCAGATGGTTCAATTTCTTACATTTCAAGAGCCCTTGGAAGCTTTGGTGGTGAATGTTTAAGAGATGATGACTTCTATCTTCTACAAATGGGTTGTTCATATCCTTATCTCTAGACTGTATCATCTTCTTTTACTATATCATCTACTCTATCTGTGTATATATTTTTCAAAAACCAAATAGAAAAATATAAAACCAACAAAAATCCATAAAAATCAAAATTTGAAAACTCCAAAAATATTGTTTTAAAGACATGTCTTCTGGTATCGATAACATCTGCGGTCTTAGAAATGTCATTCAATAATGGCACGGGGCCATAGATGAAGTTCGAAAGCAGAGGTGTAAATATTCTTTTTCTAAACATGTCAAAAACTATAGTTTACGTTATTTCGCATCAACCCGCGCTTCAAATTATGGCTTGCGTTATTTCGTGACCGGACCGCTAAACAATGGTTTGCTATTATTTCAGATAGCAACCCGCTCTTCAAGGAAGGAAAAAGCCAAGGCTAAACCAATTTTCAAATATTTCGTGCACTTATCCTAAAACTAATTGAGGAAAATATGTCGAAGGACTGCTGTTCCTACACAAATGTTTTTCCGTCTAAAATTCTTCAGAAAAATATTTGTTGTGCTTTCAAAATGGTGGAAAATGAGTTGTTTACAAATCAATCGATTCGAGTTTCGTAATAGTGAAAACTCAATCAATGACTTCATCGCTTTTAAACCTTTTAGAAAATGAGTCATTGATTGAGGGGGAGAATGTTTTCAAATCTATATCATCTAACGGGCTTTCTTAATTATCCTATATGCTTAATTATAAATGATGTTAACCTATGTTGAAGGACTAGGTGCCTAGGATAAGATTGTTAGGATTAGATTATTAGAGTTTGAGAACACATTATCCCATACCTTTATGATCCGATTGATGTTGAATTGACTTTATTAGTCGACATTGTTTGGGTGTTGTCGACCACCATATATCTCAGATGTGTGTTCACTAACTATGCATGTATATTGGTATATAAGAATGTTCCCGATCCCGATCCCACAATTGAAGATGATTGGATGCCGAAAGGAAAGGGTAACTATATCTTGGTTGACAAATGAAGAAACGGAGCTTAATTTGACTTCAATGGAGAGTTGGCATAAATGTAACGTAAGAGGTCTCACAAAGACGGCCAGATGGTTTTCTTCTAAGTGATTGAAGAACGGAAGCTTAATTTGACCTCGTTGGCATTAAAATGCAACGTAAGAAGTCTCAATTGCATCAACAGACGGTTTTTCTTCCAAGCCCTACAAAGAACAATAGAAGCTTTCAACCACCTAACGTATCTTTGTGCGGGATAATTGTGATGATACCATTCTTTAAACAATTTTTGAATAATATTGGTTTGAAAAATGGAAAAATATTGGTTTTGAAAATAAATTGGACTTAATTTTTAAATGGGAAAATGAGTCAAATAGACCATACGCTCGAGGCTTATCGCTTTCGGACCATGCACTTTGCCGAATGAAAATGGACCGCTTCCCAGCATTTCTCGTATCCAACCATGGGGTGCCATGTGTCCGACAAAGGTATGACCGAAGTATGTATTTTGAGATTATATGTCATGTATTGTAAGGTATTGTTTTTTGGGCAACCAAATAGTATTTTCGGGCAACTATATAATATTGGGCAACTTGTATTTATACACGAGGATAATATGGTCATTTTAAAATGGTTGTATTATAAAATCTAATAATAACGCACACAACATCACGCTGCATACACACACACAATCAAACATCTTCTTGTACAATTTGTAATTGCTTCTACAATTAACGTCTTCTTTACATCACGCGACACACTCACAAACCACATCTTATTCACAAAACCCTCTAAACCCTAATTAATTTTACTCTATAATTCCATATGACAAAATTAAAGTTGTACAATTGTAAAATCGCAGTACGTTCTACATTGAAGTTGTCAGATATTAAACTCGTTTGTCAAAGAATGAAACCGGAAAGGTTGTTCAGAAAACAGTATTTGGTTCATGGTTGGATATAAAGTCGTATGAAATGACTGCCTCTTCGAAATTATGTTTTGCAACACAGTGTATATGTTTCTAACATCTCCGACCCTCCACTAAAATTCCAAATTTGATCATTCAAGGTTTGGCCGGAAAGAATTTTGTCTCGATAACAGGGTCGATTTGGCAAAGTTTCAAACCTATTAAACCATCTAGCGATTTTTCGATCGTATTTCCTGAAAAAAAGAGTAATGGTATAACAAATGTACATGCAATTGATCTTTTGGAACTTGTTAATGACGGAAAAAGGATGGGAAAAGGTGGTTATCTCTTTCTGATGAGGATGCTGTTAGATGTGTGTTCTGGTAGTCGCAGAGCTGGTGTTTATGGGAAAAGAAGACGGGAATTGCATCCATAATCACTTATTGTCCTTGGTTGATGATTTTGAGGCCTGAAATGTATTTCCTTGGGGTGAATATATATGGCAAAAATTTTATCAAAGGATCACAATATTTTTCATATTCAGAAAAGATCATCTCTGTTAAAATTGAAAAAAACCCAAAGTTCGTAAGCCACATATAATCTATACGGGTTCGCTTGGGCTTTCAAGGTTTGAATTATCTGTAGTTTGCTTTTGATTCTATTTTGTTGTGCTATTACTTATTCATTTCAAAAGTACCTAAAATTAATGTTGTTGTTTTATTGTTATGAAATCATGGTGTTTTGTTTAGTATACAAGTGCCTAATAAAAGTTACCAGATTTAGATAACAAAATGTTATAACACATTTTAGTTTGTGATTTATTTTTTAAATTGTAACCATAAAGGTCTTGTTTCATCCTAAACAAGTGACCTTTACTTTGGTAAACCTTGAAACATTTTCAAAAACGATAGCTGCATAAGTACACGTTTTAAAGATGACAGTTGTGGCTATTACAGATTTGGATTTTGGAGACTTATCCTAAAAGCTCACGTTGGAGGGTGAAAGACAATAAGATCATTCCACGTGGTCTTGCTTGGTCAGGACTTTCAAAGTTTCGAAACCGGACTGTTGTAACCTCTTTGGACCGTATGCATCACACACCTTACATTGCTGACCCCACTAACTTGTACCTGAATTTGTTCACAAAAGATAGAGTAATTTCAATTTTTTTTTAATTATTTTTGTTGTTGTTAGGATTCAACTCCCATTGCTGAACTTTCGCAACACAAGTGAAATGAAGCAACCGTGGTGTATTGCCAAATACCAATTTATAGATGGTTTGTCTATTCTAGACACGTACCGATGGTTACAAGACTGCAGAGCATTCAATGAATTCAAGGACGATTTCAATTTAAACTTGTGCATGGACGATTTCAATTTAAATGTTGCACAAACTAGAACTACTCATTCGACAGGGTTTTTTCGTGAGTTACCGATTTGGAAAAAAAAGTTTTGATGATATAAAACGGCATTAATTCGGTAAGAAATACACCTTTTGTACTTGATGTGTTTATGAGTGTCCCTAAAAGTACAGCAACTATTGGGTCTTAATAATTATGTCTGCTGTTGATCCCTAACATACTAAAAGTTGTACCACCACAAACGACCCTGACGTTACTCTCGATGATCCGAAGGTTTGTGTTTACTTAAAATTGTTTACCTCCAATGTTTATACCAAACTCAAATAATCGTTTGTGTCCACACTTATATCAAACATTGGTTGATACAGGCCACGCCGTCTCATATTGTTGGCCCTAACGGGGATAAGGTTGTCCATGCGGACCATGCAACGGACATTGACAATGATGATGGGCTTAAAGAAACGCAACCATGTAACCTTGGTATGCTTCTTGAAGCTTGTGCCATACACCCAAAATGTCCTGTTATGGAATATGGAGGTGAAATTAGTACTCAACTTCCACCAGTTGCACCTAAAGAGGAAAATAAAATACCCTGTGACCCCATTATTGTATGCTATATTTCGTTACAGTTTAAATATCGCTAAAGCATACGTCCCTACTTATGTATATATATTTAAAATCCAAGAACCGGATTCGGTAATGATGGTCGCCTTACATAAACGATGAAAATATTTGGGTGATAATTCGTAGATGCAATGGATTGTGATAACGAACAGCAAGATGTTTAGAACAATTGGCTTGCCAACCGAACCCGTTAGCAATTATTGAAATGTGCATTTAAGTAGGAACCCCACCAACAAAGCTCATGAGGTATCTACATTATTATTGTGTTGTTTTGTAAAACATCACCGATAAATAAAATAGTTTAATGTGCTGTTTTGTAACATACTATATTCTCAAATGTCAGTTTAAAGACAACAACCTACCATATTTAAATGTGGTTGGCCAAAATGACACTCATTTCTCCCAACATAATGTCAACATAAACGTCGATACAAAATTGTGTCTTCCGTCTTTAGATTTAATGGATTGTGATGATCAACAAAAGAAAGAGGTTGACAAAAATTTGTTAGTTGCCCTTGAATCCAGTAACAATGATGTTGCTGTGGTTAGCCTAGAAGATACACCAACAAAGAAAGACGCTGAAGCCCCTCAATCGCAGGTTAAACCAAGAAAGTCATTTGCAAATGTAGGTCCTAATGACAAACCTCGTTGGAAGATTTTTTCCGATATGAATACGAACAAAAGAAAGAGACTAAATTGAACACAACCTCAAGAAAAGAAGGCGATTGTACAAACTTACGCGACGTTGTTTGGGTCCGTCAATTCGAAAATGGGGTATCAAAAACATCGCCTACCCTTGCCGCCGTGTTACAAGATCGTAGGGTGTCATTAACGAGGCTATTATCCCGCCGCCGCTTCAGATGTACATCACTATTAAATTGTAACTGAAACGAATCTTTTTAATTTTTTCTTATCTTTCAACTTTGTTTTGAAACATCCTGAAACCCCAGCATGTCCACTTAGTCGATTCTATTCTTCACAATTGAACCGCTAGAGGTAGGTTCTGTTTGTTAATCCAATAACATCATTATCATTGTGTGTATGTTATTGAATATATTAATTTTTTAGGAACTTTACGACAACTAAAATGCAACAAGAAGAAGATTACTGTTTCGACATCTCAAAGTATTTGAAGCTAAAGAACCATTACTTTATAGGTTTCCTTGGGGCTCCGGTGCGGTTATTGCTTATAGGAATTTTGGGTAGCCTTGGCATGTGTTGAAGATGCGACCGGCGTGGTGGCTTAGTGAGTTAGTGAGTAAAGCCGATGCCTAGCCGGCTCCTGCACTTGTTTATTATTTTGTTTTTACTTATGAAACCAATGTTTACGTTTTGATTTGCTTTATCTGTCCGCAAAGACTTGATGCATGGGTTGAATTGATGTGGTTGTTTAGACCACCGATGCAGATTGGGCTTTGTGGTGTACTTTTTGCAATCAAATCCTAGGTGGAAACATGCCTACCGCTTTTCAGATGGCACAACATACCCCGTGGCTTGGCGAGATGTTGCAAAGGTCATTTTGGCGACTCTACCGTACAAATACCACTCATCGTATATAAACAAATTATAATATCATGCACTTGTTTTATATATCGTGTGTATTTTCCCATGAATGAAAGTGCAAAACATTGATACTCTGGAGCTCCATATCCGACCGAGTTGTTTACATTTATGACTCTTTGGGTCAGCATCAGGAGGTGAATGTGGTTTGCAGGTTCCGCAAAACTTACAACACAAAGCTTAAATCGTACCTAACAAACCGTAAAATGATAGTAAGGGCATATCACCGGGGATTATAAAATCACATAAGTGTCCAAAGTACCAAAACAATCAAAGTTGTATGGTGATCATGAGTATGGGTGTATTATTTTGTACAGATTGCTCAGAACTGCCTCCGGAAGTAGACGACTCTCTTCAAACAACTTTAGCTTACCGTGAACGGATGCTTGAATACTCGAAGCACAAGGTTGAATACATAACATGATAGCGGTCTTTCAAGGTACTATTCTTAATGTCCGTTTGACCCATATTTATTGTCTAATGTTGACATGTGAAGTATTTTTCTTTCAACGTATACTGTAGGTATTTCTACTTCTATTATATATTAGTCGATTATTATAATATTTTTTAACTCAACGGCATTTCTTTAGTTAATACCCGTACATATACAAAAAGCCTATTCTTTGCAAACCACTTCTATATATTATGGGTTATGTATACTTTATTAATTTATTTGGTATATACAAGCAGAATTTAATATTTGGTTGCCCTATAGTACATTACGGTACATGTCCCAAATGTCTTTTTCCCAATCTTTCTTCAATACAAATCTTTCTTAATTTGTTTAACAACATCTTTCTGTCTTCTTTTGGTCTATTCACTACATATCTTTATCCCAATCTTTCAATTTTTGTTTAACAAAATATCCGACTATATCCCACTGGATGTTCAACTAGATATCATTCGCAAGCTACCTCCTAAGTCTATACTCCAGCTACGTAGTGTTTGCAAGTTATGGAAGGCTAGTATAGATTGTGGTTATTTCATCTCTAATTATGGTGTTCGTCCTAACGATGAGTGTTTTTTTACGCTAACATTTGATCGTGGTCACAAAGGTTTTATCTTAGCTTTTAATGAACAACTGACCGCTACGGTACTGCATAGATTTAATGCTTTCATCTATGATTGCAGTTGGCAATCCTCATGGTCTTTCGTGTTTTGTTTATGGCTCATCTAATGTCTATTTGGAACCCGGAATCCGAAAATCACTTGCAAAGACATGTCCCGCTTTACACGATCAAATTGAATGTAAAAGATTTGTTTTGGTTTTGCCGTCCGCCTAGACACTCTTGACCCGACGATCGAAGGTCTCCTATCCTGTTTTCCAAAGTGGTTTCGTATGTTTCTCGTCTTTTCTTTCAACTCGTTAAGGTGGACATGTTTGAAAATTTCCACCTCGTGAAACTATCAAAATGAAACGCCAAAGTCGCAATTCGGTCATTTTATCTATTGACTGGGAGTGAAAAGTTAACTAATGAGACGTTTACATACAAGATTTATATGTTGATTTCGTTTGATTTGGTAACCAACCAATTTAAAGTTATAGACCTTCCGCAGATTTTTAAAAATGAACTCCCGCCCATTCTATGTTTTCGATCTTGGAACCTCTCTAGTCATTTCTGGTATGATCATTGATGACGATATGCCATTGTTTTGTGGATGGTTAGTGGATGTTAATGGTTTTGCCATAAGATCATTTAGAAGCCTCTTTGCCATCCCCACCCTATTATCTGTTCGTTTGCTTTGGTTTACAAAGGATCGCCCAATAGTGAAGCGCATTAACGGCAACCATTTGGTCACTCGGTATTCGTGTACAACAAAGAACTTGAATTATTTGTCAAGATGGGAATTTTAGGAGAAACGGGATCTTTCTACATCGCCCCATACAAAGAATCTCTTCTTTTGTTAAATCATACAGACTGTGCTGCCTGATTGGTGCTGAACTAGTCAAGTCTAATCACACAAGCTAGCCACTTGTGAATGGCCAACCGTAATAGACTTAAACTGCCAAAACCAATTGCAATTTAGATGAGAATACGTTGATTCCTGGGTCGTTAAGTCCCACGGAGGATGACTGGTGTTTAACACAATCAGATTGTCGAATAACCACTACGATAAGATTATAGCGATTGAAGTTATTTAAAACTAAAGGGGCTTAAATGCAAATTAAAGGAAATTAAAAAGATTAACTATATTAAATGTAAACGCCATCACCAATTTATAATCGATGTTTTTGATTTCCTATGTTTTACAAAATCAATAAAACTACGACGCTATCGTAAATAAAAAACGGAAACTTACATTACCAATATTAATCCTAAAAAATATGAAAATGATATTTTTACAATCCTAATGATAAAAGAAAATTTTTAGAAAAAAGAAATTATTTTTATAACTATTTATCTAATTATTATTAATTAAAAACTATTTTAACTATTAAATAATAACCTAAATTACAAGAAAATAGGAAATAAAGCTAGAAAAATGTACTATGACTTTGAAAAAATCTAAAATAACAAAAAAAGAATTTTCAAACTATTTTATATTTTTCTGATTATTTTTCTATTTTTTATGAATTTTAAACTATTTAAAACTAATTAAATTACTAAAAATTACAAAATAAACTATAAAAAATCTGGAAAATTACTTTTTTCACTTTTTATATTTATCTAAACCTAATAAAAATGAAAATTATTTTTTTGGACTTTTTCTCTGATGAATTGTGTATTAAAGTTACTTAAATAATCCTAAAACTGCTTTTAATTAAGAAAATAGCCTAAATGTTGTTGGAAAATGTGAAAAATTCAGGAAAAACTCTAAAATGATATTATGAATCTAAGAAAAAATAGAAAACATGTGCTTGTTTGAAGAAATGAACTGCTTATTGTAAGTGCTTATCATAAGCACTTGAATAAGCCAACACTACAAGCCACCAAACCTAATACGATGCTATATAATGATAAACTATTCAAATGAAACTTAAAACAAGTCTTAACCTCTAATAAGCTGATTACAAAGATTTGACTTATTTGAGCTTATTTGCTTAAAATGCTTTCGAGCACCACTTTTTGAGCATAAGCACAAGCAACACCATAAGTCAAAAATAAAAATCCACAAATGTTGAACTTGTTCCTAGACCGGGCCGACTTTCAAACCAAAAATTAGACCGAAAAGCTCTTATGGAGCCTCGACAACCCCAACAATAAGTCGAGAAAATCTCGCTGGTAATCGAAGTCAGGAAGCAGTGGCAATATGCTTCCTCGCTTGATGAGCTATTTTGAGGGCTTAAGAAAATTACCAAAATTCTACTAAAGTAACAATAAGAAAGTAGACCCTCATGGAACTTTAAACCCTAAGTTTCACTCTTTTATATGACTCCAAGAATTAGCCCAAGAAAAATCCTTCTAGTTGGCCAAACCGCCTTTTGCATGTTTTGACTTTTGACAAATTATGATGTAATTGACTTTCTTGAACTTTGATCTTGATTTGTTAACTGATTTTGATGTTTTGTGATATAATGAGATTCAAGATGCTTACTCTAAGTGATTTCCAAGCATGAAACAAGCTTTTGATTATTGAAAACCCCAACAGTTAATGATTTAAGCTAAGCTATCAAGAGATTTTGACTATGAGCTTATGTGCACACTTTTATGATCGATATGAGCACAATCGATTAAACAATCATGAATCCAACAGATCTAAACTAATGAACAACCCTTAAACTCATTTTGTGCAAGTAATCCAAACACACCTTATATTGACCGGATTGAAATCAAAACTAAGCTAAACACTCCATTTAACTTATCTCACCCATTAAACTAACTCTAATATCTTAATTACCACTGATTAAACTTGTTTACACTACTTAATGACCACGTAATTCAAAAATATGAACACAAACCCAACTTTTGATAAAAACTGAAAATGAGAGTTCCAACTTACAAGGGTCCAAACTGTTTGTGTATCTTAATCCAAACCAAATACCACTACTCTATAGCAAATCCAACCCATTTCCAAGCACTGCAACACCCATATCCATCTCCAAACTGCTTAAACCAATTTCTTCTCCATAGTTAGCTTTTGTTACCGCTAATATTTTTGCTTGAAACCTAATAATAGGCTTACTAAAAGCTATATTAAGCTTGAATAAGCACATTTGACTATTAAATAAGCTTATTGAAGTTGTTGTAAATAGCTTAAGATTGAAAAATTGAAACAAGAATTTGAAAACTTAAAAATCTTAACACAGCCTTGAATTACTAATTAAAACACATGAAAATGATAGTAATACTTGAATTTGGTTTAATGAAACAGAGGATTACAATTTAAGAGCTTAATTAAAACATGAAAATAAAAATACCACATACAAAAATTTAAAGACTAAGTACCTCAAGCCTCTCGCCTTCCCTCCCCTTTTTATACTTCAAAATGGCTTACATCGTATGTCTCTGAGCCAATCCCACCTCTCAATTTGACCAATGGTTGAGTTTTGAGTATTTTGGCCACTTTGTCAATTTGGCGGGAAAAGGTGGATTTGACTTGTGCCTGTGATAGCTAGTAGGGGGTGGCATTTATTGTGGAGTGTTGAGTGATGATGAGGGAGGTGGTGGAGAGGAGAAAAGGTGATGGGAGAGGGCAGTGATTTGCAGGCAACAAGATGGGGAAGAAGCAGGAGGTGGCGGGCAAGTGGTTATTTGACTTTGGGTTGATTAGGGGTTCAAAATAGAAAAGACGTGGGGGTCAAATGTGGGTATAATGGCGTTTGGTCCACCATTTTTTTGACAAGGCTATGTTGTGTTTAATATGACAAGGACCAAGGTCATAATTTTCCAAACTTGAGGGGCCATTCCTGCCATTTTCTCAAAGTTCTCACAAGGGTTACTTTTGACAAGTTTTGAAAGTACAAGTACCATTTTTGACATTTTCTAATTCTCAAAGGACTAAACTTTGACATTTTGAAAGTTAAAGGACCTAAGTTGTAATTTTGTAAATTTAAATCTCAAGGACCAATTTTGACAACTTAGGAATCCCTAGGGACTTGAAATGATATTTTTATTTTATTTAGATTTACTGTGGACCTGCTTTTGACAACTTTTTGAAATCGGGGACTAAAACTCCGCCAATTATGCAAACTTGATACGCCACCAAATTTTGATATTTTGCATTTAAAACACATAAAACACTTATTTGTGATATTTTTATCATTTTGATGCATTTCGAAGTGTTTTCGACAAGTTTGGCAGCTTAATTTGTGTATAAAAATGATGAGTATTTAGACACTCACTTATAGTATGCTTTATTTATAACTTACCATTCTATTCATGTTCCTTTGAAACATTATCACTTGATTTGGTTAATGATATATCAATGCCATTTTCAAATGTGTTAAGTTCGGTCAAGTTAATGGATCGTGCTAAATGGGAATGAAGGTTTGTGGTTTAGTACTGCTCATGTGGAAGGAAGCATTTTGACTGCTAAGATTTTTTGTAGTCATGAATGTTATCAATAAAGTAGTTATATAATATGTAACAATTAAAGTTACAACCATGTAGTAATCGCATATGTACTTGGTTGTTCGTATCAAACGCTGTATGTCAACGATACTATTTCATCTCTTCTGTTATCCCATTATCCATTTTTTTTAATATGGGCAACAAGTAGTTGTTACCAAAATAATTTTGGCAACCTAATTTTGTTCTTAGGGCAACTTGTTTTCCATAATGGAATACTTTTAATAAACCTTACTCCACTCCTTCTAGAACTACATTGTGATTCTACAACCTACCATAACTAACAACTTGAGACAATGCACACTTCCAAAAATAGAGGTTTAACATTCAACACTAGTACAAATTAACTAGCAGTTGTAAGTTTATTACAAGCGCGGGTACACGACTGTCGCTCAGGTTAGCCCACAAAAAGCAAAGAGTAAAAAAAACTAAAGGGGTAAGTTAATTTAAGTAATCGAAAGCATAAAAGCGGTAGCATTTGTTTTATGTTTACAAACGCCGTGATAAAGCTCAAAATAATCCACTCAAACGAATGTCATCTACACACATCCAATAACCCGATGTCGCTTGTGAAGATGTTCTTCAAAAAATAATCCAAGTGAAGATGTTGATGTTTTTAGAATGAGTAATGGTCTTTAAAATTGTTTCATCCATTAACATAAAAATCTGTTTTAAATCCCCCAGTTTAAGGATCTACTATAGAAGGTGACTAAACCAACACAATCTAGTAATTCTTAAGAAGAATAATAATTAATCTAACATTTATTCTCACTCAAACACCTCATATGCTTTTGTTAATAGTATTGGCGCTATAACCTTGAAGTGTAATGACTCTAGACATCACCAAAAATTATATATGAACTCAAACCTAGGACCTCCTTTTAACAAAGATAAGGAGTCCTTTACAAAATACACTAAGATCGCATAAGATAAATATATTTTTACAATACTTATCTATTTGGTTTGATAGTCATTATTCTATTTTGATTCATATCTACTAGTTGTGCACACAGCATTGTACAAGATATCACTATAATGCACAACTAGTGGTGCATGAATCAAAAAGTGTGGTGTGAGTATCACCTCTTATCTAATACGTTATCCTACCTAAGACATTCTAGAATATTACATATTCATCCCTCACAATCATAGTAGCAAAGACAAGTACATTAGCAAAGGGTATCGCATTTTTACCGCACAATCGGTCACAGATTGTTTACACTCTTCTTTCCTACCGGCTCGGTGTGGGTCTTTTGCCTTTATCCTTTCCTTGAAGGATTTTCGGCGACTTGCTTCCTCGTAGTCCCTCCTGCCAAGTATTGATCAACCCATGGGATTCCCCAGTAATTGATAGGCCTTTCAACTTCAATGGCCTTTCAGGGATTTCGCCTAATTTACCATAGCGCGCGTACGTAAAGGGCTTTTGGTAATGTAGCTTCCCAACCCCAAGCAAAGTTTTATTTTATCCCGGATCCTCAAGCTGGTCATTTTCCATAGACCCGTCTATCTAACCAAATATCCTCAATTAGTAGACGCGACACTTGAATGGGGTTTGCTCAATTCAACAACAGAGGAAGAAGGCATGCTTTCATCCTCGTTGTTTGACTTTCTATGAAGTTTCTGTTGAAGAGGTCGGTTTACGCATTTCGCTGGTCTCTAACTTCTTTTGTCGCCTCTTCCCTACGGAGACCCATATGGCGAAATATATTATCACACTTATGACCAATTCTATGATTATTTCTTCTTCAAATTCTCCAACTACGAGGTTAAGAAGGAAATGCCTGCACTTTCAAGATCCCATATTGCTAATGAGGTCTATTAGGTTGACTCCCACCTTTGGTTACATATGGTCTCCGCGCACTACCACCACGTGAAAGGACATGGGGTTTGGGTGAAGTGTTGTGGATGTTCATGAGATGGGTTTTTAGTCTTCATTATAGAATGACCAACCGTTTTAGTAGTCATTTTAGAACATGTTTCGTTGTCGCAAAGATCGCCTTTTGGCGCTTTTTTTGGGGTAAAGGTTTAGGCTATGTATGGTTTTGAAACGTCGCGGCGCGGCAAATTTGTTGACGCCCCAGATGTATTCTTTTGCACCGCGGTACCATCGGTATCTTTTTTCCAATAACATCTTCAACTTCTTCGGTTTTTAAAATATCTGCTACTGATTTATGTGTGGAAATATTTTTGTAGGTGAAGGAATGTTCCTTTTTGCTTTTTCTCGACCTTCCCCTTGATTTACCTCGTATTTATAGCCAGGATTTTACCGCTCGTGCACGCAAGTATCATTAATTTTCATTAACTGTTTTGTGGGTAGGCACGCGCTCTAGGCTACTAAGAATCGCTAGTGTTTCTATATTAGACATAATATTACTGGAAGGAACGAGAAGCTTTACATGCATTTTTTCCCCTTTTGGTATTTGAATATAAATGATTACGTAAACACAAAGATATTTTCTTTTATGCGGAAACTAGCGGTGGTTTTTGGCGACACTAGAGGGTACAACGAAGCAGCAGTGGTTATATCGACGTTAGCAAAGGTTGGGGATTTAATGATGAATGTGACGTAAGAATTTGTTGAAAACATTTAGCCTCCTTTCAAGGCAAGAGTTGTAACTCTTAATCGAAGTTTGTATCCCAATTCAATCAAAATAATTTGTACTAAAAACTTACTTTTTAACACTTGTAGCAGTTTGTTACTATTAACTATGACTTTTTTTTTAACTAAAAAAATTTCATCTTCATATTACTACTTTATTAGTAAATCTTTTTATTTTGTAAAGTGACTTACTATCTCAAATACGTTTGAATAACTACACAAACAAATACAAAGAAATACTAGTAAATAGTAACATAAAAGGGATCACATCCATAGGTTAACATGTGACACAAGACTATACAAAGATGAGATAAGGACTCCAAAATGTAACAACTCCCCTAATAAACAAAAGGCTTGAAATTTTCCATGTAATTTACAAATCACATCAAACCTCCATTGACTCCAACTTTTCAATAAAACCATCACTTTTAACACGGTCATGTTTTCTAAACCAATATAGAAGTTTGGAACTCTCAAACCAAATCCTCATTTTGCATCCCAATGTGATTAATAGTTGGCAACCAACAATCCTAACCGCATAAAAGCTCCACTTCCGCTATCATTTTTGTCTACTGACACGGCCTCAATTTCAACAAAGATTCCTCCTATGACCGGCTTCGTCATGTAAAGCAACTTCCAATTCACCTCGTAGTAATGCCATCGTAATATCTTTTAACAACTTTGACACCAAACATTGGTAATTCATCACATAAAACCGCCGCTGGCATTCGTTATGTTTGTTTTTATAATAGTATCACTAATAGAGATAGTATTAGAACTGTTTTTTGTTACATAGCCATATAGACACCTAAATTTCCCACACAAACTAGTTATGACAATTGTCTCTGTTTTCAATGGATAAGTGGATCACACCAAATAAGTACCAACCCACAATATATATTTTTTTTTTATAGTTTCTTCATATTTTTTCAAATATTTTTATGACGAGTTTTGCTAGTGCATAGCTAGGAAATGGTACTTTGGCTCTAAATTGTGTACTCATGGTAACTATACTTGGGCAACTAAATTGTGTACTCATGGCAACTAGTTTAAATAGTAGTACTTTTAGTCAAGTGGTGATGTATGCAACAAGGGGCTGGATTTGACTGATTTAATTTACATCTTTCTATTTTTAAAACTTTTTATGACTAGTTTGTTAGTGCATACCTAGCAAATGGTACTTAAGCAACTAAATATTGTACTAATGGCAACTAGTTTTAGTAGTAGTACTCTTAGCCAAGTGGTGATGCATGCAACAAGGGGCTAGGGTTTCACTGGATTTATTTAATTTACATCTTGCTATTTTTTTCAAATAATTTTTTGACGACTTTGCTAGTGCATAGCTAGCAAATGCTACTTTGGGCAACTAAATAGTGTACTCATGGAACAATAGTACTTTTAGTCAAGTTGTGATGTATGCAAAAAGGGGTGGGGATTGAGGGATATAATTTGCATTCGTTTTTTTATTAGTCATAATGCGGTATTCATGTAACCGCCAACTAGTTACAAAATGGACAAATTTATTTTCGTAAAAAAATAAAATACAATAGACATTTGGGTAAATAAACATACAATATACCTAGCCAATTATTTTTTAATGTGTGAACGCTTGAATAAACTTATGCCAAGTTCCTTATTCTGTATTGTTATGCCCCAAAAATCAAACCTCAAAGTGCAAGAAAAGTAAAGAAATAAATAATAAAATAATAAAAAACAAAATAAAAAGTAACATATTGCAAGTAAGTAAGCATAGAATATGAATAAGTGTCCATAAAAATGAAGGTAACCGCACTTCTTACGCTTTCCAGCTTATCTTATTTTATTTTATTATTATTTGTAATTTATTTTTTGTAATTTGTTTAAAAAAAAATTTGTCCTCCTGGTTTCATATATATACACGCAATTTGTTGGACGTGGTTTCGTTTTTAATCTTAATAGTAGTAACCTGCGGTATATGTAATAATAAAAAATGGGGAAAATGAAAAGGCGTGTATGTGAAAGGTTGGTCATTTAATGCTACTTCTTGTGGTAGACAAAATGGTAAGGTGGTCATTAACTTCAACGGACGATCAGCTTTGTACACCGACACAACACTAATTATATTATAACTTAAACTAAACCTTCTCGTTTAAACACACACATACCAATCAAAGTTGGGAATAAAACATACAAAACAAAACTTAAAGGATACACCTATGCCATTCTGTGAAGAACTTGTGGTGTTGCGTGATCTAGTTTTGTTAGAGATATGATGATAGTTCTGCTTTCAAGGGATGTGAGTGTTGTCATGGTGGATGAAGCAAGGTGAGTTGATGAAGAAGGCTCAAGAAATCGTGGCACGCAGGGTCGAAAGGAATCATATTATTGAGAGTTGGAGCTTTATACCCAGTAAATATTACGATATTTAATCTATACAGCCTCGCTTTTGTTTTGATTGATGACAAACATGTAACTTGTAATACATAACGTAAAATGTACAAGTTACTTGTAATTACATTTGTATCAACATACATTCAACACCTCCTCGGTGTCTCAAGTCCTTCAATATGTTACAACATCAGTACCAGACATGTTTGTTATGGGCATTATGATCAAACCCATTAACAAATCATTTAGAATGTTAAAAATACGTTTAGAGTCACTAAGTATTTTAATAGGTTAACCATTCTATTTCGAAACTCATTTTACATTTTGCATTCACAAGTATTTTATACAAATACATCTTTTGTAAAATGTCTAACAAATATATACTGTTATTTGTACAAGTAAATCCAACTATAATATTCATACAAGTACTAAAGTTTACTTACACTTGACAAAATATATTTTATTTTGACAAGCACTCAACTATATATTTTATTTTACAAAAGGTTACTTACATTTTATTTACAAGTAACTTACCTTTTTAATAAGTATATACATTTGTTTAAATGTATTTTTCATAAAAAGGAAAACACTCTTTTATTACCTCATGCATAGTGTCATCTAAATCTTTAAAAGATTTTGGAAAGATTTTGAAAGATATTCTAAGATATCAAATCTAATAAATTATTATATTTTTGATTACCACTTTTGGTTATAAATACCATCCCATGGTTTTCTCAAATCTTCATCCCTTCCAAATATATATTCTTCAACATTCTTCATATCACTTAGATCTATAGATAAACATGTAGTAGCATACATCAATCACCCTCACCATCACATGATCATAATGCTTCTAACATTCATCTTTGTTGTAAGCATATTTTACATTTTGGTCAACCAAGGAAAGTTAGAGATCTAGCCATCCTCATTCACCAAAGCATATCAACATATGAAGATTCAAGATCTCTTGATATCCTCATTGATTGAAGACTTCTTATTTAAGAAGATCATTTAGATTAGTCATTCATATCCATTAGACATTTATGTCATGGATCATCATTGTAAATATCATTGCATCATCACAACACTTTCACCAAACTAGATTAGATGGTTTATGTGTTTGTACCATAAAACACAAGGTTTGTTATGTTGGGCCAGAAAACATAGTGGGAGTTGGTTGTACCTTGAAAAGAACTCGACATCGCTTAGTGTCGGAAATATTGTATAGGCTTATGTTAGTTGGTTCTACCTTAATCTAGAACCCGGTATTTAGCTTTGTACCGAAAAAGTGTGTTTAATGATTGTAAGGTTTTCTCCTACTGAGAAGGGAGCTTGTTGATTTAGTGAAGTAACTCGAAGTTGGGTACCGGGAGTGGAGTAGGGCGGAGAGGAGATCCGTGATCAACCACTATAAATCCTCGTGTTCGGGTTTTGCACTTTCTTTTATCTCTTTTACTTTTATAATTGCTTTTATGATGTGGTTTGATGATGATGCTTGTGTGACAACTTGTTTACTATGTTATATTAGTCATAAACAATAATTGATACTTTCATATAATAAGAAGCTTCATAAGTGATTTGATACAAAAGATCTAACGATTTTTAAACGGTAAACGCAGATTCACCCCCCACGAGCTTTCACAATACCCATTTGAATCTTGTGTGGAAAGTATTTCAGAATTAACCAAGCTGCAAACCGAAGATCTGTCAGAAGCCGCAGCGATATTGGTCAATGTAATGAAGAAGCATAAACGCCCGTGAGCTCGCATTCATAGAGAAGCCGAAAGGCATGGTGTAACATTCGTTAATTGTTGTCTTGGCGGTGACGATGTCTTGTTTATGTTGGTATTTCTATTTCTAGTCATGTATCTTGTGTTGGATTTTAGTTTGACTGCGTTGTGAAATGTGGGTCTAGGCTTTGGCAAATGGATGTAAAATATTTGAATAAATAAAAGCCATGGTTTCTATTAAATAATTATATTATGGTCACCTTTAATTGTGCCCTGATCTCATGATCTATTCTGAAAGAATACCGCCTCCATTGTTTCAAGAATAAATCTGTTTGAGCGGCCGTCATTGTGGACCTGTTTACCTGGTTAATGCAAGTAAATCTCATTATTAAAATATGCATATGGGAATGTAACGTTTCAAACCAAGAAAGTGTATCAAGTAAGCGGTGCCAAAAAAACATCATGCTGTTGGTTTCCGACATGTCATATAAAACATAAACCCTAAAGAATGAAGCACTAGAGTTAAAGGGGTATAATGAGCATACCTATAAAACATAAACCCTAATAACAATTTAAATAACTTTGAATTAAATAAAAAATTTACTAATAGAATATAAAATATAAAAGTGCACAATTATTTATATTCATGTATAAATGTACGAACGAATACGGTAACAAAAGTACATACGGGAGAGTACAACAAACCTGGATTTGTTTCTAAAAATAGACAAAAAGGACAACGATATATTTTTATTTGGATTCTTCGCTGAAAGTGACCTAGTGTATAACAAGGAATGTTGGGATGTTGATTGTTGGGACTTGGGACCATAAACTGATGTGTGGGGTATAAAAGGTTTAAGTGTTTTTCATTCTAGGTCCCTCATGTATCTTACGGCTGTCACAGAACGACTAAAAACTCTAGTTAAAGTTAGAACTGCTAGTGCTCAAGACAATTTATCATATAAACGTGTTGTCACTACATGTTGTCTAAGGTTTCGGAATTAAGACTTAAAAATGTTATTACATGTTACTATTGCTAGTGGTGAAGACCAAATAATATAAACATGGTTTTACTACAATTTTTCTAAGGTTACCTCGCTATAACAATCTTGACTGACCTTTAATTTGACTAGTCACAAGGTAATTGAATATTTTAGAAACAGTGTGTTACTCTTCAATTAAATTCTCCAACCAACTAGTATGGCACACCATTCAAGTGTAATAAATGAAGAGGAAAAATACATATGGTTATGCTAGTAGACGTTCTTATATAAACCGCGAATGCTATTGTTTACGTTATAACATCGAAACCGGTTGAGTAATTCGTGCGTGATGGAAAGAGAAAACAAGTATGATTGACCTTAGATGCAAGGCATGCACCGAATAGAGAAATCATGTGGTACTCTTGTCCAATGAATTTTTACGCAAGCAAAAACAATACTCTTTGTGGGGTTGATGCATGTAGAATTGGTGGTGTACATGTTACAGGGTAAAAACAAATGTAGTTCGTAGAGGTGAAGGTGTGATGGTGTGATGGGGCTACATGTTCCAAAGATCTTGTATAGGCGGTGGTTCAGTGAGTATGAGGTACAAGTGAGACTACATCAACAACTGATGAAATTCATGATTCTATGTGTACGAACCCGTGACCTTAGTGATGAAGAAACCCAACCACTTGCAAGTCGAATAACAAGTGAACCACCTAAAATGACCGAGCAATTGAACAAGCTGCAATTGATACACCTAGGTTATGACATGGTCGTCAATGAACAAGTGAGCCACAACCAATTCTCGTTATATGTTGTATTTCATAATATATGTAGACTAAATTGTATTATGTATTTGTTATGTTATGCCAATGCAAGGACGTATTTAGTTAGCAAAAAAATGGGTAAATCCAAACACTAGATACACAAGATGCAAACTGATAATCAAGTCTGAAAACCTGTCAAATACAATTTTTAATTGTTTTTATTTATTTTTATTTATTTATTTTTTGAGGTGAAAGTGGGTAAATACTAACAAGGCTGGATAAAGCACTAAAGCAGGAAGAGATAGTTACCATGCACGAGGCCAAAACATAGTTGAACACGTATACACCCACCAAAAAATGCTGACTATTGAAAGGAAAAACAAAATTATCTAAATTCCCCAAATAAAATGAAGTTGCCCTATATGATAAGTTTCTACTTTGTTATGAAGTTGCCCTATAGGGTTGCTATCCTAAAACAGAGATGCCCCATCAAGGTTTCCATGATATACATCATACTATAAAGCATTCATACACGATATGTAAACGGACACCGAACGTAGATCAAAAAACTGGTGCATACTACGATAACCCCAAAGCAGATGGTTACACAAAAACATCATGATGTTATTTTGTAATTGTTGAACATTTTTTGGTAATCATAAGCACAAACAAAAAATGTTTAACAATTACATAACGCCTTTACAAAAAGGCTAAACTAGACAAACTATTTTGAGTTTTAAGTTATGCTAACACCGCTTTCTAACGTTATCGGCAGCATGAGCATGCTGCATAAAAATACCTACACTCCAACCTTCCGTTCCTTAAAAACCAAGTTGCTTTTAATCCCGCACCTCCTCGACGGCCGTCTCTTGTTAGAGCCTTTAAATGCCTCGACATCTTGAACTTCCGTAAGGCCGATCTTGGTGTTTGAAGGCAGTGCCTCCTTGCATAAGGTTTTATAGAGGCCTTATGACCGAACTGCCCTTAACGGAAGAAGAAGAAGGCCCAACATCCATAGACACAGACCCAAGAAATACCCCATAATACCATTCATCGTCACGAACCCAATGTCGCATCAACAATTTCGCTACCCAAAAAAATCCATGAATAGATTCTTTCCTTGACATTCAATTCCTTGACTTCTAGTTTGGAACGGAGGGCTTCTTAGGGGAGGTGACCGCCTTTCTTCCTCCACCCATGCAGCAATATCGAGGCGAATTAGAAGTAGCAAGCTCCACAAGTTTATCATGTATTGCTATCCTCACAGCGTTGGCTCATCAAGAAGATCCACAATTAGGTTATCATAGTAGAATAATGCTAAGTTATCAGGTGCATGTGCAATGTACAAGCCGATCAACCCACATTCCTCGGCAAGTTGAAACATCCTTTTAATGTCATTATCGCATTCAACAACTGTCAAACCGGTTGAAAGAGCAAATACTGGCCTACATAAATACAAAGCCCGTATCTCACACTCTAACTTGTTGGCCAAAAAGTCAAGCATTTGATTAAAGTTCATCCTTGTGAAGGGTGCGCCCATACGCGTAAGTTAATTTGGGCAACCGAATGAACTCACCATCGTAGTGAATCTCAACTACAAGATTCTCAGATACATAGCGTGTAGTACTCCTGTAATAAAGGAAAAAAATGTATACAAATGAGATTAGCATGTATGGACAAAAACCTAGTAAGTGCAAGTGACAATCAAGAAAGGTAATGGCAGGCATACCTTGGCTTGAAATCAAATAAGACAACTGGAGGCTTAGTAGAATTTTTTGATGAAATAGAGGATTGGGAGATTGCCATTATCACTTGTGTACAAATGTGATCTATATGAAGATTTGATATATATTAGGAAAGGTTGTATTATTATTTTACTATTAATAATGTACTTATTAATAGTATGAAAAGTATGATCCGTTTATTTTAATATGGAAATAGTAAAAGGGAAATTTTAGGTTACTTTGTTATAAGTTTTTATGTCTAGTGTGTTTGTGTAATGATATGGTAATAAATCAATTGACAAACCTATGTATGGCCCTTTTTAAATTTTTCTTGGAATGGACGGCCAAATGGCATGATTAAATGGACGTCCAAATGTAGAATAAATGAACTGGAGTTGTGGAGTTTTAAAAAGAAAGATTAACTGTATTGTACAACAAATTTAGATGTAAATGTGTACATACTTTTACGTCGTGTCTCCCATTGTTTTTTGAATGAATGTTACACGTACACAAGGTTGCTGCATGCAAGGTACAGTGTGATTATTGGTTTATGTATGCATGTTATAAGTGTGTTTAGTGTAGTAAATAGTTGTTATGAATCCATTGTCTAGACATTAATGGCTTATGTGTGAATGAATACATCAATAGATGGTGCATGATAAAACAATGAAAGTGCTGTTGGAGATAAGTTTAAAACTGTTAGTACAAACGATAAAATCTATGTTTATAAAAAAAGTTGGAGATAAGTTTAAAAGTGTTAGTACAAACGATAAAATCTATGTTTATAAAAAAACTGAATCATCTTCTCGCGATATGCTAGCGCGACGTTAGCGGGATCATCAACGGCAACGATAGACCATGTGCCAATCGATATAAAAATATACAAACCCACACACCACAATCACCAAAAATCCCACATTGCTTAGGAACGTTTTCGGCTAACCTAAATGAAATCTTATAGTCATTCGGATGTATTCCAGTCTTATCAAAAACGCTTGCTTGCTCTAGAACAACTGGTAGTTTGACCTGTAGAATAACAGAAACTGTTAAAATAAATAGAGGGGTGATCTTGTTAGAGGCTTGTCAGAAAAATGTAAGTATTATATAATCGAAATAACCACGTTTGTCACCAAATTATTGATGAAATATAGGTGTTTGTTCAAGCCGGATTAAATATGATATCTAGTTTCATGTTGTAAATTATATATGTGTTCAAAAGTATTACATGTT
This sequence comes from Chrysanthemum makinoi, assembly GCA_910596185.1. Taxonomy (NCBI): domain Eukaryota; kingdom Viridiplantae; phylum Streptophyta; class Magnoliopsida; order Asterales; family Asteraceae; genus Chrysanthemum; species Chrysanthemum makinoi. The sequence continues at coordinate 160,095,881 of OU343219.1, forward strand.
TTATATTGGTGATTCATAAACAACGTTCGAACATTTGACATGTGCTTCGAAATATTTTTATTCATAATAGATTTCATTTCAATACATTAAAGGATAACAAAATACATCAACGTAGCAACGACATTCATGAAGATACCAAAACACATAATATGACAATCACAGAATGTCAGAGAGAACACATAGGAGTAGAGGATTAATAATTTTTGCGCAGCTTTGCGGAAAGGAGATTTTTTGAGAACTTGAGCTGAGTCTCACTCATTAGCCTCATCAGCGTCCTGTTTTTCTCAAGCTCCTCGTCCTGAATTGCACGCAGGATTTCCAAAACAGCACTGGCAAGCCTAGACCCAACCACGCACTCCAACTGCTTGATTTGCTCGGCCCTCACAGTGCAACGACGAGTTAGGTCGATCACCTTTGCATGCATGTCACTTAAGAACTTGAAGTCACGTTCATTGTCACGCACAAACACGTTGTTAACCATGTCTTTAAGTACGTTATCCATTTCTTTTGTAGTAAATTGTGATGTGGCTAGTGTGTCCCCCAAAGTTGTATGATATTGGGATATATGCTGTCCGTTTATATAAACCAAATGGGGTGGGGGGAAAGAGCGGGGGTGGGGTGACATGGAGTTTATTTTCAATTGAAGTCTATCTGAATTAATGTGGATAGTCAAGTGGTGAATAGTTGAGTCATGTCAAGTAATTACTGTTGCACATTAGGCCAAGTTTAAATAATGAAGCTTCTCTTGTACTCAAACGATTCCTGGCCACAAGATAATCATTTTGGGCAACTAGTTTCAGTTTGGGGGCAAGTAAACCAGTTTGAATTTTGTTTAGTTCCAAATGCAACAAAATTTTACGTCCCTTGGGTTAGAAAAATTATTAATTTAGTATGTTTGTAAATAGACGCCATTAAACAGGTTTATATTGATTACTTTTTGGTTACATGAACTAAAACACATATGCTATTATTATATGTACATATCGTTTATATTTTATGTAATAATACACTACCATAATATAACTCAGACTTTTATATCATAAAGTCTGACTAAGTGTGCACTTGCCTGTGGTATTTCAATATTGAATGGATATTTTGTAAAAAAACCCAAATCGGGGATGCACATAAGTAGGACAAACTTCATTAATTAGGAAAGGACGTAATGAAATGATGGTGGTAGCTAGTGGCATGTACTTGAAGGAACTAGTCCATTAATTTTTCAACTTTAACTATTGCACAAAAGTTAATTCTTTTGGGCAACCACATACATACGATGGGCAACTAAATCATATGTGTCCAGATTAAATCAATGAACCTTATGTGCGTTTAAATCTAAAGTAATCAAGCTTGCTAGCTAAGTATACATTTCCTATATCGTATTATATGTGCGGGACACAATGTAAATTAAAATCAAGAAAATAAATTGTTAAAATACGGAAGCAAGCAGATTTATGTACTTTATCTTTGGTTGGTTCTAGTTAATGTACACATATTTTAGATAATCTGTTGTTGGTTGTGGAATTCGTTTGATGTTACTACTATAGAGTATAGACGGCTTTGTTTCTTTTTGTTTTGAATTAAATGGAGTGGGGCCCCTCTCTCTTGCTTGATCTGATTGGGAAGGAGTGAATATTTCTCCATCTCTAACGACCATTTTTAAGGGAAAATGAAACATAAATCTTTAATTTGGTAGGACCACACTTTTAGCTAAGGACCCGTTAAGCAAAAAATAAACGCCCCCTAAGTATAACAAATGTTTATGAGAAACTATGTTGTTGGTTGTTGTAAATAAAAAATAAAAATGGGATTTCAAATAAGAAGGACGGTTTATTAATGGTGAATAGATGAAAGGAAATGATGGTGGTGCATAGTTGCATGTACTTGAAGGGAACTAGTGTGCACAAAACTCAAAGTCAAACTGCTACAACACAACACCCAAGAAACTTTGGCCAACAATAAATTTGTTCTTGGGCAACTACACACAAATAATGGGCAACTACTCACAAGCATGGTTTATTCGTGCCTGGTCACAAAGTATAACAAATTACTGTATAAGTTTATTTATGTATGTGTTGTCCGTAATTGTATTATATTTTTTTTGAAAGGTGAATTTCTTATTAAGTGCTTCGTGTCGCGGTTCGACAGCGGGAGGTCTAGACTACGTTGTCTAAACCGGGTCCGCACTAGAGAGCTCCCTCGAAGCGGAAATGCCTATTTCAAATACCCGATGGGGGGAAAACCCCCTACTAATCTGCCCGATGGCACGACAATTAATAGTGGTAAACCCTTGCCTTTTCCAAGATTGAACACGGGTTACCAGGGCCAAACCCTTCATTAAAGGACTACCTTGAAGGAAAATCCTCATTCAAACCCCTTGCAGGATTTGAACTCAAGACCTCCCTCCCCCAAAAGCCCCTAAGGACTCCAAGGTGGCCAACTGAGCTAAGCCAGTTGGTTCGTAATTGTATTATATATGTTGGTTATAAGAAGCATGGTGTATGGTCACAAAGTATATCAAACAAGTAATAATATATTGTATCGGGTTATATAGAAGATACATGTAAGCACTCCCTAACACGGACATACCATACACGTGACTCATAGTCACGCGTGTCGCCGCTATCATAGAATGTTACCACTCCAGTATGTATATTAAATTGGGCAAGACACCAGTGTTTAACAGTCTCGTTGAGAGGAATAAAACCTAAAAGAAAGTTGGTTGTGTATTAGGATATAGTTGGTCAACGTCTGAAATTAATAAAAGTGACTTTTTATTTATCTGGTCAAAGGTAAATACAACAATACAATTGTCGTGTTTGTATGTGCTGTTGACATGGCTTACGGATGCTAAGCAATATGTTACTTACTAATGGACGTTTTAGTACTGCTATTGGAAATCTTACTACTGCTAGTGTGTATGAATCAACTGTTTGTTCTTTTTGTTAAGTCCTGCTAGTAGATATCATGTTTTTGTGGTTGGGTTACACTTGGATTTTTTTGGCCTTTGATGCTTGAACTTTTAGTGTAAAAAAAATAAATAAATAAAATAAAACACAAAATTAAAAAATAATAAAAAAATAAAAAATAATAAAACGAACAAAAAAAAAACGAACAAAAAAACAATGAATTAAAACATTAAATAAATAAATAATTAAATAACAAAAAATGATAATAATAATAATAACATTGTGTAAAAAAATTATAATAAGTTGGTTGGAAGATTGGAGTGCAAAACTGTTCCAACTGCTTGCTTGCATGGAGAAACTGCTAGTGTTACGAAAACACTGCTAGTTAGTTTATCATGAGGATACCATGAAACTTATAAAGGAATTGACGGATAAATGTACTACAATGGAGTCTAAGATCACTGGCATACAAAAAGAAGGTATTCAGATTCTGAGATGGAGCATACAGATTATAGCACTTTGGAAGCACCGTCCAAAAAGAAGGTATTTTGTGCGTAAGAAGAAACTTGATGATTTGGATTGTAAATATGAAATTTAGGGGAGGGTTGTTTGGTTTTTGGTTCTGTTGGACGAATTATTCAAAGTATGCATCAAATAGCATCTTTCAAAAGAAACCACAGCTAGTGGCAATGGAAGAACTGCTGATAGATCAAAAGCTGTGGATAAAGTTTGTGAGTATCAAGTTTGTTAATACGTAAAGGAAAGTTTATGATTTGCTATCAAGTTTAAAAGATGAGCGACAAATATCAAGTTTGTTCATACTTTAAAAGATGCCGTTTTTAAAAACTTGCTATCATGAACTACCTGATTATTGAGTGACCGTAAATGATAAAAATAGGAGGAAATGAAAAGTAAATGTATTACCTGTTCAACATCATTCCAGGGCATGGGATACCTCGTCTCGTCTGCATAAAACACGGGCATGCCATTTTGAAGAAGAATCCGAACAAAGTAACTACTAACCATCGCCCAGTTAGCATTCTCAGGTCGTACATGCCACATGTAGTCAACCCATAGGTCTATATGCTACGCATTTGCAAAGAAATAAAATACCAATTTAAGAAATGGTGAAAATCAAATACGTAAAAAAAAGAAAAACTGAATAAGAAAGCGTATATAAACTAACCTCCTCAGTTAGCCAACCTTTTCTAGCAGGGTCTAAGCAAACTAAGCGAAGCCAGAAATGGCGGTCTATAGTATAATCATCTGACCATGGAAATTTACACCGTGTCTATCAGGATCACAGAGGAATTCTTCAATCTCATCAGACAGACAAAGAGTTTCGAGACAATGAAACCATCTACTTAGATCCTAGAAAACAGGTTCAATGTATTAGTTTGACAGAGCATTATTGATAGGCAAGTATATTGACAAGTTCGTAAAAACTATCAGAATACCTCTACCCAAGGTTTCACTCTGTTAAGCTCCTCAGCAATAGTTGGGTCGTTCATGTGAGGACCGTGTTTTTTTATTTTACGCCGTTTAACCACCTGATTGTTTTGTGGCGAAACAGGTTCCATGACAATCCTCTTGTCGGGTGGTAACCGACTTAAAGCCTTTTGAAAATGTGACGAATTCATAAGCGCCGTTTTTCTTCTTCTCCTCCTCCAACTTCAACATGTCAGCTTCTTCCAACCGCAACCTACTAGCCTCTTCGAGACTTAAGATGTTGGCCTCAGATTCACTTTCTTCTTCCAACTGTAACCTTTCTTCCTCTGCCAACGCGAATCTCAATTCCTCTAAAAGGAGATATTCCTGGAACAGACTAGCGCTGATGACATTTGTATATAACGGCCATACAACTAAATGCAAAGAATAAATATTAACCTGAGCAACGCCCACGCCGATTCGGCAAGTCGATGAGTTTGAGATAAATGCTGTTAAGTGAATCGGAAAAGGCAGTCCTTGTGTTTGGAAAATGTGAGTCAAAATCAAGTTTGTCCTAGAAAAAATATGCATGAAATTTCTAAAAATAAACAATGGCAGCGAGAAATAACTATAGATTAGTTGAAAGGAATACCCGAAGACCACCAGTTCTGTCATGTGCAAGAACCTATCAAGGTCTAAGTGTTAGGAAATTCCGGCAGGTGATGTTAATAAAAAAGTGAATCTACTATTCTTATATTATAATGAATATAAAGAGAACCTGAATAATACACTCAAGTTTAAAAACTTGGCGATTCAGACCGACAATTACATGATCCTTAAGGCTTTTGTTCGGAACTACTTCCACTCTTGCATTGTTTTGAATTTACTTTCAAACCTTTCGCACGCTTGCTGTGATTTTTCCACCTCGAAAAGTAGGTATCAACAAGTGTTGGTCCCGACCGGTGGTCCGGGAACGTAGTCATTGAAAAAATCTTGGCTATCTATCCACCATGCACATTGGAACTCATGTATAGTAGGTCTCAGATCAGTAATTGTAGTTGAATCCTAAAGTTCAATAATGGTTAAAAAATAAAATAAATGGTTTAGTTAATTACTTTGAGATACATACGACAACATTTTATAAGGGATTGGTAATTAAAGTCATAAATCGCTAGTTCGGGCAATCACTGCAAATAATATTTCCACTGCTAGCTAGCTTGAAAACACCGCTAGTTCGGAAAATCACCGCTAGTTAGTTTCTGATGATTGTGGAAACTATAAGAGCTATTTTGTAACTTTTTGGTGATAACATATTTATTGCCCAAATCATTGCTGAGGCAGGGCAAGGGAAACGTAAGAACGACCCAACCAATGGCAACTCCTTATGTGAATAGTTCTTTGCAATTCAACACAGGTGAAGGAATCCCTAGACAACTGGCTAATTTGGGGGACATGGATGTTCAGGCTGGTCTGATGCAATGTTAGACACATCTCAAATAGATGAGGGTAGTTTTTAACACCAACATGATTTGACGAATAATGGCTTTCTACATGATGACAATTCCAATGATCCACTTCTAGGACCAGGTTACACAGGTCAAGTTGGGTGAGGATAATATGAAACTCAATCTCATATTGCCGGGTATATTCACAAGTCTGGAGTCAAAGATCACTGGTCTTAATAATTCGACAACAACTCAAGCTGAAATAATCAGGAGGTTCAAAGCACAGGGTAAGTGTTTTGGAGAGACTAAGAAGGCCAAGGTTCCATGCATTCAGGAAAGTGAAGAAACTATGAAAGAAGGCAACCTGCAATATGATTAAAAGTTTAGATGATGCATACAAACAGGGGAGGAGTGATAGTACAAATTCAGGTGACGCATCGAAGGTAAAGAAGCAGTACTGGATGATTCTTTAAAGGCTGCAGTTGAAGAAAAGGATAAGGAAGTGGTGTAGGCAATCACTGCCAGCGGTTGCTGCATCCGCCGATAGTATTCAAGTTACCACCGCTGCAACAACTGCCGGTATTATTATAGCCACCGCCAATTCAGACGTTTCAAGGCCAGAGGCAACATCTGCTACAATTATAAGCACCACAATAACACCAGCACCAAAACCAAAATAAGCCTGGGAATGAGGTTGCCATACAATTGGTCAAATTAAAGCAATATGTCCCTATCCCTGCACCCAAACCTATTGCTAAGAGTATTTAGATTGGTGAAACTGTGCAGAAAGGTGTAGTTACTGAACCTGATATTGGAAAGGGTATAGGGATTGCAGAGCCAACATTGAAGTTTAAAATTAGAGAGGACCATATAGCCTTAATTTGCAGTCTACTAAATCAACTAATCCAATTGTTCATCCACCGCTGATTATGAAATTCATTTGGCCATCAAAGGCAAGCCTCAAGGTAGAATAAAAAGAAAGGCAGACATGATAAAAACATTTGATGAAGAATCGAGTCCGATAAGATATTGTGTGCTTAGATAGGTGGAAATGGAACATCTAATTTTGTGTGTAGGTTTACTTTTTTACCTATAAACAATAAATAAATAACAACAAAGTTTAACTGGCTTACGTTTGAAAAAAGGTTCGAACGATCAGTTCTTTTAAAGATGGATTTCCTAGACCAGGCAAGTGCTCTTGGTATCACATTTGGATGTTTAATCCACCAAGCATGAGATTTTTCAAACGACTCAAGGATCCACACCTATGAGAATAAAAAAATAAAAAATGAAAATAAAACATAAACTTATATACAAATCAGTAAAAATGTTAAGTTGGAAAATGGATACCTGAAGCCCAAACACAAATCCAGCTTGTGTATGTTGGACAATGCTTTGGATCTTTCTTCAATCTTAAAAGGTGGTCATCCACGTGCTTATCAAATACATTATGAAGTTGGTCCTATAAATGAGTCCAAATATGCTCACCCCATGGAAAAGCATTCCAATCATCTAGATTATCAACTAACCTCATCAGTGTATCATCCACCTCGCATGTCAACAAACGACCCATAAAGATCACCTCTAAGGCTAACAAAAGACAAAGACGTACAACATCTTCATCAGATATCTATCCAAACCGCTCTTCATCCTCGATAACACCAATAACATCTAGGTTGGTTAGAATATACCCTTGCTTGTCAGGAAATACCCTGTTACGAAAATTTAGAGAACCAGATGTATACAACCCAAAGCTTACAGATCCAAACCGCAGACCGGTCATTAGACAAAACTCACGACGACCAAAATGTAAAGCATGCCCTTCAATGTAATAAATGAAGGGAATATCATAGTGAGAATCATCGACTTTATGCTGTTTCCTTAGCATATAATCTATGATGTGCTTTTCATGTTCAAAAACAATGATCAATCCATCTTCCAAAGCAGGTATTCCTAAACAAGATGCGGCGCCTTGCGTCTAACTTTTGCTTTATCAACCAAAAGTAGTTCAGTTGACTGGTAATGATTAACTTAGCTTCATAGTCTTAAAAGGTAAAAAAATACAATTTAAATCAGACCATGCATGGAATCTATACCAACGCCATAAACAATTGCGTATACAATGCATATAAAGCACTCCTTATTAGTCTAGAGAGTGCTACTAAAATTTTTAATGAACCAGGTTATGTTACATACGTAAGACGACATCTACCGTATTATACCCTACATAATTACAATAAGACAGACGTAAAGAGGAGAAATCAAATGTATTAATCAGTGTAAAGAATAACAACAACATTTGTTGAAGCATATAACCAATTGGAAATAAATAATGTAGAGTAAACAACGAGGAAAATATTTACGCACATATTTGGCCACATTTTTTAAACAAACTTGATCAATCCAATGTGGGTTGCACTCAACAAACGTGTACCTTTATAGTCGGTGACATAACCGACGATACAAGGAAAAGAGGGACTGACGAACAAACGGTCTCAGCTTGTGAAAACAACTTAGTTACAATGTTTTTATGCGAGAAGCAAAAACAGATAAACCCGGTAACTATGAATGCTTTTGTGCGAGTGGGAAATTGATTTTGAATACATATGTAATGTACTTTCACTATTCAATTGTGTATGTTATATGTAATGTAAAATGACCAAAAAATCCTTTTTAAAAAATACGGTTGCCCACCGCTTTTTCTTTCGCCAAAAAATAATACCTTACACATACGGGACACGTGTCACAATTTCAATGAGTTGCCCAATAACAGCGGTTGCCTTTGGTCCGTTTTCAAATTATAAATTAAAGTGGTCCAGAAAGTGATATGCACCGGGGCGCGCGGTCTATTTGCGTCATTTTCCCTTTTTAAATTCACCGGGCTTCATTTTAAACTAAAATCACTCAATCAACGACTACTGTCATGGATTGAGGGGGAGAGTGATTTTAAATTAGATATTTTCAAACGATATTTCATCTTTCAAGTTCGTTTTGTACAAAATTAAGTGGTGATCTAAAGATTTAATGTTATGTTATGGTATGATTTTTCTTTTGAATCAAGATCTTTCAAAATTATGGTATGATGTTCTTGTTTGATTGTGAAATTGTTTTATTTTACTTTAAGATCTCTTAAAAACCATCATACCTGACACTAACAATCTTTAATGTCTTAATTTGGTCCTTATCTGTCATTTTTCAAAATCAAATCTTGCCACGTCTTTCCCTAAATATTTTCTAAATAATTTAAATCAATTGGGATCACAAATCTCAAGAGGTTTGAAATTTTTGATCGGGGGAGAGACAGTGATTTAAATCTCTTATCTGTTTAAATGGAATTGGTTTTAGTCCTTTAAATGCACTCCTGCCTCCATGTGCCAAACGACTTCAATATATGATGCACATGTTTGAGGAGGAGGATTTATCCAAAAACAAGATGAGTATTTAAACCATGCCACAAGCTCTCCCATGTTTTTTAAACCTTATTAAATCACTTGGGATCCAAAATCTCAAAGGGTTTGATATTTTTGATCGGGGGAGAATTTGTGATTTAATAATGAAATTTGATAAAAGGTGATCGTGTTGATTCAAATGTGCACTGCTCTCCCATATGTGCTAAACGCTTTCGAATCTCGAAGCACATATTGCGGGGGAGCATTTCAAAAGAAAATAAACTATCAAGGTACAAAGATTTCTATGTTTCAACATAAAGTACCTTGATTGAGTTTTCAAATGGTTTCTTAATGGCTTTTGTGATCGTGGATGTGCTTCAAAAAGAACTCTTTCCTCTATGTGATAAAATGATTTCTAATATCCTACGCACATATTGAGGGGGAGAATTTACCAAGAAAATCAAATGGCTTTTTCTAATGAAATTGTGATCAAAGAAAATATTTCAAAGTCCTCTTGCCTCCATGCACTAAACAATTTCTAAATCATATGCACATGTTGAGGGGGAGGTTTTCTAAATGATCAAAACTATTAAGGTACAAAATGCTTTGATCTCGTATCACAAGTACCTTGATTGATTTTCCAAATGATTTTTCAATTGGTTTTATGGAAGAATGAACTGTATCAAAAGACCGACCATTTTACTTTATGTATGGAGTTATAAGGATGGTGAGGTTAGGCATTAGTTCCCACGATCCGCCAGAACCGAAGGGATCTACCCATGGACAATCCACTAGATAGTGTAGAGTCCTTAGGTATGATGAAAAAAGGAGAAAATGAGGAATGGGAAGAGTGCGGACTGAGATAGAGCTAGATCTGGAATAAACCCAACAAGGATCTAGTTATGAAGTCTCGGTAAGCACTGAAGGGGTTGAAGAATGAAAAAGAAATGAATGTGAAAAAGGGTGAAAAGAAATAGCCCTCAAATAATTCAACCTTATGGCAGAAACCAGGTTCAATACATATGCTACTGGTGGTTACTAAGGTAACGCCGGTATTGAAGACAAGACGTCATGGACCCAGTGACGCACTGCACTAAACTTCCCAAGCTACTCAAGTTCCTCTTAAAAGGGATTGTTTCATTCTCACGGGGAACCGACATTATCTATCGTCTTTCTCTTAGAGATGGTTGATATTGAAGAAGGAGACCCTCTCCCTAGTCTCCGGCATAGGAACCAAATGTGGACAATTGAGTCTAGAGCCAAGAGATCATCTACAATATCTCATTAGGACACTGAATTAATGAAGACTTGTTGTTTCACACTATGTGGAAAGTAAGTATATATTAAGAGTCCTACTCATTATCCTTGTGGTATTGCCAGAACATCCGAGTGATACGTAAAAGTATTCACGATGAAGATGGAAATCCTTCTAGAGCCAACATCAAACAAGCTCTTGGTGGGTGACATGTGAGATCTTCTCGTAAGATCAAGCTTGTGACAACTGGATAGAAACGATCGGGAGATTCAATCTTGAATCAACCTTGGTCCAGGAATGGAATTGATGAATACTTTTGGAAAACCGCCGATGTGCAAATCTTCTTTTCTCTAGCACATCTAATGTGTATTCATGTTTTCAAACACAAAAAGTATCTCTGATTGAAAAAATACTTTTGGAAAAACCGCTCGATGTGCGAATCTCTTCTTTTATCTAGCACATCGAATGTGTACTCTTTCAAATATAAAAGTATTTATGATTGAAAATTGATCTTTCTCATAAAACCTTCGTCGTATTGCAAAACTATTTCTTCTAAGCAATACGCGATTGTTTTTCAAATCATTTTTCATCAATCGGTGAATCTCAATTTGTCGGGTTCACTCACTCGTTGTCTTCTTTGAGACGCTCCAGTTTGTGAACAGCCTAGAACAACCGCTCAAACCCCTCAAGGAGATTCTTAGGAATCCTACCGATCACAAAAGACTTTGTACCGATCAACAGGGAACCGTAGGTACCTCAATTCAACGAAAGTGATCAAAGACACTTTCGTGTTTTATTGCTAACTGTTGTTTGCATGTACATTTGGACGGTTGTATGATCGAATTGAGGAGTCAATCCAAAGCCGCATGCTCACAGATCCACACTTAATTGAAGAAATCGCGTGGTGCATATCTACATAACATGGCTCGATATTTTATACTATGTTTCTACTACGCGGGCAGAAATATCTTGAACCAAGAAAAGCTTCCGCTACTCTGATGGAAATATGTCATGATCCAAAAGGTGTGAGCATGTCGGTCCAAAAGTCACAACATCACATGAAGGCAACACAACAAAGGGTGATCCAGAGATTTACTATGGCTGATGATCTCAATGAAAGCTCGAAGATCATCAAAGATGTGGATCAGTTAAAGGCCTCCACTAAAAGTACAAATCTATGCGGACTTTGAAGAATCGCTACTAATGCACAAAGTTTACGGAAATTGAAGAATTGAAGTCTACGAGCTTGGAACTAAAGACAAAGAAAGAATGCTAGGATTCAAAATGTAAATCATGGGGTGACCTCCCTTAGGGGGAGATTGTTAGGAATTGGAAATTCCATAAGTAAAGTATAGGTCACCCCAAATATTATCTAGCATAAGTTAGCTCGTAGACATATTGTTTGTTACGTTATTTAGTAGTTTATTAGTCAATTAGTAGCGTAGAATAGTTTAGTGTAACACCGTGGAGGAAGGGACGGTCTTTACCCCTTGTATACCGATCCACAGCCGATAGGAGGTCGTTGAGTTCAGTAACTATAAATACCCCTTCCATCTATGGAAGGGGTGGTGCTTTCAATCTAACCTTTTACATTTTACAAAGCAAGTCTCTAGCTTGAACACCCATCTCTCTCTAAAATGGCTATCATGTATTTCCATCATCCAAGACCACCCGAATCATCAAATACAATAATATTCACGATCCTACATCAACAGATACCTCTGCATTGTATAACTCTAGCATACTAAGAAGATTTTGGAATCTGTCATAGGCTGCATCAAGACCTTCTCTTTCACCAACAATGAATGTTTCAAACTGTTGCTTCAACAGATTTCTATGCATCTTCTTGGAAGCAACATTACCTCCAAATCTTGTCTTGAGAGAAAATTTCATAGTTGTTTTGCATCCTTAGCATCATGGAACTTTAGTAAGTGACCATCGAATAGCAGCATAACAAAGATGTTGAGAGCCTTTTCTTGATTTCTTTTTGTAGCTGCTGGCAAGGTAGGCTTAGGTGGTTTAGGTTGTCCAGGAACTTCTACAGGTTCTTCAAGAGCGACATTACCATTGACAATCACTTCCCATAATGCATGGTCTCAGAATTGCAATGTACTACCTCATCTTCATGCTCCAGAGATCATATTCTCCCTTTTTGATGATAGGTATTTCGAGTGAGGTGATAGATGGGGTGGTGCAAACTTCACGACATCTTTTAGGGTTTGTAGTTAAATCGGTTTTAGGGTTTCTCGAAGCTCTCGATACCAACTTGTTGATCGATATAGTTTCCACACAAGCTAACTATGTAGCTTGTAAGGGTTTAGCAACCTTGGATAAATCCTAAATTACTAACAATGAAACACTGATATAACTCTATTAAGTATGCGGAAACTACTTCAATAAAGCTAAGAAGAATAACTTTAAAATTCAACGATTATATTAAAACTTTGAACCTGCTTGTTATATAGATTCACTAACAACCCTAATAACTCTAATATCGTACTTGCATGTAAGTCGTATCACTAATATTCTCTAATGTTGCGTTTCTCTAATGCCAATCTAGGGGTCCTTTTATAGGTATAAGGAGTACCCTAGTCGGTTTACAATTACAATCCTTGTACGACAAGTAATACTAATTCTAATCTAAGAATATTCTAGAATTACATAATAATCCTTGAATGATTTTGCATAGCAGTCCTTTAGCCTTTGCAAGCATTTACTTTGACACGAAAGCAAAGACTTTGACTTTCATTAAGCAGTACTTTGACTTTCTTCAGTACTTTAGCTTTATATCCCAACATTCCGTTTTTGCCATTTTTTATCCGGACAAAAATGTAAAAAATGGGGCGAATACTACAAAAAAACGGAAGAAAAATACCTAAAAACTGATATAACTCTATAAAAAAAATAGACAAAAACGTAAAAAAAAAAAAGGCCGAAAACTACATAAAAATGTACAAAAGCGTATAAAAACAGAAACAAACGTAAAAAAAGGATGAAAAACGTAAAAAAAATGAACGAAAACATATAAAAACAGACGAAACGGATAAAAACGTAAGAAAATGGACGAAAAAACGTAAAAGGGGGCGAAAACGGATAAAAAACGAACGAAAAAGGATAAAACGGATAAAAATAAAAAAACAGATAAAAACGGGCGAAAACGGAAAAAAGCGAATGAAAACGGATAAAACGGATAAAAAACGGATAAAACGCTAAAAAAAAAAAACCAAAAAACGGCTAAAACGAAAAACGTAAAAAAGAAAAACGGATAAAAACGGACAAAAAGGTAAAAAAAAAGGACAAAAACATATAAATACGTAAAAAAACGTACGAAAACGGATAAAAAAACGAATGAAAACGAACAAAAAGGTTAAAAATGGGCGAAAACGGGTAAAAATGAATGAAAATGGATAAAAACGTTAAAAAACGGGCGAAAACGGATTAAAAAACGAATGAAAACGGCAAAAAGGTTAAAAATGGATGAAAACGCATAAAAAATGAATGAAAACGGATAAAAACGGACAAAAACCTAAAAAAACAGGCGAAAACGGATAAAAAATGAACGAAAACGAATAAAAACAGACAAAAACGTAAAAAAAACAGGCGAAAACGTAAAAAAACAGATGAAAACGGATAAAAATGGATGAAAAAGGAAAAAAATTGGGGAAAACGGATAAAAACGAACGAAAACGGATAAAAACGGACAAAACGTAAAAAAACGGGCGATAACTATTATTAACGGAGGGACTAACTGGGGAAAACTATATTTGAAAAAATAGGACTAACTGTGCAAAAATTATTAACGGAGGGACTAACAGCGCAAAACACTTAACGGACTGAACTAACTCCCATCCAAAATAGGGACTAAATGAGTGCAAGGTTTAAAAAATAGGTATGTGTGGTGTAATAAAAACAACTTATGGACTAAAGTTGTTATTTGGGGTATAACACAGGGACCAAACATGTAATTTTTTCTAGTTTTTCAGTGAAGATATAACTGGAATTTACATTTTATCTTAAGATAATGTTCCTAAGTATTCCATTTTATCTTAAGATAATGTTCCTAAGTCCTTTACTGAAATATATATCATAAGCTTATTATATTCACAAAATGAAACTAAAGTTAGAAGCAAAACTAAAATCAAAACAAGTTTTAGCTTTCATTTTGAAGGGATTTAAGAAGTATATATAGACGTAAGCAGTGGCGGAGTTAAAAAAAATTTCTTGAGGGGACACATTTTGAATTTTTTTAGAAACTCAACTACAAATTGATTTTTAGAAGGGAAGATTACTAAAAGAAAAAACTAAATATTTTAAAAACTTTACACTACAATTTTTTTCGCTAGAGGGGCACATGACCACTTTGACCCCCTTTATCTCCGCCACTGGACGTAAGGCACACCAATAATTAAGTCATCATCACGTCAATAATGAACCGATTATTAATTCAAATGGTGCACAATATGTAAACGGAAAATGATTCTCATACCTAAAATTTGTGCCTAAAAACATGTCTAATAAAAAGATCGAGACGTGTAACAAAATGAAAGGTGAAGATGAAGAAAAATAAAATGAATAAACCACATGTTAAGTAATAAATTAATTTAGACAAGCTTTTGTAGGGATAACTAACCATAATAAGAGATAACAAATTAGAGTGACGAACATAAATAATAATCAAATGAAAAATAAGAGAATATATCACCGATTCAAGAACGTGATCGAGGCACGTGTTTCACACGCTTCCCTTAAAACAGATTCGCCGTCCATTAGGCGTCTATTTCCCAGGGTACAACGATCGGAAACAGTATGTTGTACTACCGGATATGACATCCATGCCTGAAATTCTCATTGTATCAAACCATGATTCGTTAACCAAAACGAAACTACACGTTAGTGTGGTTTGGGATTGATAGTTGATCATGTGTTGTATGATCTTCTTCCTCCTTGAATTGGAACAACAAGGTTGGTACTTATACTACCAACTAGAAACTTATGGTGTAATGATAACCATTATGTCTCATTAACATGCCTTTAACTCTCATTAAGCCGGTCATTAATCGAGTTAAATGCAATACTTATGACATTATAGACCATTAACCACTTGTTGTTACAACTTTGAAACTTGTAAGCAAGCCATTTCTCTTTTCATTAAGTTCCATTCCAATCCCCGTATTTCGAGACTAAATATCTCATTCACAAGTTTTCCAACAATCCCCCACATGAATAGATATTGACTCGAAAACACACACATTTCCAATGAAAATCTCAACAGTTGAATCCTGCATAGGATAGGTAGGTGTAACCCTTTGAACCTTCCCTTATGAAATATACTTAGCCTACTAGCTGCCAGTAGAACGCGATGTCTTTAAACTGATCTGCTATTTATATAAACGACAATATAAGTTCACACAGAACTCTCCCTGACATAGTCAAATCCTCATAGTTGTGTTCGTTATGGTCATGAACACTAGCCTGGTTCTGCGAAAGCTTTTAGGAATTGCGCCCCACACATTTCCCTTCGAAGCGACCCCACTTCTCTCTCACATAGGTGATTCCAATCGAATCATTAAAAGTTATAAGCTTATCCTCATATTTTCACTATTATAGGAATGAACTAGGAAGTTTACAAACTCCCTTATATGGATGGAGAACTAATTACTCCCCCACAGTGACCTCCCTCGGTTTATACAATTAGGTTGTCCTATTGAACCCAGATCTTGGGATCTCCAGATACTGGGTTAGGTTTTCCTTCATATAAACTTTTCCGGGGCTTTAGTCCCATTCCTCCACACGACTTGGTAACTCACTCTCTGATTAAGCATTTTATAAGCGGATCCGCATTGTTATCATTTGACTTCACATTGTGAAAATAATAACTCATGTTGAGAGTAGTTGTAGTATCGACCTAATATGTCTTGACTCACCATTATACATTGTGATATAAGGTTTGCCAATTCTTTTATGGTTATCACAATGTATACAACTACCATTATAGGCGATGTTGGTGCGTCATCTTATATTAACCGTAGACATATTGTCTCTTATCCAAATTTATCTAATGCGATAAAATTAGAATTCGTCGTGGACCTAGCTATATTTTATGTCTAGAAGACATCTAAAGTATAATGGTCATTTCAAGAGTGTATACATAGCCACTCAAATATTTGAAATCAAATGGTCATTAATAACATTAATTACCCATCAAATAGTTGTTACGTTTTGCTCTAAACCGTAACTGTGGTTCTACCAATAATTCATGAGTATTTTGAATGGGTAACACCTCGATCTCTATTTTGAATAGATTTTTATTGGTGTCATTTGAACTCTAGCTGGGCCGGAATCCCCCACATTGAACCTATCTCAAGAATATTGTAGAAAAGTTCTCCTTTTTCAACTTTTATCTCGTTTAAAAGATACTCTTTTTAGTGTAAGATATCAATAACATTAGTAATTTGTCACCACACAAGTTTCATATTTGTGTATACACTCTTTGAATGCTTCACGTTAATTATTCTCCATATCATAATTAACAAATTCCATGTCTAGCATGCTATAGACCAAGGAATCAAGCACATGAGCAGAAGATGCATCATTCTGACTATTCATTGCTTCGTCTACCAACATTCTTTTATAAGACAAATTAGTTATGAGATTCAATCACCACCTTAAACCACATGTTTTAGGTGTATCTCAAAATGGTGTTTGTGTAAGTCTCACACACACGTCATCCATATTCACTTGTGATTATATAATCGCATATGATTACATGTAATCATGCGAATATAATCACATATTATGAATTTGTAATAATTACATCCAATAAATATACGTCTCATAAACGAATGAACGTATATAGCTAACTTTGATGAACATTACTACAATTACATTAGTTGCAAAACAATGTAATTTGCTGCCATCTTTTATTCTACACATATGCGAACTTTATCGACACAATGTCGATACCAATAATCCGTAGCATTTCGGCATTTCTTCCGAAATGACAAACTTAGATTAATTTCAACAATATTTGCAACAACTCGTACGTATTTATTTCTTTTAGTATAGCAACTCGTTTGATTATTTGCAAAAATATTCACAACCGAATATTTGCAACATCCAAACTCTCTCAATACTTGATACAAAATCAAGTGACTTGTATATTGTCATAGTACTAAGCCAGTACCATTGAACCAAACAACACCAAGACTATTTATGTGCTAAAGTCCCAAAAAGTGATTATGTGCAACCAAAACTTAAAGCTATTTTTGTGTCCAAACAGTCGCTTACCACATTTGTCTGCACACAAAAAATTACGAAAACCAAACAGCCCTTTAACATCACTTTGCTGCACATAATTTTAGCAGCCAAGAAATCAATTTTCTGCATAAAAACTTGATCACCAAAATGCCAATTTTCTGCATAAAAGTTTTATAACCAAATAGTCTTTTTAAAGGTATTTTTTCTCACAAAATTCAGCAACCAAATAACCAAGTTTCTGCCAAAAATTTCAGCAACCAATATGCCAATTTTCTACAGAAAAATCAGCAACTAAAGGAGGCTTTTTTTCTGCATAAAATTCAGCAACCAAAGACCCTTATTCTGCACAAAAATCAGCAGTCCAAACAGCTCTATAAATTGAATTTTCCGCACAAAAACTTAGCAACCGAACAACCCTGTAAAGTCACTTTTCTGCACACACAAAAAATTCAGCACCAAACAACCCTTTTAATAAACATTTTCCAGCACAAAACAAAACAACGTTTTAACATCACTTTTCTGCCCATAAATTTCAGCAACCAAACAACCCTTTTATAAGTCCTTTTTTTTGGCAGAAAAAAAAATCAACAACCAAACACCGAACTTAACCACACATATTGCTTGAGTGACTTTTGCGCACACAATAACAAAACCTTACCAAATAGGCTTAGTTTATACTGTAATTAGTTACAAAAGTTTTGCATCATATAGCCTTAAGTCTGTCCTCAAAAGGTGTTAGAACATAGGTTGTCTGGACATAAAATGTTTGTTATTTGGACCAAAAAAAATAATTTGTTTGAACTAAAATGGGACTTGGTCATCATGACCCTCATTGCGATCCGCCATTAATTAACTACCAATTATGGATCAACCGCTATATCTGTAAACACTACCATATCTGGACAAACCAAGATTCCGAAGAGAAGACAAGAAAAGTTATTATAGATCAAACGCTATTTATAATTTTCGAGATCTATGTCATAACAAATTTATAATACACATGTTTTTTCTTTATTCCGTCACATACTTACATCTTCACTTTTGAAAAAAAAAAAAAAAAACATTAATCCAAAGTAAACAGATCGCAAGCTTATTCTAGAGCACAACTTAAAGATAATAATAAATTATGCCAAACAAACTAACTGAAATAAAGATTCACATTACATGAAATATATATGGTGGGTCATACCACAAATTTGGAAATGCTATGTACTCTACTGGACTACATCAAAGAGAAACCATATCAAACGTAAATTTCATCTTGTTCCACAAAACAATATTGTACGTTAAACTGGTTTAATTTTTCTTTTTTCTTTTTCATGAAATAACCTGTTTTAAGATTGTAGGGATAACTAACCATAATAAGAGATAACAAATTAGAGTGACGAACATAAATAATAATCAAATGAAAAATAAGAGAAGATATCGCCGATTCAAGAACGTGATCGAGGCACGTGTTTCACACGCTTCCCTTAAAACAGATTCGTCGTCCATTAGGCGTCTATTTCCCAAGGTACAACGATCGGAAACAGTATGTTGTACTGCCGGATATGACATCCATGCCTGAAATTCTCATTGTATCAAACCATGATTCGTTAACCAAAACGAAACTACACGTTAGTGTGGTATGGGATTGATAGTTGATCATGTGTTGTATGATCTTCTTCCTCCTTGAATTGGAACAACAAGGTTGGTACTTATACTACCAACTAGAAACTTATGGTGTAATGATAACCATTATGTCTCATTAACATGCCTTTAACTCTCATTAAGCCGGTCATTAATCGAGTTAAATGCAATACTTATGACATTATAGACCATTAACCACTTGTTGTTACAACTTTGAAACTTGTAAGCAAGCTATTTCTCTTTTCATTAAGTTCCATTCCAATCCCCGTATTTCGAGACTAAATATCTCATTCACAAGTTTTCCAACAGCTTTTAGATATAATTTTAAGCTTCCATATCACTACTCTTTTTTTCTTTTGTTTTTAATATTTATACGTATTGTCATGATAAACAAAATACACCAAAGCCTTACGATGGATTAATTTAAAACGACATCTTTCAAAAACCATCCATTTAAAATCAAGTTTTCGTTCTTTTGCCAAAGTTAAAAACATTATTGTGTAGAGTAGAGTTATTTTACATACCAAACTTTTCTTACATACGAAGGGACTCATCTCTATTCTTTTATTTCACTTATTTTTTATAATTTAAATATCACTTAAACCGTTAATCGTTAAGTGAAAATATTTACACAATCGCGAAGAGCATTTAATTATCTTTCTATAGACGGGCATTTTGATATACTTTCGAAAAAAGAAAAAAAATTCGTTTTTTTTCACGTTTTTTCATCTTTTTTATGTTACTTTAAATTTGCATAAAAAAATCATACTCCCTCCGTCCCTAAATAAATGTCCAGTTTGACTTTTCATAGTCAAACTGATTCAACTTTGACCGTAAATATTTTTTGTGTGTTGTATAATACTTGATAAAAAAAACTATACCAATGAAAAATACACTTAAAACTCAATCCATTCATATATTTTTCATCAAGTATTATATAACACCCGCAAAAATAGATAAGGTCAAAGTTGATCCAGCTTGACTCTGAAAAGTCAAACTGGACTTATTTAGGGACAAAGGTAGTATAAGATTAAACACTAATTTGAATATTACATGTGATATTACACTAATATCATATGTGATATTACATATCATATATGATATAACACTAATATCACATGTGATATTCAAATTAGTGTTTAATCATATATGATTTTTTAATGCAAATTTCAATAACGTAAAAAAACGAAAAACTTAAAAAAAAACGTGAAAAATACGGAATTTTTTTTTTTGTCGAAAGTATATCAAAGTGCATATCTATAGAAAGATAATTAAATGCTCGTCGCAATGATATTTTTTTTTCGCTTAACGATTAACGGTTTGAAAGTTATTAGTATTTGAAAAAAGATGATGAAAGTGAGTTTTTTAAATTGTTGAGATTAATCTCATCCATTAGATCAAATAAAAATTGATGATAGAGATTGATCCCTTAGTATATAAATAATCTTTTGTTCTCAAATGATCTTAAATCTATTGTTTATGACAAACATACAACGATTTTTGTTGATAAAGAGTATTTTTGGTAATTAAGTAATGGGTAGTAATCCTTTTTATACGTGCGATTTTTTAAAAATGTGTCCTGAGAGCATACTTTTGAGTTTATATAAAAGTAAAGTCTATTAAACTCAAAATTATATTTATCTATGATAATTTGTGTGTATATTTTTATTGATAATTAAATACATTTTTTGATATAAAAGAAAAATGTGTGTTTTTAAAATATAGCTAAACAGGAGCTACACATGCTAAAAAATCCTCTTATATATGTAACATTTACTCAAGATAATTAGCCGTCAAGGAAAAACAATTCAACAAGAAGCCAAAAGTTTCCTTTTTGTTACTCCATTTTAATAGTAGAAAACATGTAACTGAAAGCGTTGTCTTCATAGATGGAGATGCTTTTGTGGCTTGTGCATGTATTCAAAGTTGATGCACAATTACATTTTAAGTTAATGATTAATGTTGTTATCCTACAGTCCTACAGACAGTGGTTGATTAGAAGAAAGTTACTTAATTTATTGATATTATTTTTATTTGTGCAGATTGGATTTTTATGTCTTTTTAAACATAAATAATTGCTTATCAATGACAAAAGAAAAACGCTAATTAAAAGGGAAAAAAGAAACCAAAGACGCTTTTGTAGGTGAAGAGGTTTACAACATTTTGTTAACAATAAACGATGATACTATACACGATATTTGTTTTAACATGAGAGGTAATGTTGTGTTTTAAGTGATTGTACATAATCATTATTGCAAAATATTTGTTTTATTTTAATTCACATGTATAATCATTTAAAACACAACATTACCTATCATGTTCAAATGAACATGAAAGGATCCTTAATGGTTAGTGTTTTTTTATCACTAACTTTTGGAATCCAATCCATAAACTTAGTCATAGTCTCAACCCATCAAGAGTGGCGAGTTTGTAAACTCATTCCCAATAGAATACCCATAGTTATTGACTTATCCCATGTATATATATCAAAAAAACCCCCAAGAACGGGCTTTATGGCAGCTTACACCACACGTGAACGGCAGTGCAAAGACTCATAACGGGTCTCAATTTCCTTCGTTTCTTGCATATTTATGTGTCTTTTCCTCTAATGCTCCTTTTTAAACCTAAAATGAAAATAGATAGCAATTAAGTATCAAATCTTACACAAATGCAATGATTATGAGCAATAAATGTGAGATAATGATATATAAAATGTGTATTATTTGATGTTATCATGTAGTGACACACAAAGAGACGCACCACTATATATTTGGTAGGGGTGGGTCAGTTTGTGGGTCGGTTTGAGAAGTGATGATGTGACGTTGAGGTGTCACAACCGATACACAAAATGACGCTTCAAGGTTGGGAGCGGTCCAAAGCTCGTTAAGGCTACATGCATGCATGCTACCCCATGTGAAATAAATTAAAAATTAACCACATATCCCACTTGGATATCGATTCACCAGACTTGTTGACCACAACTTGAATCTCAATCTAAAATCTCTGTTGACATGAGATCTATATACCAAACATGGTG
The DNA here is from genome assembly GCA_910596185.1 of Chrysanthemum makinoi. NCBI lineage: Eukaryota > Viridiplantae > Streptophyta > Magnoliopsida > Asterales > Asteraceae > Chrysanthemum > Chrysanthemum makinoi. The sequence goes on from OU343219.1 coordinate 160,118,227, forward strand.
TCTAAAACCTTGTTTTGAGATTGAGATTCAAGTTGTAGCTCAACTACACGAGTTAATAAGCCGAATAACGGATGTTCCACAAAAATGTACCAGCATCATGTGTGTTGACTTGTGAGGTAAAAAAACATAGACAAAGGTTGAAATACGTACAAACCAGATAGTTCGTAAATACCTACGTAGAGTTGCCACGATTGCTACCCGATTCGCAAATCACAGTGAGTTAAATACTGAGTTGATACAAGGAGTAATATCGTGATACACATGTGGAGTTTAGAATTAATATCTAGCTATATAAACAACAATCACTGCTAGTTTATTGTTAAAGGTAAGGTCCTATATAAGGCAGACTGGAAGTGATTTCTCTTATTATCGTGGCTAAGATCTGAAACTCGATCGGTTTAATTCACTTCTATGGACAACACACAACAGTTCTACCTAAATAAGTTAACACCTTCAGGCTTCAGTTTATGTTTAATCGGTTTGGGTTTCAATAATACCCAATTAGTGCAGGCCAAAATTGTTCCAGCAATGTAAGTCCGACCCAATAATATGGTAACTTAATTTTAACGATTAACCAGATCACCAGCCTCTAATTGATAATGAAGCGTCTGCTATGGGTATGTTTAATCTATTATTATATTTATATATAATAAAATAAGCTTTTGTACAAGTCTACTAAGCACGGTGCATTAAAAATTGGTTTAATGCCATACCTTATTTAGAGCCATAGTACAACACTTCTCTGCACTCATTTTGCACAAGCTCCGTATGATTCTTCAGTATGATTCTTCTTCTACACGCTCCTTCCCAAATCAGTTACACTTCGTCCTTTAATGTCTCATTGACCAGATTCAAAACATCATACCATAATTTCAAATCAAAACAACATCATCGTTCAAAAATTTCACCTCATAATCACTACACCATCTATTCATCTTCTACTTTTGCAATTGTTTATTTTCTTTTTACATGTTATGATTAGGGTATAGGTTGAACCGATTGTATTATTTCTTTTTATTTTGCAGGCTTCACATATCAATCTACAATGATTCAGGACTTTGAATTCGACCCAATAATTTATGTAAGTTTTATTTGTATTGAAATCCATTTGATTGGTTTTGTGTTATTATGGTTTTTTTACTACTATTAAGTTTTCTGTATATGGTTTTTTTATACATAGCACATATATGTCATTAGCTTATTATGCACATGACGTGCTTGATGAAATGCTTAGCGAACATCAGTTACAATTGCCTTCTTTGTTAGCACCATTTTGTATGATTACAATCGATTTTGTTTTAATAATTTTGATATTAGTTAGTTTTTTAAATATGGTTGACGTAGATTTTGATACTTTTGATTCACTTTTATAATCTATGTGAAGCCTTTTTTTTTGAAGGTCGCATACAAGATGTTCGATGGAATGTTTATGAGAAATGAAATGTTGGAGGTAGAAATATATTTGTTTGTTCTTTTGATATTTAAGAGGATGTTTGGATGAGTGTGATAGGGTAGGTAATAATTAAAGGCAAAATCTGGATTATGATGTACTTAGTATCATGGTTTATAAATGTGTAGGCTCTACTTCTTATAGGTTATGACGTGACAATCATGACTCGAAACAATTGAGGTAACTGGTGTAAACCAAGGTAAACTGTTTATTTCTTTTGTTTCTAAATTCAGTAGCAAATAGGTCAAACGGGTCAAGTGCATATGAAGTCAAGTGAATATGAAATGATTATCTAATTTTACATGCGATAAACACATTTTGACTAACCATGAAGTTTTCAAATGAGTGAGCTTGCTAAAGTTATGGTCTTTGTTCTTCAAGATATGTGCTCTGAGCTATGTTATCGGTATTCAGGGTCAATGTTTATCTATTTTCTGTTAAGTTACAATGGGATATCCACAACTGACATTTTCTTTCTTTTCATTTTCAGTTTTCACAATGAAAGTGGAAGATAACATAAAACTTAGAATTTTTGTGATAAGATATGAATTTATGAGGCTGCTGTGTTTGTGATCATATCAAAAAAATAGTACTTTAGATGTGATTAATCTTCGTGTTAGGTGGTTTTTTTGGCCATAATTTTTTGGGTTAATATTCGTGTTAGGTTGAATTTTTTTGGATATGATTTAAGAGGTTTAGATATGGGTTTAACAACCTTAATTACTTCGAAGTTATGTCCCTGAATTGTAACCAGCTTTAGACAAGTCCCCTTCTAATAAGTAGGGCTTTGCTGGTCTTGCAAGTTTTGCTTTAAACAATTTTTAAGTTGTTTAGTTTGGTTGTAGGGTATGTTACTGGAATTGTTCGAGGACTGTGAATAGTCATATCTTGGCAGGCTGTTTATACGAACGTAGGCATGGCGGTTATTGAGCCTTTGTTTGGTTCTTAATCTTTGTGTTGGTAGTAATAGTAATGTACACATACGGGAATGGTAACGGGCTGTGATGACTGTTATGAGTTTAACGAATTGGAACGGGTCGACGAAACTGCTACTGTAACCTGGCGTGGCAATGGCTGGATGGCATAGTATGATTTATTACTATGCAACCAGGTTTCTTTGCAGCCATAGTGACGGCCGAATGTATCAAATTGTTTCTGAGACCCGTATTTCATTTACAGATCTGAGCCCATTTATCTATTCTACTGTTACTTTATGTGATATTCAAAAGGCTGCTGTGGCTTTTTACACGGCAATTGTTAGTTCGGTTATGGAACTATGGAAGTGTATCCGTGCCACAGGCAAATTTGCAGTTGACGTTCAGAAGGTTTTTGTAACTTCTGTAACTGAACCTGCCAACGGGTTGAAATAGGTTAATTCTTTGGTTGGTTGAAACAGACTGGGCCAGTTTAGATGCATCCGAATCAGCCATGATACCTGGTTCGTGTTTTCTTCTGTTATGTAGCTGTTCATGTAGATGGTTCAGACTAATTTATTCTCGACTGTGATTGTCACTGATTTTGTTGGTATGTGTCATATTGTCACCTTGACAGCAGATGGTAATGGACTAAAGGCACTATCTGCAACCCATACGAATATTATAAAATAGTTTAGTAAAATATAACGGTTTGAGCATGCTCCGCTCCATTATATCTTATATCAATAATAGGCGATGATGATTTTTAGCACTTATATTACTTCGGATCATGGTTTACTGAGGCCCGTATCTTGGCGGGGCAACCACATGCGGAAAGTGGTTGCAGCCATAGCGGGTGTTTCGTGACGATCCCATACTTGCATATCTGAGCCTCATATTTTGCAGTCAATAATGCAATTTTGTGTCTAAAAGTTTTGGGTCAAAGGGCCTACGAAAAGTAAGTGATTGATCTTTGTAATAAGTAATGTCAATACCTTGGTTTCCTTAAAGTGCGACGATAACAGATGCTCCTGGTACACGAGGTAAGATCTCAACAGACAAATTAGCTTTTGTTGTGCCGTTAAATTATCGTACATACTCTCATTTAAGTGAAGTTTTTTCTTGAAATACTGAAGGCACAATTATTATGGAACATTAATAGCATGTGTCTCAAACTCCTGCTTTTTCCATTTTAGCTTGCATTTGATATCAGAAAACAAATATTAGACAAAACATTACTCGGAGCATGTTATAAATTTAATTTAATTGCAAATTATGTGACTTTTTTTCCCTTTTGGTTGATGCAGGGCGTTGTGTTAGTTTTTGGTGTGGATATTCCTGGTAAACATTATTGAATCTTGTATATAACCGGATTACGCTATTGTAGCGATAAAAGAGTATCGATACAGGTACTTTTCATCTACAAAAACTTTTAGATCCAATTTTTATTGAATTTTGTGTTAATAGCATATTCCACTACATTCTCTTATATATGCGCACATATTAATATACGTGGAATGTTGTTGTTGTTGTTGTTTGATTGTTGTATAAAAAAATTAATTAAAAATACTTTTGCCACACATTATTTGTGTGTACTTATTTCAGAATCCTCCTAAATTGATGACTCCTGTGTTTTGAATAGGTTTGACGCAGGTAGGCTGTTAGTGTGCTATATAGTGGTGTTTAGCATTCTGTCACTGGAACTGCTACATCGCAGGTGTGCGGGTTTCTTGCTTTTCAAAATCTTAATATACACTCATTGTACCGTTGATTACTGAAGAATTAATACATATATATATACTTATTAAGCAATAATGTTTGGATATGCAAGGAAAACACTTTTCATATCGTGATTCATATGTTTTTTATACATGTCTTTTGAAACATATAAATGTTTGCCTATATATGTAATAACCAAACACCAATGTTGTTTATTGAAGTTCATCATGTTAGTATCTTCCTAACCTTTCATGCATGGGTCGAATGAACAACACTTTTACCCGCTATATGCACTTGGGAGCAGAATTTGTGGGAACAACTAATTTGTCATTTGCTGTTACAGAACAGCTATTGGATCACGAGTCGCAAGTTGGAGCCTCAAGTTGTATGGTCACGGGAGGTGTAGATTGCAGAGGGTATTATAAAAGGAGAAGCAATGTTTTATTCAACAAATATAGTGTAGTTTTTGTGTAAGTAGTTGTGATTTTATTCTATTTATTTGCTAAAGTAGATGGGTTTTTTTAGCAGGTTGTGCAAATTTCCAACTAAGAAATATGGGAAGTTCAAATCACGAGTCGCAAGTTGGAGTCTCAAGTTGGAGTCTCAAGTTGTATGGTCACGGGAGGTGTAGATTGCAGAGGGTATTATAAAAGGAGAAGCAATGTTTTATTCAACAAATGAGTATTTGACTCCAACACATTGTTAAACAATGTAGAAATGATGTATAAAGAATCATTTGTTTTACATGACTAAGTTAAGTCATATCGTAATATGCTTTCGGGGTACTTTGAACAATCAATTATTTAATACATACTAATACAAGAGAGTTGAAAACCTAAACTGTATAATTGTTATAGTTCCGCTATTATATCGTAACATGCTTTCGGGTACGACGTGGAAAAGTTAAAAGGTACGTCGTGGTTTAATGAAGAATATATTTGTTATTCTTACACTATTCATTTCTATTACGCGTCTACTGTATATTTTCATATGATCATTTACCAAATATATTATCCAATAACTATTAGGAGTTTACCTCTTATTTCCATGATTTTCACGAGTATAACTATACGAGTATTTTTATGTTTTACTTTAATAAGCTTGGAGGACCAAACGAATGAGAGGTTTCTATAGATGTGCCGGAAGATATTCTAATAGATACTGCTGATGACCCCATAGCATCTATTTACTTATCCAAACATGTTGGATAACATACATGATCCGGCCTATTTCCAAGAAAAGGCGATTTTGGCACCCACAAATGTGTTAGTCGACACTATAAATGAACATTTGCTTGCCAAATTTTCAGGAGAAGAAATGGTCTACTTAAGTTGTGACAACGTGGATAAAAGTGAACGCGGCGCTGTCATAGATCAGTCTATTTTCTCGCCTGAATTCATAAATGGATTGAAGTTCTAAGGTGTTCCAAACCACAGGCTTGCTTTTAAAGTCGGAGTGCCGATTATGTTGTTAAGAAACATAGACCAATCAAATGGTTTATGTAATGGTACAAGACTTCAAGTACTTAAATGAACAAGAACCTCTATTCATGCGCAGATCATTAATGGAACCAACTTCGGAAAAAAGGTGATTATTCCAAGGTTGAGGATTACTCCGTCAGATAAGCGTTTGCCTCTTAAGATTGTCAGGAAACAATATCCGATATCAGTAACTTTTGCCATGACAATCAACAAAAGCCAAAGACAATCGCTTTCTAAAGTTGGTTTGTACTTGCCCCGTCCTGTGTTCACACATGGACAACTGTACGTTGCCGTATCAAGAGTAAAAAGCAAGCGGGGTTTGAAGGTTGTCGTTTGTGATCAAGATGGTAATCTCTTCAAAACCACAACAAATGTCGTGTATAAAAAAGTACTTGAAGGTCTTTGAATAAGGTTCATGTTGTATCATGTATGTATTATTGGTGTAATCACGTTATATTTTCATTATTTTTAATGTTACAAGCTTTGATACCAACTTAAATTTTCATTGAAATCACACATCATTTTATGTTCGAGTCAACCTTTTTTATTTTGGCAACGCGATGGTTGTAAATCGATTGTGACTCAAACATATTTTAAATTTAACAAATTTACGTTATTACTTTTATTATCATCTCATTTATCTATTTCTTTAAAAACTAACCCGGTGTCAACGGGTCTCTAAGCTAGTACTCGAATAAAATATAGCAACTTAATTTTAACAATACCAGATTACCGGCCTCTAAATCGATATATATTCACATTAAGTTACCATTTTGTTTTATTAAAGTGTTTGGTAAAATATATGTAATTTAATTTTAGTGTTTAAATTGAAGTAAATGTAGTATTAGACTTTTACGATGTGTTCTCGAGTTTTATTTTTGAAAGAAGAGAACAAAAGTAAAAAAAGAAAAAGAAAATGGGTACTCCTAAGTTTTTTCAAGAGAGAAGAGGAAAAAAAGGAAAGGAAATTTGGGTAAATTTCTTTTCAAAACTTTCGTCAACGTGGGATGATTTGGAGAGAAATTATATTAAAAAGTTTTTTATAAATACTAGTAGGGTACCCGCGCAATGTAACGGCGAGTATCCCGTGACTAAATTTTGTGGCAGTGAGAGGTTTTTTAGAGAAAGTGTGAAAGCATATTTCTAGAGAGAGAGAGAGTGAATATGTTTTTGTTTTTTAGTTTTGAGAGAGTAGTCTAATTTATATGAATATTAGAAGGTTGTTATAAGTTCATAGAATTGAAAACATTTAATGTTCAGCGTTGTTAAAAGTTTACAGAATGGAAGACATTTAATTTCCAGAGTTGTTACAAGTTTATAGAATTGAAGACATTCTTTCCAATATAAGCAAGTGTTGAATCTTAATCTTTTAAACATTTTTTTTTTGAAAAGTCTCAAATGTATTATAAAATATAACTTTTAGATATAACAAAGATTATAATTATAAAATCATCGGTTATCTCTTTATTTCTCTCTTAACTCGGAAACATGATATAGAAAATTAAATTTCGTTTATCTTCTCTTATTTTCTGTCCATTTTTAATCCTTCTTTTCTTTTCTTTTATCTCAAAAATTTTGAAACAAAGTATTTACTGATGGCAAACAAAGTTTTTTTTTTTTTTTTTTTTTTTAAACATAATAATTACTAAATGATGAAAAATCTACGCGCCAAATATAACCATATTAGATGTTAGGCAAAAATGCATATATATCCCTCCCAAAGTGAATAATTGCATATATATCCTTTGTACAAGTTTTTTATGCACATTTTACAATGGTTTTTATGCATGCTTTGGATATATATGCAATTTTGCATTTTCGGGTGAATATATATGCAAAAGCCCCGATGTAATTATATTATTAACTCATTTACATTTTGCAAACTCTAACTTTTTAAAATAACCACTTTGCAGTTTTTATCATCTCATGAACACACCTAAAAAAGCAATTAGTAAACCACGATTTTTCTTCAAAGTAAACATAAAACATCAAACTCTATAGTAATATTATAAGTTATACTTGTTTGTTCAAAAAAGTTTCTTCTTCCTATTATGTTTGCATGCTAGCGAATGTTTATGAAAAAGAACGTTGCTACCTCTTAGACGTAAAGTGTTTGTTTTTTCATCTTATGTCTGTAGACATGCAAACGTTAGTGTTTGTTTATTTTTAGACATAATAGGCAAAACTAAATTCTTTCCTCTTGAATTTTACAGATTTTTTTATAGTTTCATTCTTCATTACTTGATAAAACTTCAAAATCACCACTTCTCTTGATAATGTGGTATTGCAAAACGCATTTAAACGTGATCATTTGGGTTACAAACATTTGTGAGTCCTGTGAGTGAAAAATTATTGTGTAGAAAAAGATAAATAACAAAATCACAACTTGTACATAAGAAAAAAAGAGGGACTAAACATGTACATTTACTCGAGTAGTGGTAGAAGTGGAACTGGTTTGACAAACATTTGTGTGTAACTGTATAACTATAAACAATAAACAAAGTCAAAAAGGTTAGGTTGTTCATTCTTACCACAGTACAACTCACTCACTCAGGTATATCTTCCCCTTTTTGACACTGTTTACTTATCTTAATGTTCTGTTTTAACTAATTAAATCCATATTATATGCTTTTCCGTTTAATAGGATCTTGCTCTTGTCCCTTTAATTTTTGGATGTGTGTTTTTATAAATAGTAGGGTCCCTGTACATAATAATTGAAAAAAAATACATTTATACATTAATAATGACGGACCAGTTTTGTTGTATTAATTAAGTTGACTATTTGAGCTTCATTCTTAAAAGTAGAAAAGATTTGTAACACAAAATTTTGGAACCAAGTGCATTTATATGGAAAATCCGTGTTCTTGACAAACTTTTACGCTAGGCGGGATAAATCCATGTGGTTCACGGGCACCCGGGATCCCTCTTGGTCCACCTGTGCTTGAAATATGTGTTGATAATAAGCAAAAGTTAATTACTCAAACATTAAAAACTGGTTTGGGGTTTGTCGTTTTTAAAATGCTCATCCAAACACTACTTAATATAAGCAATAATGTAAACTCAATCATTTGATTAATGATATACAGTATATTCTCAGAGTAGAAACTGATTTGGGTTTGATACTTTCAAATGGTTTAGTGAATATAAACAAATGGTTCATTCACCAAACGGGAGCAAGGGTAAAATTTTCAGTTAAAAAGCATAGCCACGCCAAATTATAAATTTTTTTCTTTGAAATAGAGGAATATTTGGCTTATTTCTCTAGGCGTTTCCAAATGTTGTATCAGGCTAATTTTGTGTGCATAAAACTTTGTTCATTATACAGCATTTGTCCAACAACGACACCTTGGGATGAAAGCTAAAGCTAAACATGCATATTTGGATAGACTCAGCAACCTTCCTCCGCCCATCATAGAAAACATTCTATGTCTTGTTCCGATTAAAGATGCAGTGAGGACGAGCATCCTCTCGAAGAAATGGAGATACACGTGGGTTAAAATTCCTAAACTTGTGTTTAATGAGAAAGATATGTTTGATAAAACAACTGATGGACGTCAGCTGTCCCTTCTGGAGCAAACATTTGAAAATCCGCCAAGTGAAAGGAAACAGTTGACGAGGAAGTGTAAAGTTTTCTACGCTATACATCAAGTTTTGTTACTGCACCAAGGTCCAATCCACGAGTTCAGCCTATTCACGGAAGCAGATGACACTTGTGTTGAAATTGACCAAATAATACTTCATTTGGCAAGGAACAACAATCCTATCAAGAAACTTACACTTTGCTTGTCTGATTTTGAATCTTGCTCATCATATAATTTACCGCTATCTATCTTCTCCTTACATCGATTAACAGACCTGCATTACAATAACCGCACTTTTAACTTTGATCCAACTTTCAGTGGATTTGGTTGCCTTACAAGCTTATACTTCCAGAGTGAAGATGTCTCTAAAGAGGCGGTTCTACATCTCTTATCAAATTGTCCGTTACTTAAAAGATTAAAACTGGTAAGTTCTTACTTAAAAATTATACCTCTTGGGCTTTCATAAGTTATCTGAATATTATTAACTGTTGCAGGTATTAGATTATGATGGTATTGATGAATTAATCACGTTTAATGAACTATTTGAGTGCTTGCCTGTAGTGATTGAGCATCTAACTATTCATAATTCCGGCATTGAGGTAATATCATCCACATGATACATAATTGATTGAGCTTGGGAAAAATCTTTGGTTGCTAACATTTGTTTTGGGTATAGTTGAGGTTTTCTGCACTGGAAGACAATGTATCACGAGAGCTTCCAACTGCACTAGTCAACCTTAAGTACATCTGCATAGAATCGATTATGCTCTTTGACCCACTTGATTTACCATTTGTTTGTCATGTTGCGAAAAGCTATCCAAGCTTAGAGAAAATTAAGCTAGATGTAAATATCTTTAATCCATCTAGTTTTTTTTTTTTGGTTCTTGATCGAATATATGCTGACACAAGAATTACCAACAATTTCTGTAGGTTTTTAATTTTGACTATGTCCCTCCTAGAATAAAGCTGAAGTCAGATTCACTGGAAGATTGTTCGGATATTTGGTTGGAGAATTTGAAGGAATTTGAGATTTCAGGTTTCGACAACCTGGAGGGTGAGAGTGGGTTTGTGAAGCTTATCTTGGCCAAGTCACCCGGGCTGAAAAAGGTGATTATAGGGGTTGGCTACCGTGTTAACAAGGATAGAGAGATGAAGATATTAAGAGATCTCTTATGGTACCCACGTGCATCACCCTTTGCACAAATCGTTGTTAAGGGTCATGTTTGGTAGGAAAAATCAGAGCTATCTGAAAATATACGCCTTAAGACTGCAATTACCTTCAAATCACTCTTTAGACCACTTATCTGCTTTTGGGAATTGTTTGTAATCTACTATTGTTGATTTAGTAACCTGTTTTCCTGTATTGTCTTTGGTTAATCTTTAGTGTTTTTTCAGTTGTCTTCGACACAGTTAGTGAACCCAAATTGTATCTGACATTGAAAGTCCCCAAGGTGTTCATCACTTGCTACAAGAATAGGGTGTGGTGTCATCATTCATCAATGTTGGTTTGCAATCTAGATTTTAGGTAACGTAATGTTGATATGATAGGTCAAATACAAAAGATGGTTTCTAATCCGTGTGTGTAGATTGAGATTCAACTTAGAGCTTGATTGCATGAGTTAGCCGATGCTCATTAAAAGGAACCGAGCCTTAGGACATCTCACTAATTACACTCATCACCAATCAAATATTATTTTTCCCGCTAAAACTTTTTCTCATTGGTTAAAATGCAAAATGAACACTTAATTTGAGACATTTCAAAATAGCAATATAAACAGTTAATGTGGGACGGAAGGTTTCATGTTTAATCGGTTTGGGTTGTGTTAAAAAAAGACAAATTGGTTTGGGTTACTTAACTTATTTTAGCCCAGCCCAATAAATTTAGTAACCTAAGTTTATCAATACCAGCCCAACATGAATCCAACAAAAAGTAAAAACGTTGCACACACACAGCGCAAAAGTCAAGATAGTTTTTAGTGGATAAAAATCAAATACTAAGGGTGCACTGGTTCAAAATGATGAATGAGGAAGGGAAAGGGAAAGGAGATGTGAGAAATACTAATAACGAGTGTCGTAGCTGAGTTAGCGGATGCTTTGTGCAAAATTTAATATGATGCCTAAACATGACGATAAAGATATATTGTAACCATTTAGCTTTAAATTTTGGTGAGTTCTTTGTCACTCTCGACCATTTTAAGATGAGTTTAACAAATACTTGGATCATATTTTCATATACCGTTAATATTTTAAAGTTGGAAGTAAATTTTGAGACCCTAAAATATATAAAAGAATACTAGCAGAGTACCCGCGCAATGCGGCGGCGGGTACACTATGACTAAATTTTATGGCGGCAGGTACACTCGACCTTATTGTTGATGTTTTATATGTGTGTGAGAGAGATATGAAAAGGTTTGCGTGTATTTATATAGTGGATGCGGTTATACATTTTTAATAATCATTACTGATAATAATAATTTTTAGCTGTTACACGTTTTTAATGATGGGCTGTAAATGGTTTGAAAAATATATTTAATTTAGTGGAAACGTCTGCATTTAATTTTGAATAATGAGCTATATTGAATTTTAAGCCTTCCTCTTATAGTAAGTGTATAGGCTTATTTTTTTAAGACTTCTTTTTAAAGAATAGCCTAAATGCATTATAATGTTAGTTAAGATATATGTTGGAGCCTTTAAAATTTTGAGGCCCTGTGCGGTTGCACACCTTTGAATGACTCTGCTAATACCTATTATCATTGTATTAAGGTTGCTTGGTTGAAATTGGGTAACCATTAACATTAGTATACATGCTACTTGTTTCTCGCTGGTTAAAAACAATGTAAAAACATAAACTTGTAACATATGTATTATAACATTAAACCCATATGCATCATGTACAAAATTGTAGCTTACGGCAAAAAAAAAAAAAAAATAGCAGACAACATAAGTCTCCCTTCAACCTAAAACTTTGACCTGGTATGATTTTTCCAAATGTTTAAAGATAGCCCAAAAACTAGAACAATCACATATTAGTGAGATGCAAAAATAATTGCTTTGTGGATTGAGTTATATGTCATGGATTCCTTCCCTCTTGTTTGGTGGGAGGGAGGCATTTTTTTTTATTTTTTATTTTGGGTTGAGATATAAAAGCTGTAACATACTAGGGAAGAGACATTAAAATGAACCATGGTTTGTGTGAAAATACTATTTTTTATTAAATAAATTTTAAAGTACTATCTTTTGTTAAATAAATTTTAAAAAGACTGCTCTTTAATAAATTTTGGGTTTCAAAAGAAAAAGTAAAAAAAAAAAAAAAGCCATAAAGATATCTCGATTAATCAACACACGCATCGACTACTACTCCCTCCCAGTAACCCGAACAACAAAAACCCGAACAAGAAAAAATGTCATCCGATTTCATGACCCAAAGAGAGCAATTTTCAAAAGGAAATTGATACTTACACCACATATTTTGATGCATCATCATATTTTGTGCATTACAGTTTGTATCGTACAATACTGTAATGTCATAAATTATGGTGCATTAATTAAAAATATGGTGCGAGTATTAACCCCTTTTCAAAACCATGTGTTGTGCTAAAAGAAATAAGTTAAATGCCGCAAAACAGAAACTTGTCATAAAATAAAGGATCCAAATGTGTATAGTAACAGACCATTTTGCAATTTCAAAGTGTAAGGCATGTGGGAGTGGTACCCAAGTACCTTAATACCATGGGAGTGTCAAATCACCTCTATCTAATAAAAACCTTCAAACTCAAAACTACCTCAATACTACCCTAACACTACCCTACGTGGAGGGAGTGGTACCCTAGTACCCGAATTCTATTTTTTTTTTTTTTTAAATACATAAAATCACATACAATATTTAAAATAAAAACATACCATTTCATTAAAAATAAAAACATTACATAATACTTAAAAAAACTACAACTTAAAATTGAAACTACAACTTAAAAAAAAAAACATTACATAAGTTGAAATTAAAATAAGTTGAAACTACAATTTAAAAATTGCAAGCCCATCCGTGTTTGGCCGCAAGTTCACGTTTTTGGGTAAGAACTAATTCCAACATAGCGGGATCGCGAATGTGATCATGCGGCTCCAAAAAAAACTTCAACTCCCGTTGTGTATTCTTGAACTTCGCCCCCTCGAGTTGTGTAGCCAACAATTGTTTCGCCATCTCGCGTTTTTCTTCCAAATATTGTGTCTTCTTTTGTGTGTAGGCGTTGATTTCATCCGCAACGCTTGAGATCGACAAGGAGGATGCGGCTTGCTTCTTTTTCATTTTTCTTGATTCAATTGGAGGGGTGGGGTCTTCATTCATGTCGGGAATGGTGTTGCTTGCCGATTCATACTCCCCCGACCTCCTTTTTGAAGAATTGCTCGGAGCACCGGCAGTATCTTGAAAACATTCTTGCTCCGTCCATTTGTCATGACCTCTGACAATCTCCCACGCCCTGGTATGAGTAAATTGTCTTTTTTTTGCCGTATAGTAATCCGACTCAGCTTGCCTCACCACGTCCAAGTCGTTGCACCCACTAGCCTTAGCACGTTTCTACATTATATACAAAATAATGTAATTGTAAATAAAAAGTACAAATTATGTAAAATAAAAAGTATAGCTAAAAACAAAATAATGTAATTGTAAATAATAAAGTATAGATTATGTAATTGTACCGCTTGGAGGTAGTAGCCGTTGAAAATACCCATGGCCATGTTCATTGCTCTCCACTTGGTATTCAACGCATGAAATGTTCGTGAACTCGAACCCAAAGTTGCCTCGTAATGCTCTAGAATCCGTTTCCAAAAACCGTCGGACTTTTGTTCATTACCGACAACACCACGTTCGGAGATTTGAACCCATGCTTTCGCCAAAGCCTCCTCTTGTGCCGGCGTCCAAACTTCACGGGGCCTCCTCCCGACGAAATCTTTTTTCTTCCCTCTCGGATCGACTTCTTGAACTTCCTCATCTTCGTCTTTTTCGTTTGGTAGTGGTTGTGTTTCGGGTACGTACTCTACGTCATCACCAAGGTTTTCGAACGGGGAAAACTCGCTTGTAGTAGTGATGCTGTAGTGTTGTGGATTCATTTGAGGAGGACCCATATTATATTGGTAAAATTGTGGAGATTGGGGTTGTGGAACGTAAAATTGATTCGGGGATGGTTGAGAATAAAATTGGCTAAATCCTAACGGAGTTTGTTTTGGTTGATTCGGGGATGGTTGAGACCGACCTTGACGCGAGGTGAAAGTTTTTTTACCTCTCCTTGGATCAATGGTTTGGTGTTTTTGAAAGATTAGTGTGTGTTGTTATTTGTGTTGTGTGTTTTTATGTTAAAAAATGAGTGAATGTTTAGGTGTTAAATACGATTTTTTTTTTTTTTTTTTTGGCTAAAGTAGCCGTTTATTAACGTTACACACGCTCCCAACATATACTTTTCCAACGTTCAAACGCGGGTTCCCAGCTCGATTTTCTTACCCGATGTACACGGGGCAGTGTACCCGCTCGAGTAGTTAAACTCGATTGGGTACCCGCGTACCACTCCGTCCTCCCTAAACAATAAAGGTTAGGGTTCATTCATTTTTACTCCAACTCACTCAGGTATTTGCCCCATTAGATCCCTTTACTTATATTGTTAAAGTATTATGTTTTTATTATTTAATTATTTTGTGATGTATTTTATGCTTCGTATGTTCATTTTTAACGACTATATGTGTTGATACAAAAGCTGGGCGTTCCTTGTTTGGGCTCCGGTTCTTGTACCAATTGTTGATTGTTACTTGAGACCTGCGCACTAAGAGACAGAAAACACCGTTAGACTTACCGTGGGATTGTCTCCCACGATTATCCTCCGCGTGAGAGTAAGTAATCGGTTTAGGGTTTAAGGAGTGTTAGGGTTCTGAGATCATACCTTAAATGAGGGATGTGATTCCCTTTATATCGCACGGAATCCTTGTTGGTTCCGTGTTCCTCAACCTTCGGCGTATCCCGCCTTAGTCGGTTGGGAATGATTATCTTCCTATTTAGAAGATATCGGATATCTATTCCATCAATAGATTCGGGTTTGGGCCTTCATGAGCCCAAACGTCTAGTCGGCTTAGCCCAGTTCGTACCGGGCCAAGTTAGTATTGGGTCCGTGACCCGGATATAGACTATACGTCATCATGTCCCCCCAGTCTAGTATGCGCAGTGCGTAACTACGGATGCTAGACTAATTATCGTAGTCCATGAAAAATAGACAAAGCGTATCAAAGAAGCTAAAGAAATATCCTCTTGATACATTGTATCCAGCCGTAATAAAGAAAACGGGCACCTCGTAAATCGGGGGAAAGGTTACTGCACTCGTGTCCCATCAAACAATCCCAACCACATATTTAGAGTTGGTGGGATCCACGTGTCGATCATCGCGTGGAGGAGGGAGGTTATATAATCCCTTCACTTCATTTTTACCGTGTCTACACACAGTAAAAAAAACTATCCGCCATTATCCTACCTTCAAACACTTCCAAGCCGTCCTACCGAAATATCCCCGAGGTAACTACGCCTGCGCCTTTGTTTTTTATTATCAATAATACCATGGTTAAGGAATTATCGGATTTTACGTCAGACATAACGGAGGAGGAGCTTCAACAGTTTGCGTCTGATTATTATATTCCCAGCGCAGTACATCCGGAAGTTCCGGCTGCGAATGCATCGATAGCGGATTTCCCCGATGGGAAGATTGGGGTATACACGCGATTCTTTGAATTCGCAAATCAGCGCATACCCCTATCGTTATTCTTAAGTGATGTATTGAATTATTACCGCATACACTTGTCCCAGCTGCACTGTATAGGTGCAGCAAAACTAATTAATTTCGAGGTGAACTGCCATTTATTGGCCATTAACCCCACAATTCACCGTTGCGTTTTACCACACCACGTGGTCAAACGAGTGGGTTTCCTTCGCGAAGCGCCCTGGGTCACTCCAATGTTATACGGAAAAGTTAGACGCGCTCAGAAATTGGAGAGAAACCTTTTTTTGGGTTGACGACGCATGCTTTCCGTCTCATTTTGATTTTTACTCTAAGGGGACACTGCCAAAGGATGAGCGCCCCCTCCCTGGATCATATAATGCGGAGGATACGGAAACAATAAATGTGAACCGTATCCCTATTAGCTCCTACCCCGAAGAGTTCTTGGTGCATATTGGCCTGAGTCGCAACTATTTTGGCAGTTCAGAAGAAGTTCCTATCTTCTTAGGCGCCGATGATCAGGGTGGGTGCTCATGCTTTCGTACCCTGTTGAGTTACATTACTGTAAGTTTTTAACTGTTTGTTCTTCGTACTTGTCGTGAACTGTTTGTATTGCTTTGTTGTTGCGCAGAGATGGACCTGTTCAGCGTTGTACAACTGACGAAGCCTATCGAAGTAAAGGTGGGAACACGGCCACTGAAAGAGGGAGAAGAGCCCGTGCTTGTTGCGGCGGCAGGGCGTACCTTAATGTTAGACCTAGGCGAGGCGGGGGAAAGTTCATCCGTTGCGCTACAAGCAACACCTTTACAGAGTGTGCCCAGTTCTACAGTCCCTTCATCTCCAGTGCAACCTGCGCCCGTAGCGGCGGAGCATGTGGAGGAAGTGGAAGAGGAAGAAGAAAATCAAGTATTGGAGGGCAAGAGGAAGCGCAGTGGCGATGGCGCTACCACATCTCGGAAGAAGCGCCCGGTTGTGTTTAGTGTGGAGTCATCCTCTAGTGATGTTGCGTCGCGCCCACCATCACCTGACACCTCTATTCCTGCGTAAGTATCCTTACAAGGTTATGTACCAAAATGCCTCATGATATTACTGAATAACTGTGAATTTCTCGTAATGTTTGTAGGTTTGAACAATCCGCAGAGTCGCCCCCCAATCAAGTCCAATTCGTG
The DNA here is from genome assembly GCA_910596185.1 of Chrysanthemum makinoi. Taxonomy (NCBI): domain Eukaryota; kingdom Viridiplantae; phylum Streptophyta; class Magnoliopsida; order Asterales; family Asteraceae; genus Chrysanthemum; species Chrysanthemum makinoi. The sequence goes on from OU343219.1 coordinate 160,135,290, forward strand.
CTGAATCATCTGGGCTGAAGAGCCAAAGCGCTGAGCCTGGGACCTCTGGGGATGCGCCCATGGGGCAACTGGTCGATGATCTGGTCTTACTTGCTTCGCGGCTAAAGGCAAAGTATTCGGGAGAGACTAGCCAAGGTGCTGAAAAAGACCAACAAATTGCGCTGCTGGAGGCGCAATTGGCTAGTGCTAGGGGTGAAGCAGAGACTATGTCGTCATACGCCAAAAAGCTCGCCGAAGAGAAAATGGCGCTGATGTGCCAAATAAATCAAGAGCGTGCAGAGGCCGCGGGATATAAGTCTTCCTGTCATTGGGCCATGAAATACTTGGAGAATGGTAAAGACGCGATGACCTCCCAGCTTGAAAAGTTTGGCGCTACTGTGAAGAGCGCCCTTGAAAGTCAGGAGATGAAGTTGCGCAAGTTAAGTTTGGAGTATGACGAGGAGTTATATCCTCAACTTCTGTCGACCATTGCTGAGCGCAGATGGCTCATAAGCCATGGGCTTCGTCTTGCTGCATTAAGTACCCTAGAGTCGCAAGAGGTCGTTGACTCCTTCGGGGATGTAGTTAAGTGCGCGCTGGAGCGTGGGAAAGCAGAAGCCATTGAGAAGCTGCATGAGGCTGAGCTTCTAAAGGTACCCGTTGAGCAGGTACCTAATTATGACGCGAAGGCTTATGATAATCTGGTCGCTGCCATGAAGAAGATGAGGGATTTGGAACTCCCCATGATTGCTAAACTGGAGCGTGATCAGGACTATCCGATAGATGTTATTTTTGCAGGGCTGACTCTAGCACGTCATCGCGGTGGAGAAGCCCTTGCCCAGCCAGACTATTATCTTAAACCTGATGCATCCCATCTACACGTTCCTATATTCGCGCGCCCCAGGGATATCTTGAATCCTTTTGTCCTGGAGAGGGAGGTTCCCTTGAAGCAAGTTCTGGAAGCGCATGCGACGAGGCTTGCTCAGAAGAAAGGTATTAAGGGCAAGGCTGTTATGTGTGGTGTTGGTGCGGCGCACCTCCCACGATCTGACGGGGTCCCCGTGAGTGTTGCTACTGTGGCTCGTCGAGATGCGGAGTTGTTGCAGGAGCTGAATAGAGTTGAGAATGCAACGAGCCGCGTGGGTAGTTCATCCTTGAAGCGTAGTCATAGTTTTTAAATTATCTCTTGTGCTGTAACTATCTTTGAGAAATAACTCGTAGTTATGAAATAAATCTCCTTTTGTTAAGTGTTTGTGAATATATTTTGCAATTCGTGATGTGCGTACTTATCTGTTTGTCTTTGCGTAAAAGACGTATTCGCTGTTACATGTATGTGCAAGTGCGAGAATACAGGAAATCCATAATCATGTATGAAGATCCTAAGATACTTTAAAAAATAACTTCCAAGTATTATCATAATCGTGTATGTTTAATGATATGCTACGTACTGTACATACCGAATTAAGGAATCAAGTATTTTGGTTCCACAGTTGTTAAACGTGCACGTGTGCGTTGTTGCGCATCCGTCGTAGGATGTGTACAAAACTTATTCCAACGTCTTGAGAATAAGGTGTTTAACAAGGATACGTGATCCGGTGTTGATGGGTTTGCAACCCTCTTATTCAACAAGTTGTTTAGTAGGTTAACTTATCCTTTTACCATCATGGGTTTATTATGGTGCATGCACGCCATCGTGGGCAAGAAATAAAAATTTATTAAGACATAGGGTATATGGAAATAACAAATATGTCGCGGAGTTAGCTAGAAACCGCGGCGTTTTATTGATACTTGCAAGTTTGTATAATAAGTAAATAAGACAATTATTCTAAGTAAAAGAAAGAGTAAATACATAGATGTTTATTGGGCACTGAAAGTGCGAGAGCGTCTGTGCGCTAGGCCGTAGCCATTCCTATAGATAGCACCTATTGAGGTTGCAGATGTTCCATGTGCGTGGCAGTTCACGACCATCCAAGCCTCTGAGCTTGTACGCGCCTGTTCCTATTGCTTCGGTAACCTCATAGGGTCCCTCCCACTTTGGTCCAAGCTTACCTGTGTCTGCTGCGTGGCTCGCATCGTTAGCGCGGTAGACAAAATCACCTGGTCTGAATGAAACATTGCGCACTTTAGCATCATAGTATCCTTTCATCCTTGACTTTGATTTTGCTTCCCGTATAGCTGCGCGTTCGCGCCTTTCTTCTAGCAGATCTAAGTCGATACGTCTCTCGTCATCATTGGTTGCCACATTGATTTCAGCAGTGCGGATAGTTGGCATGCCGATCTCAGCTGGTATAACGGCTTCTGTCCCATAGACTAAGGAGAAGGGAGTGTCGCCTGTGCTGGTCTTGATGGAGGTGCGGTGCGCCCACAGGACATGTGATAGCTCTTCTACCCATCGTCCTTTGTGCTTTTCTAGGCGTGCCTTAATTCCTTCGCCTAAGCTTCGATTCGCTCGTTCCACTAAACCGTTGGTTTGTGGATGTTTAACTGACGCGAAGTGTTGTGTAATGTTAAGCTTCTCGCACCAGTCCCTGAAAGGGTTATCACAGAATTGTTTCCCGTTGTCCGAGATGATTTCCCCAGGGAGACCGAAGCGGCATACAATGTTTTCCCATACGAAGCGTTTCACCTGGTTGCCAGTGATTGTTACCACTGCCTTCGCTTCGATCCACTTAGTGAAGTAGTCTATGGCGACTATGAGAAATTTTAGTCCACCCGCTGCGACAGGAAAAGGGCCTGCGATGTCAATACCCCACTTGTAGAATGGCCATGGTGATGTTATTGGTGTTAGCTCGTGCTGTGGTTGGCGCGGGACGGGTCTATGAACTTGGCAATCGTTGCACTTCCTTATCAAGTCCCGCGCGTCACGGTGCATAGTCGGCCAGTAGTATCCTGATCTCATGGCGCGTGCCACAACGGACCGTGGTCCTGAGTGCATACTGCATGAACCTTCATGGATTTCTCGCAGTACGTAATTTGCTTGTAAGGGGCCAACACAACGGAGCCATGGTTGCAGGAAGGAGCGTCGGTACAATATGTTGTCGCGCAGCTCGAATCTTTGCGCTGTGCGCCTTATCCTGCGAGCTTCCTTCTGCTCTTGGGGTAACGTTCCCTTGCTTAGGAAATCTGTTATCGGTGTCATCCATGTAGGACCTTCCTCCTCTACTATCGTGGAGATTTCCATCTCCAAAATTGACTTGCATTTCAGTGTTTCCACCAGCACTTGCTTTGATAGGTGTGCAAAGCTTGTCGAGGCAATCTTGCTTAGTGCATCCGCCTTGCGGTTTTCCCCTCTAGGAACTTGCTAGATAGTGAACCTGTCAAAGCTTTTTATCAGTGTCTTGGTTTTGTCGAGTCTTTGGATCATATTATCTTCTTTGGCCACATATTCACCCAACACGTGGTTGGCCACTAGTCGGGAATCCACATTTGCCTCTAGGTTCCGTACACCCATTCGAGCTGCAATGCGTAGTCCAGCGAGTAGGGCTTCGTACTCTGCCTCATTGTTTGTCGCTGTGAATTCAAAGCGCAGTGCGTAAGTGAATTCCATTCCCTCTGGATTTGTGAGAATGAGGCCTGCTCCGGAGCCATCAATGCATGAGGATCCGTCCGTAAACAAGATCCATGGATCTTGCAGTTCGGGCTTACTTGGTGTGGGTACCTCGTCGGTGTCTGGCTTTTCAATGATGAAGTCTGCCAGAATCTGTCCTTTGATTGCGGTACGTGGTCTGTACGAGATGTTGTGCTCACCTAGCAATACACTCCACTTCTGCAGTCTGCCTGATGCGTCAGGTTTGGAGATGATCTGCTTAATTGGTTGGTCCGTGATTACTGCTATTGGGTGTGCTTGGAAGTACCTGCGCAGACGTTTAGCAGCAAATACCAACGCCAGAACTAATTTTTCCATGGCGCTATAGTTCATCTCCGTCTTCTTGAGTGCCTTGCTTACGAAGTAGATAGGGGTTTGTACTGAGTCCCTATCTATTAGTAGCACTGCACTTGCGATTCTTTGCAGACAAATACATGATCAGCTCTTCCCCTGGTTGGGGTGCGACAAGTGTTGGGAGCGTTGCCAGATGTTGTTTAAGCTGAGTGAAGGCCTCTTCTGCCTCCGTAGTCCATCTGAAATCACCCTTCTTTATACACTTCTTGAGTGTTTTGAAAAGAGGTAGTGATTTTTCTGCTGATTTGGATAAGAACCTATTTAAGCCGGCCAACTTTCCGTTGAGAGATTGGACTTCCTTCAACGTGCGCGGTGAAGGGAGTTCGATGACCGCTTTTGTCTTTTCTGGACATGGTTTTATACCGTCGGGTTCTATCAGGTATCCAAGGAACATACCTTCAGTAGCGCCGAAGGTACACTTCTTGGGGTTTAGCTTCATATTAATCTCTCGCAGAGTTTTGAATGTTTCCTCAATGTCACGCACTAGCTCATCTTCAGTATGGCTTTTTATGACCAGGTCATCAACATAAACCTCTAGGTTACGGCCCCCCTGTTTTTCGAAAGCATTATCTACTAACCTCTGATAGGTGGCGCCTGCATTTTTCAAGCCAAAGGGCATTTTTGTGTAGCAGAGCGCCTTGGCTTGTGTGAAAGGCCATTTTTTCCTCATCCTCTCTAGCCATTTGGATTTGATGATATCCCTTATGCGTCGAGGAAGCATTTTAATGGATATCCGCACAGAGACTCTATTTTCCAGTCTATCTCTGGTAAAGGATAGCAGTCTTGTGGGCACGCTTTGTTAAGGTCGGTGAAGTCTACGCACATTCGCCAGCTGCCGTCACTCTTCTTTACCATGACTGGGTTGGAAAGCCAGTCATGGTAGTAGACTTCCCGCATGATTCCTGCCTCTACCAGTTTGTGTACCTCTGCCAAGATTGCCTGCGCGCGCTCCGGAGCTTGGCCGCGCTTCTTCTGGCGTATGGGTGAGTATCCTTGTCGGATTCTCAGTTTATGCTCCGTGACAGAGCGCGGTACTCCTGTCATGTGTTTAGGCTCCCATGCAAAAATATCCAAATTCTTTTGCAGGAGTGCACATACAGTTGCTTTGCCGTTGTCCGACAATGAACCTCCGATGGATATTTCCTGTTCCAGGTATTCGGGGTGAATTGCTACTTTCAGATTTGGAATCCTGGTTGTCTGCTGTGCTGGGGTTGGTACCGTTTCGCATGCAATCGTGTTGCATTCTCTATGTGGGGCAGTGGCGTTGTAAAGAGTAACAATACCACCTTCCACTGGGAATTTAAGCATCCATGCGCTGTTGATGGCACTGGCTTTCGCATAGCTGATATTCCCGGTCTCCCAATAATGCCATTGTATGGCGAGGGAGATTTAATCACCATGAATTCCATCCAGGCCGTTGCGGAGTGTTCTTCGTTTCCAATGCTGACAGGTAATCGTATTTGCCCCATAGGCCATATCTTCTCACCTGTAAAACCAGTCAACGCTGTTCTGACCGGGCTTAACTGACTGCGTATTTCAGGGCGCAGTCGTTTGAAACAATGCTCATACATGATGTCCGCAGAAGCTCCACCATCAACGTACATGCGGTGGATGTCGTGACCCCCCGCGCTTATTTCTATAGTGAGTGGTTCCACCACTGCGTTGTCCGCCGTTAAGGTGGGGAAAGAGATCTCCTTTCCACGGGAGAAATCCTGGCTGACCTTCTGCCTTGTGATCCGCTGCCATGATTGTATCATGTAAATGGTGTCAGCCTTGTCCTTAGGTGTCTCTTTCTTATTGCCACTCTTCTGTTTGTCCTTTCCTTCTTTGATATTCTTGACCAAATGGTCCAATCTGCCTTCTTTGACCATTTTGTCAATGAGTTGGCGTAGTTGGACACATTCGTTAGTGGTGTGGCCCTTCTGTGCGTGGTAGTCACAATATCCATTCCCAGTGCGCCGATCCTCTGGGGTGCGCATTTGTGGTGGTCTTGGGAAGTTCGCCCCTTCTGTTGCGAGTATTTCCTTTGGGGTTTTTGTCAGCGGGGTGTATCTGTCGTTATCCCTCCCGCTCCCCTGACTGCGATAGCTTCTATTACGGTTGCTACTCCGTTCATTGGGTTGTCTCCCAGGTTGTTCTTGCGACCGATAGTTTGAGGAGTTTCTTTTGCTATCCGCCGCGGCGGCTTCTCCCTGGACAAAGGACCTAGAGCGTTTCATGAGTTCATCAAAAGTTTCAGGAATTTTGTCATTCAACCTCTTGATGAGTTCTGGGTTATTAATTCCATTCATAAAACCGGAGATTTTTAGCACTTCCGGGCATGCTTTAACTTGCATGCATTCATCTTTAAAGCGCTCCATGAATGCGCTCGTAGTTTCTCCTTGGCGCTGCTTTACCCTGGCAAGTTCGACAGGGTTCTTAGCGCACTTTTTCCGCTGAGTAAAATTTAGGCGGAACGCCTTTCTTAATTCTTCAAAACCATTTATACTCCGTCGTGGGAGCTTGTTGAACCAGTTCCGCGCGCTTCCCACTAGTGTGGAATTAAACATGTGGCACCACACTGGTTGTGGCCAATTCTCAATAGTTGCGGCTGATTCAAAGATTTTTAGGTGATCGCCTGGATCACCTGTTCCGTCATAGGTTTTGACATTAGCGGGCATGCGCCTCTTCTTGTTTTCTGAGAAATCGCTAATGCGTCTAGTGAATGCGTCCACTTTCTGACGGCGCCATGGGAGAGACATGTCCTCTTCTTGGTCATTGTGTCTGCTTCTGGACTTCCAATGTCCTGTATCACTATCCTCGTTGTCCGAGGAGTTATCGGAGGACGAGTTTTCCTTCCTTCGGCGCTTGCGCCGGCTATCCCCAGAGTCTGGACTGGAAGGGCTTTCACTTGGGGAGTATCTCCGCCCAAGTCTGTCATGCATTTTGCGGCTACCCAGTCTATCATAGACACTGGTCCGCCGTTCATTTTCATCACTATCGCTCAAGTGATGAGAGTGAGATGTCTCCTCGTCCTCGATTCTCCTTCCGATCCTGTTAAATACCGGGGGTCGGCGTTCGTTTCTTCCGCGCTTCTCTTTCTGATGGCGCAGTGGGGGAGTATCGTGTTCAGAATCAAAATTTAGTCGGGTTTGCAAGTTCCGACCCGATCTCTTCTTTTCTTCCTCTTGCATGAGGGTAGCTAAGGCTTCGTAATTTTGGGATACGAAATCTTCTGGCGCCAGCTGCGGCGCAACTCCTTCTAGAGCGAGTGTGTTTGTTTCTACTACTATGCTCTTATTCCGATTTAGTGCCTCTGGTGCCTTTGTCAAGTCAGTTTCTAGCACTGATTGAAAGGGAGTGGTAAGGACAGTGCGCAGTGGATCTACTTCACTGGCGGTGGTTGCAGTGGCTTAGGTTGTCCCAGGCGGTTCCACCAATGGGAAGACCGAGTCTTGGCCGATCCCTTGTTTTAGCGTACTGGTTGTCCCAAAGCAGTTTGTTTAGGGGTCGATCCACTTTGCAGCTTCTTTCCATAAGGTCCGATGCGATCGCTGATTTCCATGTTTCGTCATTCTAGTATTGGTTCTTAGTGAATGGTCCCACGGATGGCGCCACTTGTTGATACAAAAGTTGGGCGTTCCTTGTTTGGGCTCCGGTTCTTGTACCAATTGCTGATTGTTACTTGAGACCTGCGCACTAAGAGACAGAAAACACCGTTAGACTTACCGTGGGATTGTTTCCCACGATTATCCTCCCGGCGTGAGTAAGTAATCGGTTTAGGGTTTAAGGAGTGTTAGGGTTCTGAGATCATACCTTAAACGAGGGATGTGATTCCCTTTATATACGCACGGAATCCTTGTTGGTTCCGTGTTCCTCAACCTTCGGCGTATCCCGCCTTAGTCGGTTGGGAATGATTATCTTCCTATTTAGAAGATATCGGATATCTATTCCATCAATAGATTCGGGTTTGGGCCTTCATGAGCCCAAACGTTTAATCGGCTTAGCCCAGTTCGTACCGGGCCAAGTTAGTATTGGACTTTAGTCGGGTCCATGACCCGGATATAGACTATACGTCATCAATATGTATGTTTGTTTGTATACATTAGAGATTTTAGTATTATATTCAGTGTTAGAATTCATAATGTTGTTTCTGTCAAAGGTTGACTAGAACTTTAAATAAATAAATATTAAGGTAAGCAAATAATTAATGCCCATCTTTTTAGCTGAGTGATTAAAGGATACAAAGGGGTTGTTAGGACTTTAATTCGAATGCCACGTTTCAAAGTGATATGAGGTTTATCACTTTCAAAATGCTCAGCCAAACACTACTCAAAGGGCAAATCGCACAAATAGTTATCTCACTTTAATTTGGGTACTCAACTTTATTTTTTTCAATTTAAGGTATTGAAGTTATTTTGTGCAATGTAAGGTTTTTTCTACTTTTAGAAAGATGTTATCGGTCATTTTTTAAATGGTTAATTAATGTGATGTATCATTATAATTGAGCATTTAGAATTCATATCAGCTATGGCAGTCGAAAAAAACCTTACAATGCACAAAAAGTAGCTTCGATATCTTAAATTGAGAAAAATAAAGTTGAGTACCTAATATATATTAAGTTGTCTTAAAGTGTGATACCTTTTTTTGTAATTTGCCCCTACTCATATATAGTAACAAAGTTGAAGTGAATGAATATTGATAAATGCTTTAGTCACCAAATGGCAAATTCTTGAATTGATTTTTTTAGTAACTAATTTTTGCAGCATTTGATTTCGTGTTGATCCAACAAGAACGCTCTGATATGAAACCTAAAGCTAAGCATTCATCATTGGATAGAATCAGCAACCTTCCCCAAAACATAATAGAAACTATCCTGTGTCTTGTTCCGATTAAAGATGCAGGAAGGACAAGTATCCTATCTAGGGATTGGAGATTCAGTTGGGTCAAAATTCCGAAACTTGTGTTTATTGAGTTCCAAATTTTGGATAAAACAACTGGTGACAGTCAGCTGTCCGTTTTGGAGCAATCGTTTGAAGAACCAATAAGTGAAAGGAAACAACGGACTTGGAACTGTAAACTTTTTTATGCTATACACCAAGTTCTGTTATTGCACGATGGTCCAATACTCGAATTCGCCCTTTGCATGTCTGTGGAGGACAGCTGTGCTGAAATTGACCCAATAATACGCCATTTGTCGCGGAGAAATACTGTCAAAAAATTTTCGCTTAGCTTGATGTATTCCCGAAAGTATTATTATTTAACCTCAGCTATCTTTTCCTTACAGCAGTTAACCGAACTATATCTCAGTTACTGTAATATTTACTTTAAACCAACATTCAGTGGATTTGCTAGCCTTACACGCTTAACTATGAACTATGTAAGAACCTGTAAGTCGACACTTCTACATCTCTTATCGAGTTGTCCTGCACTTACGCGCTTCAGTCTGGTAAGTTCTAACAACAATATTAATTCTCATTGGCTTTCACAGCTTATCTTAATACTGCAAGCTGCTGCAGTTATTATATGGTGAACCAGTTGATGAGAGTGACACGGATCTGGATCTATTCAAGAGTTTACCGGTGATTGAACATCTGTCTATAGATTATCAGAATCTTCGGGTAATATTATTCACATGGTATATATATAACTAAACTTCGGAAAAAACTTTTTTTGTTAACTCATTTTTTTTTGGCTATGTTTCAAGTCTTTGGCAAAAGTCCCTGACCCACGAGAGTTTCCAGCCGCGTTAGTCCACCTCAAATACTTCCGTTTTTACGAGTTGATGTCGATTGAAAGGTATCAATTCCATTATTTATATCTTTTGATGAGAAATTCCCCAAACCTGGAAAACATTAAGATAAGGGTAATAAATCTTATATTCTTTTGTTTCGTTTTTGATGCCAAAAGATACTAACAAGTAACGACATTTCTTGTAGATGTTTCCGGATACATATTTCAAGGAACATGATAAAGACATAGTTACAATGATTGATGATTCAGAGTTTGAGCATTTGAAGGTTCTCAAGATTTCGAATTTCGTCAACTTGAAGCTTGAGTTGGAGTTTGTGCAACTTATATTGGCAAAGTCACCTGTGCTAAAGAAGGTGTGGATAATACTCTACAAGATGGTTACTAAGGATGAAGGGTTGAAGTTGTGTAAAATTCTCTCGGACTGTCCACATGCATCACCTATGGTTGACATCATTGTTGAGGATCCTCCTGAAGAAGATTAGAGTAACGTTTAAATATACGCCTTTTGAATGCAATTTGCTTCAAATCACTTTAGGGCACTAAATAGCTTCTTGGGACTGATTATGATAATCTGCTAACATTGAGTCAGTATTTTTTCTTCTGTGATTTCATTGGTTTATCTTTACAACTGTTTCAGTTGCAACTGTTTCAGTTTGATTCTGCAAGTCTGCAACTATACATGTGGTGTCAATTGTCTTGTATTTTTCCCCCTACTGCATAGGCAATGTAATGTTGATATGACATCTCGGATGTGGGTAAGAGTCAATGGTCAGTGTAAATCTACTTCGCCGAAGGCAGTAATACCATTTCTTATAGTAGTAATTCAACATGATTAAGGAGTTTGTGAAAAGCGCACTTCCATAGTTCCATGTTGGTTGTCTTTCTACAATGCGGGTGTGTTTCTCTTCATTAGCTGGCTGTTTCATCATATAGTTGCTAGCAATTTCATATCATACTTTTAAAGGGTTCAAAATTTGCATAATTATCATAGGAGCTCGTATCATCTTTAATTTTAGAGAGTTGATACATCAAAAAAAATGATTGACACATCACAATATCACATGACTATTGCACACAACATGATATATGTATAATTGTGATGTGTGAATCATTTTTTTTTTTCTGTGTGAGTATCAATCCCCTTAATTTTATCGACTTATTGTTTGGAAATATTATGTTTCATGAATAAAAAGAAAGGCAGAGTTTGGCCTGGTGGGCTGAGATGCTTAGCAATGACTGCATTGCTTTTTTGTTCACGTATGAAATGTGTTCAGATGATACTATTTTTTTAGTGTTTTGAAAAAGTTAATATGTTGGCCCGGACTTATGACTTTAAGTCATCGATTTAAGATAGGACAAAACATTTTTACAAAGAGATCAATCTCACATCTTTTATTTGATCTAATGGATTATATTAATACTAACAATTTAAAAAACGTATTTTCATCATCTTTTTTCAAATATTAATATCTTTCAAATAGTTAATCGTTAAGCCAAAAAAAAATATACCATTACGACAAGCATTTAATTATCTTTCTATAAATAGACACTTTAATATACTTTCGACAATTTTTTCTTTCGTGTTTTTCAAAATTTTTTTTTTTTAACATTATTTTCGTTTTTTTCGTTACTGAAATTTGCATGACAAAAAAATCACATATGATTTAACAATAATTTGATATATAATATTAGTGTTATATCACATAGGATATTACACTAATATCACATGTGATATTACATATCACATGTGAATATCATACGTGATTTAATACTAATATCACATGTGATTTAACACTAATATCACATGTGATATTCAAATTAGTGTTTAATTACATGTGATTTTTTCATGCAAATCTCATATTCGAAAAAAATGAAAAAATATGAAAAACCGTGAAAAAACGTTTTCTTCTTTTTTCTTTTTTCTTTTTTCAAAAGTATATCAAATTGACCGTCTATAGAAAGATAACTAAATGCTCGTCGCGATGGTGTAATTATTTTCGCTTAACGATTAGCGGTTTAAAAGATATTTAAATTATAAAAAATATGTGAAATAATAAAATGCTTTTAATCTCAACCATTGATTTCTTTTTAGATAGAGGGTGGGGATGAGTCCCTTGGTATGTGAGAAAAGTTTGGCATGTAAGAAAAGTTTGGTATGTAAAATAACTCTCCTCTAAGTCATCAGGTGAACAATTTTTTTTTATTTTTGCTAGTAGAATGAAAATAAAAGATGAACTAAAATGTATGATTTCATTAAAACTAGTAAACACATTAAGAAGAGATATATTTCTTTTGACATATTATAACTAACCAAAACATGCATTTGTGTGACACAAAATTCTGAATCTTAGAAATTTTTAACCAAAATTAACACTAGGCGATAAACATACATGATGTTCCCGTGATCCCCCAGAAACCCGCCTAGGTCCAGCTGTTGGCGTATGTGTCCGGACGGTACAATCCGAACCGACCTATCCGGACGCTACACACTTGACCGAATACCACAAAACCAGATCCCTTCTTCTATCCAGCTAAACCTATTGTTTTACCCAGAGTCGCGACGGAGCCGCCATTCCAAGTTTTAGGAAATTGTGTCAGCGGTGATTTGACACCTATAGTGTAAGCTAGGAGTAGGTTTGCTAAGCCTATTCCCGAGGTTGTATAGGTATAGAGGCTGGGGTATGATAATGATTTAAAAGGTACACTTTTAGGGGTCATTTAAGCCCTTAATCGACCACTTATATCCGTTACTGCTTAATTTCGTTCCTTTTCACTTTTTAGGTCTCTTGAAGGCAAAATGCTGGAATGACGCTTATTTGGACGAAAAGGCGTGAATATGTGAAGAAAATTGCTAGTACCGCTACATGCTAGATTTATAATAGTGAATGCCCTGCCAGACTTAGACCGCAGACCCCACCCCAATTCTTAAGTTCATCCAAACGATAGGTGATCAGTTGGTAAAATCGCACAAGTAGAAAGGGTCGTCAGTTGGTCATATCTTACCCTTCCCGTCTCAGTCTGCTCACCTAGGGTCGGTTGGTCATATCTCCTAGGCAATTGGCCTCTACCGCCATTCAAAACTACCGAACCAAGGGTGGCTACCAATAAACTATGCATGCATACACTTAGAAATACATGTACGGAAGTAAAGTAAACGCAGACAAAACAATTAAGGAATCATAACTAGGCTAGCACCAAGAGGTGCTTAGCCGCTAATATTAATCATGCAAACCAATTCAATATTCAAAGGTACGAAATACATGAATTGAAAGTAAAAGAAATATAAAACGTTAATGCTTATCGTATGGGAGTGATTTCTCCCTTGGAGACAGCTCCGTATGCTCCTCTAGACACCTTGAGCTTTTCCGTTCTCTAAGTGTTGTGTGTGGAATAGAATGAATAGAAATGCTGGAATTCGTGGGGTATTTATAGGCCAGATCTGGGTTAAGGTAACCAATATAGAGAGTTAGCAGTAACCTTCTATTTCATCGTATTTTGCACTAGATCTGCTTTGGTTCTGGTAAACCTTATAAGTGGTTCGCCGTAGTCTTCAATAAACTCGGTTACGTCGTAGTTGATCATTAGTTATGGCGTAAGTATCAGTGGCGTGGAACCTCATTTGACCTAATATAGTTACGTCGTAACCTTTGGGAATAGTTACGCCGTAACCTTCTGATAAGTTGGTTTTCGAGACACGCAAATAGTTACGGTATGTGAGAGATGAGTTATGCCGTAACTTCTTCAAAGTAGCATACTGTGATAAATCTTTAGATAATTCTCCAATTCCGCGTCTCTTTAGCTCAAATGCTCTTAATTTACCTCAAAGTGGAAAACAATGGAAAACAAGCGTAAATCATATAAATGATATAAATTACAAGCATTATCGGGGGAAATTGACACTTAATAATCGGGACTATTTGATGTTATCAAATATCCCCACGAACTCTACTTGCCTCAGTAGACCTTATTAGAAAGATTCTAAAAAGATATCTCCCATAACCGGAAAATATAAGTTTACAAATCCCTTATGCTAGAATAAAACAAAGCCGAACACCTCACGAAAGGGGAACAAAACACTCAAATCTCTCAACTATTCTAAGTGTCAATTTCGGGGTGATCACTCAATCGCACAGTCATAGCATGTATTCTATCATAAGCTTGGCGGTTACACAAATCTCCACCACTAGAGTTAAGGGCTAAACAATTCTCGAAGGCAATATATTCTCTACTCAGATTTTACACACAAAACACACCTCAGTCAACTAAAGTCAAACTACTCATTAGATTGAAGAATCAATCTGAATTGATGATATGGTTGTGAAAATGGGCTGAGATCAGAGTTTATTGGGTTGATAATCAGTTCTAGGTAGTGGATATTGAATATCTAATGCAAACCATTGTGGTTGGACCCCTGTGAGTTTCATTTCTGTTTTGCTCTTAAATAAATAGATTAGATTGCTTTTACTATTGTTAATCCAGTTCATCTAGTCTTAGTTTAGCTTATTTGATAATTATAGTTGTTAATCTCAGTTTAAGAATAGTTCTGCATTTATTTGTTCATATCTACATATTAGTGTTATTCTGCATAAGTAGTATTGTGACTCATTGATAGTTATAGCTATAGTAGTTGCATCATTTAGATATTATTGCATCATTAGGATCTGAATTAGTGGTAATCATAGTTGAGATTGAGGTTGTAGTTGAGAGAATTTTGCATAACAGGTTCTTAACTAGTGTTTGGTAATAGGTGTAATTTTGAGTTAAAGGATCAAGTAAAGGTAGATTTAGGTTGTAGTAGTTTGATTCAGCATCACTAAGTCAAATTATGTCATTAGTTTGCATCCTAGAATAGTTATAGTCAAATTGCATTGAATCTATTTTAATTTTCATGTCTGTTTGAATCAGTGGCTCATATCTTGCATTTAGGTTCATAATTAGTTAAAATAGCTTGCATTAGGTTCAATTTATCATTAAACATCATTTCTATTAAAAATCATAAGCTCAAATCTCATTTTAGTCAAAGTTTTCATATCTGTCAGAAAGTCAAAAAGTGTTCAAATGGTTTATGAGCAGAACTTTGTGGATTTTTAAATAACTCATTTCTGAACTAAATTTGATGAAATTTTGGGAAATTGAGCTTTAGTTGGTTGAGATTTCAAATACATTTTTGTTTGAATTTTTAGAATTTTTCTTGACCACTTAATAAGCTTGTGTATTAGGTCAAAACTGCCCTGTGCACACTCTCAGCATTCGCTGAGTGTGCACAGGTCTGTTTTAGAGAGCATAGTTGGTTCATTAAAGTTAGTTTTAGGCTCAAAATTAGTATATAGGCTTTTTGGTTGGGTGACTTGAGAATCCAAGCTCTGGTTTTCATTTTGGCTTTTTGGATAAGCCTGTGCATTAGCTTAAAAGTAGTTTGTTAGGCCTGTTTGGCATTTTAGAAAGTTGCATCAGGTCCTTGTAGCTTGCATTCCAGAAGTTTAGAGTAGTTGTTATTGGTTGTTTTTTAGTAGAAATAGCATAATTTAGGTCCTTGTAGCTTATAGTGCATTATATTAGCCTTTAGCTTATTTTTAGTAGCTTATAAATAAGCAGTTTCATAGCAGCTCATAATTCCAGCTCACTAGTATAACTTTTCTCATTTTTCCTAGTTTCCTAAAAATATTTTATAATTTTCCTGAAGATTTCATAATTTTTCATAACTGTTTGCTATTTTTCTCATTTAAAATTAGTTTTTAATACTTTTTAATTAGTGTTTAATACAAATATATCAAAAAAAAAGTTCAAAAAAATATAATTTCAATTTTCCTTGATTAAGAAAAATATAAAAAGCAAAAAAAATATTTTTCCATAATTTTCTTAGTTTAAATAGTAATGTTTAGACATTTAATTATTTTAAAATAGTTTTTAATTCATAGTAATTAGAAAAAAGTTCAGAAAAATACAAAATCAGTTTTGAAAATTCTTTTTAGATATTTTAGATTTTTCAAAAATATTTTTATAATTTTCTCATAAGTTTTCACAATTTTTAGCATTTTAAATCCATTTTAAAAATACAAAAATAGTTTTTAATTCAAATAATTTCAATAAAAGTCATAAAAAATAGTTTTAAATCTTAGATAACTTTTACATCGCATTTTCACTTTAGAGTAATTTTAGATCATTTTTAGGGGTTAATTTGAATTAGTTTGCATTTAATTCACCTTTAATTTAATTCGTACTTTACGTTTTAGATTTAATTTGTGTAATTTGTCATTTGCATTACAGATTTAGTACTTTTATATGTTTCCCTTTATTTTCCCTTGCCCCTTAGTGTAGAAATCTCAAATATCCCTTTTTACACATTCAAATCCCGATAATCGCGACGTGAGTTGAAAATTCCATTCAACCCTCGTTCGGAACGATCTCGGTACTCAAACCTAATACGTTTGAGTTACCCAAATACTACACTTCTATAATTGGTTTTCCTAAATCAATTTTTGGCGCCGCTGCCGGGGAGGGCATGTAGTGAGTTTTCGATTCCGTCTTGATTCGCGTGTTTTTGAAGATCCTTCCCCGAGAAGTTATTGTTTTTGTAAATATATCTTTTTGAAAAACCCAAAAACATATAAAAAACCAAAACACTTTTCCTAAAGTGTTTACAATACCAAAAAAAAAAATTTAATTAAAAAACCAACAAAACAAATCGAAACGTCAATTGTTACGTCGGCTCACCAAGGTACAACCTATACACGGGGTATAAGGAAGTCTTGACATTAAATTGCAGACTGAAGAAAGATCCACTCTTCTTTCCCGCTCCGCTGCGAGTACTTTTGAGAGCTACCGAGCACCGGTTGACGCGACGGTTACAAAAATATTGTGTTTTCAAAATTTTCTTAAATATAAAAACCAAAAAGATTTTCTTTTTCAAAATATGTTTTATAAAAACCCAAAAATATTCTTCTTTACCCTCTTGAACCGTCAATTCTTTATCTCTTTACTCTCTTGAACCGTTTAATTCTATCTCTTCTAATCCGATAATTCTATCTCTTCTTCTTCTAAAAGTATAATTCTTATGGCATCTCTTAAATGTGCTCGATGTGGAGGTCCTCATGACCCCATCGTTCATGAAACAAAACCGTCCTTAGGCCGACATTGCTTTCATTGTAAAAATCCGATGGAAGATCATATCGTTAAATTAAATTGTATGTGGGTGCGGAAATAATTGTCGAAACGGATTTTGTAATACGTGCAGTGCTTTTATTAATCCAAATCCAGATCCTTTGGCACTCGCCTGTCTTTGTCTCGTCAACCAGTATACTTGTTTCATTTGTGCGTATGGGAAGTAAGAACAAAGATCTACCCTTCGTAACGATGACGAGGACATCATAGCATGGTGGAAGGAAGTAATCAAAGAACCTTCGATTCCTACTCCCTCTCCGGTAAGGGAAATGGAACATGTTTCTGAGCCCAAGGTGACTCCCGCTCAATAACCAGAGCCCATCACGGAAATGGTGGAAATTTCTAGCTCTTATCCGTATGATTCTTCGATGTCTTCATCTATTCAACTCATTTGCATATGGTGCGGAGGACCCGAATATGGTGGGAATTGTCCTGGTTGTAGCAATGGAATCGGGAACCGAGAATTACCAAAATCCTTACAATGAGACAACCGATTTCCCTAACCAACCTTCGTACCATGAGCCGGAGACATACTCTTGTGAGTACTATGGAGGTCCTCACCAAGGTTTTCAATGTCAAGCTCAATTTAACAACTCAACCTTTGGTTATGAACCTTATCCATATACTTCACCAAACCCGTCACAACAATCAGACTGTTGTGAGTATTGTGGAGGACCGCACCTTAATTCCGATTGTCAAATGCAGAATCTGATTGTTTACGAGCAAGTCCCTTGTAATAATTACGACTATCCTTATAACCCACCTCCACAATACCAAGAGATTCAACCATAACCTTCGCCATGGTCTGAAGAATTTCGTCAAAAATTTTTGGGTATGATGATTGATCTTAAGAATCTTGTTGATAAAATTGCCCATAGAGAAAAAGATCCTAATCAGAAGACCTATCGTGAATTATTAGCTGATGAGGCAGCTAAAGTGATCCAATATCGTCCAAATTCCTATTACGATTACGATTCTGATTCTGATGATGAATATACGCCTCCGAGTGGCAATCCCACTCCCGTCTCTGAGCCTTTCATTTCCAACCCTTCCCCTTCACTCAGGCCGGTTGAGAGAAGTAACGTCGTTTTGGAAGAGGTCGATGATCATATTTCTTCAGTCATTGTTGAACCCGTTGACTCTCTCATAATGGGGGATGAGCATCTTAGTACCATTCCGGAAACGGAATCGTCTAATGCTGAGATCCTTATCCCAATCCCAAGTGAGTCCGAGGTTGTTGATGATATTTGTGATAAGCCTTCTCTTGATATTTCAAACGTTCAAGTTGAGATGTTCTCCTATTCCGATGATGATTCTTATGGAGACATCGACTTTGTCGACGATTTGCCTTCTGAGCCCTTCTACATAGAAGAAGAAAATGATGTTGAGCCAGAAGATGAAGAGATTGAGACCGATGATATTCAGATCGAGGATGAAGCATTACGTGAAACATTGTTTAATGTTAATCTTCTCATTTCTAAGATTGAAGCCCTAAAAGATAATTCAAGTTCGCATCCTATCTCCGTTAAAGATAGTGATTTCTCTCCCGAGCTTGAAACTTTCTGATTTGATGAAGAGATTAGTGTTAATCCCACTATGGCAGATGTTTATCCTCCGATTCTTGAGCGATTCTACTTCGATGTTGATATGAGTAAAGTTTTGAACGAGATTTCCGAGAATACGACGAATGACCCGATCATTGAGGATGCTATTGATGACTTGATACCGCCGGGTATTGAGGATGTTGTGCATGATACCGAGGGGGATGCGCTGTTGATTGATGATGATTCTCCTTCCTCTGCTGAGTCGACCCTCACTTATCCCGTTGAGCCCTCATGTGAAGACAAAATCTTCAAACCCGGGATATGCATTGATGAGCTTTATGATAAAAACATTTTTGGAGATAAGGATCCTCTGATGGATGCCTTCGTTGTTGAGCCTACACATCTTATCCCTTACCCTGAGCTCCCGTCTTCTTCGGAGTTTTCTCTTTCTTATCCATCATCCTTTCGTCCACCCGCAAAACCGCCGGATGATGGATACTTCTTTCTTGATATACCTCATATGATTTTGGGAGGAGTTATCCCTTATGTGCTTAAGCCCGACATTTTCTTTCCCTCCCAACCCACCCATTCTCTTTCCCTCCGGAGTGAGGATACCATCTTTGATCCGGGTATCCTTTCCGCTTGCTTCCCCAAGGACAAATGAATTTTGGGACGAGTCAGGCTAGCGACTCGGTGATCAAAAACAGTAGCGCTTCGTGGGAGGCACCCCATGCTTATCTCTATCTTCTTTCTATTTTCTAATAAGTGACGTGAAGGGGTTAGCCTCTTCGATTTCTTGTGTTTGGTTGTTTGTGATGTTTTGTCTAGGATTTTCCTGATATGAAGAATCTCATGCTCGAAGTTTGTCTTTTCCCCACTCGAGTTTCATGATCGATGCTGATGGAAATCCGATATCCGAAATATTATCGACTAACGTTTATCTTTGAGCATACTTAATAAACGGCTTTTAGATTTTCGTTGATACCCTTGCCTTTAAACATTGGGGACAATGTTTCGTTTAGTGCAGGGTGGGTAATCTTCGATTTGATTTGACCGCACTTGCTTATTTTTTTTGTCGTATACTCTCGCAACCCCGTTTTTCCTTAGAAAATGAAAAAAATGTGCAAAAGGGAGAAAAATTAAATTTTTTTGTAAGCTTTTGCTAGTTTTATGATTGAAAAGTCTTTGCGAGTTTCTTAGAAGTTTCTTTAAATATGCGTTTTCTTGAAAAAGTCTTTGCTAATTGCTTAGACAAGGCTATAAAATACGATTCTAGCTCACAAGGCCAAGAATTTGCAAGCTTCCCTAAGTGATTTTAAATAGGCGAAGCTTAAACAAGAATTTGCTAGTTTCTAATAAGTGATTTTAAAAATGCGAGACTTGAGATTATGAAACCCCCATATATATATATATATATATATAATCTAGATCAAGTAAGATCAAACTTAAAGTTGTTAAAATGAGATCCAACTAAAATTTAACAAGCGACACTCTCCTTACAACAAAAATAAATTTTTTATTAACTACAACTAAAATTATTAATGTTTCTATAGATTTCTTTTTAAAATTTACGAAACCTAGGTGATACACTTTGATTAGAAGTGTAATGTGTATCAGGTTTTTGTATGTGTATCACATTTTAGAATATTTGTTAGTGTAATGTGTATCAGGTGTATCACTAATCCAAACTCATGTGTCATTTGGTTATTAGTTTCTAAAATGTTAATTTGTATTAAAATATTATTTTTATGTGTATTATTGCTAAAATTGTTATTTATAAATGTTTAAGTGGTTTTTTAGACTTGATCTTATTTTTACAACTTTAAGTTTGATCTCACGTTAACTCTCCCCTATATATATATATATATATATATATATATATATATATATATATATATATATATATATATATATATATATATATATATATATATATATATATATATATATATATATATATATAGGCTTTGGATCAAATAAAAAGTTTTTAAGATAAAAAGGATAAAAAGTGTATGTGTCATTAATATCCTATTAAAAATGTGACAATTGTGTGTCAATTAGAAGAAGTTGTGTGCAAGTGTGTCAATATATTTAGCAAAAAAAATCGTGTGTGTGTCAATAATACGTCAATTATGTGTCAATTACAATAAGTTTTGTGCAAGTGTGTCAACATATAAAGTTATGTGTCGAATGTGTCATTAATACCTCAATTTAATATCATTAATACACCAATTTAATCTCATAATCCTATGGCTAGAATTCTTTCCTATACTTTTTACCATTAGTGACTTTTCACAATAACCATACTCTATATATATATATATAGAGTGTAGTTCTTGTAAGAAGTAATTAGTGGTAAAAAATATAGGAAGGAAATTTGGCCATTGGATATATCAATGTAAAATAAATTAATGGAGGAGATCAAATTGAGTTATTAATAAACATTTATTAATTTTAATGGATCATTATGTGTTATTATGAAACTCAAAAGGGTATCATTGTCAATTAATACATGACATTAAACGTTTGTTGTGCTTAAAAGAACTAATGGCATGACCACATATTAAATACATACGAAAAAGCTGAAATGCTGTTTTTGAAAAATTTGTAACGTTTTTCCAATTCATTAATGATGATCCTATTATTTATCTTAATTGCCATACATTAATTTATCTTTTCTGACACACTTGAAATTTAATGTATTTTTAGTGGCATATTGTAAAATATTAGTGTATTTGTAGTGACACACTATGGTTATCGCACAACTTTTCATGACACATATTTAATGACACACTAAAAATAGCGTTTGTAGTGACACACAAATTTTTATGACATTTTGGGTGACAAAATTAAGTTTTTTGATACACTTAATTTAATAATACATTTTTAGTAACACACAAACTTTTTTAACACATTTTTGTGTAACACACTTAGTTTTTTAATACATTTGTAATGACACACTAAATTTTTAACAAACTTTAGTGACAATTTAAATTTATGACATACTTAATTTTATGATATATTTATAGTGACACACTTAATTCTAAATTGACATGATAAGATAATAATAGAAACAGTGATACAACATTAGACGGTTCCTTCGTATAATTGACACATCAATATTGATACAATGTCTCGCTATTATTGACACACTTGATCATATATCCTTAAACGTATTTGACACATCGTTTTAATAGAGTGACACGTCCGTATGCATATTGACATATATGATACACATCCTTAGACATGTGTACACATCGTTTTAATAGAGTGACACATCCTTATACATATTGCCACACTTGATACACATCCTTAGACGTAATGGCACATCGTTTTAATAAAATGACACATCCTAAAACGTAATGGCACATCTTTTTAGTAGAGTGACACATTTGTATACATTTGGACACACATGATATATTTGTAGTGACACTAAATTTCTTAATACATATATAGTGACACACTAAATTTTTAGTGATATTTTTAATGGCACACTATGTTTATCACGCGAATTTTCTTGACACATACTAGTGGCACAATTAACTTTTTTGATACGTTTATAGTGACACACTAATTTTAGTAACACGTTTTTAGTAACAAATTTTAGTTTTTTGACACACTTATTTTCTTACTACATTTGACAAGACTAATAAAAATAATTATACGTATATAATCTTAGATATGTATTGACATGATAAACTATTAACACAATGCAACAACAATCGACTGACACACAACCGTAAAACTCATTTTTTATGTTATAAACCAATGAGAAAACATCACCAAACTTGAACACTAAATTTCTACATTGTCAACATAAGCGTAGTGAAAAAATCTGGCAACGTGATTCGTATGAGAAGATGAAGTCTTAAACTTTTTTGAAATGTCAAAAATGAATATTAAAAGTTTTAAATGCTTTTAAAGAGTACTAATTTTTATTTTAATGCATAAGAGATTAAATACCTATAATACCCTTAATACCTCATTATCAAATGTTACATTTTCCCTTTTATCCTTTTTATCTTTACATACTTTCTATTTGATCCAACCTCTATATATATATATATATATATATATATATATTTATATATATATATATTAATATAAAAATCCGTAAACTGTACACATTGATAAAACTAGCGGAAGCGTATTTTCTACATCATACGGGCTTATCCCAGACGTCCTGTTAAAATACTAAACTTTACAAAAATACACAACGATGACTCTTTAAACTTGGTAAAGAAGCTTGTTCTTGATTTAGGGGCATTCCAAACTGATAACAAATGATGGAAATGAGAAGCTCGTTACCTAACCCGCGAGCTACACCATTTTAACCCATTACACCCCCATTTAGCATGTACATGGTCTCATCTTGCATACCTACAAAAATATAAACTGAGAACGGTAAGTCTATAAGATTTAGTGAGATAACGAAACTGTATTAAATCATAAACTGAACATAAGCATGATGCTGAATAAGTATATATAGTGCTATTCTGACTACATGAATCATAATATTAACTAACTGCATAAGCACGACACTGACTGATTAAATACATGATACACCATGTTATTGATCGAGTACATAAGCATATTGAGTGCATAGCTGACTGCATAACTAAGCACATACTTAGTGCATAACGACCGACTGAGTACATAAGCAACATGAGTACATAAAGCACATCTTGTTGAGCATAAGCACATATGACTGAGTGCATAAGCACATAATGAGTACTTTTAGTACTATATACGGCTTGGAGTGCATAAGCACATCTGACTAAGTACTTATAGTACTATCTTGGTGACCGATACATAACCGACGAGCCATATAAGCATGTTAATCATCCATATAGGATGTCTGAGTTCCGATTTTGGAACATTCACTATTCTAAGGCTCGATTATCCACTAAGGAGGTCTAAGTTCCAACTTTGTCTGGAACACATGTGTGATCACATAACTGACTATATACTGATAGTACTAGATACATTGAGTAATGCATAAAGTGGCGCGCCTTAAAACCTGCATAAGCGTATACTTAATAGAATTTGACATGCATATGTATAAACGCATCGCATGCCAGAAATGCATAAAGCATTTTGCACACATTACTAAACACATATAAAATTCATATATAATTTAAGGTTAAGCTAAATACTTAGGCTTAACTACAACATGATACTAAGCTAAACTGGAGCTGAGACTAAGCTAAATATAGAAACTAAACAATAATATGGTTATGAGGTCAAACTAAGATATGATACTAAAATTTAACTAATTACTAAAATTGTACTATAACATAAACCAAGGCTGAGTTATAACTTGATACTACAGCTGAACTATAATATAAAGCTGAACTATAATATAAAGCAGAATTACTATAAACATAATGCTGAGACCAACTATAACATATAACTGAGTATGCGCTATAAATAATACTGAGGTTGACCACGACATATTACTTAGTAAAAACAATCTAGTCTACTTAATACTGAATATTGCTAAACAGTCGGATGACTATGAATATGACCAAACAGGTCAACATGATAATGAATATGACCAAACATGTCAACATGATAGTTAATATGACCAAACGGGTCAACATGATACTTAATATGACAAAACTGATCAATATGATACTTAATATGACCAAACAGGTCAACATGATAGTTAGTACGACCAAACGGGTCAACTTGATGCTTAATATGACCAAACGGGTCAACTTGATGCTTAATATGACCAACGGGTCAACTTGATACGTAATATGACCAAACATATCAACATGATACTTAATATAACTCAACGGGTCAACTACATACTTTGTATGACCAAAGAGGTCAACATGGTACTTAATATGACCCAACGGGTCACTTGATACTTAATATGACCAAACATGTCATCATGATACTTAATATGAACCAACGGGTCAACTTGATGCTTAATATGACTACACGGGTCAACATGATACTAAATATGACCAACGGGTCAACATGATACTGAATATGACCACACGGGTCAACAAGATACTAATATGACCGAACAGGTTAACTTCATGCTAAATATGACCACACGGGTCAACATGATACTAATATGACCACACGGGTCAACATGATAGTAATATGACCCAACAAGTCAACTTGATACTTTATATGACCAAAGTGGTCAACATGATACTTTATATGATCTAACGGGTCAAACTGATACATAACTTGCATCATACTGGAGATATAGCAAGGTATTATATACTAAACACGCTTAATCTACAAAACATGTTAACTGAAAATCCGTTACTCACCTGGGCCTTATAATGCAAGATGAATGATTACAATATGCCTCGAATACCTATGTCATGATAGATGTACACGTATAATGTTAACACATAACAACTAGGCATGAATATAACATGATGATGCAAATATAAGTGCAACTAAGTATACATAAACTAACTATAATGCATAAACTCATAAACTAGTTATGGCATAAATCTCGCCAAACATGCACTACTATGCTCGCGAACTCGAGCTAAGCTAACCAAGCCTTGTCACTTGGTTCTATACTTTCATAACATGAATTATAACCATATGGGCTGAGAATATAAGTTATCATAGCATATAATCACATGGGACTTGTAAAAAGATCTTATTATGTCATAATTATCAAAACACTTAAGAAAGTGTTTGCTGATTTTTCTGTAGCAGCCTATAAATGCATCTTTTTGACTCATTTAACTACTGAAACAGGTCATGAGGCTATTTTTCCATGAAATTACACTATTTTCCATTTCCGAAAAGGTATGGAACGCTCCAAACGGAGCTATGGTCTATCCGGTATGAATTTTTAAAGTTCGGTTTGCTGCACATTTTAAGATCAGCCCTTGCTGTACCAAATCACGTTTTAGACCAACTTAACTACTAAATGAGCAAAACGCTTATAAATAACAAATGCTAGTAGACACCTTAGGCTTTCCGGAAAGTCTGGCCATGATTCAATCCGAGCTTCTATCAATTTTATATGATTTTTCAAACATGACTAATCATTGCTGAAAATTTCAGCAACTTGTTTAACATCATATATCACATAAAGGGGTGTTTGGTTCAACTCAATAATCAACATAAACACCTTCTAAACATCATAAATTGATCATTAACATAATTCTATCATAAACCCTAATAATCCTATGCATAACCCTTGAATCATAAACCATGAATTCATCACATAATCATGTGAAACACACATAAAACACTTGATAAACATATCCCTTATCTCAAATTCATAGTTAACACATAACTAATCAACTTACCTTGAATTGGGGAAAAACATATAAACTTCTTCAAGCTCCATAATCAAATAATTCTTGTAAAAATCCTTGCTAAACCTTGATAAGAATGATAAGAATATGATGAGTGTGTAAATACTCATCATTTTTGGTCAAATCTGAACTGCAAAACACTTAAAAACGCTCAGAAATGCATCAAAATACTGAAAATATCTCAAAATTGTATTTTATATGTTTCAGATGCAAAATGTTTAAAATCAGATGAAAACGAGCTAAGTTTGCATAATTGGCGTTTCATTCCCGACTTTCAAATCTTGTCAAAAATAGTCCCCGAAAGCACTTATTTAAAAGAAAAGTCACCAAAGGTCCTTTTGAAATCATAAGTTGTCATAATTAGTCCTTTGGTGAAAAATTTCATAAGTTTTGAGAATTTACAAGTTTGGTCCTTCAAGTTTCAAAATTGGCAAATATAGTCCTTGGAATTTTAAAAATGTCTTTTATGGTCCTTATACTAATGAAACTTGTCAAAATTGGTCCTCTTGATTAACTTTGAAAAAGTGGCAGAATTGGCCCCTCAAAAATCAGAAATTGCAAGAAAGGTCCTTGTGTTATTAATAAACAAACCTTGAACCCTTTTTGTATTATGAACCCCTGCCAAAGCCACTTGACCCCTTGACCCTTGAACCCCCTGTCTAATAATAAACCCCCGGTCAAACCAGTCAACTCCCGCTCACCTTTTCCCTCCAACACTGTCTTCTTCACCCACTCCCTCTGCAACACTCCACACCCCTCACCTCCAGCTCACAACCCACACCCTTATCCCTCCACCTCACCCAACAATCCAAGAAGCATTAAATGCTTCCCCCCTTGCACTCAAACCTTCCCCCAGTTGCAAATACCATTTTCCCGCCAAAAGCCATCAATGGCTATAAACCACTCAAGTAATCCAATGGCTCAAAATACAAGTGGGATTTGCTTAGAGGTCAAGTGGGAGGACTTTCGTATATATAAATAGAAGAAAGAGGAGCAAGAGAAGAGAGTAGTTTTAGTTTGTATTTTTCTTTCATGTCGTTTTTAATATCAATGTCTAAATTAGTTCTAAATGTTTAATTTCCTTCTCAGATGTACTAAGAAAAACCTGTTTTATCAGTTGTAATTTTATTTCAAGTATTAATTTAAAGTTTGAACCAAAACTTGTTTTTATGCCCTGCCTAACGATCAGTACTAAATCCAAGCCTAAATAGCCTATTTAGAACTTAGTGAGCTCATTACAACTTCATATAGCTGTTAAGCTTAAAAATTCTTTCAAGCTAAATCTCAACTTGGTCAACAAAAGTCAATTGCCTTAAGGAAGAAGGATTTGGTGAATCACGTGTTAGATCCGATCCGGGTTGATTTTGTGATGATAATGGGTTTAGGATAGTGATACTCTAATCTCTCTCACATGCCATAGCAAGGCTAGGATTATAGTAAGTTCCATTTCCGCTTATTATTGAATCAGAAGTTCAATTGTTTAATCTATTTTAATGGTGTTAAATTTAGTGTAGTGAGTCATAATAAAGCTATTTTGATTGTTGTTTGAGAACTTCTTAGCTTAGAACTTAATCTGCATGATTTTCTGCTGAACCCGTGAGCATTATTGAGTAGATTAGTTTAAGTCTCATAGTATAGTGGTTAGATCGAGTCACATTGCTGAAATTTTGCATACCAAATCTGATTTAAGGATTAGTTAAGGCCAGGTCTAAGTTGTGGATTGGAAAAGTTAAAAATTTAGTATATAAACAGTGTTTGGCATAAAGTGGTTATCTGAGTTTAAAGTGCTGTTAGTAGTTTAATTATGTTGCATTACAGCAGTGTACAACCATTTAGCACTTTTAGCTCATACATTTGCATCACAAGAACTCTAATAGTCAAAATTGCCTTTAATCTGTTCTAGCTTCTATTTCAGTTAGACTCAGCAGCCCATAGTTTGCATATAGGTTTAGAACTAGTTAGTTTAGCTTGCATTAGGTCCATTTTATCATTAAACTTCATTTTCAGTAAGATACATAAGCTCAAATTTCATAAAAGTCAACTTTTCATTTCTGTCAAAAAAGTCAAAAACTGCACAAACCAGTTTTTACCCAACCTTTGTTGAATTTTCATGGATTCATTCTTGAATCAAAGTAAGTGAAATTCTGGGATAAACAAGTTCAGTTGGTCAAGAGTGGATGTCTGATTTTTGTGAAATTTTTGTAATTTTTTATTCTCCAAATCAAACTCTTCAAAAGAGTTTATCCGCCTCAGTACATTCAAAACACTGAGTCAGGTGCAAAGCTCTTGCAAGCTTTGCACAAGCTTCAATTTAGCTTTATAGGGTCTGAACTTTGGTCTTGAGTTAGTTAAGTCGTGGTCTTGAGATCCTCGCTTTGGTTTTCACATTGGCTTAGTAAATAAGTTTATGCTTTAGCTCAAAAGTAGACGAAGAACTGTTGGCACTTGAGCTTATTGCTCACCAAATCTTTGTAGCTTGACATTCAGTGGTTTAGCTTAGTTGATTCAAGTTGATTTCACTTATTTATAGCTTAGTTTAGGTGCTTGTAGCTTCAGGGACACCAGAAAGTTTTAGCTTATTTTGAGTGCTTATTTATAAGCACCTTTCACTGCAGCTTCATAATCCTTCACATAAGCTATTGTTTTTTATATTTTTCATAGATTTAGAATATTATTTTAGACTTTTCCTGAATATTTCATAATTTTCCATCACTGTTTACTATTTTTCTTTATTTTAAACAGTTTTTAGGCATTTTTAATTATCTTTTAATACAATTAAATCAGAACAAGTTCAAAAAAATAATTTCTCATTTTTCCTAGATTAAGATAAATATAAAAAGCCAAAAAAACATTTTTCCATAATTTTCCTAGTTTAAATAGTAATTTTTAGTCATTTAATTAGTTTTAGATAGTTTTTAAATCATAGAAATTAGAATATAAATCAGAAAAATACAAAATTAGTTTTGAAAAATTCTCTTTAGTTATTTTAGATTTTTCTAAGTCATAATTTCATTTTTCTAAGCTTTATTTCATATTTTCTTATATTTTAGGGTATTATTAAATAGGTAAAATAGTTTAATTAATAATAATTAAATAAATAGTCATAAAAATAATTTTCTTTTTCTCTAAATTTTCTCTTATCATTAGGTTTGTAAAAATGTCATCTTTATATTTTTAGGATTAATACTGTTTCAATTTACATTTCTTTTGCACGCTATTTAGTTTTTAATTTAAATTTATAAAGAAAAATCAAAAACACATCAAATTTTAAAATATGATAGCATTATTTATATAATAATTTAGCTTTTAATTTTCTTTCATTTTTCCTTTGTCATCTATTATACACAATCAAACCTTTTCCGCTCAATATCACCCATCACTATACGCTTGATTATTCAATGCAAGTTTCGTTGGGACTTAACGACCCTGGGAAACACTATACTCCAGATCTTAATTGTATTGTTTCTGAGCTGTTTGAAGTTTATTACGGTTGACCATTCACTTCATGAGTTTCTTGTGTGATAAACCTTGATTCGGCGATTTAATCATACCATGGACTGAAAAGAATATGTAATCTTTTGTTCTTTCTTTCTTCTCTTTTTTTTTTCCTTCTGATGTCGTGTAATGGGGAGGAGATATCTCCCTGTTCTTTTTTTTTGATCTCGTAAGAATGGATAAGAGGGGAGTATATATCCTTTTTTTTAAACCGACTTATGTAAGTATATAAATATATCTTGAACTTTTCAATAGTTTGGCTATTTGTCACATTTAGCCCTCATAGTAAAATCGTGTTGCAAACTGAATCCAAACTATATATCTCATATTAGTTGCTAAGTCCCGACTACTTATATTATTAATTCCGCCAATAGTGGGACTTTTGTAATTATTCCTCTAATTTACTTGGCATGAACAGTAGGGTTTTAGATAAATCCGCTAGTATTTTCTATAAAAATCGGGATGTTACAGATTATTTTACGAAGCATTAGCTAAGTTAATATATGTTTTGACACCTTGTTGACTTTCCGCTGGTGAGAGTAGGAATAGAATTCTGACTTGACCGGGCGTGTTGAGCCCTAGCTTGTTCCCTTAACCAAAGATAATTTAATTATCGGCTAAGCATCCATGGATCTCATTACTGGGATTTTAAATTTGCGGAGATCGAGGAATGATAGAGTTACTTATGAGTTTAGATGCTAAATGTGGAGTAGTTGGTTCTCTTTAGAGCTCATCGAAGGTACTTATGGCTTTTTGCTCCCACAAGATTTATCACCCCATATCCGGCAAATAATAATTAAAGATGTTAGTTTTGACGATAGTTAGTTCTTTATCTTCTTTAGAGAATCTCTGCCCAGAGTTGGGTACATCGGAGGTATCACATATATGCGTATAAAACCGTAGGATTCGGAAGTTTGGCACAAAAATTAACATGAAATAAAGCCCAAATGTATTAAAGTGAAAAATCCAAGGCCATAAAAGTTTTCTATGTCCGACGGTACCCCCGTTGTCATGGACTTCAAAAGGTGCAGGAAAATCCAAAGTCATAATAAGACTTATAAAACGGTAATCCTGCTTGAGTTAGTGGTTGAAAAGACCAAGGGCCCAAATTGCAAAAATGCAAATATGCTGAAATAAGTGTTAAGCCAAACTTTGAATCCAGGAGATATCTAAATAAAGCTTCCGCTCACTGGACTCGTGAGATGAGTTGTTCCGTCCATAAAAAGGATATCTTTCTAAATCGCGCTAAATTAGGACCTTGATGTGGACCTCATTCTTGTGTGCAATGGTTTTCGAAGGAAGATGGATAACTAATTATCGACTTAGCTTCATATCTTTATCGGAATAAAAATTATCAAAACGAGAAACTTGAAGAAATTCATTTCTCACAAAAATAAAATAAATAGAGGTAAGTACAAGTAACTTCCATGGGTAGTGTTAGCATCTAGAGTCATATTTAACAATGATTTCGATTTTACGCTTAGTTGGGGGACTTGTGAAAATCGTGGACGATGTATTCTATCAAGATGGTCACTTCCACGCCGGGTTGTGTTTCCTCTCCCGATCCTAAAATGTCATTTGAAAAATGTTGGAGTTATTGATCGACATGAAAGTTCAACAAACCGCCACTCATAATCAATGTGCTAATCGTAATATCTATATGAATTAAAAGGTAAACGGTGCTTTTTAGAATTAAGGGTTTTAATCTCTTTTGAGGAATCTTTGCTACTTTTCAAAGGTTTAGTAGAAAGAAATTGAAATCATTGGTTTTAGAAATGAGTTGATCAGATTAGTTGGGGATACCACAATCGCCTAGTTCAGTATTTTGATATGTGCAAAATATACATCATTTTACTAAATCAAATTCCCAAAATAACCAAAAAAGAGCCGCTTATAGCTAATATTTATTGGTTTCGAGTTTATGCATGTAAGTACTGATTTGATAAAACACACAAAAAGAAAGTCAAACCAAAACCCGAAAGCACGGTAGATAAAGAGTGCTAAAGCTAAGCCTGAAAGTCAATTGAGCATTTGTGAAGATTTTCATGATGAGAGGATGATTTATGAAAGATATGATCAAGTTTAAAGAAATGGCAAAATCACCCAAGTTTCAAAGATTTAAAAAATACCCTGAGATTCAGAATTTACAAAAGTGGTCCTTGGATTATTTGAGAATGACAAGAAAGCTCCTTGGAATATATTTTCAGAATTTACTACCTTTGGTCCTTGGATTTTCGATTTAACACCTTTAGTCCCTAATACTACACTGATCACATCCAAAGTCCTAATCCAAGTCCAATACACTCTTTAGCCCAAAATAATCCCAAAGCCCAATTAGCCTAAGCAAGTCAAAGCCTCACACTAACCGGCCAAACTCTAAGAAATAATAATTTTACGCCTAAACATTTCCCCACCATTTTACCTTGATACAACGATGAACCCTAATTGCCTCTAGCCTCAACAAGTACAACTAATCTAATGGAGGTCAATTTCGACTATTACCTCGAGACACCGACACACAGACCGCCAAATAAGCAATCCGCGGTGTGTCATTCCGCAATCCCTTGATTCTATTACCGAGATACGCGGGTTTTTGTGATCCAAGGGTGCTAATTGATTGATAAATGTGTAATGATGATCCAAGGGTTGAGAAATCACAAGAGAAAGCACAAATTGCTTGGCTTCTAGATCCTTCTCAAGCTTATGCTTCGCTATAAATAGGACCTCATTCTCACAGTTGTAACGATGTAATTTCTGAGTAGAATAGAACAGTTTAAGTTAGTTTTAATTCAGTATTTCTGTATTTCCAACTTTCTTTTGTAATCTGATTTTAAATAATAAAATCAAATTTAGTTAATTTCTGAATTCCAATTTAGTTTATGTTGTTAGTCCTTATATTAGCTTATAGTTCTTTAATCACCAATTCAGCTTATTCAAATTCATTTTTAGCTTATAATCTCATTTTAGCAAAAATCATAAAAATAAATAAAATCTCTAAAAAAAAAAAAATCATTGTTGTTTTTAAGTTCTTATCAGAAGAATTGTTAGTTGTTATCAGCTTTGATAAGCTTCATTATAGCTTGTTAATTGCTTATATATTCTTTACTCAGATTTTACACACAAAACACACCTAAGTCAACTAAAGTCAAACTACTCATTAGATTGAAGAAGCAATCTGAATTGATGATATGGTTGTGAAAATGGGCAGATCGTAGTTTATTGGGTTGATAATCATTTCTAGGTAGTGGCTATTGAATATTTAATGCAAACCATGTGGTTGGACTGACTGTGAGTTTCATTTTCTTTTGCTCTTAAATAAATGGATTAGATTGTTTACTATTGTTAATCCAGTTCATTCAGTCTTAGTTTAGCTTATTTGATAATTATAGTTGTTAATCTCAGTTTAAGAATAGTTCTGCATTTATTTGTTCATATCTACATATTAGTGTTATTCTGCATAAGTAGAATATTGACGCATTGATAGTTATAGCTATAGTAGTTGCATCATTTAGGTATTATTGTATCATTAGGATCTAAATTAGTGATAATCATAGTTGAGATCGAGGTTGTAGTCGGAGAGAATTTTGCATACAGTGTTCTTAACTAGTGTTTGTAATAGGTGTATGATAAAGGATCAACTAAAGGTAGATTTAGGTTGTAGTAGTTTGATTCAAAGATCACTAAGTCAAATTATGTCATTAGTTTGCATCCTAGAATAGTTATAGCCAAATTGCATCAATCTATTTTAATTTTCATATGCTTGCTTGAACTGGTATCATATCTTGCATTTAGGTTCATAATTAGTTAAAATAGCTTGCATTAGGTTCAATTTATCATTAAACATCATTTCTATTAAAAATCATAAGCTCAAATCATTTTTAGTCAAAGTTTTCATATCATGAAAGTCAAGTGTTTCAAATGGTTTATGATTTGAACTTTGTGGATTTTAAATAACTCATTTCAATCCTGAATTTTTTTGAAATTTTGGGAAATTGAGCTTTAGTTGGTTGAGATTTCAAATACATTTTTGTTTTAATTTTTAGAATTTTTCTTGACCACTTAATAAGCTTGTGTATTAGGTCATGGCTCTGCACACTCCTCAAAGATTCACTAAAGTGCATGTGTCCGCTTTTAGAGAGCATAGTTGGTTCATTAAAGTTAGTTTTAGGCTCAAAATTAGTATATAGGCTTTTTGGTCAAGTGACTCGAGAATCCAAGTAAGTTTTCATTTTGGCTTTTTGATAAGTTTCTGTGCATTAGCTTAAAAGTAATTTTTTTAGGCCCTGCTCTCAGCATTTTAGAAAGTTGCAAAAGTCCTTGTAGCTTGTATTCCAGAAGTTTAGTAGTTGTTATTGGTTGTTTTTAGTAGAAATAGCATAATTTAGGTCCTTTGTAGCTTATAGTGCATTATATTAGCTTTGTATTTATTTTAAGTAGCTTATAAATAAGCAGCTTTAGCAAATTCATAATTCCTGTTCTCACTAGTATAACTTTTCTCATTTTTCCTAGTTTCCAAAAATATTTTATAATTTTCCTAAGATTTATAATTTTCATAATCTGCAAGTATATTTTTCTCATTTAAAATTAGTTTTTAATACTTTTAATTTAGTGTTTAATACAAATATATCAAAAAAAAAGTTCAAAAATATATTTTCTTCAATTTTCCTAGATTAAAAAATATAAAAGCAAAAAAAAAAAAAATATTTTTCATAATTTTCCTAGTTTAAATAGTAATTTTAGACATTAATTAATTATTTTAAAATAGTTTTAATTCATAGTAATTAGAAAAGTTCTAAAATACAAAACAGCTTTTAAAATTCTTTTTAGATATTTTAGATTTTTGAAAAATAGTTTTATAATTTTCTCATAAGTTTTCACAATTTTTAGCATTTTAAATCCAATTTTAAAAATACAAAAATAGTTTTTTAATTCAAATAATTTCAATAAAAGTCATAAAAAAAGTTTTAAGTCTTAGATAACTTTACATGATTTTCACATTAGAGTAATTTTAGATCATTTTTAGGGGTTAATTGAATTAGTCTTGCATTTAATTCACCTTTAATTTAATCTGTATTTTACGCTTTAGATTTAATTATGTAATTTGTCATTTGCATATAGATTTAGTACTTTATATGTTTCCCTATTTTCCCTTGCCCCAGTGCGTGTAGAAATCCTAAATATCCCTTTTACACATTCAAAATCCCATAATCGCGATGAAGTTGAGTGACTCCTTATCTAACCCTCGCTCGAATGATCCCTGCTCAAACCTAATACGCCTGAGTTACCCAAACACTACACTTCTATAATTGGTTTTTCTAAATCAGTTATAATGGGTAATATAATGGGTAGAAGTTTAAGTATTTGACCCATTGACTAATTACATTGAATGTAGTCAAGTATAACTAAAGTCCATGACCCATACCCATGGAGCATAACTCTATAACCCATCATGACGACATCCGCATAAGTCATAAATGGGTATTATCCATGACCCATGGATCTAACCCATGACCCATGGACTAGATACATTGTATCTACTTGAATACCCATGGTCCAAAGTCTAGGGACCCATTACCTATAACTACCGACCCATGACCCAAACCCATGGGTAAGAGGGAGTCCCACTGATCCCTGTGATTACACTGGATGGATCCGTGGAACAAAGAGCATATTTTCCTCTATAAAAGTTGAGCCATTTCTTCATTGTTACTCACACCCTTTCATATATATATTTTCTTTGAGTTGTAAACTCTCTAACCACAGATCCAAGTGATCTTTGTATGTAGTTTTGTTTTGGTGTATTATTTAGGTTCCTTAAAGGCTTAGATCACCACCTTTTGAAGTCGGCAAGCTCAAGTCCATGAGTTGCCATGGCCATCATCATCAAGACTACTGAGGTTCTCTGCTGGATAGTTCTCTTCTTTCTCATTAGTGTCAAAGACATAAGTGAAAAGATGTCTAAAAGGTCAATACTTCAAGACATTTAGTGGTGTGTGTCGAACGGCTGTGATTGTAAGCACTCAGTGAGGGTGCTAGAAGTCAAGTCTAAAGGCATTAGTGAAGGGTGCCTAGAAGTCAAGTCTAAAGGCATTAGTGAAGGGTGCCTAGAAGTTAAGTCAAAGTGCAACACCCCCAAATCTTTGACAACTAAGACTTGATCAAGTTTGGGAGCGCTATTTACTATTGTATCTCACACAAGTATAGCAAAAGATAGTCATTTAACATTCAAAACCAATCCCAAATTTAAGTATTCAAAACATTTAATCCAAAAGTATAAATATTAGGCCCTAAACATGATTCAATAAAATAGGTCCCCAAAGTTTATCGAGTCAAAATATACATCCTTGAACCCCTTCTGCCAAACTTCCACCGATCACGTATTCCAAACATCATTCAAATAATACCGAGAATACATGCTAAAAGGTCACACTTTACCGTGAGTTCATAGGTTTAAGTTCAATAAAATCATAGTGGACTCAGAATTGATTTGCTTTGCAAGACCTAAGATAGATAAATACCGTTGGTACACCCATCCTACCCGGATCACCAACCATATCCCGCATCCAGATTACTCAGCCCAACGACTCTAGTCCAAAGACCTGCCGTGGCAAAATCTAGAACAATTGCCAACCCCTGACTAGGTCGAGGTAGAAGTCTATTCTTAGCTAGGCAACGGTTCAACCTAGTCTAAGGAAACAACTACCGACATCTATCTAAAGTCAACAAGCACATAAGCAAATCCAAATAGTTTTAAAGGTCCAAAACAAAGAGCATGATTCTCACCCCAAATTAGTTAAAAACGTGAGATAAAGTGGGGCTATGAAACTCACCTCAAGCAAGCAACGCATCTATAAACACTCAGCGGTAAGATATGTAGATAATCAATGCGACAACAACTATTGACTCGACAACATATTAATGTAAACCAATTTTAATATATATTCCCATAATCAACGTTATTCTACCCCAATGTATTCCATTTCGTATTTCAAAAATGTCTCGCTTCACCATTTAATCCTAGTGTTTGGTATCCTCATGTGGGTGTATCGACTAAATATGATGCTATGAATGCACTCAAACAACCAATATGTGACTCAATGCAACATAATGAGACATCTAAGGTTTATAAGATCCATAGTCCAATAAGTTTGAAATAAATAGTAGACCTTATCAATCGTCAACTCGATAAACTCAATTATTTATTCGTAGTCGCTATTATCCCATAAATCATGCATCCTAAGATTCATAAGGATAATTCACCCATTAATATGGTTACCCAATGTACCTAGCGGACTCTTATTAGATTCGTCTTCAATAAGTCCGCTTACCCACGTGTCAATACTATTAATTTAGGTTATCCGTAAACCCATGCACACAGTAAGTAATAAATAATTGAAACTAGTATTAAATGCCCATAATTGGTATAATTCGATAAATGTGTACTCGAAACATTAATTACTTATTTATTATAAAACATTTTCATTTTTAATTAGTTGAACCATTTAAAATAAAGTAAATAACAAGATAAGTCTTGTTATCGATATTTTAGCATAAAAGTCTTTATTATTTTATATTTCATAGTCTATTAGCATTTTCATATATATATTTCGTCAATTTTCAATATTAGTTTCATATCGTTATTCGTTTTAGATTCACAAGCACAGTCATGAATTCTCGGCTTTTAATCAATCAATAGTCCAAACTATACTAAGTCCATGTTACTTGGTTGTCGGGTCAACTATTGACTAAAAAGTCAACATAACACCGACGTTGCTCAAAGTTGACAATTTATATATCAAGTCCAAATTAAAAGTCATAATGGCGCAATTCAATCCCAAATCAACTCAAAACAATCTCGCCAACCAATCAACCAACCAAATATACCGAAACTAATATTTATGACCCTAATGGTCATGACACGGTCCGGTTAGAACCCGTGAACCAAACAAGCTCTAGAAGCCTTTCGGCTCCACGCGTCTCATCCAAACACCAACAATATCAATCACCAAGCTACCACAATGACCCGACCCGGACCCAAGGTCCAAGTGGGTCACGTACGCAACCTAAGGGGCTCGTACGTGCCCTAGGTGGCTCGTACACCTCTTCCATCCCAACCAAACACTACCAAATCAATACCACAACATCCAAATACAATCAATCAACCTCCAATCATCAACCAAACATTAAACCCAACATCTATTCTAACCAAAAACCTGAAACTAGACATAAAATGCAAAGACCCAACAATATGATACACCACATGCTTTCAAATACTAGCTTCTACATGTTTATTTAAGTGTTAATTAGACTTAATCCCACGTTTAAACAAAAGCCTAAATTTTTCAATATGAATTGAAACCATATTTAAGCCATAATTGGCTTATTAAAGCTCAAACAAGTATTTACCATGTTCCATTTACCTTATTCAAGCAGATCTACAATATTTGATGAAAACCCTAAAATACGTGTGGAAAACTAGAAGGGGGGTTGAATAGTTTTGCCGATTTTAAGTTGATTTCAAAACTTTAGATTCGATATTATGTGAAATGGATGTTTGAGAACGTATAGATCTAATGATAATGCAAGCAAATAAATAAAGTTAAGGGATAGAAATGACACAACCGAATTATAGTGGTTCGGCTAGGACCTTCCTTGCCTACTCCACTCTCCGAGTCACCTACTCGAGAGTTCAAGCACTATGTCAACAAACTCCTTCAGCGGAGCTTACTTACTAGCGTTATTACACTTTTCGGTTACAAAGCTAGATACCGAGTCAGTTTCACGGTGGACCAAACCAACACAACTATTACACAACAAATATGTGAAAAATCAAATACAAGATCTTCTCTGAGAAATCTTGCGGGTGACAAATCAATCAAGGACCCCTTGGATGACTTGTAGAATGCTCGTGATCTCGCCTTAGAGAAGGACCTATATGAGGATCACAAATAGAAAGAAGAAGAACAACTCTCTAGATCAAGTGATCTATATGTTAGAAGAGAATGAGAGTGTATGAGAGATTTAGTAAGAAGAGGGGTGAGTTAGAATGAAGAAATGGCTCTCTATTTAAAGGCAAAATTCTTCACATTCCTGGATCCCACATCCCAGGATCCCTTCACTTGGGATCCGTCTAGTGTAATCCTAGGGATCCGTGGAATGCTCCCTTGGGTATTTTGGTTATGGGTCATGGGTTATGGGTTGGTCCATGGGTTTTCTTTAGATTCAATGTATCTAAGTATACATTGTATCTAGTCTTCTTGGGTATGGGTTAAGATCCATGGGTTATGGTTTTACCCATCCTAATAAACTATTACAACAAATGCTTAATTATTACATTTTGTATTTAAATGGCTATATGTAAATGCTTTACAAAAATAACATGTATCCTTATAATTATACTTAAGATAACATTATATTTGTTATCAACAAAACACAAAGAGATAAAAAAAAATATTAATAAAGCGTTTTTACGGTTTATTTGTATTAACAATCTCCCCTTTTGTTGATGACAAAACATAATATGATGAGTAAAACTTAAGAATAGATGTAAGTTTTGAAAGCCCCTAAGATTTACTTCTTCTCCCCCTTTTGTGTGAAAACAAAAGTTAACCATGGAGGAAAAAGTAGTCCCGTATTTCTTACTCCCCTTGACGGTAGCTCTCCCTAGTTTGGGGCGTCAAGTGAAAAAAATAAAAATCCTAGAATAAGAAAGGTTAGTAACATGCTTAAATAATCTTGTGATTATCGAGAATCAAGATTGGGAGCCAAGGTATGTAAACAAGGCCTTGTAATAAAACAACAATTTGTAGTGGTATTTATGCCACTCACAAGCATGTAAAAATAAGAACAAGACTTGTTCTTGAAAATGACTTCAAAAGAAAAATAATACTAAAAGTGAAAAATAGTAGTAGTGATTCCTTCCATGCTTGCATAAGGTTATGGATGGAGGTTTGGATGAGTAATGGTATTGATGCGATCAAGGATGAGGTTGAGTATGAAACGCATTTCTTCCCTACCTTCTATTGCAATTTCCCTAGTGGATTGGCAATGTTCACAATGTAAATGATGTGGGTAATGAGTGCGGAAGTTTTTCGGGTTGTTTTGATTTGAGTTATGCGAAAGTTGTGGTGGAAAAATAGGAAAATATGGATCAATATCCGGAATGTTTGTAAATGGTGGTGGAAAAGAACCTAGATGTTCTTGTAATGTAATGGGAGCTAATGGTGGTGATGTTTCAAGATCTTGAAATATAGTATTTGGAGATGTGGGGGGTGTTGAAAAGACTAATTCTTTTTCTTTAGGTTGGTTAGATCATGTTGGAGTCTTAAGGTTCCAAAGAGTTACTTTAGGTGGTGATGAAGTTGGTGTACTTGTTGGTGATGAGGGGGTGCTATAATGGAAGCATCTTGTGGTGAGTTATTTGTTGAGGATGAACCATTTGAGGTTGGTTTTGCTAAACAACAAGATCGGATACTAATTCGTGCGGATATCCTAGCATTTGATTGTGGTATTTTGGATGGTGGAAGTACAAAGGTTTGGGTATTATGAGTGATTGTTTGTACTAGGTGATTCATCTAATGGGTTTTGGATGACATGGTGTGTTGTGTTTGTGAGGATGAGATGGATTATGCAAGCATTTTGGGAGTTCTATATAGAAAAACAAAGCATTGTAATGAATGCTTGACCCAAATGTGGATTAAAATCTAATGATTAGATATGAATTCAAGGCATGTGATCATGAGAACACAAGCATTAAAGAGCATACTCCCAAAAATGAAACAAATGTGGATTTTTCATCCAAAGTGAAAAAATAGAGTGTAAAAAATAGCTTCTGTTTCACGGATCCCACGGATCCTTCCTTGAGGGATCCGTCGGCATGAAAATTTGGGATCAGGTGGTGCGGTGATCAGTGACACAAAATTTTCCTTTTGGAAACATTTTTGCCTAGTGTGTGCCTATATGCAAACTATTTGGAGTTTTGGTTATCTCGACCCTTAAAAAGAAATAGAAAATAAACTAGAAGTATAAAACCATCCTATTGAGATGCCGAAAACACATATTTAGTACATGAGTACATAATTTTGTGTTATCAATGCTCTAATTCATTGTTGCTTAAATGAATGTACCCGAAAACACATATTAGTTATGTGTCCCCTTTAGCATTCAAAGACATGAGATGCAATGAAAACGGGTTTTTACTTTGTATTAATAATGAAAAGCGATTTGTCCTAGACGTGAGAAATTGCTTTTGTGAAATTGATCCGGGAAGGTATCATCCTTTTAGAAAACATTTTGAAAAGAGGTTCTCTTTGAAAATGTATATGTGTGAAAAAAAATAAGAAAGCTATAGGTGGAAAACTTATTTTGGGTTTTGAAAATTCCCGTATTGTTTGTGAGTTGTGCATGAAATAGAAATCCTAGACTCCGAAAGAAGAAGGCTAGTGTTTACATACCTTGTAGAGTCAATTAAGTTACGACGTTTGTTCCATTAGACCAAGACCAAGGCGAAGTAGGTTGAATTGTTCCCTTCCAGCGGTTTGGTGAGGGCGGCGGCTATGTTGTCTTCGGATGCTACCTTCTCAATAGAGATGTTCCCCTTTTGAACATTGTCTCTTAGGATGTGATGACGAATCTCTATATGCTTTTATCGAGAATGCAATACGGATTCTTGCTTAAGTCGATGGCACCTTTGTTGTCACATAGGATGGCTATGTCGCTTAGATGAATGTCGTAGTCGACTAACGCTTGTTTCATCCATATTTCTTGTTGGCATGCTTTTGCGGAGGAGGCATTACTCTGTAACCACCGTAAATTTCCTAGTCATTATTCACTTAAGAATAAAGTAATGGATTTATTAACATTTATTTAAATCAACTTAAGCATTTTCGTCACCGAATCTTTACTTTTATATAAATTATGCAATCTGCATTAGCATTGATAAGCGATTGAAGCAAATAAATCACTTCACGATACTAGCGATAAATAATTCAGCTCAAGAGATATTTTCTAGATCTTCTGAGACATATGCCATGCCGACACAATTTGTAACTTCGTTAAAACAATCTATTTGATCATTATTTCTGTTTTCTGAGAAAGTAATGATTAAATAAATACTCATTTTATAGGATGAAGAATAGGTATTAGAGCGGTAAACAGCTTGAGGTACATCACCGCGTTTACCTGTCGAATGTCGTCGAACCAGATATTGACAATGTTTACCTAAATTTTACAAGATAGTCCCTATGATATTTCCTTTCCTTTCTTGACTTTGAAATTGGCAAAGTGTCTTCAGGGGTATAAAGCCTCATCTATCTCTCACTAACTCATTTTTTTTCATATACTGTTTCTCAACTAAAGTGCTCCCTTGTCTTTAATATCCAAACCACGAAAAAATTATCCGGTCCTTGAAAACGCATACAACCACTATTTTTTATGGCCACTTTTTCAGGCCAACATGGAGTGAATAATGCGACCCTTATATCAAATTATAGATCGGATCAAGGTGAGCAAGATGAGCTAGAGCACTGCAGTGCTGGAAACCCACCTCGCGCCCTAGATCTACGATTGTAACCTCGTGCTTTTGGGTTGGTAATGTTAGGGTCGCATTATATTGTTTAGGTGATTGTTAGGTTCATCTCCATCCGTCTCTCTCTGGATTTTAGTTCTATTTTCCTCTTTGCCGTGTGGTAAGTTGTCGCGTGACCATCCTTCATTTAGGTTTTCATTTTTTAACCAATATTATTGTTTTGGTATTTAATGTTTTGCATTGGACTCAAAAGCACCGAAGGTATAAACGTTTTGTTTGTTTTTTTTTTAAATAACTTTAGTGTGGAAATAAACAAGATTAAAGCAAGGTTCTAATGTTGATTTAAATTGTGGTAAGTCATTGCTAAAGAGTTTTACAAAATGATAGTACAAACCTTCATTAATGAGCCCCCTCTCCTCGGCGATTATTTCGGTCAACTTTCAGCGGAAGATCAACAGTTGACTTCGGTGAGTATTTGATATTGGTTACTATTTTGTTGTTGTTTTTGAGGTTATGGTTGGATTGATTTGGTTTGGCGTCCCTTTGGATTGCTTTGTTCTCGGTAACCTTGGTGATGGTCCAGGTGACTCCTAAGATCATGGCTAGGTATGGTTTTAGTTAGGGTTAGGATTTGGGTGTATACATTATTCTTTGGGTTAGTTGTGTTTGTGTATAGTTACTTGTGTTGGGGTAAAGATTCGGCTCAAGATACCATGTATGGTTAAGGTGTTGTCAAGTCTTGTTGAAGTCGAGTATAAAAACTATTTACGGGTAAAGACTTGAGTGTAAAGAAGTAAGTCGTTATGTTGGCAAGTAAACATTTGATATAATATGTCGAATATGAATATTGGGTTAACATAAGTTATGTTTTGATCTTGATACTTGGTAATGTTTGGGCACATTGAAATTTATTATGATTAGGATACGATGTGATATTGATACTTGGTTTGGTACTTTCGGATTTACATAACGGACTTTACTATCAAGTTATAACTTGACGTGATTTGTTGTCGGATTTCATAATGAATAGGACTTGGTCATTTAAACTAAAAATTGGATGTTATTCATTTGTGGAAATATTTGATTGTCGGATCATTATTATTGGATAAATTGGATAAATTGGACATTTTGGACTTAAGCGAATACAATATATATTAGACTAGGAGCGAATTTAATATATTTGATGTAAATGTGGTTCCTAAATATTAAATTGACAAATACTTAATTAATAGCGAGATATAATTACTTAAAAATGGTATATTAGATCAAAGACCTATGTACAATTTTAGATATGCTATAACAAAACATTTTTTTATTATCTAGATCAAAGTCTGAGAAAATTTGAAACCTTTATTTATCTACTTGTAAAAATCAAGACCCATTTTTATTTTAAAACATGTATGTTTTATGTTAGCTATTTGGTAACATTGGTTGTTATTTTTCTTTTGGAGTATTTAAGTGTCGTTATTGCTTCCGACTTAACTTTGATTATGGTCTACCCAAAGAGTGTTGGTTCAATCCTGATTGACTATTCCTTATATTATATTGGGATATATATTATACCTTAATTGTGAAGTTATGTTTGGTGTGAGTTGAGTCTCTTTGTTTTCTTACCAACAAGACTGAAATGTTTGGCGTG
This sequence comes from Chrysanthemum makinoi, assembly GCA_910596185.1. Classification (NCBI taxonomy): domain Eukaryota; kingdom Viridiplantae; phylum Streptophyta; class Magnoliopsida; order Asterales; family Asteraceae; genus Chrysanthemum; species Chrysanthemum makinoi. The sequence goes on from OU343219.1 coordinate 160,178,614, forward strand.
AGTTATGTTTGAAAGCATTGATTTGTATATGAGTCTCTTTGCTTTCTTTACCACCATTGGAGAAATATTAAAACTAGGTTTTGAGATATTGACCTTTGGAATTTTTTGGAAGCATTTGACAGGTATTCCATGAAAACTAGACACTTCTTGGAGAAATTATATTATTTTACTCTTGAAGTATTTTGAGAATCACATTATACTTTTTAGATTAGGTGGTGATGTAATTTATACTTGTACTTTTTGGTTATCGACGTGCCATCCTTCATTATTTGGTTGTGCTTGCTCTTTGATGCCAGTCTTGTTAGTTGTGATTCTTGCATTGCCGTGTCGAAATTGTGAGTTCATGGCCTTTACTCTTTTATTCCTTTTATAAACTCATTGGGGAGAATACATGCTCTTCTTGCTTTTATGACCCTAATTGCTTGGCTTGTTTCGCGTACTCTTGATATTATGACTCTTGCCTAAGTTGCAGCCAAAGTCCCTACATCATGAACCATTAATCACTTGCAGTGAGCATAAATATAAATGGATAGTACTATAGGAGCTTTGACGACCAGTCTTCGGTTATGGAAATGAGGCACTGTATGTTGGTATCTCTATGTAATTGGCTATTACATCTCGGAGGGGCAATTTATTTACTTACACGGTAATTAGGTGTATCGCAGTTAGTGGTTTCATGAGCTTAGTGCAATAATATCAGCTATCTTTTGTAGGTATAACAAGCGTAGCCCATGACTTCTTTAAACTTGAAAATCTTGTGATCAAGCTGCTTTATTACTAAACCTATGAATTCCTCAACCATTGTGGTTTGACTTTTTAGCATGTGTATTTTAGGGATGAAAAGGCGATAGCTAACTCTGGAAGCGCTTGGGCATTGGCATGACATGGTCATAGATGACTCTACTATATAGATATGGGGACAAACTTTGTTAATGGGCATTTTCGCAACAATTCAAACTTTGTAAACTTTGTTTTCTAGAATAAATGAAATATTTTCTGAAAAAGCTTTATTTTTCACTTTGTGTCATGATCGAATTGAGTAGCATCCCAAAACTTTTCTTCAGCTGCAAGCCATTTTTGGGGTGTTACATACTGGCCGGTTGTTGATATTGCTAGTGCGTTTGTTTCTTAAAACCAAGATGTTAAAAACATCCCATGAAAAGTACATACCCACTTGTACTTTTCTATCAATAATCACACATGGTCGAGAATCTGCATATACAATTGTTTCTACTCCCGTGCCTTAGGATACCATAATCCTAATTGTGTTGTACCCTTAATATATCTAAATATCCTTTTTTCGGCTTCTAGGTGTGATGTTTTAGGGTCTTCTTGAAACCTAGCACATAAGCAAACACTAAACATGATATCCGGCCTACTTGCGTGAGGTAGAGAAGACTACCTATCATGCCACGATTGTATTATCTCTGATTCTCCGTCTTCATCCTTTGTGAGTTTGGTGTCGGATGACATTGGAGTCCTAATTGGTTTTGACTCTTCTAGACCGAATTTCTTTAACATCTCCTTTATGTATTTAGATTGATTAAAGAAGATACCATCTTCTACTTGTTTTATTTGTAGACCAAGAAAGAAACTAAGTTCTCCCATCATACTCATCTCGAACTCGTCATGCATGATTTTAGAGAAATCATCACACATGTTTTGACAAGTGGATCGAATATAATATCATCTACATATATTTGCACTATGATTATATGTGACTCTCCTTTCTTAGTAAAAGTGTGTTGTCAACTAACCCCATGGTATAGTTGTGTTTAATTAGAAATGACTTGAGTCTATCATACCAAGCTTTTGGAGCTTGTTTAAGACCGTAAAGGGCTTTCTTTAATTTATACACATGTTTGGGTTTTTCAAAATCGATGAAGCCGGGAGGTTGAGCTACATATACTTCTTCATTAATGAAACCATTTAGAAAAGCACTTTTGACATCCATTTGATAAAGCTTTAGATCATTAGCACAAGCATACATAAGAAGTATTCTTATAGACTCTAATCTAGCACGGGATAGGTCTCATCAAAGTCTATTCCCTCTTGTTGGTTATACCCTTGAACAGAGTCTAGCCTTGTTCCTAGACACTACTCCGTTTGCATCTAATTTGTTTTATAAACCCATTTGGTTCCTATTATGGTTTGATTACTAGGTGGAGGGACAAGTGTCCAAACATCATTAGAAACAAATTGATTTAGTTCTTCTTGCATAGCCATTACCCAACTTTCATCTTTTATGGCTTCTTGTGTATTCTTAGGTTCTAAGGTTGAAGCGAAACAAAACAAGCTACTTTGGTTTTGAACTTGAGACCTTAATGTTCTTTCGTTTAGCTTTCCTATGACTTTATCTATGGGGTGATCTTTGGACTCTTTAATGTTTATTATTTCATCATTTAAAGGTTCTTCTTCTTCATTTATCTTTTTCTTTATTACTATAGCTTCACTTTCTACAATCTAGTCATCGACAGAGGTGGAGAGGGTTTGGGTGGACTTTCATCAAATTTTATATTTAATGACTCTTCTACCTTCATTGTTTCTTTGTTTAATATGGCGTAAGCTTTGCTATTTGGAGAGTAACCTAGAAAGATACCTCCGGTTGATTTAGGATCAAATTTTGTAAGGTAATCTTTAGTGTTAAGAATAAAACATTTACTACCAAAGACTCTAAAGTGATTTAACGTAGGCTTTTGCCTCGAAGTAACTCATATGGAGTTTTCCTAAGATTGGTCTAATCAAGACTCGATTGAGTATATACGTTGAAGTATCAACGGCATTACACAAAACTTTTGAGGTATGGATTGTTCATTAAGCATGGTTCGACTCATTTCTTGTAGGGTTCTATTCTTTCTATCTACTACCCCATTCGTGGTGAGTGCGTGGAGCGAAGTTGTGAGTAATACCATTAGCGTCACAAAAAGCTCTGAATTGCACTTCATTATCGAATTTCCTACCATGATCCGTCCTAATAGACACTATAGGACTTCCTAGTTGTCTTTGGATCCTTTTGCTTAATATTTCAAAATAATTAAAGGTTTTCGTTTTGTTCTTTAAAAATTTTGTCCATGTATACCTAGAGTAGTCATCCACTATGACCAAAGTGTAGTAGTTGCCTCCATAACTTTGGACAGCGGATGGACCAAATAGATCCATATGGAGTAATTCTAGACACCTAGTTGTAGACACCATGTTTTAGCTTTATGACTAGAATGAGCTTGTTTTCCTACATTACAAGCATCACAAAAATGATGTTCATATTTTAACTTAGGTAGATCTCTTACTAGATCTTTGGATGATAGCGATTGAAGAAGTCGCATGTTGGCGTGACCCAATCTTCGATGCCATAAGGTCGCAGTATCATCCATAGAGGTAAGACATAGTTTGTCTTTAGGTTCATTACCGATTTTAATGACATAGACTCCATGTTTCCTAATTCCTCTTCCTATGGTTATGCCATTTTTAAGTATCTTACTACCGGTTTTGGTAAAAGTACATTGCACTTTTTATCACATATTTGTCCTATACTTAAGAGGTTAAAGTTTAGGTTTTCTACGTGACACACATCGTTAATGGTTAGAGATTTGTTAAAAATCGTACCTTTACGGATGATTCTACTTTTGCTATTTCCAAACACCACATTACCTCCATTGAAGGATTCATTTGTGGAGAATAGATCTATTATTCGGTCATGTGCCTCGTGCACCCGCTATCCTTGACCCATTCATCGGGGTCTAGGTGGACCTTTAAGCACACCTAAAACAATAATAAACTCAAAAGTTTGGTCCCCATTTGTTCATGGGTCCATTAGTGTTAAACATTCCATTCATGTTAGACATGTATGGATAAGATGAGTATGCATTCCATGGAGCAAAGTTTTGAAAAGGAAAACCATTTTGCATATTTGGGTTCCATCCCATTTGATGGTTACTTCTTGGATAAACGTTATTAGGTCTCCTAGATGGATTAGGTTTTGAAAAAGATGGAGCTTTGTTTCTTGCCAAAGTAGGATTATATTTTGGAGGTGGTTGTCTAGTGGTGACATGAGTTGGTTTCTTCTTATTAACTATAACAAACTCAGTTCTAGATGAAGAAGCTACGTTATTACCACTTGTTGTCTGATCCAGGATCCACAATACGTACACTAGCGGTTCCTTTTAGGGGATCCGTGGGATCATACAACGTTGATTGGTTTTTCTAGTGCTTTAACAAATTTTGTTTCTTTACTTTCACTAGTTGATGGATCAAGTTGTTGAATACCTAAACCCTTTTGGTTGTTACCGGTTTTAACACCTTAATATCATATCTAAAGTGTTCATACTCATTCTAGCAATTTTAGAATCTAGATGATCAACTAGTGTTTGAAGTTGAACATAAAGTTCACATTCACCACTTGCTATTTTACCCTTTTCTAAGCGTTTTAGTTTTGCTTTTAATTCTATGACTTCTTTATCTAAGCGTTGGTTTTGACTCTTTAAAAGCTTGTTTTTGTTAATTAGTTTTAAGCTAATATTGCATAGTTTATCATATTCATTATGCAATGAGTCGTCATCAAGTGATGAGCTACTATAGTATTAGTGACATACCTCGTCATTTGCCATGAGACAAATTTCTTAGTCCTCCTCGTGCTCATTCCCGTGCAGCTCACGAGCGCCTTTTGATCATCCCGTTTGGGACACTTACTAATAAAGTGGTTTGGGTCCCCACATTTAAAGCAAGTACGATCATCCTTTGGCTTCTTGTCCTCTTTGCTTTTCGAAAGCCTTCTTATGTCGTCATACGGTTGTTTGGCGTATCTTCCCTTTCCTTAAAGAACTTTTAAAGTCCCTTACGCCATAGCGTACTCCTCGTCGTCACTATTTGAAGAGGTTCTTTCATCGCGAAGCCTTTTTGGCTTTAAGGGCAAGATTTTGTTTCTCTTTCACCTTTGAGGCTTCGGGGTCTTTAGCAAGGACAAGCTCGTAGACTTTTAGGTTGCCTATGAGTTCATCAAGGGTGAGGATTGTCAAATCTTTTGACTCTTCGATCGCCGTCACCTTGGATCTCCACTTTGATGGAAGTGCCCTTAGATATCTCCTAACATGGTTACGGCTTGAAAAAGATTCATCAAGTGCTTGTAAAGATGTAATAATAGTATTAAAATTAGCAAATGAATGATCTATAGTTTCCTCATCCGATATTGAAAATTGTTCATATTGTTGAACAAATAAATCAATTTTATTATTTTTAACTTGTTGGTTGCCTTGATGAGTTACAACTAAAAATTCCAAATTTCTTTAGAGGTTTTAAGCATAGAAATTCTTTCAAATTCCTTTTTGGTAAAGCATTATATAAAACCATTTTTGCTTCACTATTTTTAGAAAGCTTTTTCTTCATTTCATCATTAGTTTATCATGAGGTATGTTAACTAAATTTCCTTTATCATCTTTTGAGGTAGCCTCAAAATCACCTTCAACAATAATGTACCAAAGATCAATATCTTTAGACTTCACATATGTTTTGAATCTATTTTTCCAATATATAAAACCATTAGTTTCAAGTAGTGGTGGTGGATTGCATAGATTGCCCTTCCTTATAATTTTCAGAACCCATAGTGATCGAAAAGTTTTTAAAATACAATTTTACTTTAAAACTTTTATAAACTTAGCTCTTGATGCCAATTGTGGAAAACTAGAAGGGGGTTTTGAATAGTTTTGCCATTTTAAGTTATTTCAAAAACTTTAGATTCGATATTATGTGAAATCGTATGGATGTTGAGAAAGTATAGATCTAATGATAATGCAAGTAAATAAATAAAGTTAAGGGATAGAAATGACACAACCGATTTATAGTGGTTCGGCTACAAGGACACCTTCCTTGCCCCTACTCCACTCCCCGAGTCACCTACTTGAGAGTTCAAGCACTATGTCAACAAACTCCTTCACTTGGGAGAAGCCTTCTAGCGTTGCTTACACTTTTGGTACAAAGCTAGATCCGAAGTCCGTAACACGTGGACCAAACCAACACGACTATTACACAACAAATATGTGAAATATCAAATACAAGATCTTAGCTCTAAATCTTGCGAGGTGACAAATCAATCAAGGACCCCTTGCTTGGATGACTTGTAGAATGCC
>OU343219.1:160184832-160263435 GCA_910596185.1 Chrysanthemum makinoi
ATTAATATGTTAAAATATTGAAAATAAATTTTAGCGTTTTTGATTCTAGTGTGTGCCCTATAAAAATTGGAGTTTAGCGGTTATCTGGACTCATTTTATGCACAAAATGGTTTTAGTGGGGTGTTTGGTAAATACCATGAGATAACAAATGCTCTAATTCAATGTGGCTACATTTGAATATACCGAGTGCATATTTGTTATCAATACCTTTAGTATTCAAAAGCATGAAGTGATGAAAATTCTAACGTTTCTATTTGTATTAGCAATGAAAAAATGTTTTCCTACAAGTGAGAAGCTTTTCAAAACTTTTGACATGGGGTGTTTGGTTGTTTGAATAAGGCCTTATATTAATATCTATATCAATAGTGGAAACATGATTTGTTTATGCAATATGATAATGTAGTACCTAATTTGAATGACTAGTTATGCAATTTGCCAATTGAATTCATATTTGGTATAAAAGCATACATAAAACCCATGTAATGATTTGTGATAGTTTTGTGCATAAATAAGAATCCTAGACTTAGAATTAAGAGATGAAATGTAGTTAGGATACTTACAATGATGTTATCTTCAGTGATTAGTGAGTGGGAAAGATGACAATAATGAGCTTGGTTTAAGTTTTACCGCTTTGGTAAAGTGGGTTGTGAGGAAGAAAGATATTTATGTATATAAGTACATTTTATACAATGAGACACCACGGACGGTGGCGCCTAATATTTGGTTCCGTCGGTGTTGTGGTTTGGTCGTGGCTACAGATGAAGATATAAGACAAAATTGTTTTGGTTTTGACTATTCTAATGTTTTAGGTTGCGTTTATCCTAACATGTTTGGTTCCATTAATCTAAACCAAGTCTAAGAAGATTAAAAGGTTCTCGCTAAGAGGTTTAGTAAAGATGTCTAATGTTGTTTCGAGGATACTGATTGAAATGTTTCCTTTTTGAACATTGTCGCGAAGAAAGTGATGACGGATTTCAATGCGATTTGTACGAGCATGTTGAACAGGATTCTTGCTAAGATCGATGGCTCCTTTGTTGTCGCAAAGTATCACAATGTCGTTGAGATGAATTCAGAGTTCACGAGCTTGCTTCATCCAAAGAGCTTGTTGACATGCTTTTCCCTACCGACGATTCTTCGGCCAGAGATGGCTAAAGCCGTTTGCTTTTTTGCAAACCATGAGGTGAGACAATGTCCAACAAAAGTGCAAATACCACTTGTACTTTTCTATCGACATAATCACCGGCATGATCCGAGTCGGCATACACTATGGTTTCTATACCGTTCCTTTGGGATACCATAATCCTAAACACGTTGTTCCCCTTAATATATCAAAAATCCTTTTAATGCTTCTAAGTGTGATGCCTTTTGGTTTTCTTGAAAGGAAAGCATAGACAAACACTAAACATAATGTCGGGTCTACTAGCCGTAAGATAGAGTAGGCTACCAATCATTCCTCTATATTTAGTGTTATCTACGGATTCACCTTCTTCGTCCTTGGTGAGTTTAGTGTCCGAGGACATGGGTGTTTTAGTTGGTTTGGAATCTTCAAGACCAAATTTCTTAAGCATGTCTTTTATATATTTAGATTGGTTAAAGAAAATACCATCTTCTAGTTGTTTAATTTGAAGTCCTAGAAAGAAGTTTAACTCACCCATCATACTCATTTCAAACTCGTCATGCATGATTTTAGAGAAATCATTACATAGTTCTTGACAAGTTGATCCGAATATAATGTCATCAACGTATATTTGAACAATAATAATTTGTGATTCCTTTTCCTTAGTAAAAAGAGTATTATCTACTAATCCCATAGTATATTTGTTATCAACAAGAAAAGTCTTAAGATGGTCGTACCAAGCTTTAGGTGCTTGTTTAAGGCCATATAATGCTTTCTTGAGTTTGAAGACATGATGTGGTTTCTCAAAGTCGGAAACCGGAGGTTGAGCAACATCCACTTCTTCGTTAATAAACCCATTAAGGAAAGCACTTTTAACATCCATTTGAAATAATTTAAAGTCATAAGCACATGCATAAGCAAGTAATATTCTAATAGATTCAAGTCTAGCTACCGGTGCATAAGTTTCATCATAGTCAATTCCTTCTTGTTGATTATAACCTTGTGCAACAAGCCTAGCTTTGTTTCTAGATACTACACCATTTTCGTCCATTTTGTTTCAAAGACCCATTTTGTTCCAATTATAGTTTGATCTTTGGGTTTTGGAACTAGTTTCCAAACATCATTTCTAACGAATTGATTTAATTCTTCTTGCATGGCAATTACCCATGATTCATCTTTTATTGCTTCATTTATGGTTTTGGGTTCAATGGTGGATACAAAACAAAAGTGATTACTTTGATTTTGAGCTTGTGACCTTAAGGTTCTTTGATTAAGTTGTCCTATGACCTTTTCTAATGGATGACTTTAGACTTTTGATGTTGACAATTTCTTTATTTGATGGTTCATCTTCCTTGTTATTATTAATTTGACTTTCTATTATTTGACTTTCAACTAAGTCATCATCTACCAAAGGTGATGTCTTAGAGGGAGGTGGACTTCTGTCAAATGTTATGTTCAACGATTCCTCGACTATCATTGTTTCTTTATTAAGGATAATGTAAGCTTTACTAGTTTGAGAGTAACCAAGAAATACACCTTCATAAGACTTTGGGTCAAACTTGGTGAGATAATCCTTAGTATTAAGAATAAAACATTTACAACCAAAGACTTTAAAATATCCTAATGTTGGCTTTTTACCTTTATAAAGTTCATATGGTGTTTTGTTTAGAAAGGACGATTAGGACTCTATTTAAAATATATGTAGTGTCAATGTCAGCGTAACCAAAACTTTTGAGGATTGTTTTGTTCATTAAGCATTGTTCTACTCATTTCTTGAATTGTTCTATTTTTACGTTCTACTACTCCATTTGATTGAGGTGTTCGTGGAGGCGAAAAGTTATGTGTTATACCATTTGTATCACAAAAGTTTCCAAATTGAGTTTTCGTTGTCAAATTTACGACCATGATCCGTTCAGATCGACACAATTTTGACACCTAGAAGATTTTGAATTTTCTTGCTAAGTATTTCAAATTTATCAAAAGCTTCATTTTGGTTTTCAAAATAACGCCAAGTAAACCTTGAGAAATCATCTACTATGACCAAAGTGTATAAGTTGCCTCCATAGCTTCTTATAGCGGATGGTCCAAATAAGTCCATATGTAATAATTCTAGACATTTAGATGTGGACACCATATTTTTAGATTTGTGACTACTATGTGTTTGTTTACCAATTTTGCGTTCGCAAAAGTGTTGGTCATAATTTAGTTTTGGTAAATTTCTAACCAACTCTTTTGAAGATAGGTTTTGTATAAGTCTCATATTAGCGTGACCTAAGCGTCTATGCCAAAGAGATGAGCTATCGTCTAATGTTGTTAGGCAAAGTTTGTCATTATATGTTTTATCTATTTTCATGACGTATATGTTATTTTTCCTAACTCCTTTAGCTATGGTGATACCATCTTTTAGTATTTTACTACCATTTTCATCAAATAGTACTTTATACTTTTATCACATAGTTGGCTAATACTAAGTAGATTAAATCCTAACCTATCCACATGAGCAACATTTTCAATAGTTAGAGTTATGAGCAATCGTACCTTTGCCAATGATTTTGCTTTTGCGATTGCTACCGAAAGTGACATTACCTCCGTCATACTCTTGGTATGATGAGAAGAGATTTATGTTGCCCGTCATGTGTCGTGAGCATCCACTATCTTTAATCCATTCATCAGGTTCCAATCCAACTTTCAAGCATACCTAAGAAGCGAATAACTCAAACATTTGGTCCCCAATATCTCATGGGTCCGTTTGGGTTAAACATACCATTTATTTGATTCATGTATGGAAATGATGGGTAAGGGTTCCATGGCATGTAATCTGGAGTTTGATATGGTCTAGGAAAGTTTTGATTCCAACCGTTGTGTTGGTAGTTAGGTTGAACGTTGTGGTTGCTTTTAGAAAGGCTTTGGCAAAAGAAGTTTTATATCGTTGTTGAGTAGCTTTTGATCTAAATTCATTTTTAACAAGTCCTACTCCTGATATAATGGCTGGTTTTAGTTTAACATTATCATTGGTTTTCTTTGTTACTTTAACAAATTCAGAGACGGTCCGATATGAACATTACGTTCTCAATAAGTACCATGCACCATTTACACAACTGACGGAACCCTTATTTTGGTTCTGGTTCGTCCGTATTGCTGCAGGCAGCTTTTGATGAATGTTCGTCCTTTTCGGCCGTTTTGTTTGACTCTTTGGAATTAATACTTCATTAAAACCTAGCCCATTCATGTCTCCCGGTGTTTTATGGATTTTAACTATTTCATCGGCAATGCGATGTTTTGTTAAACCTTTTTAAACTTAGAATTATTTTCTATTAAAACTTCTTGTGTGAGCTTTGGTTTTTCTATTTCAAGATTAAGCTCTTGACATGATTTACAACCATCGTCATTTGCTTTTCCTTTTCAAGTCGTTTTGCTTTTTCTTTAACTCATATACCTCATTTTCCAAAACTCCTTTTTAGTTTTAGAAATTTATTTTAGTTATGATTTTAGACTTAGCTCACACAATTGATTATATTTTTGCAAGGTGTCATCATCTATAAGAATAGAGAGGGAAGTACCTCATTTGACTCATGTTATTAGAGCGATCTCTTCCTTACTTGACTCTTCATCGTCTTCACTATCACTCCAAGCACCACTTACAAAAGCTCGTTGAGTTTTGCTTTAGGTGGCTTGGGACAATCTCCTATGAGATGACTTGCATCACCACATCTAAAACACTTTCTTTCACCTTTAATCTTCTTATCATCCCGATCTTTCGAATGGCTTCTTTTCATCTTGAGGTTGTCTTACAAACTTTCCTCTTCTTCTAAAGAACTTCTTGAAATCTCTAACGGCCATGGCATACCTCATCTTCACTATCTGAACAAGATTCACCATCATCGCTTGATTCCGCTTTGCTTTAAAGAGCAACGGATTTGATCTTCTCCTTTCTTCCTTTGATGATCTTCGAATCTTTCTCCATTACCATTTCGTGAACTTTGAGGTTGCCAATTAGCTCGTCTAGTGACATTATTGAGAGATCTTTTGATTCTTCAATAGCGGTCACTTTAGCTCTCCATTTTGGATGGAGTGCTCTAAGAAATTTCCTGACAAAGTTCTTACTACTAAAAGATTCATCAAGTGCTTTAAGTGATGTAATGATAGTGTTAAAACGAGCAAAGCCACAATCAATGGTTTCATCTTCAAGGATAACAAATTGTTCATATTGTTGAACAAGAAGATCAATTTTGTTATCCTTGACTTGTGAATTACCTTGATGTGTAACAATTAAAGATTCCCAAATATCTTTGGCGTTTCACACATAAAAATTCTTTCATATTCTTTTCTAGGTAAAGCATTATAAAGCATCATTTTAGCTTCATTATTTTAGCAACTAGTTTCTTTTGTTCATCAACGGAAATATCCTTTGTTGTAGAACTAAAATCTCCTTTAACAATAATTAACCAAAGATCTATATCTTTTGATTTTACATATGTTTCAAAACGGTTTTCCAATAGATAAATCCATTGGTTTCAAAGAGTGGTGGTCTTTGCATAGATTGCCCTTCTTTAAAGTTTTCGAATCCATGGATCGTTTCAAGTTTATAAAATACAAGTTATTTTAGAAATTCTTGAGAACGAGGCTCGTACCAATTGTAGAAAACTAGAAGGGGGTTGAATAGTTTACCGATTAAAATCTTTGTTTTGAAACTTATTGAAAGATCATTTGATATTGATCTTAAGTATGTTAATGAAATATGCAAGCAATATGTAATAAGTAAATAAGAAAGAAATGATCAAACCACAACAAGTTGTTTATAGTGGTTCTACAAGGACTCTTTTTCCTTGCCCTACTCCACTCCTCGAGTCTCACACTCGAGAGTTTAACTTCACTAGTCAACAAGCTCCTTTCACCGGCGGAGAAAACCTTTACACTTCGCCACACTATTTCCACACTAAGCTAGATGTAGAGTTCTTTCCAAGGGTACAACTACTCCCACACACAATGTATTTTGAGGACTAAAATACTAACCACTCACACTCACAAGATTATGATGGTTTGATACAACAATGAAGTATGGATCAACACTAGATCATACAACACTAAACAAACAAGACTTCCAACTTCGCGTTGAAGCTTGAATATGACTTGATCTTCTTTGCTACAAAAGAGATCACTAATATGATATGAAACCAAGTTAGAAAGGTTAGAGAAAAGATATGTATGAGAGTATGTTAGAAAGGGATGAGAAACTACTTGGCTTGGCATTGCTATTTATAGCCAAATTGGACGAGAGCGTTCGACGGACGCGACCCCTTAAAAGGGTTCCGCCTGTACCAATTTGGTACCGCCATCACAGTCAAGATATCAACTCTTGCCTAAAGTCAACTCTATCTAAGTGAGATTGTGCAAGATATGAAGAGTACAAATCTTCACAAAATATCTAATGGAATCTTTCAATGATTTCCATGATGTAATACATGATGTCAAATGTTGTATTACTATTTATAGAAATATGCAAATGCTTAAGTAGTGTTTGGTTTTAAGAACCTAACACATTCTACAAACTACTATCATACATAGTGATTAGAGTCATATCAAGATGTTACTAATCATAAATGTAAATGCTTGAATGATGAATATATTGTTTGAGAAAGCTTGTTTTAATATCTAATAAACTTGACAAGCTTTAAGCTTTTATAAATTAAATTTACTTTTGTCGTTAACAAAACTTAGGCAAAGATCAAAAATATAAATAACGTTTAATGACGATATTTGTATTAACAATGTCAACATGATAGTTAATATGACCAAACGGGTCAACATGATACTTAATATGACAAAACTGATCAATATGATACTTAATATGACCAAACAAATCAACATAGATAGTTAGTACGACCAAACGGTCAACTTGATGCTTAATATGACCAAACGTCAACTTGATGCTTAATATGACCAACGGTCAACTTGATACTGCATATGACCAAACATATCAACATGATACTTAATATAACTCAACGGGTCAACTACATACTTTGTATGACCAAAGAGGTCAACATGGTACTTAATATGACCCAACGGGTCACTTGATACTTAATATGACCAAACATGTCATCATGATACTTAATATGAACCAACGGGTCAACTTGATGCTTAATATGACCACACGGGTCAACATGATACTAAATATGACCAAAGGGTCAACATGATACTGAATATGACCACACGGGTTAACATGATACTAATATGACCCAACATGTTAACTTCATGCTAAATATGACCACACGGGTCAACATGATACTAATATGACCACACGTCAACAGATAGTAATATGACCCAACAAGTCAACTTGATACTTTATATGACCAAAGTGGTCAACATGATACTTTATATGACCTAATGGGTCAACCATACATAACTTGCATCATAATCGAGATATAGCAAGGTATTATATACTAAACACACTTAATCTACAAACATGTTAACTGAAAATGCTACTCACCCGGGCCTTATAATGCAAAATGAATGATTCTAATATGCCTCAATACCTATGTCATGATAGATGTACACGTGATAATGTTAACACATAACAATTAGTAATGATATAACATGATGATGCAAATATAAGTGCAACTAAGTACACATAAACTAACTATAATGCATAAACTCATAAACTAGTTATGGCATAACCCTCGCCAAACATGCACTACTATGCTCGCTTAACCGAGCTAAGCTAACCAAGTCTTGTCACTTGGTTCTATACTTTCATAACATGAATTATAACCATATGGGCTGAGAATAGGTTATCATAGCATATAATCACACCGGACTTGTAAAAGATCTTATTATGTCATAATTATCAAAACACTTAAGAAAGTGTTTGCTGATTTTTCTGCAGCAGTTCTATAAATGCATCTTTTTTGACTCATTTATCCATGAAACAGGTCATGAGGCTATTTTTCCATGACATTACACTATTTTTCCATTTCCGGTTATGGAACGCTCCAAACGGAAGCATGGTCTATCCTAGATGAATTTTAAAGTTCGGGTTTCACGCACATTTTAAGAGCCTTTATTGCACTAAATCATCGCTTTTAGACCAACTTAACTACTAAATGAGCAAAACTTTATAAATAACAAATTAAGCAGACACCTTAGGCTTTTCCGGAAAGTCCGCCATGATTCAATCCGAAGCTTAATAATTTTATATGATTTTTTCAAATGACTAATCATTGCGAAAATTTCAAAGAACTTGTTTAACATCATATCACATAAGGTGTTTGGTTCAACTCAATAATCAACATAAACACCTCCTGAACATCATAAATTGATCATTAACATAATTTATCATAAACCCTAATAATCCTATGATAACCCTGAATCATAAACCATGAATATTATCACATAATCATGTGAAACACACATAAAACACTTGATAAACATATCCCTTATCTCAAATTCATAGTTAACACATAACTAATCAACTTACCTTGAATTGGGGAAAAACATATAAACTTCTTCAAGTTCCATAATCAAATAATTCTTGTTAATTTCCTTGCTAAACCTTGATAAGAATGATAAGAATACCATGGACTGAAAAGAATATGTAATCTTTTGTTCTTTCTTTCTTCTCTTTTTTTTCCTTCTGATGTCGTGTAATGGGGAGGAGATATCTCCCTGTTCTTTTTTTTTGATCTTGTAAGAATGGATAAGAGGGGAGTATATATCCTTTTTTTTAAACCGACTTATGTAAGTATATAAATATATCTTGAACTTTTCAATAGTTTGGCTATTTGTCACATTTAGCCCTCATAGTAAAATCGTGTTGCAAACTGAATCCAAACTATATATCTCATATTAGTTGCTAAGTCCCGACTACTTATATTATTAATTCCGCCAATAGGGGACTTTTGTTAAATCTTCTAATTTCACCAGTTCTAGATAAATCCCGTAAAAATTCTACGTAAGCATTAGCTAAGTTAATATATGTTTTGACACCTTGTTGACTTCTCTGAGAGGAGGGGAATACTGACTTGACCGCAAGCGTGTTGAGCCCTAGCTTGTTCCCTTAACCAAAGATAATTTAATTATCGGCTAAGCATCCGCGGATCTCATTACTTGGGATTTTAAATTTGCGGAGATCGAGGAATGATAGAGTTACTTATGAGTTTAGATGCTAAGCGTGGAGTAGTTGGTTCTCTTTAGAGCTCATCGAAGGTACTTATGGCTTTTTGCTCCCACAAGATTGTATCACCCCATATCTGTCAAATAATAATTAAAGATGTTAGTTTTTGACGATAGTTAGTTCTTTATCTTCTTTAGAGAATCCTTGCCCATGAGAGTTGGGTACACATCGAGGTACTGTCTGTTATGTATAAAACCGTAGGATTCGGAGTTTGGCACAAAAATTAACATGAAATAAAGCCCAAATGTATTAAAGTGAAAAATCCAAAGCCATAAAAGTTTTCTATGTCCGACGGTACCCCCGTTGTCATGGACTTCAAAAAGGCAGAGGAAAATCCAAAGTCATAATAAGACTTCTGATAAAACGGTAATCCCGTTGAGTTAGTGGTTGAAAAGACCAAGGGCCCAAATTGCAAAAATGCAAATATGCTGAAATAAGTGTTAAGCCAAACTTTGAATCCGGGAGATATCTAAATAAAGCTTCTGTCTCTGGACTCGTAGATGAGTTGTTTCGGTCGCCATAAAAAGGATATCTTTCTAAATCGCGTTAAATTAGGACTTTGATGTGGACCTCATTCTTGTGTGCAATGGTTTTCTAGGGAAGATGGATAACTAATTATCGACTTAGCTTCATATCTTTATCGGAATAAAAATTATCGAAACGAGAAACTTGAAGAAATTCATTTCTCACAAAAATAAAATAAATAGAGGTAAGTACACAAGTAACTTCCATGGGTAGTGTTAGCATCTAGAGTCATATTTAACAATGATTTCGATTTTACGCTTAGTTTGGGGACTTGTGAAAATCAGGGACGATGTATTCTATCAAGATGGTCACTTCACGTTGGGTTGTGTTTCCTGCTCCGTGATCCTAAAATGTCATTTGAAAAATGTTGGAGTTATTGATCGACATGAAAGTTCAACAAACCGTCACTCATAATCAGAATGTGTTTAATCGTAATATCTATATGTGAATTAAAAGGTAAACGGGGCGTTTTTAAAATTAATGGTTTCTTAATCTCTTTTGAGGAATCTTTGCTACTTTTCAAAGGTTTAGTAGAAAGAAATTGAAATCCTTGGTTTTAGAAATGTGAGTTGATTGCATTGCTTAGGGACACGACAATCGTCTAGTCTGGGGTATTTTGATATGTGCTAAAATACATATCAGTTCTTTACTAAATCAGGCCCAAAATAACCAAAAAAGAGCCGTTTATAGCTAATATTTATTGGTTTCTTGAGTTTATGCATGTGCAAGTACGGATTTGATAAAACACACAAAAGAAAGTCAAATCAGCCAAAAACCCGAGCACGAGAGATAAAGAGTGCTAAAGCTAAGCCGGAAAGTCAGAATTGAGCATTTGTGAAGATTTTCATGATGAGAGGATGATTTATGAAAGATATGATCAAGTTTAAAGAAATGGCAAAATAAGTCCCTCAAGTTTCAGCATTTGGCAAAAAATACCCTTGAGATTTAGAATTTACAAAAGTGGTCCTTGGATTATTTCAGAATGACAAGAAAGCTCCTTGGAATATATTTTCAGAATTTACACTTTTGGTCCTTGGATTTTCAGATTTAACACCTTTAGTCCCTTGAATACTACACGGATCACATCCAAAGTCCTAATCCAAGTCCAATACACTCTTTAGCCCAAAATAATCCCAAAGCCTAATTAGCCTAAGCCAAGTCAATGCCCTGTCAGTAACCGGTCAAACTCAGTAAAATAATAATAATTTTTACGCGCCTAAACATTTCCCCCAGTTCATTTTACCCAGATACACGATGAACCCTAATTTGCCCCTAGCTCAATCAAGTACAATCAATCTAATTGGAGCTCAATCAGCGTGGCAATCCGTGTGTCATTCCTTGCAATCCCTTGATTCCTATTGGCTGGAGATACGTGGCTTTTGTGATCCAAGGGTGCTAATTGATTGATAAATGTGTAATAATGATCCAAGGGTTGAGAGATCACAAGAGAAAGCACAAATTGCTTGGCTTCTAGATCCTTCTCAAGCTTATGATTCGCTATAAATAGGACCTCATTCTCACAGTTGTAACGATGTAATTTCTGAGTAGAATAGAATAGTTTAAGTTAGTTTTAATTCAGTATTTCTGTATTTCCAACTTTCTTTTGTAATCTGCTTTTAAATAATAAAATCAATTTTAGTTAATTTCTGAATTCCAATTTAGTTTATGTTGTTAGTCCTTATATTAGCTTAATAGTTCTTTTTATCACCAATTCAGCTTATTCAAATTCATTTTTAGCTTATAATCTCATTTTAGCAAAAATCATAAAAATAAATAAAATCTCTAAAAAAAAAAAAATCATTGTTGTTTTTAAGTTCTAATCAGAAGAATTGTTAGTTGTTATCAGCTTTGATAAGCTTCATTATAGCTTGTTAATTGCTTATATATTCTTTACTCAGATTTTACACACAAAACACACCTCAGTCAACTAAAGTCAAACTACTCATTAGATTGAAGAATCAATCTGAATTGATGATATGGTTGTGAAAATGTAGATCAAGTTTTTGGGTTGATAATGGATATTGAATATCTAATGCAAACCACTGGTTGGACATGCTCTTAAATAAATAGATTAGATTGCTTTTACTATTGTTAATCCATCTAGTCTTAGTAGCTTAGTTTGATAATTATAGTTGTTAATCTCAGTTTAAGAATAGTTCGCATTTATTTGATATAACATATTATGATGCATAAGTATAAGACTCATAATAGGCTATAGTAGTTGCATCATTTAGATATTATTGTTTCATTAGGATCTGAATTAGTGGTAATCATAGTTGAGATGAGGTTGTAGTGAGAGAATTTTGCATAACAAGTTCTAACTATTGTTTGGTAATAGGTGTAATGGTGAGTTAAAGGATCAACTAAAGGTAGATTTAGGTTGTAGTAGTTTGATTCAGCATCACTAAGTCAAATTATGTCATTAGTTTGCATCCTAGAATAGTTATAGTCAAATTGCATTGAATCTATTTTAATTTTCATACTGTTTTGAATCTGCTCATATCTTGCATTTAGGTTCATAATTAGTTAAAATAGCTTGCATTAGGTTCAATTTATCATTAAACATCATTTCTATTAAAAATCATTAGCTCAAATCTCATTTTAGTCAAAGTTTTCATATCTGTCAGAAAGTCAAAAAGTGTTCAAATGGTTTATGAGCTGAACTTTGTGGATTTTTAAATAACTCATTTCGGAACTGAATTTGTTGAAATTTTGGGAAATTGAGCTTTAGTTGGTTGAGATTTCAAATACATTTTTGTTTGAATTTTTAGAATTTTTCTTGACCACTTAATAAGCTTGTGTATTAGGTCAAAACTGCCCTGTGCACACTCTCAGCATTCACTGAGTGTGCACAGGTCTGTTTTAGAGAGCATAGTTGGTTCATTAAAGTTAGTTTTAGGCTCAAAATTAGTATATAGGCTTTTTGGTTGGGTGACTTGAGAATCCAAGTTCTGGTTTTCATTTTGGCTTTTTGGATAAGCTTGTGCATTAGCTTAAAAGTAGTTTGTTAGGCCTGTTTGGCATTTTAGAAAGTTGCATCAGGTCCTTGTAGCTTGGATTCCAGAAGTTTAGAGTAGTTGTTATTGGTTGTTTTTGAGTAGAAATAGCATAATTTAGGTCCTTGTTGCTTATAGTGCATTATATTAGCCTTTAGCTTATTTTTAGTAGCTTATAAATAAGCAGTTTCATAGCAGCTCATAATTCCAGCTCACTAGTATAACTTTTCTCATTTTTCCTAGTTTCCAAAAAATATTTTATAATTTTCCTGAAGATTTCATAATTTTTCATAACTGTTTGCTATTTTTCTCATTTAAAATTAGTTTTTAATACTTTTTAATTAGTGTTTAATACAAATATATCAAAAAAAAAAGTTCAAAAAAATATATTTTAAATTTTCCTTGATTAAGAAAAATATAAAAAGCAAAAAAAAATATTTTCCATAATTTTCCTAGTTTAAATAGTAATTTTTAGGCATTTAATTATTTTAAAATATTTTTTAATTCATAGTAATTAGAAAAAAGTTTAGAAAAATACAAAATTAGTTTTGAAAATTCTTTTTAGATATTTTAGATTTTTGAAAAATAGTTTTATAATTTTCTCATAAGTTTTCACAATTTTTAGCATTTTAAATCCATTTTAAAAATACAAAAATAGTTTTTAATTCAAATAATTTCAATAAAAGTCATAAAAAATAGTTTTAAATCTTAGATAACTTTTACATCGCATTTTCACTTTAGAGTAATTTTAGATCATTTTTAGGGGTTAATTTGAATTAGTTTGCATTTAATTCACCTTTAATTTAATTCGTACTTTACGTTTTAGATTTAATTTGCGTAATTTGTCATTTGCATTATAGATTTAGTACTTTTATATATTTCCCTTTATTTTCCCTTGCCCCTTAGTGTAGAAATCCCAAATATCCCTTTTTACACATTCAAATCCCGATAATCGCGACGTGAGTTGAAAATTTCATTCAACCCTCTTTCGGAACGATCTCGGTGCTCAAACCTAATACGTTTGAGTTACCCAAATACTACACTTCTATAATTGGTTTTTCTAAATCAGTTATAATGGGTAATATAATGGGTAGAAGTTTAAGTATTTGACTCATTGACTAAATACATTGAATGTAGTTGGGTATAACCCAAAGTCCATGACCCATACCCATGGAGCATAACTCATAACCCATTGCATGACATCATGCATAAGTCATAAATGGGTATTATCCATGACCCATGGATCTAACCCATGACCCATGGACTAGATACATTGTATCTACTTGAATACCCATGGTCCAAAGTCTAGGACCCATGACCCATAACCAATGACCCATGACCCAAAACCCATGGGCAAAGAGGAGCGTCCCACGGATCCCCAGGATTACACTGGATGGATCCGTGGAACAGTAGCATATTTTCCTCTATAAATAGTGAGCCATTTCTTCATTGTTACTCACCCCTTTCACATATATTTTCTCTTTGAGTTGTAAACTCTCTAACCACATATCCAAGTGATCTTTGTATGTAGTTTTGTTTTGGTGTGATTATTTAGGTTCCTCTTAAAGGCGAGATCACCACCTTTTGAAGTCGAGCAAGCTCAAGTCCATGAGTTGCCATGCTTCATCATCATCAAGACTACTGAGGTTCTCTTGCTGATAGTTCTCTTCTTTCTCATTAGAAGTGTAGTGTCAAAGACATAAGTGAAAGATGTCTAAAGGGTCAAGACGAAGACATTAGTGAAAGGTGTCGAACGTCTGTATTGTAAGCACTAGTGAAGGGTGCTTAGAAGTCAAGTCTAAAGGCATTAGTGAAGGGTGCCTAGAAGTCAAGTCTAAAGGCATTAGTGAAGGGTGCCTAGAAGTTAAGTCAAAGTGCAACACCCCCAAATCTCGGTACAACGGAAGACTTGATCAAGTTTTCGGGGCGTTACTATTGGATTGGTATCTCACACAAGTATAGCAAAAAGATAGTCATTTAACATTCAAAACCAATCCCAAATTTAAGTATTCAAAACATTTAATCCAAAAGTATAAATATTAGGCCCAAAACATGATTTAATAAAATAGGTCCCCAAAGTTTATCAGAGTCAAATATGATCCTTGAACCCCGCCTTCTTGCCAAACTTCCACCGATCACGTATTCCAAACATCATTCAAATACCTGAGAATACATGCTAAAAGGTCACCACTGTGAGTTCATAGGTTTAAGTTCAATAAAATCATAGTGGACCAGAGGAATTGATTTGCTTTGCAAGACCTAAGATAGATAAATACCGTTTGTACACCGATCCTACCCGATCACCAACCATATCCCGCATCCGGGATTACGGGCCCAACGACTCTAGTCCATCACTGTCGTGGCAAAATCTAGAACAATTGCCAACCCCGGACTAGGTCGAGGTAGAAGTCTATTCTTAGCTAGGCAACGGCTAACCTAGTCTAAGGCAACAACTACCGCACATCTATCTAAACAATCAAGCACATAAGCAAATCCAAATAGTTTTAAAGGTCCAAAACAAGAGCATGATTCTCACCCCAAATTAGTTAAAAACGATGTGGGGCTATGAAACTCACCTCAAGCAACGTATTTAATAAACACTAGCGTAAGATAACATAATCACGCACAACAACTATTGACCAAGACAACCTATTAATGTAAAACAATTTTAATATATAATTCCCATAATCAACGTTATCTACCCCAATGTATTCCATTTCGTTATTTTAAAATGTCTCGCTTCACCATTTAATCCTAGTGTTTGGTATCCTCATGTGGGTGTATCGACTAAATATGATGCTATGAATGCACTCAAACAATCAATATGTGACTCAATGCAACACCATGAGACATCTAAGCGATAAGCTCCATAGTCCAATAAGTTTTGAAATAAATAGTAGACCTTATCGAATTCGTCAACTCGATAAACTCAATTATTTATTCGTGTCGCTTATTATCCCATAAATCAGTCGCATCCTAAAGAGTCATAAGGATAATTCACCCATTAATATGGTTACCCAATGTACCTAGCAGACTCTTATTAGATTCGTCAACCTAATAAGTCCGCTACCCACGTGGATCAATACTATTAACGTTAGGTTATCCGTAACCCATGCACACAACGTAAGTAAATAAATAACTGAAACTAGTATTAAATGCCCATAATTGGCATAATTCGATAAACGTGTACTCGAAACATTAATTACTTATTTATTATAAAACATTTTCATTTTTAGTCGTTAGTTTCGATTTAAAAATAGTAAATAACAAGATAAGTATTGTTATCGATATTTTTAGCATAAAAGCTCTTTTATTATTTATATTTCATAGTCTATTAGCATTTTCATATATATATTTCGTCAATTTTCAATATTAGTTTCATATCGTTATTCGTTTCGAGTCCACAAGCACGAGTCATGAATTCTCGTCTTTTAATCAATCAATAGTCCAAACTATACTAAAGTCCATGTTACGGCGTTGTCGGGGTCAACTATTGACTAAAAAGTTAAAGTAACACCGACGTTGCTCAAAGTTGACAATTATATATATCAAGTCCAAATTAAAAGTCATAATAATTCAATCCCAAATCAACTCAAAACAATCTCGCCAACCAATCAATCAACCAAATATACCCAAAACCAATGTTATGACCCTAATGGTCATGACACGGTCACTAAGTAAGACCACGTGAACCAAACAAGCTCTAGGCCTGCTCCAGCGTCTCATCCAAACACCAACAATATCAATCACCAAGCTACCACAATGACCCCACCCACCCAAGGTCCAAGTGGTCACGTGACGAACTCCAGTGGGCTCAGATGCGTCTCTAGGTGGCTCGTAGACACCTTCCATCCCAACCAAACACTACCAAATCAATACCACAACATCCAAATACAATCAATCAACCTCCAATCATCAACCAAACATCAAACCCAACATCTATTCTAACCAAAAACCTGAAACTAGACATAAAATGCAAAGACCCAACAATATGATACACCACATGCTTTCCAAATACTAGCTACATGTTTAGTGTTATTAGACTTAATCCCACGCTTAAAACCAAAGCCCTAAATTTTTCAATATGGTCGAACCATATTTAAGCCATACGTGGCTTATTAAAGCTCAAAAAAGTGTTACCCATGTTCCATTTACCTTATTCAAGCCCGATCTACAATATTTGATGAAAACCCTAAAAGTACGTGTGGAAAACTAGAAGGGGGGGTTGAATAGTTTTGTCGATTTTAAGTTGATTTCAAAAACATTAGATTCGATATTATGTGAAATTGTATGGATGTTGAGAACGTATAGATCTAATGATAATGCAAGCAAATAAATAAAGTTAAGGGATAGAAATGACACAACCGATTTATAGTGGTTCTGCTACAAGGACACCTTCCTTGCCCTACTCCACTCCCCGAGTCACCTACTGAGAGTTCAAGCACTATGTCAACAAACTCCTTCACTCGGCGGAGAAGCCTTCACAACGTTGCTTACACTTTTCCAAGAAGCTAGATACCGAAGTCCGCTTAACAAGTGAACCAAACCAACAAAACTATTACACAACAAATATGTGAAATATCAAATACAAGATCTTCGCTACGAAATCTTTATGAGTGACAAATCAATCAAGGACCCTTGCTTGGATGACTTGTAGAATGCTCGGATCTCTTCTTAGAAGGACCTATGAGGATCACAAATAGAATGAAAGAAGAACAACTCTCTAGATCAAGTGATCTATATGTTAGAAGAGAATGAGAGTGTATGAGAGATTTAGTAAGAAGAGGGTGAGTTAGAATGAGAAAATGACTCTATTTATAGGCAAAATTCTAATCACTTTCGGATCCCACGGATCCCTTCCACTGGGATCCGCTAGTGTAAACCTAGGGATCTGTGGAACGCTCCTCTTTGCCCATGGGTATTTTGGTTATGGGTTGGTCCATGGGTTTTCTTTAGATTCAATGTATCTAAGTATATTGTTGTGTCTAGTCTTCTTGGGTATGGGTTAAGATCCATGGGTTATGGTCCACGAGTTATGGTTTTTACCCATCCTAATAAACTATTACAACAAATGCTTAATTACTACATTTTTGTATTTAAATGGCTATATGTAAATGCTTTACAAAAATAACATGTATCATTATAATTGTACTTAAGACAACATTATATTTGTTATCAACAAAACACAAAGAGATCGCAAAATATTAATAAACGTTTTTACGGTTTATTTGTATTAACAATCTCCCCCTTTTTGTTGATGACAAAACATAATGTTATGATGAGTAAAACTTAAGAATAGATGTAAGTTTTGAAAGCCCCTAAGTTTTACTTTCCCCCTTTTGTCAAAAAAAGTTAACCCTTGGAGGAGTAGTCCTATTTTACTCCCCTTGACGTAGAAAACCCTGTTAACATGATTGTCGGTGAATCAAGATTGGGAGCTAAGGTATGTAAACAAGGCCTTGTAATAAAACAACAATTTGTAGTGGTATTTATGCCACTTACAAGCATGTAAAAATAAGAACAAGACTTGTTCTTGAAAATGACTTCAAAAGAAAAATAATACTAAAAGTGAAAAATAGTAGTAGTGATTCCTTCCATGCTCGCATTTCTTCCCTAACTTCTATCAAGAATTTCCCTAGTGGAATGGCAATGTTCACAATGTAAATGATGTGGGTAATGAGTGCGGAAGTTTTCCGGGTTGTTTTGATTTGAGTTATGCGAAAGTTGTGGTGGAAAAATAGGAAAATATGGATCAATATCCTGAATGTTTGTAAATGGTGGTGGAAAAGAACCTAGATGTTCTTGTAATGTAATGGGAGCTAATGGTGGTGATGTTTCAAGATCTTGAAATATAGTATTTGGAGATGTGGGTGTTGAAAGACTAATTCTTTTTCTTAAGGTTGGTTAGATCTTGTTGGAGTCTTAAGGAGTTCCAAAAGAGTTACTAGGTGGAGATGAAGTTGGGTGTACTTGTTGGTGATGAGGGGGTGCTATAATGGAAGCATCTTGTGGTGAGTTATTTGTTGAGAATGAACCATTTGAGGTTGGTTTTGTTAAACAAAAGATCTTATGCTAATCCGCGCGATATCCTAGAGTTTGATTGTGGTATTTTGGATGGTGGTAGTACAAAGGTTTGGGTATTATGAGAATGATTGTTTGTACTAGGTGATTCATCTAATGGGTTTTTGGATGACATGGTGGTTGTGATGTGAGGATGAGATGGATTATGCAAGCATTTTGGGAGTTCTATATATAGAAAACAAAGCATTGTAATGAATGCTTGACCCAAAATGTGGATTAAAATCTAATGATTAGATATGAATTCAAGGCATGTGATCATGAGAACACAAGCATTAAAGAGCATACTCCCAAAAATGAAACAAATGTGGATTTTTCATCCAAAGTGAAAAAAAATAGTGTAAAAACAACCGTTTCACGGATCCCACGGATCCTTCCCTTGAGGGATCCGGCCCAACATGAAGGCCGGGATCCAGAGGGTCGGTGATTCGTGAAAGACAAAATTTTCCTTTTAGGAAACATTTTTGCCTAGTGTGTGCCTATATGCAAACTATTTGGAGTTTCCATAAAAAGAAATAGAAAATAAACTAGAAGTATAAAACCATCCTATTGAGATAACCCGAAAACACATATTTAGTACATGAGTACGTAATTTTGTGTTATCAATGCTCCTAATTCATTGTTGCTTAAATGAATGTACCAGAAAACACATATTAGTTATGTGTCCCCTTTAGCATTCAAAAGACATGAGATGCAATGAAAACGGGTTTACTTTGTATTAATAATGAAAAAGCGATTTTTCCTAGACGTGAGAAATTGCTTTTGTGAAATTGATACTGAAGGTATCATCTTTTAGAAAACATTTTGAAAAGAGGTTCTCTTTGAATATGTATATGTGTGAAAAAAAAAGAAAGCTATAAGTGGAAAACTTATTTTGGGTTTTGAAAATTCCCGTATTGTTTGTGAGTTGTGCATGAAATAGAAATCCTAGACTCGGAAAGAAGAAGGCTAGTGTTTACATACCTTGTAAATCAATTTAACGACGTTTGTTCCATTAGACCAAGACCAAGACGAAGTAGGTTAAATTGTTCCCGCTTCAACAGTTTGGTGAGGACGTCGGCTATGTTGTCTTCGGATGCTACCTTCTCAATAGAGATGTTCCCTTTTGAACATTGTCTCTTAGGAAGTGATGACGAATCTCTATATGCTTTGCGAGTGCAATACCGATTCTTTCTTAAGTCGATGGCACCTTTGTTGTCACATAGAATGGCTATGTCGCTTAGATGAATGTCGTAGTCGACTAACGTTTGTTTCATCCATAGTGCTTGTTATGTTTGCTCGGCGGAGACGCATCGGCTTGGGTTGTTGATATTGCTAGTTCCGTTTGTTTCTTAGAAAACCAAGATGTTAAACAACATCCCATGAAAGTACATACCCCACTTGTACTTTTTCTATCAACGTAATCACCGCATGGTCGAATCTGCATATACAATAATTGTTTCTACTCCCGTGCCCTTAGGATACCATAATCCTAATTGTGTTGGACCCTTAATATATCTAAATATTCTTTTACGGCTTCTAGGTGTGATGTTTTAGGTTCTTCTTGAAACCTAGCACATAAGCAAACACTAAACATGATATCCTACTTACTTGCCAGGAGGTAGAGAAGACTACCTATCATGCCACGATATTTAGTATTATCTCGGATTCACCGCCTTCATCTTTTGTGAGTTTGTGTCTGATGACATTGGAGTCCTAATTGGTTTCGACTCTTCTAGACCGAATTTCTTTAACATCTCCTTGATGTATTTAGATTGATTGAAGAAGATACCATCTTCTACTTGTTTTATTTGTAGACCAAGAAAGAAACTAAGTTCTCCCATCATACTCATCTCGAACTCATCATGCATGATCTTAGAGAAATCATCACACATGTCTTGACAAGTGGATCCGAATATAATATCATCTACATATATTTGTACTATGATTATATGTGACTCTTTTCTTAGTAAAAAGTGTGTTGTCAACTAACCCATGGTATAGTTGTGTTTAACTAGAAATGACTTGAGTCTATCATACCAAGCTTTTGGAGCTTGTTTAAGACCAGAAAGGGCTTTCTTTAATTTATACACATGTTTGGGTTTTTCAAAATCAATGAGCCTGAGGTTGAGCTACATATACTTCTTCATTAATGAAACCATTTAGAAAAAGCGCTTTTGACATCCATTTGATAAAGCTTTAGATCATTAGCACAAGCATACGCTAGAAGTATTCTTATAGACTCTAATCTAGCCACGGGGGCGTAGGTCTCATCAAAGTCTATTCCCTCTTGGTGATTATACCCTTGAGCAACGAGTCTAGCCTTGTTCCTAGACACTACTTGCTTGCATCTAATTTGTTTTTATAAACCCATTTGGTTCCTATTATGGTTTGATTACTAGGTGGAGGGACAAGTGTCCAAACATCATTAGAAACAAATTGATTTAGTTCTTCTTGCATAGCCATTACCCAACTCTCATCTTTTATGGCTTCTTGTGTATTCTTAGGTTCTAAGGTTGAAACGAAGCAAAACAAGCTACTTTGGTTTTGAACTTGAGACCTTAATGTTCGTTCGTTTAGTTTTCCCATGACTTTATCTACGGGGTGATCTTTGGACTCTTTAATGTTTATTATTTCATCACTTAGAGGTTCTTCTTCTTCACTTATCTTTTTCTTTATTACTATAGCTTCACTTTCTATAATCTCGTCATCGACAAGAGGTGGAGAGGGTTTGGGTGGACTTTCATCAAATTTTATATTTAATGACTCTTCTACCTTCATTGTTTCTTTGTTTAATATGACGTAAGCTTTGCTATTTGATGAACCTAAAAAGATACCTTCTGTTGATTTAGGATCAAATTTTGTAAGGTAATCTTTAGTGTTAAGAATAAAACATTTACTACCAAAGACTCTAAAGTGATTTAACGAGGCTTTTGCCCTCGGTAACTCATATGTAGTTTTTCCTAAGATTGGTCTAATTAAGACTCGATTGAGTATGTACGTTGAGGTATCAACGACATTACACCAAAACTTTTGAGGTATGGATTGTTCATTAAGCATGGTTCGACTCATTTCTTGTAGGGTTCTATTCTTTCTTTCTTACTACCCCATCGATTGTGGAGTGCGAGGAGCCGAGAAGTTGTGAGTAATACCATTAGCATCACAAAAGTCTCAATTGCACTTCATTATCAATTCTACCATGATCCGTCCTAATAGCACTATGGGACTTCCTAGTTGTCTTTGGATCTTTTGCTTAATATTTCAAAATAGTTAAAGGTTTCCCTTTTGTTCTTTAAAAATTTTGTCCATGTATACCTAGAGTAGTCATCCACTATTACCAAAGTGTAGTAGTTGCCTCCATAACTTTGGATAGCGGATGGACCAAATAAATCCATATGTAGCAATTCTAGACACCTAGTTGTGGACACCATGTTTTTAGCTTTATGACTAAAATGAGCTTGTTTTCCTACATTACAAGCATCACAAAAATGATGTTCATATTTTAACTTAGGTAGATCTCTTACTAGATCTTTGGATGATAGCGATTGAAGAAGTCGATGTTGGCGTGACCCAATCTTCGATGCCATAAGGTCGAAGTATCATCCATAGAAAGACATAGTTTGTCTTTGGGTTCATTACCGATTTTAATGACATAGACTCCATGTTTCCTAATTCTTCTTCCTATGGTTATGCCATTTTTAAGTATCTTACTATGGGTTTTAAAAAGTACATTGCACTTCTTATCACATATTTGTCCTATACTTAAGAGGTTAAAGTTTAAGTTTTCTACGTGACACACATCGTTAATGGTTAGAGATTTGTTAGAAATCGAACCTTTACCGATGATTCTACTTTTGCTATTTCCAAACACCACATTACCTCCATTTAATGGATATGTGAGAATAGATCCCTATTGCCGGTCATGTGCCTCGTGCACCCGCTATCCTTGACCCATTCATCAGGATATAGGTCAACCTTTAAGCACACCTAAATCAATAATAAACTCAAAAGTTTGGTCCCCATTTGTTCATGGGTCCATTAGTGTTAAACATTCCATTCATGTTAGACATGTATGGATAAGATGAGTATGCATTCCATGGAGCAAAGTTTTGAAAAGGAAAACCGTTTTGCATATTAGGGTTCCATCCCATTTGATGGTTACTTCTTGGATAAATGTTATTAGGTCTCCTAGATGCATTATGTTTTTGAAAAGATGGTGCTTTGTTTCTTGCAAAAGTAGGATTATATTTTGGAGGTGGATGTCTAGTGGTGACATGAGTTGGTTTCTTCCTATTAACGATAACGAACTCGGTTCTAGATGAAGAAGCTATGTTATTACCACTAGTTGTCACAGCATCCACGCTTCCCTGCTCAGACACTAGCCGTTCCCTTTTTAGGGGATCCGTGGGATCCGCCACAACAATGTCGGTTTTTCTAGTTCCTAGACAAATTTTGTTTCTTTACTTTCACTAGTTGATGGATCAAGTTGTTGAATACCTAGACCTTTTGGTTGTTACCTTTTAACACCATCGAAAGTATTGTATCTAAGGTGTTCGTACTCATTCTAGCAATTTTAGAATCTAGATGATCAACTAGTGTTTGAAGTTGAACACAAAGTTCACATTCACCACTTGCTATTTTACCCTTTTCTAAATGTTTTAGTTTTGCTTTTAATTCTATGACTTCTTTATCTAAGCGTTGATTTTGACTCTTTAAAAGTTTGTTTTTGTTAATTAGTTTTAAGCTAATGTTGCATAGTTTATCATATTCATTATGCAATGAGTCGTCATCAAGTGATGAACTACTATAGTATTCGTGACATACCTCGTCATTTGCCATGAACAAATTTCGTCTCCTTGCCGCTCATTCCCCATGCGCCGCCACGAACGCTTTTGATCATCCCGTTTGGGACACTTACTAATAAAGTGGTTTGGGTCCCCATTTATTTAAAGTAGCACGATCATCCTTTCTTGTCCCTTTTGCTTTTACGAAAGCCTTCTTATCGTCATACGGTTGTTTGACGTATCTTACCTTCCTTCTAAAGAACTTTTTAAAGTCCCTACCGCCATAGCGCATCTCTCATCATCACTATTTGAAGAGGAGTTCTTCATCGCTTGAAGCCTTTTGGCTTTGAGGGCAAGAGATTTTGTTTCTCTTTTACCTTGTGGCTTTGAGTCTTTAGCAAGGACAAGCTCATAGAATTTAGGTTGCCTATGAGTTCATCGAGGGTGAAGATTGTCAAATCTTTTGACTCTTTGATCGCCGTCACCTTGGATCTCCACTTCGATGGAAGTGCCCTTAGATATCTCCTGATATGATTACGACTAGAAAAAGATTCATCAAGTGCTTGTAACGATGTAATAATAGTGTTAAAGTTAGCAAATGAATGATCTATAGTTTCCTCATCCGATATTGAAAATTGTTCATATTGTTGAACATATAAATCAATTTTATTATTTTTAACTTGTTGGTTGCCTTGATGAGTTACAACTAAAGAATTCCAAATTTCTTTAGAGGTTTTAGCATAGAAATTCTTTCAAATTCCTTCTTTGGTAAAGCATTATATAAAACCATTTTTGCTTCACTATTTTTAGAAAGCTTTTTCTTTAAATCATCACTTAGTTTATCATGAGATATGTTAACTAAATTTCCTTTATCATCTTTTGAGGTAGCCTCAAAATCTCCTTCAACAATAATGTACCAAAGATCAATATCTTTAGATGTCACATATGTTTCGAATCTATTTTTCCAATATATAAAACCATTAGTTTCAAGTAGTGGTGGTCGTTGCATAGATTGCCCTTCCTTATAATTTTCGGAACCCATAGTGATCGAAAAGTTTTAAAAATACAATTTTACTTTAAAACTTTTATAAACTTAGCTCTTGATGCCAATTGTGGAAAACTAGAAGGGGGTTGAATAGTTTTGCCGATTTTAAGTTGATTTCAAAACTTTAGATTCGATATTATGTGAAATCGTATGGATGTTGAGAACGTATAGATCTAATGATAATGCAAGCAAATAAATAAAGTTAAGGGATAGAAATGACACAACCGATTTATAGTGGTTCGGCTACAAGGACACCTTCTTGCCCTACTCCACTCCCTGAGTCACCTACTCGAGAGTTCAAGCACTATGTCAACAAACTCCTTCACTTGGCGGAGAAGCCTTCACAACGTTGCTTACACTTTTTCCTAACAAAGCTAGATACCGAGTCCGTTTTACTGAACCAAACCAACACAACTATTACACAACAAATATGTGAAATATCAAATACAAGATCTTCACATAAATCTTGCGAGTGACAAATCAATCAAGGACCCCTTGCTTGGATGACTTGTAGAATGCTCGTTGGGGTGGAACGAGCCGAGCCGCTTCAGAAAAGCTCGGATCGATCTAAAGCTCGAACGAGCCGAATTTAACGAGCTCAAGCCCGAAGCCAGCCTATATTAAAGCTCATTTATAATCGAGCCCGAGCTCGAAGCTCTATATTCAAGCTCGAATAGGCTCGGAGCCTAAACGAAGCTACATACACAAGTCTGAGAACCTCAAACAAATTAGCCCAATCTCGCATGTGGCTAGTAAAACACTAGGCCCATTTCCCTCGGATATAATTATGAGTTCAGCCCATGTAATAAACCAATCCTAAAAACAAATCCTTATATATCGCAATATTTATCACACGTTAACCCTAAACTCACTCACATCCTTTATGCTCTCGCAGCCACACCCATCTTCTTCTCTCTTGTGAAAAACGCAGCAACCAACATACATATGACTCTACGAGTGAAGAACCAATCATTTTTCCGGCTTCATGATATTTAAAGGACTCGGGTAGGTATTAATCAATTTGTGTCTTTGTTTGAACGAATCAAAGTAAGAATGTAACACACTTGTTATAATTATTTCTTTTTATTCGGATGATATCAAAGCTACAGATCTATGATAATTCTTTTTCGTGTGATTGATCTTTTGAAGGTCTTGAAGTTTCTTGTACAGCACGAATGAAAGAAATATGAGATCTTTGGTTGTTTTGTTTGATTTTTCGAGTGGTCTATGACTATTTTATCTTTAAACATTTGTTATAAGAACAAGTTTTGTGATAAACTGAGATCGTTCTTGTTGTTTGATATGGATATGGGAATAGAGATGGTTATGGTCTTTGTTTCACACTTTCACTGTTGTAGACTGAGGTGGATTATTAAGCCTTTGAGTAGATCGATCAGCATATATACTACCAAATATTATAGATTAGAAAAAGTTAACTTGACTGGTAAAATGATTTATAACTAAATGAAACATGTTACCAAAAATAACTAACGATCTCTAGATAAACATGCTCGAACAAGGAAGCTCGAGAAACCTAGATCCATCACAAACGAGCCGAGCTCCAGCTTTTATATCATATCACGAGCCGAGCTTGAGCTCCAAGCTCGACCGAAATGGAAATGAAAGCTCGAGCTCCTAAAATAGCAGTGCCTCGAGCCCCTCAGGCTGCGGCTCTACTGCCTCGCTTTCACCCCTAATGCTCGTGATCTCGCCTTAGAGAAGGACCTATATGAGGATCACAAATAGAAAGAAAGAAGAACAACTCTCTAGATCAAGTGATCTATATGTTAGAAGAGAATGAGAGTGTATGAGAGATTTAGTAAGAAGAGGGTGAGTTAGAATGAAAATGGCTCTCATTTATAGGCAAAATTCTTCACTGCTCCTGGATCCCACGGATCCTTTCCACTTGGGATCCGTCTAGTGTAAACCTAGGGATCCGTGGAACGCTCCTCTTTGCCCATGGGTATTTTGGTTATGGGTTATGGGTTGGTCCATGGGTTTTCTTTAGATTCAATGTATCTAAGTATACATTGTATCTAGTCTTCTTAGGTATGGGTTAAGATCCATTGGTTATGGTCCATGGGTTATGGTTTTTACCCATCCTAATAAACTATTACAACAAATGCTTAATTACTACATTTTTTTATTTAAATGGCTATATGTAAATGCTTTACAAAAATAACATGTATCATTATAATTGTACTTAAGACAACATTATATTTGTTATCAACAAAACACAAAGAGATCGCAAAATATTAATAAACGTTTTTACGGTTTATTTGTATTAACAGTACGAATCTTAATCTTAAGATTTGAAGGTGTTAATGAAGGTTTTAGTGAGAGTATTATATATGGATAGAAAGAGGATGAAAAGAGCTACAAGATGGTGGTGGAGGTGTAGTACCACTATTGGAAAATGGCGGCGGATTTTGCTTGGAGAGGCAAGTGGTGGAATTAGGGTTAGGGTTTATGTGATTTGGGAGAGAGAGAGTAGAGAGAGAAAGTGTGTTTGTGTGTGTTTTTAGTGAGAGAAACAAACTAGAAAATGAGGGGGGGTGGGGGGTTTATATATTTGGGACTAGGGACTAGAAAATAAAGAGAGGGAGGGAG
Organism: Chrysanthemum makinoi; assembly: GCA_910596185.1. Classification (NCBI taxonomy): domain Eukaryota; kingdom Viridiplantae; phylum Streptophyta; class Magnoliopsida; order Asterales; family Asteraceae; genus Chrysanthemum; species Chrysanthemum makinoi. The sequence continues at coordinate 160,212,137 of OU343219.1, forward strand.
GCTGGGGCCGGCTAGGTAAGGAGGGGCCGTAGGTGTTATTTTCTCAAACTATCCCGTTTACCCATTCTCGAGCTCATATATTGTCCTCGAGTGTCCCACGACATTCATTTGACTTTTATTATCAAGTATTTACTTTTTCCACAATTTTTGACTATTTATTTGTCAATTTTCGAGTTACGGTCTAAAAGTTACAATATTTCTCGTTTTAGGCTTTTCTAGTGCCGAATCGAATAGTGCCTACCAAAAAGAGTTAAAACTCCACGATAACTCGCTCAATAATGAAATAAATCATAAAAACCAATAGACGATATAAAATCAAGTCATGGTTGATAAAAATAGTGTTAAAGGCAAAAGCTCGGTTTAGTTTAACGTAATGCGGTTACCTAAAATAGACTCTCTAAATTGCTAGTTGTCACAGCCTCCCACCTCGAAGAAACCGTCTCGGGTTTCACTCGAAGTTGCTTGATGTCATGAAAAGTTTAGGATACTTCCTACGGAAACTCACGTTCCCAAGTGAACTCCGGTCTATGTCGGAGTTCCAACGAACTTTGATAATCGAATACGGCTATGCTTCAGCCGTTTAATCTCATGATCCATGATCTCAATCGGTTCCTCAACGAAATTCAATTTCTCATCGATACTGTATCTCTTAGGGGCACAACTATGTTTTCCTCCGAAAGACATTTCTTAAGATTACTAACATGAAAGACATTGTGTACACCTCGCTCAATTCGATGGTAGCTTCAGGCGGATGCTACCGGTCCGATTCTTTCAGTTGGAAAGGGACCAATATATCGATTGATTGAGTTTTCCACGCTTTCCAAAACGAATCATTCTTTTCCAAGGAGAAAGTTTCTCGGCATCTGATTCCGGATAGGTCATGGGAAAGTCATCTGAAATTTTGGAGTCTCTGTGTAAAACCCTAAAATCTCAAACGCGTGAAATGACAATTTTGCCCTCAAACTTAAAATTTTACAAACTCGGGAAACACGTCAACATCGTTTAACAAGTTATATCAGTAATAGTATACACACATTACGAAAATAATTAACTTATGTTATGAATTAAAAGAACATAAATGATTAAACTCTAAGTAACAAATAAACATATCAATATGTACACAATTAACCTAGACTACTATCAAGACTACATACATGATAATGTGATAAGATGGGAAAGTCAAAAACTTGGTCCTCCCCCCCCCTTGCTGGCCGGCCTAATTAGGCTCCCCATTTACTCTCATAATCAATTTTATTAAAATCTCATTTATCCTTTCCTTCTCATTTCAAAATACACCAAGAAACCCTAAGTCTCTCTCTCATTTACATAAGTGGCGGCATCACCATTTTCTCCATTTTTAATCCGAAAATCCAACAAAACAAAGGTTCCTAGGAGGCTCGTGATAGTGTGTGATCGATTGGTGGACGTGGTGATCGTGTTTGGTTCGAAAGTAAGCTTGGACGTGGGGTTTGGTTTGTAGCCGTGGGTTTGGTTAAAGCCAAGGAGGTTTGGTTTTGATCGTGGTGGTTTGATTCTTGTTTCTTTGTCACATACACGCTACTAGGGTAACGTATCATCATCTCACGTCTCTTCCTTTTTGTTTCTTGATTTTAACGTGGCCATGGGAGTCCTTTCTAGGGCTTGTTATTCAAAAACATGTCACATGAAATGATGATTTCGTTTGTCACATAAAATGATAAAACAAGAATACATAAAACCTTGACTCTTAACGTATATGATTCAAATGATATATGACATGATAATATTCATACAAAACTGAATTTGGTGCTTCTTTATGTCGACTTATATGTATGGTAATAAAGGGTTTAATGAGCTTGTGAAACTATCTGATCGTATGTGATTAATGGATTCGATAACGAATGATTTACTCGGGCTTGTTTTGATATAAACATGGAAGTATATATATTTATTCGGAAGGGGTGTCTCGAATTATAATGGACATCTCATAGGAGTTGTGTAATCTATTGATAATCAAGTCTACATGTGTTAAAACCTATACGTAATCATAATCTAAAACTAGGGTTTGTAATTCATGAATTAATAAAGTTAAGGGGTTATTTTGTAAATTATGAAACTTGATGGATTAACTTGTTAATATGTTAACTAAATGGATTAAATGAGTAAAATGAGTAAACTTGCTATATTTACACTTTTAACCCTATACTTTGCAATATTGACATTTTAAACCCTAAACTTTTATAACTTGTCATAATTGATCCTTAAATCATAATAACACTCATTTTCACTATTTAACTTAAGATAAGTAACTAAACATGCTAATTATGGAAACCGCTAATTATGGAAAGTTACTAATTATGGAAACCTTTATTTATGGAAAGTTACTAAAAATAGAAAGTTACTAAAAATAGAAAGTACTTAAATGGAAGATTACTTAAAAGTGGAAACTTCTAAAATAGAAAAGCCGTTAAACGAAGTCGATTCTTATAGAACGTTATTTAATTCATATAGGTTCCAGGGCGGACGGGTTTGATCGCTTTCTGATTTTACTTTAGTTGTGATTTGCTCGAGAATAAGGTACGATATTCGACCTTACCTCTTAAGGTTTCTTGTGATTCGTATACATCTTTCGATATTAGCTTGAACTGTTACGCTTTACTCTAAGCCTCATGATTAGGGCTTCCCTATGACTTTGCTATGCTCCCTTTGATATGAACCTTTGATATGAACCTTTGATATGAAACTTTGATATGAACCCTTATGATATGAATATGCTTTGACCCTTGATCGATGCATCTCGAGCCAAATATGTTTCCTAGTCGGAAGGTAACTCGACCGTGTCATTGATGCACCAATGGCATGACTCCGGTGTGTCTACAGTGATGATACACACCGTCCCCTATTATGATATGTTATGATATGATATGCTTTGTATATGATTTGGCCACTGGGGGGGGCGTATGGATGCATCCTAGATATGATATGTTTCGAGGGATTTGATCGGATTGGAGATTTATATGGTGAATGATGTCGGTGTGCAATACGTCTTCACATTTTTAGGAGTTGATCACTCCATTGTTACTTGAGGTCTCCCCTCCATTATATTTGGTATTCGAGGTCACCCTCAGAATACAGCGATATGATATGATATGATATGATATGTGATTTGATATGATATGGGCTTGTGGTATATGACCGACCTTTCATTTCCTTTCTCTTATTATCCTTTGATATGCCTTATGATATTTCCCATTGCACCTTATGATTATGATATCCTCATTACTTACCCTTCGATTATTCGTTGGTTATATATATCATTCCTTTGGGCTTTTTAAGCTCAGCCGCGTTTTCTTTCCATGCAGCAGGTAATTAAGCTAGAAGCTGGGATCTTAGCTATGGGTTTGAGTGATGAGCGGTTATGTGGATCTATGGCTCTAGTCATCTTAGTTTTGCTTGATTATGTTGACATTATTTAGACTCGGATTATGCTTATTTATGTCTTGGATTTATTCCTTCTTCTTTTGATGAACTTATGTAACGTTTAAGCCGTGTTGGCTGGATTTCCTTTGGTTATTTATTTAAGACTTCACATTTGCTTTGTTATGTTCATTATGTATGCTTTGATATGACACCATTTTATAATACCTCTACCCTTGTCGGGTTGGGGTGTTACAATTATGGCATCGAGCCGGGTTTACGACTTGTAGTGGGACACTGTGACATATGGACCCAAAGCGTTAATCCGTAGAGCTTAAGATTTGATTGGTGAGGTTTGGGTAGATTCTAGGTTCATTTTCATCATTTCCGTTCATGATCTCCATCTTACTTCCTAACCTTTGCTAATCGTTTAATGAACTCTTCAGATGGTGACTACTTGAAGGAATGGCGACGATAGCGGGATGGAAATCCTAACTTCGAAGCTTTGATTACGGCTCGGCCCTCTGCTATGCAGAGATCGTTGCTACCATCACTAATAACGCTTCGAATGGCGCTAGCTCCTGAAGCGTAAATGATGGTGGGGGTGCCAACCCACCTACACCCATTCATGTTTGGATCGAACGCTTCAACAAACTTAAGCCAATCCCTTTTCGCTCGGCAGCTTCACCTAATGAGGCGGAGGAATTTGGATAACCATACATGGAGCTATTCAATGTGTTGGGTTGTGGTGACGAGGTGAAAACCAGACTAGCGACCTTCAAACTTGAGGGTGATGCCCTTAACTGGTGGAAGGCCTATCTCTTGTCCGGGAAGAGAACTTTCGGATACTTGTGTTTGGAATACTTTTAGGGACATCTTCTACAAACACGTATTTTCTCGAATCGAAACGGCGGCGATATGAAAGAGAGTACAACGCCTACATGGTGGATAGGGAAACTTCCCACGAGAACATGCAACGTTTTATGAGGTTGGTTGGGTTTGTAGGTGAGATTCTTTGGAGATGCACATCGTCGAACTCGGAAGTACAAATGGGGTTGAAGAAATGGGTGTTAGACGTGAGGGTGATTAATACTTGGTACAGGTGAACGAGGTGGCTAGGTTTGCCGCAACATTGAGTTGCTACATGAGGATCCGGGCTTCAACAAGAGGAACGGGGGCGGAGATCGTATTTATCATCGGGTCGACAGGGACCGTACTTCGAGTTCAGGGATACGACCGTGGGCGTCGTGACACTCGGCACAAGGTTCACAGAGGTATGACCGGATCGAAAGCGGCCGCCGTGGTCGTGATGGCGAGGTCAGCGTCGAGGTTCGGGATCAACCTTATCGTGGTGGTCGGCGGACCGTTCTTCAGCTCTTCATATCATAAGCCGGTGAGATTTTGCCTCCTCCTCCACTTTGCAACACTTGTGGTAAGCCTCATCCAGGCGTATGCTTCAAGGCCACAGGTGGTTGCTATTCATGTGGGTCTACTGCTCATAGGGTGAAGGATTGCACTCAGGGGAAAGTGACTACTCCGGGAACACGAACCAAACCGACCGACCAAGGGCCGTGTGTTTTCGTTACTCGGGACCAAGCAAATGAACTCTTCGGTACCATTACCGGCATTCTTTATATTGGTGATATTACTGCCTTTACTTTATTCGATACCGGTGCTACACATTCTATGATATCTACTTCGTTTGTAAGGAAATTAAATTTGACACCCACACCTTTGTTAAACCAGTCTATTTCCACCCCTATGAAAAACCAAGTACTTATTGGCCGTGAATATGTGGATTGTCCCTACGTTTTGATGATGGTATTCGTTTAATCTTCTTCCTCGGATATGTTTGAGTTCGATATTATTCGGTATGGATTGGTTGGCCTTGCATAGGGCTACCATTGGCGCTGCTATGCTCGAATCGTTATCTTTGGTAATATTCACCAACCTGATTTCGTTTATCACGGTGCTCAACCGCCTAAGTCGATTAAGATCATCGGCTATGAAAGCTCGCACTCTCATTTCGCATGGTTGCCTTGGTTTTCTAGCATCCATTAAGGATACTTCTCTTGAAGTTCCGACCATCGAAATCTTCCGTTTGTACGCAATTTTCCGACGTTTCCACGATGAACTTCACGGTATTGCTCCAGGAAGTTGAATTTGGCATCGATTTGATTCCGGTGCGAAACCTATATCTAAAGCTCCTTACCGTATGGCACCAATCGAATTGAAGGAATTGAAGGAACAGTTGCAAGAACTGTTGGAGAACGGCTTTATTAGGCCCAGTGTTTCACCTTGGGGCACCGTGTATTTGTTAGAAGAAGGATGGGAGTATAAGGTTGTGTATTGATTACCGTGAGCTGAACCGTATCACTATCCGTAACCGTTATCCTCTTCCGCGCATCGACGACTTGTTTGATTAGTTGCAAGGTGCAAAATTTTTCTAAGATTAACCGAGGTGCGGTTATCATCAATTACATGTGAAGGAGCAAGATGTTTCTAAGACCGCGTTCCGTACTCGTTATGGTCATTATGAGTTCCCTCGGTTACGCCTTTTGGTTTGACTAATCGCGCTGCAGTTTTCATGGACCTTATGAATCGGGTTTTCCACGAGTACCTCGATAAGTTTGTGATTGTTTTCGTCGATGATATTCTCGTTTATTCCAAGATTGAGGCTGAGCACGAGCAGCACCTTCGTATTGTATTGGAGACTCTTCGACAGAAGAAGTTGTATGCAAAATTCTCTAAGTGTGAATCTGGCGAGTCAAGTTGCTTTCCTTGGTCACGTTGTGTCTGCTGATGGTATCAAGATGGACACATCTAAGGTTGAGGCTATCACAAAATGGCCGAGACCTACTACCGTGACGGAGATTAGAAGTTTCGGGCTTGCTTTGGTTATTACCGTCGTTTTTGTTGAGGTTTCTCGATTGGCGTTACCTTTGACGCGCAATTGATGAGGAAAGGAGAAAAGTTTGAGTGGGCGGATGGCGTGAAAAGAGTTTCGAGGAGTTGAGCGGAGATTGGTTTCTGCGCCTATTTTGACACTTCCATCGGGTTCTGGAGGTTTTCAGATTTATAGCGGCACGTCTAAGAAAGGATTGGGTTGTGTATTGATGCAGCATGGTAAGGTGATTGCCTATGCTTCGAGGCAATTGAAATCGTATGAGGAGAATTATCCCACGCATGATTTGGAGTTGCGGTGGTTTTGCCTTAAAGATTTGGAGGCATTACTTGTATGGTGAATCGTGTGATATCTTTCTTGACCACAAAAGTTTAAAGTATATATTCATACAAAAGGAGCTCAATATGAGGCAGCGGAGATGGTTAGAGCTTCTTAAGGATTACGACACGAACATCCATATCATCGGGTAAGGCTAATGTAGTTGCGAGATGCACTAGCGAAAGTCGGGTATGATTGCTAGTTTGGAGATTGAACCAAGGGTTCTTCACGATCTTGAGCTTATGGATGTGGAATTTTGTTTTCGGGGTTATGATGGTTATTGGGCTAGTTTGAGGGTAGAGTCTAACCTTATATTGCGGATTAAGGAAGCTCAGAAGGATGATGGTGAGCTTTGGTCTATAGTTCGAAATATCGAGGCGGTATGTTGAGTGTTGATGGTTTTGGCGTATGGTATGAGGTCGACTTTGTGTTCGAATGATCTGCTTTGTGTGAAACTTTGTTGTCGGAGGCTCATAGTTCCCCTTTCACTATTCATCCTGGTTCTACCAAGATGTATCGGGATCTTAAGCAACATTTACGGTGGACCGGTATGAAGCGGGATGTGGCTTCGTTTGTAGCTAGGTGTATGACACATGTCGGCAGGTTAAGATTGAGCATCAGAGGGCTAGTGGTTTGTTACAGCCGTTAGATATTCCTACATGGAAGTGGGAAGAAATCTCCATGGATTTTGTCACGGTTTGCCTCTACTGAAAAAGACATGATGCGATTTGGGTGGTTGTTGATCGACTAACCAAATCTGCTCATTCTTACCTATCGAAAAGATTATCGTGTTAGTAGATTGGCGGAGATTTTTCAGAAAGATTATTAGATTGCATGGTACTCCTACTGCTATTGTTTCCGATAGAGATCCGCTTCACGTCCACGCATTTTGGAAGAGTCTGCTTGAAAGCTTGGGGCACCTTGCGTCTTAAGTTCAATCTTGCTTTTCATCCTCAAACCGATGGTCGGAGCGGAGAGGACTATTCGGACTCTTGAGGACATGTTGAGGGCTTGTGCATTGGAATGGGGAAGCTGGATGAGTATCGTGCTTGGTGGAGTTTGCCTACAACAATAGTTGTCAGCTAGCATCAAGGAGCACCATATGAGTTGTTATATGGGAGGAAATGTAGAGCACCTATTTGTTGGAATGAGGTAGGTGAGCGTTCGATTGAGGGTCCAGAACTCATTGAGATTACTAATGAGAAGGTGGCGGTTGCTAGGGAAAGATTGAAGGAGGCTCGTTCACGGCAAAAGAGTTATCTTGATAAGCATAGGTAGCGACTTGGAGTTTCGTGTTGGTGATCGTGTTTTTCGAAAGTTTCGCCGTCGTGGTATTAAGCATTTTGGAATCAAGGGCAAGCTCGGTCCTCGATTCATCGGACCTTTCGAGATTCTGGATCGTGTTGGGGAGGTTTCCTACCGTTTAGCTCTACCTCCTCAGTTATCTCATGTTCATGATGTGTTTCATGTATCTCTGCTACGGGGATACAACTATCATCCGTTACACGTGGTTTCCTATCCTTTGGATCAGATTCAGCGGAGATATGTCCTTACCGGAAGAACCGAAGCTATTTTAGATCGGCGAGATCGAATCACGAAACAAAGTAATTCCGTTTGTTAAGATTCTTTGGAAGAATCACCCAGGCGTGAAGCTACAGGGAGACGAGGAATCTATCGAGCTAGTTATCCACATTTCTTTTCATCATCGGGTATGTCTTTGTTTATTGCTTCGTTTCCTTTTCAATTTTCGAGGACGAAAATTTTCTTTTTAGAGGGAAGAGTTGTAAAACCCTAAAATCTCAAACGCGTGAAATGACAATTTTGCCCTCAAACTTAAAATTTTACAAACTCGGGAAACACGTCAACATCGTTTAACAAGTTATATCAGTAATAGTATACATACATTATGAAAATAATTAACTTATGTTATGAATTAAAAGAACATAAATGATTAAACTCTAAGTAACAAATAAACATATCAATATGTACACAATTAACCTAGACTATTATCAAGACTACATACATGATAATGTGATAAGATGGGAAAGTCAAAAACTTGGTCCTCCCCTCCCTTGATGGCCGGCCTAATTAGGCTCCCCATTTACTCTCATAATCAATTTTATTAAAATCTCATTTATCCTTTCCTTCTCATTTCAAAATACACCAAGAAACCCTAAGTCTCTCTCTCATTTACATAAGTGGCGGCATCACCATTTTCTCCATTTTTAATCCGAAAATCCAACAAAACAAAGGTTCCTAGGAGGCTCGTGATAGTGTGTGATCGATTGGTGGGCGTGGTGATCGTGTTTGGTTCGAAAGTAAGCTTGGACGTGGGGTTTGGTTTGTAGCCGTGGGTTTGGTTAAAGCCAAGGAGGTTTGGTTTTGATCGTGGTGGTTTGATTCTTGTTTCTTTGTCACGTACACGCTACTAGGGTAACGTATCATCATCTCACGTCTCTTCCTTTTTGTTTCTTGATTTTAACGTGGCCATGGGAGTCCTTTCTAGGGCTTGTTATTCGAAAATATGTCACATGAAATGATGATTTCGTTTGTCACATAAAATGATAAAACAAGAATACATAAAACCTTGACTCTTAACGTATATGATTCAAATGATATATGACATGATAATATTCATACAAAACTGAATTTGGTGCTTCTTTATGTCGACTTATATGTATGGTAATAAAGGGTTTAATGAGCTTGTGAAACTATACGAATACGTATGTGATTAATGGATTCGATAACGAATGATTTACGGGCTTGTTTTGATATAAACATGGGGCGTATATATATTTATTTGGAAGGGGTGTCTCGAATTATAATGGACATCTCATAGGAGTTGTGTAATCTATTGATAATCAAGTCTACATGTGTTAAAACCTATACGTAATCATAATCTAAAACTAGGGTTTGTAATTCATGAATTAATAAAGTTAAGGGGTTATTTTGTAAATTATGAAACTTGATGGATTAACTTGTTAATATGTTAACTAAATGGATTAAATGAGTAAAATGAGTAAACTTGCTATATTTACACTTTTAACCCTATACTTTGCAATATTGACATTTTAAACCCTAAACTTTTATAACTTGTCATAATTGATCCTTAAATCATAATAACACTCATTTTCACTATTTAACTTAAGATAAGTAACTAAACCTGCTAATTATGGAAACCTGCTAATTATGGAAACCTGCTAATTATGGAAAGTTACTAATTATGGAAACCTGCTATTTATGGAAAGTTACTAAAAATAGAATGTTACTAAAAATAGAAAGTACTTAAAATGGAAAGATTACTTAAAAGTGGAAACCTGCTAAAAATAGAAAGCCGTCTTAAACGAGTAATCTGATTCTTATAGAACGTTATTTAATTCATATAAGTTCCGGGCGACGGGTTTGATCACTTTCTTGATTTTACTTTCGTTGTGATTTGCTCGAATAATGCAGAGATATTCTGACCTTACCTCTTAAGGTTTCTTGTGATTCAGTATACATCTTTCGATATTAGCTTGAAGCTATGCGCTTTACTCTAAGCCTCTTTATTAGGGCTTCCCTATGACTTTGCTATGCTCCCTTTGATATGAACCTTTGATATGAACCTTTGATATGAACCTTTGATATGAAACTTTGATATGAACCCTTATGATATGAATATGCTTTGACCCTGGTCGATACCCGCAGCCAAATATGTTTCCTAGTCGGGAAGGTAACCCGACCATGTCATTGATGCACCAATGGCATGACTCCGATGTGTCTGAGTGATGATACACACCGTCCCCTATTATGATATGATATGATATGATATGCTTTGTATATGATTTGGCCATTGGGGGGCGTATGGATGCATCCTAGATATGATATGTTTCGAGGGATTTGATCTGATTGGAGATTTATATTGTGAATGATGTCGTGTGCAATACGCGTCTTCACATTTTAGAGTTGATCACTCCATTGTTACTTGAGGTCTCCTCCATTATATTTTGTATTCCGGTCACCCCTCGAATACAACGATATGATATGATATGTGATTTGATATGATATGGGCTCGTGGTATATGACTGACCTTTCTTTCCTTTCTCTTATTATCCTTTGATATGCCTTATGATATTTCCCATTGCACCTTATGATTATGATATCCTCATTACTTACCCTTCGATTATTCGTTTGTTATATATATCTGTTCACTGGGCTTTTTAAGCTCAGCCGCGTTTTCTTTCCATGCGGCAGGTAATTAATGATGAGTGTCTAAATACTCATCATTTTTGTACAATCTAGACTGCAAAATCATCTGAAAACACTCAGAAACACATCAAAATGATCAAAATATCACAAATCAGTGTTTTATGTGTTTTAAATGCAAAAAGATCAAAATCAGATGAAAAACATATCAAATTTGCAAAATTGCAGTTTTAGTCCCCCAAGTTTCAAAAATTGTCAAAAGCAGTCCCGTAAATCAAAACAAAGAGAAATGTCATTTAAGGTCCATGGGATTCAAAAGTTGTTAAAACAAACCCTTCAAAGTTTAAAATTTGCAAAATTACAACTTTAGTCCCTAAAGTTTGAAAAATGTCATGTTTAGTCCTTGGAATTTTCAAAAATGGCAAATATGGTCCTTATATTATTTGAGATTGTCAAAACCAACCCTTGGGCTACATTTTCTGAAGTGACAGTTTTGGTCCTTAACTTTGGCATAATTACAGTTTTGGTCCTTGTGTTATCTAGTTACTAAACCAAATGGACCCTAGTTATTATCTTGGCCCAATCCAATACCCATCCAACCCAATCCACAACCCGATCCTTTAACCCATCTACCCCATCCAACCCGGTCAACTCCCACCCAAGTCAAATAAACACACCATCCCGCCCACCTTCTCCTTCACCCAACCAATCCCTGAAATCACTCACCATATCTCAACCCTCCTCCTCACTTTATCCTATCTTTGTCTCCCCACCTCAACAACAATACAAGATACATTTAATGATCCCTCACCCTACATACTCAACCCCAACAGTTAAAAAAGACTTTGGCGCCAAAAGTCCATTTAAACGGTTGAGATTATTTTCAAGCCATCCAATGGCTAGGATTGGTGGGATAGATTCAGAAGTGAGAGAAGAAGACTTTGGAATATAAAAGACAGAGAAAGGAAGCAAGTAAAAGAGTAGAATTTTAGCTTAAAATTTCTTAATGTCGTTTTTATGTCAAGTTATTATTTTCAGTGTTAGAATTGTATTATTTTGCTAAAATGTATTAAACTCAAGTGTTCAAGTGTATTTCAATTAATCTCAAGCATCAAAATCAGTTTGTGATCACAATTCACCATTCATGTCTACTGTTGAATTTTTCTATTTCAAATTCTGAGATAAAAGCTTCAACTAGCTTTATTTTCTGGTCTAATAAGCTTAAATGAGCTTGTGAAAGCATTGTACAAGCTCAAATTCAAGTTTCCATTCATTTTGAATCCGGGTCAACAAAAGTCAACTGGGTGAGCAAATGGCTATGGAAATGGTTAGGGGTTGATGCAGAATTCAAATGGGTTGATTTAGGTTCCTGTGGGTTGAAACTTAGGGTAGTAGTTCTCTGGTTCTTGGATTCAAGCCATAGTGGCTATTGGACATCTTGTAAGTTGTCATTTAGTTTAAGAGCATAATCTGTTTTTTGTCAAAAACCGATGCAATTCTTGTTCAATTAGTTGTATTTAAGTTACATTAGCTTAGTTTGATCATCATTGACAGTTGGATCATTGTTTGGATCATATTTGAGTCATAATCAATAGTTACAAAGGTGTTTGGATTTGCTGATCCATCTGTCTTAATGGTCTATTCAATGGTTAAGTTCTGTAGGATCATGTTTAATAAGTTTGTTTGAGTTCATCTGAGTCAAAATTTTGAGTATATATAAGCACAAAGTCAAACTTGTGCCTTAATCCATCTTCAGTCCCTTTGTTGTGGATTTAGGATTGCAAAACTTGTGATTTGTGTTTAAAAGTCTCAAACAAAGCTTGCATTACACTTATTATATCATATAACATCTATCTCAGTCTTAAAATTGGATCCAAAGTTGGGATAAGTCAACTGTCCATGTTTTTTTATCAAAAGTCAAATATTGAAAATCTCAGTTTTGGCTACTCTAAGGTGATTTTTATTGGGCTCATTTTTGAGTCAAATTCTATAAAACTTGTGGTTTTGAAAAGCTCTCTTGGTCTATTTTATTATTACCAATTTTCTAGATTTTTCAAATTTTCTTTTGCTCTTAAAGAGCTTGTGATTATGGTGTCAAGTGCTGCAAGGCTAACTGTTGCTACGGCTTATGGAGTTTTTGCAGAGCTTATGTAGAGTTCATTTGGGCTCTCCTAAGTCTGGTTTTTGGTTTGCATGTTCTCACCTAGGTCTACTTTAGTTCCCTATAATTTGTTCTCCATTTCCAGCTTATTCTTGTGCTTATTCTCTTGTCCAAACATGCTACCCCTTTACTGTTTTTAAGCCAAAATTTCATTATATCAAATCTGTGTGAGCTTGCAATCAGAGGGTTTAGCTTGTTGTTTCTCATTTCATTTTGGTTACTTTAGCTTATAGTAACTTCTGTTTCAGTTTGGTACCTTTTGGTGTGGTTTTAGCTTATCAAAGTGCTTATTTTTAAGCACTTTCCATATCAGTTGCTTATTTCTCCACATATGCACCTGTTTTTCTATTTTCCTTTATTCCTTATATCATTTTAGACTTTTCCTGCAATTTTCAGATTTTTCTAAGTTGTTTTGCTATTTTTCTTAATTTAAATTAGTTTTTAAGCATTTTTAAATAGCTTTTAATACAAAAAATTCAGAAAAGGTTCAAAAAAATAAGTTTTCATTTTTCTTAGGCTTAGATAAATATAAAAAGTAAAAAAAGTAATTTTCCATATTTTTCATAGTTCATTTTGTAATTTTTAGTAATTTAATTAGTTTTTAATAGTTTAAAATCCATAGAAAATAGAAAAATAGTCATAAAAATACAAAAATAGTTTTGAAAAGTCTATTTTGATATTTTAGGTTTTTCCAAGTCTTAATATTATTTTTCTAGCCTAATTTCCTATTTTCTTGTATTTTAGGTAATTAATTAATAGTTAAAAATAGTTTTTAATTAGGTAATTAGTTATAAAAATAATTTTCTTTTTCTATAAATTTTCTTTTATCATTAGGATTGTAAAAATGTATTTTTCATATCTGTAGGTATTTTCCTTCTTTATTTTCACGTTTTATTTTGTACGTTACGTAGTTTTTAATTTAAACGATCGTTTTAGGTTTTAAACGTTCATCACTTTAAATATAGTGATAAGCGTTTATTTAATATCTTTTATCTTTTTAATTTTCTTAATTTGTATTTAAGTCACTTTAATTTATAAACCTTTTTCAGTAGTGTAATTATCTTATCCAAATCCTTTCTGATCACTATCCTTAGTGATCATTCTATCGTCTGATCAAGTGTTTTACACACCATTGAGTCTCCGTGGGACTTAACGACCGAATTCATCTGTATTCTCCCGGACTTCATTGTATTTGTGTCGGCGGTTTAAGTGCATTACGATCACCATTCACAAGTGGCCGGCTTGTGTGATTAGACTTGACGGTTCATTGTAGGGATCAAATTTTGGCAGCTTGAGGGAGGCTTTAGCGTGTGTTAAGCCTTTTTCAGACCCATTCTTGCACATATCCCATTTTTTGTAAAAAGTTTTTTGTAAAGTTATCAGAAAATCCAAAAATATTTTCATTCTTTGTTTTTATGGCATGTTTTTCAAAAATCCAAAAATATTCATCTTTACCCTCTTACCCTTTTGATTCTTCATTTCTTACCCTCTAGAACTATTTGATTCTTTCTATGTCTTATCCTCACCCTCTTGGTTGTCAATGGTGTGGTGGTCCTTATAATGGTGGCAATTGCCCCAGTTGTAGCATGGTGGAATCAGGAAACGGGTCTGTCTATAACCAAGATCCCTATTCCTACCATGACACGAACCGATTTATTCCATCACCGCCACCTTTGTGAGACTTCAGCTTTTCTTGTTGTGTAGTATTGTGGTGGTTCACATTCAGTTCGATTGTCAATCGGAAAACACGCTTGTCTATGAGCAGGTTCCTGATAACAATTATGACTACAACATATACCACTCACAACCACATCAGTTTTACTGTTGTGAGTATTGTGGAGGTCCTCACTCTAGCTTGGATTGTCAAACAAGGAATCCATTTCCTTGTAACAATTACGACTCTTCGTTACCATGATCAACCTCTACCGATGCCGACCCACTTCCTCAAACTCTTCTCCTTGATCTTTTGGATTTAGTGAAAGATTTGAAGGAATCTAAACACTCCCAAGATAATCCAAATGAGAAATCCATGGAAGTTTTGTTAGCCGAAGAGCGGGGTGCTAAATTAGATTCCCAAATTGCCTTTGAAAAATCTATTAGGGAATCAATTGCAAAAGAAAAAGCACCAAATCCTCTCGATTCCGTTTCATTCCTGATGACGATGATGATGAAGATATCCTTGATATCCTACAATTTTATAATGGTTCATCAAGTTCATCGCTTAAGATTCCTTCCATGAAAAGTCAGGGAGAAAAGACTATGATGGAATTACTAGCGGAAGAACAAATGTTAAGTATAAAACATATGTATGCTAGTCCTTCTAAACTCCCTCAGTCATTGCTATCACACCCAAGCTCCCACTCACTCTCGAAACATGGGGGATGAGCTTCTTAGCACTATTCCAGAAATGGAATCGTCTAGTGTTGAGAACCTTGTCTCAATCCCAAGAGAGTCACAGGAATTTCGATCATCGTGTGATATCCCTTTCCCTCTTGAGTGTTCTCAAGATCATTTTGAAACTTTCTCCGATCTTAGCGAAGATTGTGCTTCATATGGAGACATCGAGTACGTTGAGGCATCACTTCCACAATCGATCCGATCCCTTCTTGAGGAGTTCTCCGGTGAACTCACTCACATCAATCCGCTCTTTGACTTCGAAGCCGATCTGGGAGAGACTGAAAGTCTCATTGATAATGATCGTTCACTCACTTCTTATCCCAGCAGTCCAATAGAGAATGTTGATCACTTTGTTCCCGAAACATTCAAAGCTACTTTCACCAATCCTCTATTTGAATTCGACTCAATTCATTTCAATTTCTGAGAATCCACTCTTTGATACTCAGATCGAGGATAGTGATGAGCCCACAATGGAACAAGAGTTCACAAATTCACATCATGTGAATGATTCTCTTCATGAGGAGTTCGCACGGTGAACTCTCTCATATATATGGAGTATGATTGTTTGGATGGCAAAAATCATGATCGGGGGGAGAGAATCTCAATTTGCATATTTATGACAAATCCTCCCACCCTCCCAACCGAGATGCCTTCCAACCCAAAGAGCTCAACCAACAAAATCCAAATAAGTGCAACTGCACTTAATCCCGAGGAAGAAGATCTAGTTATGATTGTTATCATGATTTTCCTTCTTTTCTTCACCTACCTGGTGACTTCCTCTCTTCTTCACTCGTTCGGGAGTGAGGACACTATCTTTGACCCCGGCATTTTCAGTTATCATTTGTGAGCGGTGCATGCGTATATATCTCATCGGTGTGGAACTTTCATGTGCTTCAAATGTTTGTCCAAACATCTTGAATAAAAGTCCGATGGAGATTGTTTTCCACTTTGCTTCCCCATGAACCAATTAATGCGGGGTCGAGTCAAGCTAGCGACTAGGAAATCAAAACAAGTAGCACACACATATGGGTTTTCACCCATATTTCTCACTTCTTTCTATTTTCTACCACCCTAGTGTGGGGGGGTTGCCCCACATGTTATATATATATAAGTTTCAAAAACTTCTTTCTAAATAATGGCCGTAATATTTCCCTTTTACGTTCTTTGTTTCGGCATAACGCCGGTACTTTGAATATTGAGGGCAATATTCATTCTAGTGTGGGGGGGAATTCTCACGAATTTTATCATATATTATCTACCCAATTCCCCCGTTTTTGGCCAAAATTTTTTTTTGGAGTAAGTGTTTTACGCTTACTCATTTGGTTATCAGTCCGCCATGTTTGATAAACTAAAGGATTGGCTAATCCAGGAGCAAACGGCTCTTGGTAAATATTTCTCAAATCCGTTTATATGGCTTGCAATTTGCCCAAAATTGTATGGTTCCTCAACTCCCCATCATCCTCAAAAGATAATGAGTTGGCTAGCCCGCAAGGTTATGGCTTGTGGTAAAGGCCGTGGAAAATCCATAATTGGTATTCAGCTCACCAAAGATAATTCCGATAATTTATCTAAGAGTTGGCTAGTCCGAAGGTACGCTTCCGTAAAGACAAAATCAAATCCGTTGAAAGTTGGTGGTTTGCTCAAAATCACATGGTTATCGGTGTACCATGGTTCTTACTTGAACTGAAACATTTGGCTACTCCGGAAGTAATGGCTTTTGGTAAAGAGTTTTTCAAATCCATTAAAGTTCTAAAACATTGCTAGGGACTAGCAATATCTTAGTATGGGGGATTGATGAGTGTCTAAATACTCATCATTTTGTACAATCTAGACTCAAAATCATCGAAAACACTTTCGAAAACACATCAAAATGATCAAAAAAATATCACAAATCAGTGTTTTATGTGTTTTAAATGCAAAAGATCAAAATCGATGAAAAACATATCAAATTTGCAAAATTGCAGCTTTTAGTCCCCAAGTTTCAAAAATTGTCAAAAGCAGTCCTAGTAAATCAAAACAAAGAGAAATGTCATTTAAGGTCCATGGGATTCAAAATTTGTTAAAACAAACCCTTCAAAGTTTAAAATTTGCAAAATTACAACTTTAGTCCCTAAAGTTTGAAAAATGTCATGTTTAGTCCTTGGAATTTTCAAAAATGGCAAATATGGTCCTTATATTATTTGAGATTGTCAAAACCAACCCTTGGGCTACATTTTCTGAAGTGAGTTTGGTCCTTAACTTTGGCATAATTACAGTTTTGGTCCTTGTGTTATCTAGTTACTAAACCAAATGGACCCTAGTTATTATCTTGGCCCAATCCAATACCTATCCAACCCAATCCACAACCCGGTCCTTTAACCCATCTACCCCATCCAACCCGGTCAACTCCAAGTCAAATAAACACACCATCCCGCCCACCTTCTCCTTCACCCAACCAATCCCTGAAATCACTCACCATATCTCAACCCTCCTCCTCACTTTATCCTATCTTTGTCTCCCCACCTCAACAACAATACAAGATACATTTAATGATCCTCACCCTCATACTCAACCCCAACAGGTTAAAAAGACTTTGGCGCCAAAAGTCCATTTAAACGGTTGAGATTATTTTCAAGCCATCCAATGGCTAGGATTGGTGGGAGAGATTCAGAAGTGAGAGAAGAAGACTTTGGAATATAAAAGACAGAGAAAGGAAGCAAGTAAAAGAGTAGAATTTTAGCTTAAAATTTCTTAATGTCGTTTTTATGTCAAGTTATTATTTTCAGTGTTAGAATTGCATTATTTTGCTAAAATGTATTAAACTCAAGTGTTCAAGTGTATTTCAATTAATCTCAAGCATCAAAATCAGTTTGTGATCACAATTCACCATTCATGTCTACTGTTGAATTTTTCTATTTCAAATTCTGAGATAAAAGCTTCAACTAGCTTTATTTTCTGGTCTAATAAGCTTAAATGAGCTTGTGAAAGCATTGTACAAGCTCAAATTCAAGTTTCCATTCATTTTGAATCCGGGTCAACAAAAGTCAACTGGGTGAGCAAATGGCTATGGAAATGGTTAGGGGTTGATGCAGCAATTCAAATGGGTTGATTTAGGTTCCTGTGGGTTGAAACTTAGGGTAGTAGTTCTCTGGTTCTTGGATTCAAGCCATAGTGGCTATTGGACATCTTGTAAGTTGTCATTTAGTTTAAGAGCATAATCTGTTTTACTGTCAAAACCAGTGCAATTCTTGTTCAATTAGTTGTATTTAAGTTAAATTAGCTTAGTTTGAACATTATTGACAGTTGGATCATTGTTTGGATCATATTTGAGTCATAATCAATAGTTACAAGGGTGTTTGGATTTACTGATCCATCTGTCTTAATGGTCTATTCAATGGTTAAGTTCTGTAGGATCATGTTTAATAAGTTTGTTTGAGTTCATCTGAGTCAAAATTTTGAGTATATATAAGCACAAAGTCAAACTTGTGCCTTAATCCATCTTACTGTCCACTGTTGTGGATTTAGGATTGCAAAACTTGTGATTTGTGTTTAAAAGTCTCAAACAAAGCTTGCATTACACTTATTATATCATATAACATCTATCTCAGTCTTAAAATTGGATCCAAAGTTGGGATAAGTCAACTGTCCATGTTTTTTTATCAAAAGTCAAATATTGAAAATCTCAGTTTTGGCTACTCTAAGGTGATTTTTATTGGGCTCATTTTTGAGTCAAATTCTATAAAACTTGTGGTTTTGAAAAGCTCTCTTGGTCTATTTTATTATTACCAATTTTCTAGATTTTTTCAAATTTTCTTTAAGCTCTTAAAGAGCTTGTGATTATGGTGTCAGTGCCCCTGTGCAATGCACATTTACTGCAGAGCTTATGGAGTTTTTGCAGAGCTTATGTAGAGTTCATTTGGGCTCTCCTAAGTCTGGTTTTTGGTTTGCATGTTCTCACCTAGGTCTACTTTAGTTCCCTATAATTTGTTCTCCATTTCCAAATTATTCTTGTGCTTATTCTCTTGTCCAAACATGCTACCCTTTACTTGTTTTAAGCCAAAATTTCATTATATCAAATGCAGGTGAGCTTGCAATCAGAGGGTTTAGCTTGTTTTTTCTCATTTCATTTTGGTTATTTTAGCTTATAGTAGCTTCATTTCAGTTTGGTACCTTTTGGTGTGGTTTTAGCTTATCAAAGTGCTTATTTTTAAGCACTTTCCATATCAGTTGCTTATTTCTCCACATATGCACCTGTTTTTCTATTTTTCCTTTATTCCTTATATCATTTTAGACTTTTCCTGCAATTTTCAGATTTTTCTAAGTTGTTTTGCTATTTTTCTTAATTTAAATTAGTTTTTAAGCATTTTTAAATAGCTTTTAATACAAAAAATTCAGAAAAGGTTCAAAAAAATAAGTTTTCATTTTTCTTAGGCTTAGATAAATATAAAAAGTAAAAAAAGTAATTTTCCATATTTTTCATAGTTCATTTTGTAATTTTTAGTAATTTAATTAGTTTTTAATAGTTTAAAATCCATAGAAAATAGAAAAATAGTCATAAAAATACAAAAATAGTTTTGAAAAGTCTATTTTGATATTTTAGGTTTTTCCAAGTCTTAATCTTATTTTTCTAGCCTAATTTCCTATTTTCTTGTATTTTAGGTAATTAATTAATAGTTAAAAATAGTTTTTAATTAGATAATTAGTTATAAAAATAATTTTCTTTTTCTATAAATTTTCTTTTATCATTAGGATTGTAAAAATGTATTTTTCATATCTGTAGGTATTTTCCTTCTTTATTTTCACGTTTTATTTTGTACGTTACGTAGTTTTTAATTTAAACGTACGTTTTAGGTTTTAAACGTTCATCACTTTAAATATAGTGATAGCGTTTATTTAATATCTTTTATCTTTTTAATTTTCTTAATTTGTATTTAAGTCACTTTAATTTATAAACCTTTTTCAGTAGTGTAATTATCTTATCCAAATCCTTTCTGATCACTATCCTTAGTGATCATTCTATCGTCTGATCAAGTGTTTTACACACCATTGAGTCTCCGTGGGACTTAACGACCCGGGAATTCACTGTATTCTCCTGGACTTCATTGTATTTGTGTTAATGCGAGCAGTTTTAAGTCTGTTACGGTCAGCCATTCACAAGTGGCCGGCTTGTGTGATTAGACTTGACGGTTCAGCGCGGATCAATTAAGCTAGAAGCTGGGATCTTAGCTATGGGTTTGAGTGATGAGCGGTTATGTGGATCTATGGCTCTAGTCATCTTAGTTCTGCTTGATTATGTTGACATTATTTAGACTCGGATTATGCTTATTTATGTCTTGGATTTATTCCTTCTTCTTTTGATGAACTTATGTAACGTTTAAGCCGTGTTGGCTGGATTTCCTTTGGTTATTTATTTAAGACTTCCGCTGCTTTGTTATGTTCATTATGTATGCTTTGATATGACACCATTTTATAATACCTCTACCCTTGTCGGGTTGGGGTGTTACACTCTGTGTCTCCAAGCCATGGCATCAGGAATGGCTCTCCGGTATATCAGGAAAAACTTCTCTTTCCAATGCTCAACCCGGAGAGGACCTCATGAAAACATTTGTAATACTTTTTCCCCATCCTGTTTTCGAAAGAAAACTATTTCCTCTGCTTACACAACCTATAGAATGCTCGGAACAAAGAAACCCTAGGCTGGACGTCTAAACTATAACATCGTATTTCGAAAAGGGTAACACGATTTAACCCTAATGGAACTAATTGGGAGAAGTAAACTTTAAAATATTTGATAACTACCAACAAGAATGTGGAAAAAGGGATCCTAACTCATCCATGGTTTAATTGTTGTGGATAAACCCCTATTTTATTTTTCGGAAGGTTGTCCATTGTGAGGTCAGCCGGTGGCAGTTGAGGGTTTAATCCGGACGGTATACCATACTCGACAACTATGTCATCCAGTGCTTTTTGTGTCAACTTAGAAGTATATATGTGCATATGAAACTTCGGTACTACC
This sequence comes from Chrysanthemum makinoi, assembly GCA_910596185.1. Classification (NCBI taxonomy): domain Eukaryota; kingdom Viridiplantae; phylum Streptophyta; class Magnoliopsida; order Asterales; family Asteraceae; genus Chrysanthemum; species Chrysanthemum makinoi. The sequence continues at coordinate 160,233,494 of OU343219.1, forward strand.
GAAGGTTTGGGCCGAGGGGCGGCCATTTCTCCGGGTACACTTCCGACCATATCTAAAAGATTCCGAAGAGAAATTGTACAAGTAATTATAGAGGAGAAATGAAATGAACCTTAAGGAGGAGAGCAAAGAAAAAACGTTCGGCATGAGAAAACAGATTCACTAGAGATGTAAAAAATGAGAGGTAAAGCGACATATATACTAATTAACCTAGAAGAATGCGAAACGTCGCGTCAGTCAGTAAATTGTTGATGTGGCTTGATCTAGGCAGTCCATGTTCTACGGTAAAAGATCTAAACATCTTTACAAAGCCTGGCGAGAACACAGGCCCACTGGGCCTGACTAGGCCCAACATGCTAAACAACAGTAACGTCACTAAAATAACCCAGCCGAAGAGATCTGTAGAACATTAAAATTATCTCTAAGTATTACATCACCTATCTTCATCCGGTAATATAATACTGGGGGGCGAACATCTTTGGCGTATGTGTCCGGACGGTACGATCCGAACCGACCTATCCGGACGATACACACTTGACCGAATACCACAAAACCATATCCCCTCTTTTATCCAGCCAAACCTATGGCCCTCTGGGTAAAACCCAAAGTCGCGACGGCGCGACCATTCCAAGTTTTAGTAAATTGTGTCACGCGTGATTTGACACCTATAGCGTAGGGTAGGACTAGGTCTGCTAAGCTTATTCTCAAGGTTGTACAGGTATCGAGGTTGGGGTAGTATAAATACCCCAACCCATTTATTGTTTTCATTAACTAATACTTGAAACTTTCACTCATATTTATTAATATATCTCTCGGACTAGCTTATTTTCACGTGGGAGCTTGGTCTCGGGATAACACCCGAAGCGAGGCTAACGCGTGTTTGCACATTGTGCAGGTCTGTTCGAATAGTTCGCTTCGCTTAAACATTAGTACAGTGTTTAAACTCTTAAGGAGTGTTTGAATCACCTGTATTATCTTATGAAAAGTATAGGGAAACTTATTAGAAGTATAGGGACCAAATTGTACAATTATTTGATTAGTAAATAGAACTAGTTTAAATTTTGGCACATATATTTTTCACTCACAGTGTGTAAAATATTTGGGGCTTTAACTCATCAGGTATCTTCCCCCTTTTTTATTGCTACTGTAGTAATTAATTGATTTATCCTTTTTTATTTCTGTGTTAGTTTCTGGTATTAAATTAATAAGATGATTAATTTGAGCCTTAAATATGAGTTAGGGTTATCAAAGTACTTGCCAGTTATTATAAAGTCGAATGATTATGAAGAATAGTTGATAAGAAAATGACTCAAAAATTAAATTTGATTTTTAAGAAGCGTAGATTAAAGAAATTCTAGACTCGCTCTGCTCGACATTTTCCAAGTGTTGTATTAAGTTTAGTTTATCTTGAATTGATTCTAAAGCGAAATCGTATAATAATAATAATAGGGAGTGTATAATAGTTTTAAACGTGTAACACAAATAATGTATTAATGTTTAGGTCAAAGAGTTGCTCACATAAGTCGTGCGGCCGGCGTGTTATTTGATTAGGTAAGGAGTGTAAAGAGTTGTTTATGAATTGATATACTAAGGATTCAGGTAAGGATGAAATACGTATAATTAGTTGATTAGTGATTATACTTTAACATATATATATTTTTCACTCGGCTAGTAGTAAAGGTTGTTGCAAGTTAGATACATTTTGAACAAATTATGACTTGTTTTTACGCATTAGTATCGGAACACTTTGATATCTGTTAGGATGATATGGTGTTTTAGTGTACTTTTTAAAGCTGTAATTTTTCTTTATTATTGTTGGCTGTTTTGGGAATTCAAGGTTATACAAGTGATCATTTGTTAAACAGTTTTGTTGTGACTGGTATGAAGTTGATTATTTCACCCTGAAAATGCAAGTTAATTGTAACCAAAAGTTATTTATTCAAACTCTGGAAACTGATTGATTACTTTGACCATGGGGTAGATGAGCAACTCAAGCAAACTGGACTCTTACTTTACCTTTGAATGCATGGGGATTGGGGAGAATTACAAAATGTCAGTTCATCCAAGCACGTGTCGAATATAAAGTTTAATGAATATAAAGAAATGGTAATTAACAAATGGATAATAGTTTCTCACATTCTCAAAGTCTATTTACTGCGCTTGACACCTTATCTGTTTGTATTATAAGGCTTATTCTGTGTGTACCAAAGACAGTTTAACTTGAAATTTTTGCAGCATTTGTTTAGTATTGTTCCAACAAGACTACCCTGAGATGGAAGCTAAAACTAAACGTTTGTCTAAAGCTAAACATTTGTCTTCGGATAGAATCAGCAACCTTCCTCCAACCATAATAGAAACCATCTTATGTCTTGTACCGATCAAAGATGCAGTGAGGACGAGCATCCTCTCAAAACAATGGAGATATAGCTGGGTCAAAATTCCTAATCTTGTGTTTGATGCACCTTATTTGCCCAATGAAAATGACAAGTGTAGATTTTTCTGTGCTATACACCAAGTTCTGCTACTGCACGATGGTCCGATACTCGAGTTCGCCCTTAACATGGATGGTGCAGATAAAACCTGTGTTGCAATTGACCAAATGATACTCCATTTATCGAGGAAAAATACTGTCAAAAAACTAAAGCTTTCTGAATATTGGGATGTGATGGATCAATATAGTGTACCATTATCTATCTTCATGTTCCATCAGTTAACAGACCTATATCTCAAAAAATGTAATTTTTTATTCAAACCAACATTGATCAGTGGATTCCGTAGCCTTACAAATTTATCATTGATCCGTACAAGATTCTATAAATCAACACTTCTACCTTTTTTATCGAGTTGTCCTCTACTTAAACGCTTGACTCTGGTAAGTTCCAACGACAATATGCGTTCTCATTGGCTTTCATAACTTATATTAATATCGGAAGCTGTTGCAGATATTTATATATGATCACGTTGATGAGAGGGATGATTCCACCTACATTGATCTACTGAAGAGTATACCCGTGATTGAACATCTGTCTGTTAATCCTGAAATCTGTGAGGTAATATTATCCACATGGTATACAATTGATTCAACTTGGTAAAATCTGTGCCTGTTAATTTTTTGCTTTGTCTATGTTTCAAGTCTTTTGGTCACGACATAGTACAAGGAGAACTTCCAAATGCATTAGTGCAGCATCTCAAATACTTTTGTTTAGATGGGTCGGCGTTCCTTAACAAATATCAATTAGATTTAATATTTCTTCAAGTGAAAAGCTCCCCAGGCCTGGAGAAAATTAATATAGAGGTAAGTAGCAAATATCTGTAATGTATTATTTTTTGTTTCGTTTCATCTCAAAATACCCCAACAGAAGTAATACCAATGCTTCCTATAGATGAGTGAGGATCCTGAATCAGATGAAGATGCGCTTGATTCGCTAAGCTTAGTTACATTGGAAGATGATTATTCAGACACGTCATTGAATAATTTGAAGGAATTGAAGATTCAAAACTTCGTCAACTTTATGAATGAGTTGGATTTTGTGAAATTTATATTGACCAAGTCACCTGTGCTGAAGAAGGTGTTGATAATACTCAACAATGAAGTCACTAAGGATGAAGGGCCGGAGATATGTAACATTCTATTGGACTCTCCACGTGCATCACCCATCGTAGACATCATTATTGAGCTTCCTCAAATAGTAGAAGAAGATTAAACTTTTAATTCCCGTCTTCTGAATGCAAGACTCTGAATAGCTTTTGTGAACTGATCATTATAATCCACTAGTGTTGAATTACTGTTTTTTTTTATCTTTGGAGTAATTTCTCTGTTTAATCTAGTACTTTTTCAGTTGCAAGTGTCCTGCAATATTAGTTACTTGGATTTATATACATTTTGGTGTTGCAGTGGCTACTGTTTCAATCAGATGCCGAAACAAAATATGTGGTGTCATTTATCCTGTTTTTTCCTACTGTAAAGCCCCCGTATAGGTAAACATAATGTTGACGTGACAGCTTGGATGTAGAAGGTGACGGTGCTAAGTGAATGGGTGAACTATGTATGTTATGCTCATTTGAACAAGTAAATGGATTGTTTGGTTCATGATCGTTTAATGGAGTTGCCTATCATGTCAAGTAAGATCGCTGTTATATATATTCATTGCCATACTTACGGAAGCCAGCGATACATTTCATACAGCAGGACTTCAATATTACTGTATTTAGTTCTTTTTTTTTTGCCTTTCAAAAAAAAAAAAAAAAAATTACTGTATTTAGGAGGCTGTGAAAAGAACACCTACATGTTGTTTTTTGTCTTTTCTATTTTTAGTCGGTAGATAAGTTTTATCATGTCACGACTTTACTCTATGGGAATATCTAACCAATGCCCTAAGGGCATTGGTTAAAATTTGTCCTTTTGTGGTTTATAATAATTATTTATGTGGGTCCTCCGTCCAAATATGTAATTATGTGTTAACTATAAGGACTATTTGTGTAAGTAAAAATCACAAGAGACAAATCTTAACCAATGCCCTTAGGGCATTGGTTAGACATTCCCTTACTCTATTTAGCTACCAGTCATACTACTTTCAAAATCTAATTTTTGCACCAAATTTTCAAAACTCATTTTAACTTGTTGGACCAAATTATTAACATACCAAATTAATGTTTTACTTTAATCCTGGCATCAAAAATTTACCCAACCCTTTGGAGTAATTGTTTCAAAAGTTATTTATTTATTTTTTTTCAGTAAACTTAACACAAAATACTATAAAGTTTGGGAAAAGAAAAAGGTCATGTTTTACGAAAAGTTTAGCTAAGTTTTTGGTAAATACATTAGAGCGGACGATGTGGTCTACTCACCACTTTGACGTGGCATGTTCGCCACCATTCGCCTCCGTACTGCTTTGGCTAGCCACCATTCGCCATTTCACACCTTCTCGCCTAGACGGCAAAACAAACCACTGACAAAAGAACGTTTGGGTGGGTCCCATTTTTCAATTCAAACGGTTTTTTTTTTTTTTTTTTTTTTTTATAAATTTATAACTTAACTCACTTCATTTAAACATTATAAATATCATAACACTTGCACACTATTTTTCTCACACAATTCTAAACCAAAAACTACCATTGCTCTCTATATCTCAACATACAAAAAAAAAAGTCTCAAAATCCAAACGAGAGCGAATATTTTACGAATTTTCTTATCTCAAACCAACAACAATACGAGAGTTTTTCAAACCCGTCTACCCCATCGTCACAAAACTCTAACTCCTCGTCGCCACAAATTCCTCCATATAGTATGCAATAGAATCCAGAGGCAATTTACCATAATCAACAGGCGGATATGTGGGTGTGCACAATGAACAATGAACAGGGCCCATCATTATTAGGGGCACCAAAAAACCAAAAAAACTTAGTACTGAATATATGTTAGCTGTAGGCCCAAGTTTTATCCAAGAGTCCATCACAAATTAGTATCGTCATAGTCCTATTTTTTCTCTTATTCCAGCTATATAAATTAAAGTCTCACTTCTTTTTATATTACAAATCGTGGATATCAATTGTTTTTGGGACAATGGTCAATTCTCATTCGCAAACAAATGAATAACTTTCACCAATCACTAGGTATCTTTTTTTTTTTATTGTTATATTCTTTTATTTTATTTATTAGTTATAGATGACGATTTAAGTCTGATTGTTTATATTTAAGATCGATCATCATTCACTTGATATTTTTTTTAATTGTTTTATGCTATTTGTTTTAATTATTAGTTAGGCGATTTAAATATATTAAATATAACTAATTCTAATTGTTTAGATCTAGGATCGAAGCACACACACCTTAACTGAAAACAAGAATTATATGATCAACGCATAACCAATTACCCAATTAATAATTTTTTTTACGTGTAATGACTATAAGTTTAAAGCACTAGTCACTTACTTAATTATCTTGTCATTTTTTTCTTAGAATATTTTTCAGACAAACTATGCCTCCTAAGACTTTTAGGAAACAGAAATCCGAATATCGAAAATGTTTAGAGAGAACAACGTGAGAAGTCTCAATATGGAACTATGCATAAGTATGTTGGATTATTCGCGTTTAAGGGGCCCAATTTGCTATAGTGGAACAGGGCATCCAAAATCCACGGGACGGCTCTGATAATCAACAATATGCGTTTCAAGGAATCACAAATTACCCGCAACAACGATTTCTGTCACCACAGTTTTTTAACCCGTCACAACCTTCACAGTTTCCTCAATCTCAACCACAACAACACTTTGAATCACAACCATCAGAGTCAAAATTAAAGTATCACAAGTCCGTGAACCGCCCAAATCGCGAGGAAAAAAGTTTCCAAAAAATCAAAAAATATCGTGAATTTGGACGCGGACGATGGAGATGACATGGAGGAACCGATGTGTGTGACTACGAGTTGGACAAAGGAAGAAGAAAAGCTGCTAGCAGAAATTTGGGTAGAAATTTCCCAAGACAAAGATATCGGAAATGACCGTTCCGATGATTTCTTTTGGAACCAGATTATTGTCATGTTCAACAGTCAGTCTAACCGTGAGGCTCGTACCAAAAATATAGTCACGGGTAAATGGACAAGGGTTAACGGTGATTGTCAAAAATTCAACGCTATCTACAAACATTTGTAGCGTAGAAGCGGGAAAAATGACAATGATCATATCTAGAATGCAAAGACTAATTTTGAACAACGCTTTCTTTGGGAGAAAGTTCATATATGTTTCACGTGTGGGATGTTTTGAAAAGTACTCCAAATGAGATGCGGAGAAACCGATTGAAATTTCATGTCTCGAGGATATATATATTCGTCTATGACAAACGCCCTCATCTTGACGGCGCCTACAAAGCTCGAGCTTCAAAGAAATCCAAGTCGACGGATACGTCCAGCGCCGATGGGAGCTCGGGGGGAGTCAAACGCGAGTTCTTTTTTGGGACATTTATCAGATACTTATTCGCGCAAATCCAAAATTCAAATGCCCGCGTATGAGGCTAGGAGGCAGAAAGAAGCAGGGTACTTGGAGATGGAAGAGTTGAAGTTTCTCATGCTTGATCCTGACCAGACCACACCGGCAAAAGCCGCTCTCATTCGCAGGAAACAAGCACAAATCATGAAGAAACATAATCTCAACGATGAAAATGCTTAAGTTTCGTATTATTAATATGTGTTTTATGCTTTTTAATATGTGTCGTATGTTTTTTTTTCGTGTCGTTTTTTTTTCGTATCGTTATTTTCAGTTTCGTATGTTTTTAATATGTAGTATTGTATTATTAGTTTGAATGAAATGACTTTTATGTTATTTGATAAATTGAATAAAAAAAATAAAATAAGAAATGGTGGAACACAAATGAGTAAGTTGTGGTTAGTTGTGATAAAGGGTTGTAGAAGATGGTTTGTTAAAGTGACATGGCATCCCGTGGGACTCATACGAAGAGATTTATCTTCTCATCACACCTATTGCTCTTAGAGATGCTTTAAATGGTTGATTGTTTGAAAATGATCTTCTAGATAACCGTCTAGAAGTAGTATCGAACATCGATTCAAACGATATAAAAAAATCTGAAGTTAGATATTATCATATCATAAATGGTTAATAAGAAGTAGTACATTTTACTTGATAGATTTTACTAAAAATTGCGTTTTGTGTTATATTTAAATTGAATAAAAAAAAGTTGTATTGTGTTAAATTTAAATTGAATAAAAAAATCGTTGTTATCATCCCATCTTTGATCCCAATACCTATTACCCATTCTCACCCTATCATTTTCCTCGTCTCTATCCTCGTTTATTAATTTGAAAATTCCTCGTCACATACCTCTCATACCCAGGGCCGCATAGCGAGTATGGATTTTTTTGACATCCTTTATTTGAACGCATAAACGAAAAGAGCAAGATGATAACTTACTATAAAGTATAGAGCATTGATTTGCATACTCAATTTTTTTATTAAGACACTCTACTTTATACATTATATAATTGTACAATATTTATAATGTTGACTGCTTGTACAATTAAGTGTTCCAATCAAAATAAAGAGTGTAAAATCACCTCTCTAAAGTATATGAACCAAAAGGGTATAGCTTATTGATTATTAGAAGAGCAAATTCTCTAAATGCTCAAGTCACCCAAATTGTTCACCTTTTTTAGACAAAAAAACATAACCTCTCAAAATAGACAAGACGACTTGGGAGATTAGTCGTTCAAATAAAATGTCCCCCAAAAAGCAACGTGAAGCACAATCATGTGACACTTATCAACATTTTATTTGAGCGACTTGAAAAAGTATCTTACACAAAATTCGCCCAATGTACAAACTAGATGGACACTTGTCAACATTTTATTTGAGCGACTAGTCGCCCAATTCGCCATGTCTATTTTCAGAAGTCATGATTTTTTATTTTTTATTTTTTATTTTTTTTATTTTTTTATTTTTTTAATCTAGAAAAGGTGGATAATTTGGGTGACTTGAGCAGATAGAGAATTTGCTCTTATGTTTGGCAAAAATAAACATAACAATTTGCATAAGCAAAGTCGAATATTTGTTACAAATCTAGATCCTGCATAACTTTGATAGGGGTAGTGTTGTATCTCAACCTCCCTCGTGTATGTTTGGCAAAAATATTAAAATTGTAGGGTTTATTTTATTTTTATTTTTTAAATTTTTCTGCAGTGGTGCAGTGTTGTTGCTGAAAAAGATTAAAATCAGTTAAATTGTGAAAAATAATCTCCATAATCTTTTAAAAGCTAGTTTTGAGAACTTAATTTTTAGGAAGTTATTTTTCTAAAATACTTCACAATCTTTAGTTTGCTAAACAAAGATTATTTTTTGACCAAAGCTTATTTTCAAAAAATAATCTTAAGCTTCCATAATCTCTCGCGCCAAACATACTCGAGATACATCGTGAACGTCACTATTGAGACCAATAACATGTGAAAGACGGTATTAAGAGTTACTTTACTTATTTTTTTTACCAAAAGTGTGCTTAATTGCTTATTATAAAGTATAGGGACCAAAAGTGGTATAGCTTATTGTAAAGTATAAAGACCAAAAGTGGTATATGTGAGAAGTGATAAAGCCAGTTTTCACAAGGATATTTTTCACTGTCACAGTGTAAAAAGTTAGGGTTGTTTTGATACTCCAACTCAGGTATGCCTCATGTTCCTTTTTAACAGCATAATGTTTTATTTGTTTCGATTTGTATATATCGTGTTCTTCATATGCTTATTTAAGGTAGTGCCTGATTGAAACATTTAGCAATTTTGAGTGTTTGGGTAAAACTGCTTATGTTATTAATAATCAAAATTAATCAATTGACTTTGATAAATATGTGCTTCTTGTAGTTACTATTTAGTAGATTATTACTACTATCAATAACTACCCCGTTATTTGATTATTGATCCATGAAATATAAGTTAATCGTGACACTGGAAGCTACTTTGTGGTTATTGCTTCGTTAATACTCGTTATAACCTATGTCATAACTTATGTCAAATAAAACAAGTCGAATGAATATGAATAACTTGGAATTCCAAATTTCCAATAAGAAAACATAGCCACACTAAACTATCAACCTTTTCTTTATATTAAGGGATTTTTTAATTTTTTTACTTTACAAGTGTTTTCGTCAGCTCATTTTTCACATTATCTAGTTCTTGCAGAGTATTTAGTATTGGTCCTACAAGAATACCGATGAAAGGTAAAGCTAAACGTGTGTCTCAAGCTAAACGTGCGTCTTTGGATAGAATCAGCACCCTTCCGTCAACTATCATTGAAAACATCATATGTCTAGTACCGATTAAAGACGCTGTGAGGACAAGTATCCTATCAAAGGAATGGAGATACATTTGGACCAGAATTCCTAAACTTGTGTTTAATAAAGACTTAATGGAATTAACTAGAATTCCTAAACTTTTGTTTAATAAAAAGAAAGACAAACATGTAGATGCATATTTCTACACCCAAAAAACTATTGATGATTTGTTCTATGCTATTCACCAAGTTTTGTTACTGCACCAAGGTCCAATCTTTGAGTTCACCCTTTCAATGTGTGCAAATAACACCCGTGCTTCTGAAATTGACCGGATAGTACTTCATTTGGCAAGGAACAACAGTAATACTATAAAGAAATTTACACTTGACAACCGTTCATATAAGTTACCCTTATCTATCTTCTCCTTCCATCAGTTAACGGACCTATATATCAGTGTTTGTAGTTTTGACTATGATCCAACATTCAACGTATTTAGTAGCCTTACAAGTTTATACTTGCAAAGTAAAATTATATCTAAGAAGGCACTTCTACATCTCTTATCCAATGCTCCATTACTTAAAAGCCTCAAGCTCGTAAGTTGTTACTAACTTACCACAATATTGATCCTCATGGGCCTTTATAACTTATCTGAGTATTTTAAGCTGCTGCAGATACCAGGTATTGAAGGATGTGATGGAGATCTCACAATTGTTGAGCTATTCAAGTGTTTACCTATGATTGAACATCTGGATATCATATGCTGCGCCATTAAGGTAACATTATCCACATGATATATAACTGATTAAACTTGGCAAAAAGTTTGGGATTGTTAAACCTTGTTTTGGCTGTGGTTCAAGTGTTCTCAAGACAGTGTACCACAAGTGCTTCCAACTGCATCAGTCCACCTCAAATCCTTCTTCATGTCTGATATGTGTTTCTTTGACAACTACGTGTTACAATTACTTGGTCTTGTGATCAGAAGCTCCCCAAATCTGGAGAAGATTAAGCTAGATGTAAATATCATGATTCCTTTCCTTCCGTTTTTTGTTCTTTCAATTCTGATGCCAAAATATACTTACACAACATATGCCAACAATTACTGTAGATGTACCAATTTCCCAGAGGCTGTGAGATAAAGCTAGTTGCACTAGAAGATTATTCAGATATTTGGTTGGAGCATTTGAAGGAATTGGAGATTGTAGATTTTTTGTATGTGGAGGGCGAGCTGGAGTTTGTGAAGCTTATCTTGGCCAAGTCACCCGTGCTCAAGAAGGTCATCATAAGGCTAAGCCATTATTTTAGTAATAGTGACGAGTTGAAGATGTTAAGAAATCGCATACGCTCCCCACGCATATCACCTTTTGTGGAAATCATTGTTCAGCATGGTCGTTAGTTAAATGGGAATTTGAATATATGCCGTACAAGTGCAGTTGGCTTCAAATCACTTTAGACCACTTAATGAATTCTGGAGTACGAGGTATGGATTATAATTATGTATTAATGTTGGTTGCAAATGTGTTTTTCTGTAATGTCTCTGTCATAATTTTAAAAGATTTTTCACTTATTGGCTTTAACAGAGTTAGGGTACTCAAAATGTTATCTTATGTTTAGTATTGCGCTATAAATATTGTATTGTACTCCGTATCTCTTTAGCTTTAATGTTGCAGTGGTTATTGTTTCAAGAGTTAATTACCAAACTAAGCCCAAAAAAAATCCTTGGTCCAAGACTTGGTCAATTTTTCCTTCATTTTCCGTCATGATTAACTGCTCAATTGTTCAACTTCACTCTTTTTATGACATGTGTCTAATGCAACTATGCAAGTACAAAGAAGATATTTTATTGTTTTATTTTTAAATTACAAATATGCCTTTATCTTCATATTTTCTTTCTCTCTCTCTCTTAATTACACTCACCTAACTCCCACCCAACTAATTCACTGGTCCACCACAATCATTACAGGTTGACCACCACTACTCGACCATCATTGCTCAACTGCTCGACCATCATTTGATCCTATATCAACAGCAGTTACAACCCATTTTCCATATAAAAAAAGAAAAAATAATATTAATGTAAGGCTCCAAAAAGCCTATAAAATTTGTTAAACGTAACTTTTTCAACCTATAATTTGTTCTTGATCACCCTCTTCGAGATCCACACACGAACATGTATGTACACTCATCCTTTTAATTTTTATGTTCTTACTTTACTAAAACGGAGCAACACATTTTTTTGTTAATTGTTACAAAGTTATGCATCAATGGGTTGTACTATACGCTTTTTGAGTTGTACCTTTGTTAACAAAAAAGGATTAGATATGGACCGGTAAAAATGGATATAGAATGTACAAAGGTAACCCAACTCAAAATTAATATGGTCTTTTGCATCTTTGACAAAACCAATGGTCAAAGATATTTGTTCCAAAGGATGTTTTCTCGGCTTAGTTTGGTAATTAACTCTTGTTTCAATTGGCTATAGTTGTGTCTTCTGTAAATTATTTAAGAGTTAAAAGTACGTTGGTTTGTAACATTATAACAAATAGAGAATAATACAAAGAATAAATTGTATTTTCGTTTTGTTTGTTTAGTAAGGAAAGCGATTTCAGTACTTAATTTTTGAAACAAATTGTTAGAATGATCGATTTGTTGAGCGTGCCCAAAAAAGTGAACATTTCAAAGAGGTGGTCGGTTAAAGGGTGTAAATGAGTTGAATTGAGTCAAATTTTGGCAGAACTCGACTCGACGATATTATGTTTGGTTTGAGCTCGGCTTGACAGCTTGCGAAAGAGTCATGAGGAAGCTCGATCCGAGCTCGAAAAAGATTTGTATTTGGCTCGCAAAGCTTGAGACGTTCATGAATAAGTATTTACACTTATTGTATTAACATAAGCCCTTAAAATATACATAATCTTTACTACATACCAAGTTTATAGGCGAATGTTGTTTAACGATTTTTTTGATTTTACGTTTTTTCTTACGAATATTGTTTAAAGATTTTTTATAATGGATGATAGTTTCTAAAATATTGTATTTGTGCTGTGGGACTGTGAAAAATTAATAAGTCATATTATTATTATGCAAATTTAAAAATGTAATATCATAATTTAATGTGTAATTAATGTATTTTTAAATTCATTTTAATAATTACTAATAATAAAAGGTGCGCTAAGTTAATTTTTTAAGACTTCTAGAGATTGAAAGCAACATATATATATTATAAGTAGAGATAAAGAGAAAATGATCGAACTTTAGTTTTGCTTAAAAATAATGCGTAATTTTGTTTGACTAAAATAACCCTACTTATAAAATGCAATACAATCTATTAATCATTTAGAGTTAACTACATAAATAATCCTTGTGGTTTGCCGGGTTTTACGAATTCAGTTCATTTTTCAATTTCATTCTACGGAGTCCAGGTTAAATCGTGGCGGTTTTGATGCGATTACGTATCCAATCCATTTTGCCCAAATCTGTTAGTTTTTGCTGTTAAGTCGAATGATATGACAAAAATACCCTCATTTTCATATTTTTTTTAATTTACAGTTAACTACATAAATGGTTCCTGTGGTTTGTCGGGTTATACGTTTTCATCCGTTTTTATACATTTTCATATTGTCACCGTGTTTATACGTTGTCTTTTATCGCTTTCATTTTCATATCGCTTTATCTGCTTTTATACATTTTAGTTCGCTTTTGCGTTTGTCCATTTTTATCCAGATGAAACTGTATAAAAACGGATGAAAATCTATAAAAACGAATAAAAACGTACAAAAACATATGGAAACGTATAAAAATGTAGAAAACTGGATGAAAACGTATAAAACGGACAAAACATATGAAAACGTATAAAATCGGACGAAAACGTATAAAAATGTAAAAAACGTATAAAAACGTAGAAAACATGATGAAAACGTATAAAAACGGACGGAAACATATAAAAATGGACGAAAACTTATGAAAACGTAAAAAAAGTAAGAAAACATATAAAATTTATGAAAACATATAAAAATGTACAAAACGTATGAAAATGTAAGAAAACATGTAAAAACGTAGAAAACCGGATGAAAACGTATAAAACGAACGAAAACTTATGAAAACGTATAAAAACATACGAAAGCGTATAAAAACGTAAGAAAACTTATGAAAACATAGAAAACCGGATGAAAATGTATAACAACAGACGAAAACGTATAAAAACAGATGAAAACTTATGAGAATCTAAGAAAACGTATAAAAATGGACGAAAACGTACAAAAACATAAGAAAACGGACGAAAATGAATAAAAACGGACGAAAACGTGTAAAAGTAAACGAAAACTTAAAAAACTTATGAAAACATATAAAAATGTACAAAACATATGAAAATGTAAGAAAACGTACAAAAGCGTAGAAAACCAGATGAAAATGTATTAAACGGACGGAAACTTATGAAAATGTATAAAAACGGACGAAAACGCATAAAAACGTAAGAAAATGTAAAAAACGTGTAAAACGGACGAAAACCTAAGAAAACGTAAGAAAATTGACGAAAACGAATAAAAACGGTAAAATAAAACGATAAACACTAATTTAAAACATATGAAAACATAAAAAACGAACGAAAACGTATAAAAACGGATGAAAACGTATAACCCGACAAACCACAAGGACCAATAATTATGTAGTTAAAACAAATTAAAAGACAAATGTATCCTTACTTTAAACAGTCAAACTAACAGAGTTAAGCAAATTGGCCTGGATTCGAGACAAGTCAAAACCATTGTGACTGGACCCGTAACAAAATTGAAAAATAGACTGAATTTCTAAAACCCAGCAAACCACATGGATCATTTATGTAGTTAACTCAATCGTTTAAATACTTAGTTACAATTTAATCAAAAGGGTAAATTGTAAAAATGGTCCCTAAAGTATCACGAATACGCAAAGATCAGACCGAGACGATTTTTGTTGCAAAAACAACATTAAATTTTTCATTTTTTGCAAACAGCCACTGAGAGCTAACTTTCGCTAGTTCTCTCGTTAGGTGCCCCGTCACTGAGGGTATTATTATCATTTCATTGCTTTAGGGACAAAATTTGCAATTTAAGTTTTGTGTATTTATTTGACAGCCACAACTACCACCCTCTACCACCACACAACAACACCACCACTCTCTACCACCACACAACCACCACCGGATATATTTATTTCATAGTCAAATTCGAAATGAAAGAATACGGGGGGTAAAGAAATGAAGCTCTATGCTGGATTGAGATTTAAAAGGACATGTTTTAGCTCAACATCAGCGGATAAATTGGTGGCTATAATCATATCATGCGGACATTTTTGGAAACATCAAGTTTTTGGATGGTTTGTGGAATTTGAGTCCCGGTAACTTGATTTTGTGAAATCATGGAGTTATTTGGTATACATGTATGAAGAAAAGTGAACCTAGTATAGTTCCGTATATCCCTTACAATTGATAATGATGTCACAATCAATCAATGTACCTCATATAATGATGTTTCATCCTTTCGTTAATCAACCGACTTTCATCTCTTAAAGCAATACTAATTGTAGGATGCAACCAAGAAGCATTATTAAGCCATGAACTAACGTGTGGATGGTCGGCAGCCACCACACTTCAGATTTGATTCACAATTACCTGTTTTGAATTGCATTTGTTAATACAAATATCGTCATTAAACGTTATTTATATTTTTGATCTTTACCTAAGTTTTGTTAACGACAAAAGTAAATTTATTTTGTATAAAAGCTTAAAGCTTGTCAAGTTTAATAAATATTAAAACAAGCTTTTTCAAACAATATCTTCATCATTCAAGCATTTACATTTGTGATTAGTCATATCTTAATATGACTCTAATCATTATGTATGATAGTAGTTTTAGAATGTTTTAGGTTCTTAAAACCAAACACTACTTAAGTACTTGCATATTTCTAAAAATAGAAATACAACATATGACATCATGTGATGCATCATGGAAATCATTGGAAGATTTCATTAGATATTTTGTGTGGATTTGTACTCTTCATATCTTACACAATCTTACATAGATATGGTTGACTTTGGCAAAGATTTGATATCTTGTCGTCGACCGGCGGCACCAAAATTCACAACGGCGGAACCCTTTTAGGGTCCGGTCCGTGGATGCTTCGCGATGGTTTTGGCTATAAATAGCAAAGCCAAACCAAGTAGTTTTCATCCCTTTCTATCATACTCTCATACATATCTTCTCTCTAACCTTTCTAACTCAGTTTCATATCATATTAGTGATCTCTTTTGTAGCAAAGAAGATCAAGTCACATTCAAGCTTCAAACGAAGTTGGAAGTCTTTTTATTTAGTGTTGTATGATCTAGTGTTGATTCATACTTCATTGTTGTATTAAACCATCATAATCTTGTGAGTGTGAGTGGTTAGTATTTTAGTCCTCAAAATACATTGTGTGTGGGAGTAGTTGTACCCTTGGAAAGAACTCGACATCTAGCTTAGTGTCGGAAATAGTGTGTTTAAGTGTAAAGGTTTTCTCCCCGGTGAAAGGAGCTTGTTGACTAGTGAAGTTAAACTCTCGAGTGTGAGACTCGGGAGTGGAGTAGGGCAAGGAAAAGAGTCCTTGTAGACCGAACCACTATAAATAACTTGTTGTGGTTTGATTATTTCTTTCCTTATTTACTCTTTACATATTGCTTGCATATTTCATTAACATATCTAAGATCAATATCAATTGATCTTTCAATAAGTTTCAAAACAAAGTTTTTAATTGGTAAACTATTCAACCCCCCTTCTAGTTTTCTACAATTGGTACCAGAGCCTCGTTGCTCAAGAATTTCTAAAATAACTTGTATTTTATAAACTTGAAACGATCCATGGATTTTGAAAACTTTAAAGAAGGGCAATCTATGCAAAGACCACCACTCTTTGAAACCAATGGATTTATCTATTGGAAAAACCGTTTTGAAACATATGTAAAATCAAAAGATATAGATCTTTGGTTTATTATTGTTAAAGGGATTTTAGTTCTACAACAAAGGATATTTCTGTTGATGAACAAAAGAAATTAGTTGCTAAAAATAATGAAGCTAAAATGATGCTTTATAATGCTTTACCTAGAAAAGAATATGAAAGAATTTTTATGTGTGAAACCGCCAAAGATATTTGGGAATCTTTGATTGTTACACATCAAGGTAATTCACAAGTCAAGGATAACAAAATTGATCTTCTTGTTCAACAATATGAACAATTTGTTATCCCTGAAGATGAAACCATTGATTGTGGCTTTGCTCGCTTTAATACTATTATTACATCACTTAAAGCACTTGATGAATCTTTTCGTAGTAAGAACTTTGTCGGGAAATTTCTTAGAGCACTCCATCCCAAATGGAGAGCTAAAGTGACCGCTATTGAAGAATCAAAAGATCTCTCAAAATGTCACTAGACGAGCTAATCGGTAACGTCAAAGTACACGAAATGGTGATGGAGAAAGATTCGGAGATCATCAAAGGAAGAAGGGAGAAGATCAAATCCGTTGCTCTAAAAGCAAAGACGGAATCAAGTGATGATGACGAATCTTGCTCCGGTAGTGAAGATGAGGAATATGCCATGGCCGTTAGAGATTTTAAGAAGTTCTTTAGAAGAAGAGGAAAGTTTGTAAGACAACCTCGAAGAAAAAAGCCATTCGAAAAGATCGGGATGACAAAAAGGGTAAAGGTGAAAGAAAGTGTTTTAGATGTGGTGATGCAAGTCATCTCATAGGAGAATGTCCCAAGCCACCTAAAAGCAAAACTCAACGAGCTTTTGTAAGTGGTGCTTGGAGTGATTGTGAAGACGATGAAGAATCAAGCAAGGAAGAGATCGCTCTAATGGCACATGAGTCAAATGAGGTACTTTCCGACTCTTCTTATTCTTCTATTGATGATGACACTTTGCAAAAACAATATAATCAATTGTGTGAGCTAAGTCTAAAATTCATAACTAAAAATAAATTTTTAAAAACCAAAAAGGAATTTTGGAAAATGAAGTTTATGAGTTAAAAGAAAAAGCAAAACGACTTGAAAAGGAAAAGCAAATGACGATGATTGTAAATCATGTCAAGAGCTTAATCTTGAAATAGAAAAACTAAAGCTCACACAAGATGTTCTAATCGAAAATAATTCTAAATTTAAAAGGTTTAACAAAACATCGCTCTTGCCGATGAAATAGTTAAAATCCATAAAACACCATGAGACATGAATGGGCTAGGATTTAATGAAGTATTAATTCCAAAGAGTCAAAACAAAACGGCCGAAAGGACGAACAATTCACAAAACTGCTGCAGATAAAGACCGGACGAGGAACCAAAATAAGGGTTCCGTCCGTTGAAAAAATGGTGTCGTGGGTACTTCAAAGAGACGTAATGTTCGCATACGGACCGTCTGAATTTGTCAAAGTAACAAAGAAAACCAATGATAGTGTTAAACTAAAACCAAATTGTTACATCGAGAGTAGGACTTGCTCAAAAATGAATTTAGATCAAAAACTACTCAACAACGATATAAAACACCTTTTGCCAAACGCCTTTCCTAAGAGCAACCACAACATACAACCCAACTACCAACACAATGGTTGGAATCAAAACTTCCCTAGACCATATCAAACTCAAGATTACATGTCATGGAACTCTTACCCATCATTTCCATACATGAATCAAATAAATGGTATGTTTAACCCAAACGGACCCATGAGATATTGGGGACCAAATGCTTGAGTTATTTGCTTCTTAGGTATGCTTGAAAGTTGGATTGGAACCCGATGAATGGATAAAAGATAGTGGATGCTCACGACACATGACGGGCAACAAAAGTCTCTTCTCATCATACCAAGAGTATGACGGAGGTAATGTCACTTTGGGTAGCAATCTCAAAAGCAAAATCATTGGCAAAGGTACGATCGCTCATAACTCCCTAACTATTGAAAATGTTGCTCATGTGGATAGGTTAGGATTTAATCTACTTAGTATTAGCCAATTATGTGATAAAAAGTATAAAGTACTATTTGATGAAAATGGTAGTAAAATACTAAAAGATGGTATCACCATAGCTAAAGGAGTTAGGAAAAATAACATATATGTCATGAAAATAGATAAAACATATAATGACAAACTTTGCCTAACAACATTAGATGATAGCTCATCTCTTTGGCATAGACGCTTAGGTCACGCTAATATGAGACTTATACAAAACCTATCTTCAAAAGAGCTAGTTAGGAATTTACCAAAACTAAAATATGACCAACACTTTTGCAACGCTTGCAAAATTGGTAAACAAACCCATAGTAGTCATAAATCTAAAAATATGGTGTCCACATCTAAGTGTCTAGAATTATTGCATATGGACTTGTTTGGACCATCCGCTATAAGAAGCTATGGAGGCAACTTATACACTTTGGTCATAGTAGATGATTACTCAAGGTTTACTTGGACGTTGTTTTTGAAAACCAAAAATGAAGCTTTTGATAAATTTGAAATTCTTAGCAAGAAAATTCAAAATCAACTAGGTGTTAAATTGTGTCGATCCGAATGGATCATGGTCGTGAATTTGACAACGAAACTCAATTTGGAAACTTTTGTGATACAAATGGTATAACACATAACTTTTCCGCTCCACGAACACCTCAATCAAATGGAGTAGTAGAACGTAAAAATAGAACAATTCAAGAAATGAGTAGAACAATGCTTAATGAACAAAACATTCCTCAAAAGTTTTGGTGTAACGCCGTTGACACTTCTACATATATTTTGAATAGAGTCTTAATACGTCCTTTCTTAAACAAAACACCATATGAGCTTTATAAAGGTAAAAGCCAACTTTAGGATATTTTAGAGTCTTTGGTTGTAAATGCTTTATTCTTAATACTAAGGATTATCTCACCAAGTTTGACCCAAAGTCTTATGAAGGTGTATTTCTTGGTTATTCTCAAACTAGTAAAGCTTACATTGTCCTAAACAAAGAAACAATGATAGTCGAGGAATCGTTGAACATAACATTCGACGAAAGTCCACCTCCCTCTAAGACATCACCTTTGGTAGATGATGACTTAGTTGAAAGTCAAATGATAGAAAGTCAAGAAATAATTAATAATAACAAGGAAGATGAACCATTAAATAAAGAAATTGTCAACATCAAAGAATCTAAAAGTCATCCTTTAGAAAAGGTCATAGGACAACTTAATCAAAGAACCTTAAGGTCACAAGCCCAAAATCAAAGTAATTATTTTTGTTTTGTATCCACCATTGAACCAAAAACATAAATGAAGCAATAAAAGATGAATCATGGGTAATTGCCATGCAAGAAGAATTAAACCAATTCATTAGAAATGATGTTTGGAAATTAGTTCCAAAACCTAAAGATCAAACTATAATTGGAACAAAATGGGTTTTTCAAAATAAAATGGATGAAAATGGTATAGTATCTAGAAACAAAGCTAGGCTTGTTGCACAAGGTTATAATCAACAAGAAGGGATTGATTATGATGAAACTTATGCACCGGTAGCTAGACTAGAATCTATTAGAATATTACTTGCTTATGCATGTGCTTATGACTTTAAATTATTTCAAATGGATGTTAAAAGTGCTTTTCTTAATGGGTTTATTAACGAAGAAGTGTATGTTGCTCAACCTCCCGGTTTCACCGACTTTGAGAAACCACATCATGTCTTCAAACTCAAGAAAGCATTGTATGGTCTTAAGCAAGCACCAAAAGCTTGGTACGACGACTTAAGACTTTCCTTATTGATAACAAATATACTATGGGATTAGTAGATAATACTCTTTTACCAAGAAAAAGGAATCACATATTATCATTGTTCAAATATACGTTGATGACATTATATTCGGATCAACTTGTCAAGAGCTATGTGATGATTTCTCTAAAATCATGCACGACGAGTTTGAAATGAGTATGATGGGTGAGTTAAATTTCTTTCTAGGACTTCAAATTAAACAACTAGAAGATGGCATATTTTTTAACCAATCTAAATATATAAAAGACATGCTTAAGAAATTTGGTCTTGAAGATTCCAAACCAACTAAAACACCCATGTCCTCGGACACTAAACTCACCAAGGATGAAGAAGGTGAATCCGTAGATAACACTAAATATAGAGGAATGATTGGTAGCCTACTCTATCTTACGGCTAGTAGACCCGACATTATGTTTAGTGTTTGTCTATGTGCTCGCTTTCAAGAAAACCCAAAGGCATCACACTTAGAAGCCTTAAAAGGATTTTTAGATACATTAAGGGAACAACGTGTTTAGGATTATGGTATCCCAAAGGAACGGTTGTAGAAACCATAGTGTATGCCGACTCGGATCATGCCGGTGATTATGTCGATAGAAAAAGTACAAGTGGTATTTGCACTTTTGTTGAACATTGTCTCACCTCATGGTTTGCAAAGAAGCAAACGGCTTTAGCCATCTCAACTCTGAAGCCGAGTATGTCTCAGCCAGAAAAGCATGTCAACAAGCTCTTTGGATGAAGCAAGATCTCGTAGATTACGGAATTCATCTCAACGACATTGTGATACTTTGCGACAACAAAGGAGCCATCGATCTCAGCAAGAATCCCGTTCAACATGCTCGTACAAAGCATATTGAAATCCGTCATCACTTTCTTCGCGACAATGTTCAAAAAGGAAACATTTCAATCGAGAAAGTATCCTCCGAAGACAACATTGCCGACATCTTAACTAAGCCTCTTAAACGAGAACCTTTTAATCTTCTTAGACTTGGTTTAGGGTTAATGGAACCAAACATGTAGGATAAACATAGCCCAAAACATTAGAATAGTCAAAACAAAACAATTTTGTCTTGTATCCGCATCTGTAGCCACGCACCAAACGACAACAAGGACGGAACCAAAATTTTGGTACCGTGCGGTCCGTGGTGTCTACAGAATCAAAACTGCTACCTACAAAACATCTTCTTCCTCAAAACCCACTTTACCAAAACGTGTAAACATTAAACCAAGCTCATTATTGACACCTTCCCACTCACTAATCAATGAAGATAACATCATTGTAAGTATCCTAACTACATTTTATCTCTTAATTCGGAGTCTAGGATTCTTATTTATGCACAAAACTATCACAAATCATTACATGGGGTTTTATGTATGCTTTTATACCAAATATGAATTCAATTGGCAAAATGCATAACTAGTCATTGAAATTAGGTACTACATTATCATATTGCATAAACAAATCATGCTTCCCACTAATTAATAGATAATGAATATAAGGCCTTATTCAAATAACCAAACACCCCATGTCAAAAGTTTTGAAAAGCTTCTCACTTGTTGGAAAACAATTTTTTCATTGTTAATACAAATAGAAACGTTAAATTTTCATCACTTGCATGCTCTTGAATACTAAAGGTATTGCATAACTAATATGCATTCCCTGGGATATTCAAATGAAGCCACATTGAATTAGGAGCATTTGGGTTATCTCATGGTATTTGCCAAACACCCCACTAAAACCATTTTTGTGCATAAAACGAGTCGAGATAACCGCAACTCCAAATTGTTTTCATATAGGCACACACTAGAACCAAAACGTTAAAGTTTATTCTCATTTTAACATATTAATTCTTGTCCTTAGGAATAACCATGGTAGCCGCAAGATTCTATGATCACAAAGACACCCTTAACTACATTCCCAAACATCACAAAACCAAAGGACTTTCCAAGGAACAAGTAGAAATATTTAGGGGTCTAGAATCAAGGTATTTCCATGAGGGTAGAACCATTCACTCATCCTTCCTTGAAAATACCAATCTCCGTGAAGAACTAGCCGCCATTCAATTTGATTGTCTTCTTGACATCGATGAACCAATTTGTCCTAGGTTTGTGTTAGAATTCTATGCTAGTGTGACCGCTTTAGTGATGAAGAAGGTGATGAATTTTGTCTTAGGTTTAGAATCAATCAAAACGACTACACCATCACCTTAGCCAACTTTGCTCAAGTGCTAGGAATTCCCAACCGAGGGACTTGTGTCTACTCGGATAAATGGTCACTCACCGCTCTTGATGCAATCAATGACCGCTCTCCTCCCTACCAAACCCGTTTGGCCGATAAGGATGTTATCCGTGAACACCTATTTAACCCAAGGGGTGATACAACCCGAGTTACCCGAAAAGGAAAGGAGGTAAACCGAGATCCATATGGAATGGAGCTAAATGAACTTAAGCCCTAATTTAAGAAATGGGAGGAGCTACTTAGAGCCAACGTCATTAGCACCATAGGAAATAGGGATCACATCAACGCTTGCCTTTGTCACATGCTCTACAACTTGTCCACCCGTCAACCATTCAATTTAGCTTACTACATCGCTAGGAGAATGATTGATATTCCAACTCAAGGATCGGTTGCTCTTCCATACGGGATGCTTCTCACCCGTCTCTATAGAAACTTTGCACCAATTCCACCAAGTCCAAAAGGGATGCACCTTCACTATGAGCTCATCCCTCACATCTTTGTACCTTTGAGTGATGCACGAGTTGCTAAGACAAAAGGCAAGAGAGCAAAACCTCCAACTCCATCATCATCATCATCAAATAGCTCAGAGGATGGTCTTCCAAGCTCTCATCTTCCACCTCATGAGTATTATGCGTCTCTTCCCGAGATAGAGAATGAATCAGCTGAATTCAAGCAAACTAAGGGAATGTTCAAGTGCCTTGGTAGGATGATGAACAAGATCTACAAGAAGTTGGACAAATAAGGGTCCATTAAGGAGTGTTTGGAACAATACATTATCATTAATGTTTGATACAATTTAGTTGTTTTTATTATGTAGGATGATAATATAACTTAAAACAATGTTGTATGCTAACAATCTTATGCAGGGGATAGCACAAGTATGCTATCAAATTTTACCCATTTTCACTATAATGTGAAAATCAAAAAGCCTTGCTCAAAATCTATGCTCCACTATGTTTATACATGTGTTATTTACTTTTCCTAACTAGAAATGTTTAGTGTCACATGTTTTGAGAAAAATTTCGTGTTTCGAAAAGTCCTCGACACCTAAAACGTACTTTGTGAAGTTTTCTGGACAGCACGGATCAGACGGCACCAACGATTTGGTACCGTCCGTTATGTAAATGGTACCACTGCATCAGAAGCGGACTGACGCACCCTTTTTAGGGTTCCGTCCGTGTAAACTTTTGGTGCCGTGGATCCTCCAGGTAACTTTCTGAATTTCGACTCTTTCGTGATTCCAAATTACCATCCATTGCTTATAAATCAATCTTAACTAGTTTATACACTTATTAGAACTAGTATAATTCACTTAGGTATATAAGAAATCCATTTTCCACCAAAATTCAAAAATTTGAAAAATCCACCCAAGGAGCCTTTTGCATAAAGGAAGGAACCAAATTTTTGGTACCTTCAAATCCGTGGGTAATCTGATTGTTAGGAAATTCCACTCATTAGAACACATTTATTGCAAATCTTTTCTTCTTCACTCCATCTCTCTTGAATGGCTTGACTTGGGTGATATGACTAGCATTCAACCCACTTTCAAATCATTAGGAACCTCATCTCTTCAATGGTTTAACATCAAATCAAACACATTTCTCCATAATTTTTCACTTCTATAAATTGAGAGGTTTTACCATGATCATCCTCACACCTTCTTCATTCTTACCATTCTCTAGCAAAGAAAAACACAAGTCAAAAATGACAAAATCCTCTCCTAAACCTTGCAAGAAAACCGCTAGAATTAGCGTGAGGCCTTGTTGCTTAACCTTAGCTCCTCATTCGAGTCTTCTCCACTCACAATCTCATCTCCCATCCGAGATGATACAAGCCTTACCTTGGCCACACCTACTCAATCACACATTGTGATCACCACTCCACCACCTAAAAAAACACCAACTTCACCTCCACCGGCACCCATCCAAACATCCAAAACACCCTCACCACCTTCACCACCAAGGTCTCCAACTCTCATTCCTATGGAGTTATTTTCCACTCCACCAACTTCACCAAATCCTTTCTTGGATGACTTGCCTCCTAGGCCAAATCATCCACCACCATTGCCATCCTTTGGCACAATTGAGCGGATTGCTCATGAATCACCTCGGTCATCTTTTGACCCAAACGCCCCATTAGGGCCTAAACCTCTTCTCTTCCACCCTATTCACAAAGACATTCATGGTCCTTTGTATGGGGACCATCCACTCCCACATCAATGTCCCCTCATCTTGAGGACATTGAGGAGTGCATGTGGGATGCCAATCCCACTAGAGAGGAGATTCAAGCGAAACTCCACAACCTCCACCAATTCAAAGGCATGGTGGATTCTCACTTAAGTGAGACTATGCAAATGCAAAATGCTTTGCTTGCCTCCATCATGACCACCCCAAACATTCCCACCAACACCAACACATCTACCATTCCACCACCACAACCTCCCCAAACATACTACCCCACTAGGCATGGTTGCTCAACTTGTGAGCAAACGGCCCAAACCGTTGATAGGACCCGGGTTATGGTCCATGACTTTCAAGAAGAAATGAGGTTCATCCTCAATCACATCCTTGAGCGCCTCAACGCTCTTTCTCATCCACCATCTCATTAGGATGGTCATAGATTAGCATCTTTAAGTTTTTTTCTTTTCTTAGGATTATTTTTTTTTTCTTGTACTAAAACACATCATTGTGTTCTCTTTTCATGATTCTATTCATGAAAAATTTTAACTAATGAATGGTGTTTTCTATATTGTTGGTGCTTTTACATAGTGTTTGGAAATGCTTGTGAATGATCATTATTACTAACATTTTTTGTAGCTTTATTTTCACAATCCATGTATCTTCCCATTAAGCACCCAATTTAGGGGAGCTTTGATCAAGGGGAGATAATGGCTCGCTCATTACATTCCGCCTCTTCTTTTGTTGAGACAAAAAAGGGGAGAAAATATAGAACTTGTTTATATTTGTTATATTTGACTTTTCTGAAAAGTCAACTGCATACTTTGACTTTCTAAAAAAGTCAACATCATGCATCAACTAGTGAATACTTTGACTTTCTAAAAAAGTCAAACATCATACACTTACATTATCATTTCCTTTTCAAGTTCTAAAACTAATATTTTTATAACTCTTGCACAAACTTTGTATCTTTTATAAAAATAAAATTTATATTTTGTCCTCAACAAAAAGGGGAGATTGTTAATACAAATATCGTCATTAAACGTTATTTATATTTTTGATCTTTACCTAAGTTTTGTTAACGACAAAAGTAAATTTATTTTGTATAAAAGCTTAAAGCTTGTCAAGTTTAATAGATATTAAAACAAGCTTTTTCAAACAATATCTTCATCATTCAAGCATTTACATTTGTGATTAGTCATATCTTAATATGACTCTAATCATTATGTATGATAGTAGTTTTAGAATGTTTTAGGTTCTTAAAACCAAACACTACTTAAGTACTTGCATATTTCTAAAAATAGAAATACAACATATGACATCATGTGATGCATCATGGAAATCATTGGAAGATTTCATTAGATATTTTGTGTGGATTTGTACTCTTCATATCTTGCACAATCTTACATAGATATGGTTGACTTTGGCAAAGATCTTGATATCTTGTTGTCGACCGGCACCAAAATCCACAACGGGTGGAACCCTTTTAGGGGTCCGCGGTCCGTGGATGCTTCGATGGTTTTGCTATAAATAGCAAAGCCAAACCAAGTAGTTTTTCATCCCTTTCTATCATACTCTACATATCTTCTCTAACCTTTCTAACTCAGGTTCCATATCATATTAGTGATCTCTTTTGTAGCAAAGAAGATCAAGTCACATTCAAGCTTCAAACGAGAAGTTGGAAGTCTTGTTTGTTTAGTGTTGTATGATCTAGTGTTGATTCATACTTCATTGTTGTATTAAACCATCATAATCTTGTGAGTGTGAGTGGTTAGTATTTTAGTCCTCAAAATACATTGTGTGTGGGAGTAGTTGTACCCTTGGAAAGAACTCGACATCTAGCTTAGTGTCGAAATAGTGTGTTTAAGTGTAAAGGTTTTCTCGGCCGGTGAAAGGAGCTTGTTGACTAGTGAAGTTAAACTCTCGAGTGTGAGACTCGGGGAGTGGAGTAGGGCAAGGAAAAAGAGTCCTTGTAGACCGAACCACTATAAACAACTTGTTGTGGTTTGATCATTTCTTTCCTTATTTACTCTTTACATATTGCTTGCATATTTCATTAACATATCTAAGATCAATATCAATTGATCTTTCAATAAGTTTCAAAACAAAGTTTTTAATTGGTAAATTATTCAACCTCCCTTCTAGTTTTCTACAGCATTTGTTTAATTCATT
Source organism: Chrysanthemum makinoi (assembly GCA_910596185.1). Classification (NCBI taxonomy): domain Eukaryota; kingdom Viridiplantae; phylum Streptophyta; class Magnoliopsida; order Asterales; family Asteraceae; genus Chrysanthemum; species Chrysanthemum makinoi. The sequence continues at coordinate 160,260,621 of OU343219.1, forward strand.
TAGATGTTTGTTGTAAACATATTATAATGTTACATCCATTGGGATCTGAATATCTGATTTTTTTTGTTAATCTGATGAAAAACACATGATGATTCGTATAGATAACGACCCAAATATGCACAACAGAAAGAGAGAACAACATAAAAATCATTAAAAGGAGACCATGCCATGTATCGAGCTCTGGAAGGATGGACTCTTATGTGCTTTTGAATATGTTAAATGTCCAAGAAGACCAATTAAGTCAAAACTAAACACAAAATCCCACTCAACTCATTAAGCAAACACTCACAAAACCAAGAAGCAGGACGACAGTTATTCATCAGAACCCACTGGTTTTACAGGCGGTGACGTTATTGATGATGCTCACAAACTAAAAAACCATGGTGGTGGTCATTGGGTTCCTATTGGTTGGGATAGAATATCTGAGCTTGTTAAAACTGTGCAAATTAATGGTGAATATGAAGCACAATAGTTTGATTTTTTGGATGATGAAGATGAGCGAACGATTGCAGATTTTCCTGCGCCTTTTGGGAGCGGCCAGCTGGACCTGTATGGTGGTGCATCTTGCAATTAGTATTCTTGTTGAGCTAACACATGTCCTTTTAAATCTCAATCCAACATAGAGATTCATTTCTTTACCCCGTATTCTTTCATGAGTGATGATAGAGATGACTAACTCATATGACTAATTTTAAGCCTAATTCATTCATCACTTGACACTTGTCATATACACTTTCTCCCTCTAAATTTTCACCTTTAAGTTTGCCACATGTCTTCATATGATCTTTAGGCACACTTTTAGTCATAAAAGTTAGGCATGCATATCATTTTCCTTCTTTCATTTCAAATTTGACTATAAAATAAACATATCATGCAGTGTCTGCAAGGATAACTGGTTTTCTACTAAACCTAGTCATTAAATTGCTATTTAACTGAAGCATTAAAACAAAAGAACATATATTAATGGATACTTGGCCGGTTCCATTAGTTAACAACTCAAATTTGAATGATTATCCAAAACCTATAGCAAAGTTACAAAATGTATAAAATTAAATATAGTGGATACTTGGCCCTTGATGTTTTAATTAGATGACCACATAATTAAATTTTGCATTTCTAGGTTTTTGTTCTTGATGTTGTATTAGCATTAAGTCAAATTCAAATGCGTTTGACCTTGACTTAATGAGAGAACTAACGAAAGTTACCTCTCATTGGTCAAGTTTTGCAACAAATGAAAACTTTAATGTTGTTTTTGAAACAAAAATCGTCTCAGTGTGATCTTTGCGTATTTGTGATACTTTAGGGACCAAACTTGCAATTTACCCCAATCAAAAACTTTCTTCACTCTCACTTAAACGAATACATACACAAAAAAAATGAAAATACACACAAAAAATAATGTTGCTATACACTATCGTCACTATGCGCGGATAATCGCCTAATATAAATAAATCACATATATATCATTTAACTTAAGAGCTTGAAAATCTGGACAACAATACGAGCCGAGCCTATATAAGTTTGAGCTCGACTCGTTAAACATTTTGAACTTATCCGGGCTTGGGGCTCGACAAAGCTAGGCTCAAACAAACTTGAGTCGAGTTCAAGCTTGAGTTATTCGACAAAAACTTGTTTACAAATGACTTGATTAATTATAATGAACCGTGTACTTGATTTCACTTTAGCAAGCGGACCATTAAAATAGGGTGTTGATACTTACATCATTTTTTTATACATACACCACACTGTACAATACTGTAATGCACACTGTACAACATTATAATACACAAAAATAGTGTATGTATAAAAACATGATGTGAGTATCAACACCCATTAAAATATTATCCACGGGCATGTTATTGTAAACTTTCGGAAAACAATTTTGGTTGTTGATTCTTGTTGTGGGCTTTTGGCTATGGTTCAAAGTGTTTTTAACACGATAAAAGATAAGTATAACGAAATGAGCTTAAAGTTTAAAGGAGTCTATTTGTGTAACTATATTTAGGCTTTCTAATTTATGACATGTCAAAAACAAAATTAAATAATTTCAAAGGCCAAACTTTATTGATCCTCATTTTGTCACATTCAATATGAAAATAATGGAAAAATAGGATTGAGTTGTCAAGTGTCCCTATTGGAAATTAGTTGATTCATTTTGTCTAACTTAACACATCAACTTTCTTATGTTTTATTATAAGAAAGAGTGTGAAAGAAAAAAGAAAAAAAGGTTAGGGCTCATTTCATCGTTTACTCCAATTCCCAGGTATCTATTTATCTTACTTTCAGTTTTAGAGGGTGTTTGTTTAAGCTAAGATACTTGTCACTTAGAATCTAATAGGTTGTTTGCTCTGTCATTTTATTTGTTAAACAATAAATGCTTAATGTCAAATGCTACTAAAAAAAAGTAGTAATTAGAAAAAAGAATGATGAGTAAATACAAAGGGGGTGTTTAGACTTATGTTTGCTGGTTTTGAAACTAATTTTGATTTATGATTTCATGACAATAATAAAAGTGTGTTTCTATGTGCTTCGTAATGATCTTTGATTTTTTTTTTAATTTGTCCAAACCATTTTTATTGTTTGTTTGGCTTATATAGCCGGCTTATGGCTTATTTTTGGGCTTTTGTTTCATAAGCTCACCTTTTGTGACTTATTTAAAAACTTTTCGGGTCGTATAAGTTTTGAAAAGTTTCATCGGCTTATAACTTATATAAGCCGGAAAGTTTCAAAATAAGTCACAAAAAGTGAACTTATGAAACATAAGCCCAAAACCAAATAAGCCATAAGCCGGTTATATAAGCCAAAACAAACACCC
>OU343219.1:160263535-160337946 GCA_910596185.1 Chrysanthemum makinoi
CCTAATTATTTTGGGGATGTTTGTTTTAGTTTATATATGAGATTTTGGGCCTTGAAATATGAGTTAATTATAAACAAAACTGTCACTCAAACAGTAAAAACCTGTTTTGTGGTTTGTCACTTTCAAAATACGCATTATAACGCCTCTTAAGTGTAAATTAGAAATGGTTTGGACCAGTGACGAAGCCAGGATTTGATATATGGGTGGGCCAAATAGTAACATAGCGATCTACTATAAAAGTATCATTACTTTTGTGAATGATACAACATAATTTTAATCACAAAACTGAACTAAAGATGTAAAACAGTAAATTTAACAGCGGCATTACGAGAAAAATGTATAAGATGTGAGCATAACATAATCTTTTATACTAACCAATACTTTCAAACTTAAATAAATCATAAGTTATAAGACTTCTATACAATCACAATGTTAAATTTCTTTCGTATAATTAGCCATATCACAATCAAAATGAAAGACTATAAGCTAGTTCTTCTACATAGGATGGGCCATATTAAGTTTTATTGGACCAATATATATATAATACTATGTAATACTCATACTATAGAAAGTAGAATTGGGTGGGCCTCCTCGGCCAACCCTACAATAAGTGTGGCTCCGTCCCTGGTTTGGACCACAAATGAGGTAATGACTCTAAAGTTAATTCTCGAAGCTATATTTAAGGCGCTTTAGCTCATTTTCTGCTCTTAAAAAGATACTGTTGTTCCCCGTTCACTATTGTTTAAAACAGTTTAAGAATCAAAAACAAGTTAATAGTGAACAATGACTGAAATTAACACAAGTAAAACATACTTATAAATTTTCAACATCATATTCTTATTAGAAATAAATCAACAAAGAATACGTTACCCAAGTACTTGCGGAATAGTATTTGGGATTGAAATAACAAAGTTTGGTGACTCCTCTAAGCTCGTGCTAAGTCCGAGCACAACCCTTAGAGCTCAATCGAGCTATCTCAGTGAACTAAGTTGTATTTGGAGGAGTGAAAAGATGGCTTGCGTGTGTGTTTTTACAATTCACAAATGTAACCTTTTTACTCCATCTCTTATGCTATTTATACATGTATGATTTTTGACTCTTTCCTAAGTGACAACTGACATCATCCGTAAGACAAAATACGATGTATTTTGTCTCTGCATACAAAGACTATTCTAGGTAAGAGACAAGACTACTTTTCTAAGTTCGATTGATGACATTGAGCCTGATCTTTTGCCATTCAGGGAAAGTTGAATTTGGTTGATAAGGACATTGTCTTATCTGATTCAAACTTATCCCGCCTTGTCCCGCTTCTTCTTCCGCCTACATCCTTTAGTCTTCTCTGATTCGTCTTCGTAAGTAGTTGGAGAGGAGTTCTGGGATTCAGTGAGTTATTGTCATCACTCACTGAATCCATCATCTTCTTCGACTCGCCTTCACCTTTAAGTTCCGCCTTTCATCGAGTGGAGAGACTTCTTCTGTACCGCATCGTATCCCGAAGATGACTCATCGAGAGGCTATGCACTCTTGACTGTTTAGTGTTTAAAGGACTAAACACTTGGGCTATTTTCTATTCAAATCCTAGATTAAGGGGTTTGGGTATTTATCAACCCAACAGCTCCCCCTATTTGGATATACAAATAGCCTAAGTGTTTGATCACTGTAAGTGAGCAAATGGCTTCTTCTTACACCTAATGTACTAATGAATACAATAAGGAACATCAATATTTTAACAAAAAACATACATCGTTTATTGATCAAATTACAAGGTTCCTATTACTAGTACAAAAGATAATTCAAATGATGTCACCCGTGATGGATTCCAGAGCTTCAAGCTTGACTTTCTTGGTGATGATGTTTCCTCGGGATGGTCTCTTATCTTTCGCTTAAGTCGATGTAGAACCTGATATTCAGGAGTCTCAATTTGAGAGGCCACAGAATATAGTCATCATTGTAGCCACCCCACCGATCGATATCACTCCACCTTTGGAATGCTGGGTTTCCATAGACATCAATGAAAAATAGCCCTCCTTCTCGTGCTTTTCAATCACTAGACAGCTTCACAAATTTCACTCCTTCAAAGCTGTAACGCCTATTACACTCCAATCCAGGCACTTTAATCTCAGGTTGGAACTCAACTCTCTTCCTTTTTCCAGTGGATGATTGTGGTTGAGATCCTTGAGGTGCGCTAAGGCAATTCCTTTGCCAAATGAATACCTCAGTCTTTCATATCTTTATCAGCATCTTCATCACCTTAACCACCGTGATTTTGCTTCTTTTCTATTATTGGACCAAGTTCATCGAGTTCGATGATCCCAAAGTCGCGAATTTTAGGGATCATGAACCTCGAAATGCCTTTTATCAACCCTATAGACATTCATGCTGGTTTAGACTCGGGATGATTTTGACATCAATGATCTTCCTCAGCAGCCACCTAGCTTGTCATTCCAATTATAATGGTCAATTCTTGCTTTCCGATACGCAGCCTTTTTGTTCTTCCAACTGCTTTCATTTCACCATTTGCCGCCTGGTCGAGCATCCTTGAACTTCACCCGCCGACCCTTTTCAAGTTTCTTAGCATCAATTCCAATGCTTCGAGCCTCGCAATCACTTTAACTAGTGCTTCACTTACTCTTCTTATCTTCCCCACCTGTTTCAATCTCCTTTCTTCTTTAGCAAGATACTTAGTTGTTGAGGTGTGAGAAGGTATTGATGTCACCGATTTTGTAGGGAATCTTCAGTGGCTCGGAGTTGTCATGATGCCTTTTCCTTTGCCACGCTCGCCCGGGAGGAAGATGATACACCAGGCGTGTGTTGTTGTTGTTATTGGTGTGATTTTGTCGCTGTTGTTGTTGAGGTGTTGGTGGTGGATGGATGAGATGGGTATTGCCGAGACGGGTGCATGATGATGTTGGAGCTCTGTGAATAGATATGATGGTGTTGGCTCCCCGTGTGAAGAGGAGTTTCTTCGTTAGTTTTCCCCTGAACCTGCCGGAGCTCGCTGAGGCAAGAGTTGGTGTTGGTGCCGAGTCTTGAGGAATGATGGCTTTGACCGAAAGCCTGATAAATTTTGATCATTGCCTTCATATCTCGAGGTATCGTTGGAATGCCGCTGACCTTTGCTTCCAAGTTAGCATGAGATAATTCCAAGGCCGTCATCCGAGGCCCAAGATTCCAAGCCATGGAGGATGATGCCTTAGCCGACAGTTACCACGAGCATCAAGAGAACCCAATGTAGATTGTAGGACTGAAATGTAACTCGTAGGCCTTGAACATTGGCGATCTAAGCATATCAACCAAAGCTGGTCGGAGTAAGGGAGGAATTCTTCATATAAACTTCAGTGGCTTCTAGCACTTTAGAATTGAGTGTCGGGTCCTCTTTGACAGCTTCCTTGATATCATCTATTGATGAGCCACACTTGAAGATACTCAATTTTACCCAGTGTTTGCATTCTGTCAACTGCTTGATACATAAGATCCCCGTGTTCGTGAACATTTCTGAAGGTGAGCACATCGGATTTAAGATCGGCCAGAATCGGCGTTGTTCTGTGTTGTTCCCACGGTGTTTGTTGACCCGTGAGTATAATCTTCTTTGAAGCTTTGGTGATCCATCCCAACAAGTCGCCTTCAGTAGTGGGAGAACATTATCAAATCGTTCAAATTCATCGCTGGAGGAAGAGGAGTCATCATTTTCATGCCGGAATGGTGATTCAAGATGCTCTTGGATCAGCCGGCTCTTGTTCGATTGAACCTCGGCCCACTTCTTCCCCTACCGATAAAACTTCATCCTCGCCAGCAAGCTCATCTTCCGAAAAGAGTATTCCAAAGAATCATCGACGAACGTCTAGCTAACAAGGGGTTGGTGATGGGTTCCATATCGGCCGGGTGGTATGTTTCCTCTCGAGTCTTTGTCCCCGCTGACCCCTGGACACTGGTGGGCGCGCTTCCCAATGCCTTCGAGTCGATTGGTTGTGGGTTCCATATCGGGCGGTTGTTCCTTTCCCTCGAGTCTTTGTCCCCAAAGACCCTCGAGACACCGGTGGGTGTTTCCCATTGCCTTTAAAGGAGTCAGTGATAGTTGTATCCCTATCAACGTTGTTTGATTCTCCGAGTCTTTGGGATCGACAGCGAGTGCCCTCGCAAAGGCGTGATTTGCTAATGTCATCCTTGGGCGCTAGGAAGGCGCCCCTACCACCGGGTTGTATGTTCCTCCTGATCTTGGGAGTAGTGGTTGTGGACCAAGGGCACGGACCGTGATGTATCGTTGTTCTTCGTTGTCACGGGTGGATGTTGCCCGGTCACCAATGGGTGTCAAATCAGCCTTAGGCCTTTACCTTTGGCCAGGTGCTCCAAGCCTCTGTGGCCCCGAGACTTGGGTTTGGTCTTAGTCCCAGCCTCAGACTTCCCTTTTCTTTAAAGGAGCAGGTTAGAGATATCCGATTCCCTTTGGTTGTTTACAGCAACCATATGGGCCGCCAATTCAATGTTTGTGACAAGGGATGGGTCCTTTTGAAAATTTGATTGGCTCAGATGCCGGTAAAGCACAAAATTTTCTTCCCGAGGATAATTTGTACTCAAGTAACACTTGTAAAGCACAAGAGACAAACCTAGGATACTAAATGTATTTCGCCCTAGTTTTGCTCAGAGCTTGGTTACAAGATCACCGTCAGAAATGATCTCCCTATAATGCGACAAAGGACCCCATTCATCAAGCAGTAGCCATTATCAATCGAATAGAGTTAACTTGTTCGTGGATGAGTGGTTCCCGCCGAGGACCAATCACAAATGTGAATAGGATCCTCCGCCACGGAAATGAACTCTTGGTGACTAGGGTCTTGTCCAAAAATGTTGGATCTAAAACAATTTGTTTTAACCCATCCTTCATCAGGAGGGTTCGTGGATGGGCCATATACACCTTTGTTGTAATCTAACCCCTGGATGTGCAAACATTTTTATAATCCAGGTGAATTGTTGCCCCTCAAGGATTGAGACACGATGAGATATTCCCGAGAGGTCTAAGGTTGCTCTCATCAGGTGAAGGTGTTGGGTCAAAGGCCTTTATCTGCAGCCCAAACTCCCCGAGGAGGTTTTGGTACAAAAGTAGAGGGACACCAACAGGCCGCTTTTAGTGGGCAGTAAAGAAATTTCATAATGCCCTTATAGGTGGACATTTTGAGGATATTCAAAATTTCCTTTGACATTATTTGTTTTAAACTCAACATTTGTAAGATCCCTACCATCGAGAAGCAAACGAGAGATTATGTTCTAGCCATTTCCATTAAAGATTTTAGGGTTTTTGAAAATAATTTCTTTTAACTAGAACAATCAAGGTTTTAGATCTCTCAAGTTTTGTGATGAAAAACTTTTGTAAATGTTTACAAGAAGGGTTTTCCAAAGTAGGTTTGAAGAGTTTTTGAAAACACACAAATATTTCAGGTTTTAGAAATGATTTTGACGAGTTTTGTTGCGTAAAATAATTTGTGTGTGTTTGTTTGTTTTGGAAGAGGGTATTTATAGTGTGAGAAGGGTGGTTTGTGCACAAATGGGAAAATTAGAGTCGGTTTTGAAAAACGTTTGAATTTCCACATTTAATCGACTCACCCATTACCCGCAGAAAATCTCGTTTTCAAGGAAACGAACAGTTGCAACAAGATGAAAAGTGCACTTTTGCAGAGATAAAATATCAATTTGATATTTTTTGTGAGAGAAGGCATTAAATGCCAAGTGGGATGACTTAAGAACAAAGAGACATATATTCCTATATTAAATTGGCATAGTTACCAACCTAGGACATATAGTAACATACTTGGATCATTTAGTTATTCATTCAATGCTCTTTGTCAACAAGTCAGGACCTCGAATGAGTCTTACTCATTCAAGGTGAGAGATTTATTTTGGTAGTTGGGAGGATGAACCATTTCGCAGAACTTCCATCGAGATTGGTTTTCGATACCCGACTTTCAATGTCAAGCATTCCCAATTCAGCTTTTCGCTCAAGGTAGGTTCATCCAAGGGTTTGGTGAAGATATCAGCTAATATTCAAGAGGGATGAAATGAAGTTCTATGTCTCCTTTCATTATGTGATCCCTGATGAAGTGATATCTAATATCAATGTGTTTGGTTCTTTGGTGGAGGACAGGGTTGTTGGAGATTGCAATAGCACCGGTGTTATCACGTAAGATGGGCACTATTTTGTAATGGATGTCATCACAATGAGTTGACTTTTCATCCATAATACATTGGCACAACATCTTGCCTAGCTACATATTCAAATTTCACCTGAGGACATAGCCAATGATTGTTGCTTTTTAGCACTCCAACAAACCATCTTTCCTCCAAGAAATTGACAGACCCTCGAGGTACTTTTTCTCCATGTTGCATCCAAGCATAATCAATCGAGTAACCCTGAGATCAAACCCCGAGCATTTTGGATAATAGAGTCCAAGGTTTGGGGTTCCTTCAAACCTGAAGTATTCTTTTGGTCAGCCGTGAGGTGAGATTCTTTGGGATTGGACTGATATCTTGCTATTAAACAGACCGAGAATTGTATGTCTAGTCTAGTAGCGCTTAGATACACTCGGAGCCAACAATCCCTCCCGAAATGGGTTTGATTAACCTGATTTGCCGCTGATATCGTCCAAGGTTGTTAGGAGGGACCATTGGAGTCTTCACTGAGGCAATCATGATATCTCATATTTCTTCAAGAGATTTCTGTATTTCTCTTGACCGATGATGGATATCCTTTATCGCTATTGTTGCGATTTGTAGTCCAAGAAAGTATGTGAGTTCCCCCATCATGCTTATTTCAAACTTCTTTGTCATCGCTTTTCAAACCGCTTGCAAAGTTTGTAGCTTGTTGAGCCAAAGATGATGTCATCAACATATACTTGGACTAGTATCACATCCTCGTTAGGTTCTATAGACAAACAAAGGTGTTGTCTATCTTTCCTCCTCGACAAACTTGTTTTGTATCGAGGGAGGCCGAGAGAGTTTCATACCATGCCCTGGAGCTTGTTTAAGACCATAAAGGGCTTTGTCAAGCTTGCACATAGTCGTGAATTCACTACTCTCAAAGCCGTGAGGTTGCTTGGCTTAACGCATACACATCTTCCTTAAGATCACCATTTAAGAATGCACTTTTAACATCCATTTGGTAGACCCTGAAGTTCATGTATGTTGCATATGTAAGGAAGATCCTGATTGCTTCCATTCTTGCAACAGGAGCAAATGTCTCATCATAGTCAATGCCTTCTTGTTGACTATAACCTTTGGCTACAAGTCCGCTTTGTTTTTAATGACGGTGCCGTTGTCATTTTTTGTTTCTGAAAACCCACTTTATTCCTATGACAATGACATCCTGAGGACATTTGATCAAGGTCATGACCTTGTTTTTATCAAACTGTGACACTTTTGGGTTCTATTTCTGATAGGTAATCAGCATATAGACATTTATTGGTCAAGAGCAAGAATTTAGCGACCATGCTTCTAGTGAGCATGCCTTCAAGATTCACCAATAATGTTTACTCAATATCCTCGAAGTTTTTGTCCACTTACTTTGTGGTATAGGATCCGAGCTTGAAGAGGTCACCAAAACTCGTAGAGTGAGATTAGTCTCGTGAGCAACAGAGTCATTTAGAGCATCCGCGAGATGTCATGTTCGGTTGGGGTTCTTGAATCACGGTTCCCTAACATTTGGTTCAAGATACCTATCCCATCGAAGGACTGATTGATTATTAATGAATTCACTGATAGTTGGTTGTGGTAGGTTGTGAGGTAAGACATAATATGAGATGTCAAGATCAAACGATATGAGGAATTGAATTCAGTGTTGTACTCATCATGAGGATATCTTGATGAGTTATCAATTCCTATTTCCTCCATCGAGGTGTTGGTGAACGATGCTTTCGACTTTCATCAAAGGTGCCATGAAAGGTTTCCTCAACTTGTTGTCTCCTTGTGTTAAAAACCCTAAAGGCTTTGGAGATCAGTGAGTAGCCTAAGAAGTATCCATCATCAGCTTTTGCATCAAACTTGCCTAGATGATCCTTGTGGTTATGAATGAACACAGGACATCCAAACACATGAAAATAGCGGATGTCAGGAAGTCTACCTTTGAAGATCTCATATGGGGTTTTATTATGTCTTTTGACAATGATTGGCCTGTTTTGAGTCTAACAGGAAGTTTTGACGCCAATCGTAAATGCTTTGAGAGGGCTTAGCCATTTAACATGGTTCTAGCAGCCTCAATGAGAGTTCTGTTTTTCCTTTCAAAGAACCCCATTTTGTTCAGGGGGTATATGGAGACGAGAATTTTGAGAAATCCTTTTCATCACAGAAACTCTCAAGCTCTTGATTTCGAACTTCAGGTACCATTGTCGGCCTTCGATTTGTTTAACAGTAATATCATTCGGTTTTCAATCTTCCTGATGAATGACATTATTGTATCCCTGACTCTTTTTGGAAAGAAAGTATACCCAAGTGTATCTTGAGAACTCATCAACAATGACAATTGTATACTTCTCATCCGGATTGATCTGGGGCTTGACAGGTCCAAAGAGATCCATGTGCAGTGAGGTGAAGGCAATTTTGATGGAGAAATTTTGTTTGGTTTTGAATGATGCTCGTGGTGTTTACCTTTTCACAGTGCGAGCATGGTTTGTCTTTGCAAAACCGTGATGGTAAGCCAAGGACCTTGTTTTGTTTTGACAAGTTGTTGAGGTTTTTGAAGTTTAAGTGTGAGAGTCTCTTATGCCACAGACAATTGATAGTTTCAGTGGCTTTAGCAAAGAGACAAGTTCCATCTTGGGAGAGTATTGACATGTCTAGCACATAAACATCATCTCTCCTTGGAGCTATCAACACCACTTCCTTGTTGGCATTGAATATGGTGCCTTGTTTGTCATTGAATTGCACAATGTACTTAGCATCACATAGTTGACTGACAGTGATGAGATTGTATTTTAGACCATTGACATAAGCTATTCTAGAGAAAACTATTCCATTGTAGTTCTTGAACCGTAACATTCAAAGGTGGACATGATGAGTTAACACCAAACACTACTTTGGGTCCTGGTTCCTCTATATACTTGTGCAGATACTCCTTTACACCGGTCATGCTTCTTGAGCATCCACTGTCTAGATGCCAAATAGGCTCCCTGGCGTGTCTCTGCACAAGTAGTAAACAAAATTAGTTTCTCTTAGTGACCAACTTACTAGTGGGCTTGGGTCTCAAGGTCTCTTTGAATTTGGTCATTGACTCATGGTCAGTGGTTGAGTGCATTGTGCTACCACAGGTTTTGCATTTAGAGACCGAGGATGACTCAGTGATTTTGGGTTGTTTTGTACCTCTCCTTGCATGAATGGCACTGTCATGTTGGGATGTCTCATGAGCTGGATTACCGCATATATCACAAAGATGTGTTCATGAGACAATCATCCTGATGATGATCATTAAACCTACAGTGAGGGCATAGAGGAAAAGGTTTTGCTCTATTCTTGGGAGCTGTTTTGGAGGATGAAGCATATCCGATGACCAACTTTGGTATAGTTTGCTTGACCGACATCTGTAGGTGGTCTGCAGTCTTTGTGATCATCCTTTTGCGATCATGCAAAAAGGATTCTATAGCATTGTCATGGTATGGCTGTGTAATGACACACTCACACTTTTGCTTGTTTTTGTTGGTGGATTTTGACTTTGATGAGCTAGATGAGGCTGACTTAGTTTCCTTAATTGAATCAGGAGCTTTTTCGATGGATTCCATCTTTTGGTCGACTTCCTCACAAGCTCAGTTAGTTGCCAATTTGGTCACTTTAGGGAACAGAGAGATGTTGAAGTCTCGAAGAGTAGACTCTTGTTGAGTTGGTTTTGTTGGTCTTTTCAGGATGGTTCTATCAAGTTCAGACCTTTCTTTTGGTGAGTGAGGATTGAATTGTAATGGAGTAAGCTCGAGCTTGGTGCAAAGACCCTGAAGAGGTTTCAGTGTTGGAAGAGGTGCTTGAGATTCCGCCCGACTAAGAGATGTGTTCAGTACTACTAGGCACATCAGGGAGTCCAAGCATGATCTTTAGAGCTTGGCTTTCGAGCTCTAGAATTCTTCCGAATCGAAATTGGGAAGCTTACTCTCGGGGATTAACCCTTTCAATCCAATCACTTGGTTTGGGAGTAGTCAACATGTTGGTAATCATACCACCGGACACAAATGGCTTAGGACCCTGGTCTTTGTTGAGAGAGTCAGGAAGATGATCTTCACCTAAGACTATCTTCTTACACTCTGGGGGCTCCCACGACATCAAAGACCACGGGATTCTTGGCGATCCAACTATCAAGAATATCTTGAACCTTTTTGAGTTAGTCTTGAAGAGTCGATTTCTTTTAACTAGTTCAGTGTTTTGAATTTTCAAAGTGGCGACCTCAAGCTTAGCTTGATTTAAAAGAAGCAGTTCATCCCTACACTTGTTTAATTCAAAACTTAGCTTGTTGTATTTTGAAAAAATATTAAGTCTTTGCTCCTGTTAGGATTTGGAAAATCTAGTAGTTAAAGTGTCGGTCACCTCAAGTATATGTAATCGTTAGAAAGCTCGTAGTCGTAGTTATTTAGTGATAAGTAGTATTTAGTTTTGTAACTCCGTGGAGGACGGACGGGTCTTTACCCACTGTATGCCTGATCCACAGCCCGTTGTGTGGCGTTTTATTGTAAGACTATAAATACTCTCTACCTTCCAAGGTAGAGAGTTGGAGCTCATAATAAGATTTTTCTTTCTCTCACTAAAGTTCCCTAAACCTCTAACTTTCTCTCTCTAGAACTCATAATTCGCCTATTTGATCTTATGGTTTAGTGTGTTTGTGAAATCCAATATGTTACAAATGGTATCAAGAGCCATGGTTTGATCATCTCTTACATATCTTTGGATTTCTAGTGACTTTTAGGTAGTTTTAGAGTATGAAAAGTTTTAGTGGTTTTTACATCATTTGGATCATTTCTAGTGTCAAAGTTTGAATCTTGGGTGTTTTTTTGTGTTTAGAATCATTGTATGTGCTTAGGTTTTGATTTGGTAAGCTTGAATCATCGTGGTTGGGTTGTTTTTGGATTGAAAAGTGGTGTTTATGTGATTTTCTAGGTAGCGACTTGAGCCACGGATAAGTTTTCTTGCTAGCAACTTGCTTTGTAATTTGGTAGCAAGTTGTAGTTGAAGGACTTAGCGAGTTGAGCTAGCTTCTTGTCTATTGAGACTTGGTGTTAGCGACTTGTACTTAAGTTTGTGGAGTCTCCACTACGAGTAGCGACTTGGTGAAAGTTAGCGACTTGTACTTAAGTTTGTTAGCGACTTGGTGTTAGCGATTTGGTGCTTAGCGAGTTGCTCTTTAGCGACTTGACAACTTAGCGACTTCTTTGTCAAAATTTTGCTAGCGACTTGGTGCTTAGCGAGTTGTTATTTAGCGACTTGGTGCTTAGCGACTTGGTTCAGTTTTTCTTAGCGACTTGGTTGACTCTGTCTGTAATACGGTTTTCTCTTGATTTAGTAAAATCCCGTGAAAGAATATATTTCCCGGTTTAATCATAGAGTTATAAAATCCCGTTTAATCTGTCAACATGTCTACCAACGTTCCTACAATCATCTCCCTCGTTGTCGAGGATGTTCAAGCGGTGGTTCGGATACTCGTCCACCTATGCTTGACAGAACTGACTACGATTCTTGGGCTCAACGAATCAGTTGTATTGTCTTGGAAAAGAAAATGGAGTCAACATTCTCAAATCCATTGATGAAGGACCGTATCGGGTTGAGACTACTAGAGACATAATTGATACAGCTAAAGATGGAACAATGATCTATGGAATAGAACCAAAAGACGTATGATGAGCTCAATGATAAGGAGAAGAAGAGATTTGATGCGATATCGGGCTTCTAACATCAAATTGCAAGGTCTTCCAAAAGACATCTACAAGCTTATCAATCACAACACTGAAGCAAAGGTTGTATGGGATAATGTCAAGATGCTTCTCTCGGGTTCAATTAACTATGAAGACAGAGAATCACAATTATATGATGAATTTGAGCACTTCAAGATGAAACCAGATGAGAGTGTCTATGAGTACTATGTGAGATTCCATAAGCTTGTGAATGACATGAGGAACATCAGAATGACTATGCCTAACATTCAGTTGAACTCAAAGTTTGTAAACAACATGAATCCCGAATGGCACAAGTTTGTCACCTCTGTGAAGCTCACTAAAGGATTGAAGAATACAAACTATGAGCAACTCTATGCCTTCCTTCTCCAGAATGAGAGACATGCTATGTTTGAAAAAGGATTCTGGAACAGTTCAAAACCAATCAGGGAGAAACAAGTTCATCTAATGATTCAACTGCCTTCTACTCAAACATTGGAATTACCACCAAAGCATCTCAAGTTATACCCATGGGTAATGGTAATCACAAACTCATTCCCGATCCTAGATTCAAACAAGCTAATGCTGATGCACAGTGGGACACTTCATTAATCAACTGCTCTTATGGTTAAACAAAACATGACTCTCTCCACATACCAACAACCTTCACACCAACAATGAGATAAGAACTGCATCCAATCTTCACAATCATGCTCTAGTCAGATATGGGAAGGTTATGGTGCAACCAGTTCAAGAAAGGCGATGAACAAGGAAGAGGTGGAGTCGGTAGAGAATATGTGGCAAATCGAGAATAGGGAAGGAATGGAAATCAAGGACAAGTTAAGCGATCAAATGTTACAACTGTGGAGGTGAGGACACATTGCAAGGAACGCACATCTCCAAAACGCCCTCAGAATGCCGAGTACTTCATGGATAAGATGTTGCTTGTGCAAGCTCGGGATAATGGTGCAGCTTTGAATGAAGAGGAGTTGTTGTTCTTGGTGAGGAAATGCCAAGATATGATGCAGATGTGGATGAGCAACCAATTCAGGGAGATAGGCCATAATCATCGAATGCCTTTCAAGTAGCCGATTGTGATGCATACGACTCTGATGTTGATGATGAACCCACTGCACAAACCATTTTCATGGCTAGCATTTCTCCAATGGTCTCTCCTAAAGTCTCTTCATCACCACAAGCTCGTCCATCCAAAGACAAACTCATTTATGAGGTATTAAAACTATACGATGAAGTTGATGAGCAAAAGATACATAACGAAGTACAATCAACTGTAATTATTGAGTCAAATATTGAAAATATGGGTAATATCAATGTTGTCCCATATGATCAATATGTGAAACAAAGTGAAAGTGAGATTGTACCAAGTGATGTATCTTATGCAGTCAATGATGACTATGCTTTTGATGAATACACGCATGTGCCCACGATGATTCGCTATTTCGAACTTAATGCCTATAAAGAACGTGTTGCTATTTATGAACAACGAGCTAAGTTTGAACTAACCACCCGTGAGCAGGAAATGGATGACCAAATGCGTACAACTATTAGAAAAAGTAGGTTTAGAGAAGAAGTATTAAAACAAGAGTTAAACTCCTTACAAGAAAAGCTTTCTAAAACTGCTAAGCAAAAACAAGAACTTCAAGAAAATGTTAAAATGCTTAAGCAAGAATTCAATGCTAAGGAATCAAAACTTTTGAATGATTTTTCTAATCTAAAACTTTGAAAAACAAGCTTGAAAATAAGTTGTACATACAAGGGAATACCATTCAACCGCTCACATGATCACTAAGCATAGAGTTCTAAGCAATAAGCATAGTGTTCCCATTATAGATAAACCAACCCGAGTACGGAAGATAGCAAAAGCAACTCAAAATATAATCTATGATGGCAATGAGATTCTTAAACCTAGACAGAAACCTAGTTGCGTTGAGTGCTCTGAGGAAGATAAGAAATCAGATGAAGTCACTAGGGAAAAGATGAATAAGAAATTAGATGATCCTAAATGTAAAGAGAAGAAAATAAATATCACACCCATGATTACAAGAAGGAGAATTGGATTTCCTTGAACATGTTTAAGCCTCAAACTTGTTAACACGAACAAGTGTTCCGGAAAAAGGATTTAGATAAGCAAAAATCAGAGAATCTTGTTGTAACGAACCCTCCTTTTAGGAAAATGCCTTCAGCGACTGTGTATCCTCCCAATACACCAATGCATTTAGTTCCTAGAACTATTGCCACTAAAAGCAAGACCTTAATCAGTCAATATGTTATTTTTCAACTATTTGTTGATTTTGAGAAAACTTGTAAGAAAAGGATCACACCCGCTGGTATAACTGAAGGGGAAAGGGGTTTTGAGCAAACGAAAGAATGTTATTTAACTGAAGTCATGCCTTTCTTTAAACAACTAAAAGATCATTTTGAGAGTCTTAAAAGGGAATGAATTTAGACATTAAAGAAATGGAAAAGGAATTTGATGCAATGATAGTTGAGGTTAGTGACTATGAGCGAGCACTAAAATATAATGAGATTGAGAGGAAGAACTTGCATACATTGAATGAGACTCTTATTCTGAATGTATTGCTCAAGATGTGTTTTTCATTGCTACAAATTGTTCCATTAATGCTTCTCAATTTCATGAATTATCTGTTGCCCTGAAAGTCTCCCATGATCGTGTCATTGAGCTTGAAAAGACTAATTCTAAACTAAATGAGAAAATTGAACTGGATGATCACGACAATTTGGTTAAACATTTTTCTAAACTAGAAGTTGAGCATTTTAATTTACAACTAAAATATCAACATCTTAAAGAAAATATCAAAACTTCAAATATCAAGACATCCTCAGATGCTCCAGAGTTTGATGCAGTTTTCAAATTAACAAACGTGATGAACAGATTCAAGCTCATTGTAACACGATCAAAAAGTTGAAAGCCCAAATCTCTCAATTAAAGGGTCAAAAGAACAATGTTAATGGCTCCCAAATGCCTCCTCCTTTAGATTCTCAGAATTCTCAAACTTTTCATCTTCAAAACTTAGTAAATGCATTACAAAAGGAAAACGAAAGTTTTCTAGAAGAAAATGAAAAGGTTAAACGACATTTTAATGAGTTATTTGATCAATAAAGTCACTCGTAACAAAAACAACGAACAAATGGCTTCATTGCAAAAGGAAATTGAGAATCTGAGAGCGGTAAAAGGAAAATGCCAATGACCAATAGAATGGTGTATCAAAGTCACTCTTGTAATAAATATGCTTTGTCTGTGAAATATATTCCTCCTCATCTTAGGAATAACAAACTTGCCATTCAAACATATTTCTCATACCTTAAGGATAGTCTATAATGTCTCCGTGAGATTGTAGAAGAGGATAAGTTAGAGAAACCACTTGATAATGCAATTGGCCATGCATGCGTATATGCCAAACGATCTCAAGAACTTCTAGAATGCTTAATTACAATATGCCCTAAGTCCTTAGGTGAGAGAGTTAATCCTTTGATTCCTTGTTCTATGCCTAGTGCCAAGCATGAAATCCATTAAATGCCCAATGTTATGAATGTGAACCTCAGGGTGCCTTAAAATGGTTCAGATTCCAGATCT
The DNA here is from genome assembly GCA_910596185.1 of Chrysanthemum makinoi. NCBI lineage: Eukaryota > Viridiplantae > Streptophyta > Magnoliopsida > Asterales > Asteraceae > Chrysanthemum > Chrysanthemum makinoi. The sequence goes on from OU343219.1 coordinate 160,279,037, forward strand.
GTTAGTGCTAAGAAAGCGAACTCTAGTGTGCCTTATAGGAGTACAAATCCCAGCACTTCTAGTGTTAAGAAAGTGAACCTTAGTGTGCCTGCATGTAGATCGATCCGGCACATCTAAGCAGAGGGCAAAGAGTAGCAAAACCAACTAATGTTCCCATTCCCTCTACAGAGTAATCAAGTGACATTAAAGCGGCGGTCAAAGTCTCAAGACAATACAAGGAATTATAGGACCTCGCAAGCTAAGAATGTGCATTGGAAGAGAGTAGAAGACCAACCTAGGAACTTTAAGCTTGAGTGAATAAAGCGAATCGTGTTGATTCTAGTATTAGCCATAGGCGTCTGTAATTAATTCATTCGATACTATTTGCAAACCTTGTAATGATGTCGCTTGAATTCCGTTTCTAATCATGAATGTGGTGTGAATGCTTTGTCTAATCTTGTCAAATCTCCGATTAAAATTGTTAATGCAAAATATCATGCTAAGAAGGCAAAAAGGCAAAGGCAAAAGAAAGTTAGAAAATAGTGGAAACCACGGGAAGAACATTTAGTAAGATAGGTTATCAATGGATACCTTTTGGCAATAAGGATAATCGAGCAATGCCCACTAGAAAATGGATGCCACTGGTAGAACTATTCCCTTAAGAAGTGAACATACTTTGAATAGGTCAAATACGGACACTAATACTGCATCTATTCATAATGATTCCATTGCTTCAATTTCGATATGGATGTTTCTATCTCGATGTGGGTGTTCCAATCACTGTACTAACCAAGTGGAACCCATTCTTGCATGGGGATCCCAATTATCCGATTATCCATTCTTTCTGTGTTCAATGCAGATCGTTCAAATCGTTACGTGATACCCGGACTCGAAATTTGTTCCAAGCATATGGGAGACCGTCGCGGCTCATGAACTTCGTGAGTAAATTCATCGGGACGATTAGATTCGAACGACCATTTTGGTGTTATTATGGGTTATGGAGATTATGTAGTTGGTAAAAGTGTTATTTCCAGGGTATATTATGTGGAAGGTCTTGGTCATAATTTGTTCTCTGTTGGTCAATTCGGTGATTCCGATCTAGAAGTGGCTTTTAGAAAACATACTTGCTTTGTTAGAGAACTTGATGGTGTAGAATTATTAAGAGGTACTCGAGGTTCTAACCTATACACCATCTCTATCGATGACATGATGAAGTCTTCTCCAATCTTTGCTATCAAAGGCCTCTTAAACAAAGTCATGGTTATGGCATCGTCGTCTCAATCACTTGAACTTCGGCACCATAAACAACCTTTCGAGAAAGGATCTTGTTGTAGGTTTACCCAGATTAAAATATGAAAAGATCATCTTTGTTCAAACATTGCCAATGGGAAAAGCACGAAATATGCTCACAAACCAAAACCCACAAACTCTGTAATGGAAGTTCTTCATACCCTTCATATGGATTTATGCGGACCAATGAGAGTGCAAACTATAAATGGGAAGAAATATGTGTTAGTCGTGGTTGATGACTACTCTCGATTTACTTGGGTTAAGTTTTTGAGGACAAAGGATGAAACTCCGGATGTCATCATCAAACTCATCAAACAACTTCAGGATCGACTCAACAAAACAGTCGAATAGTTCAGATGACAATGGAACTGAGTTTGTTAATAAAGAACTTAATGAATTTTATGAAATGTTGGAATCAGCCATCAAAGAAGTGTCCTCGAACTCCTCAACGAGCGGTGTAGTTGAAAGACGAAATCGAACTCTTGTAGAAGCTACAAGAACAATGCTGATTTACTCAAAGGTTCCAATGTTTCTATGGGCTGAAGCTATTGCCACTTCTTGTTACACTCAAAATCGATCTCTAATTCACACTTCTCATGGAAAGACTCCATATGAACTTGTCCACAATAGAAAACCTGATCTATCATACCTTCGTGTGTTTGGTGCTTTATGTTATCCAACTAATGATGGTCAAGATTTAGAAACTAGAGCTAAAGCGACATTGGAGTATTTGTAGGATATGCACCAAACAAAAAAGGTTACCGAATCTACAACAAGAGAACCCGAAATATCATGGAAACAATTCACGTTACGTTTGATGAGTGACGGTCAAATGGCTCCCTGACAATCCAGTTCGGACCCGCACTTCAAAACACTCCCATTGGTTCATCTCTTGTACCAAACTCATCTCCACAACTCCATATGTACCTCCATCTGAAGATGATTTAAAGAAATTGTTTGATCTAATGTTTGATGAACACTATGAACCGAATCTTTGATGAAATGTCAGTCCCATCAACAGAGGTTGCTCCTATCCTGTGAATGAAGTCAACCCTTCATCTCAATATCATTAAGTCAAGAAGCTCTGCTGGCGATCACTTTGTCTCATCAACAAATCATCAATCATCAAATGTACATCATGGAAGTGTTTCAGGCATCAATGATGAAGTTAATCCCTTTGCAACTCCCGAAGATGCTCCATTTGAAAATATATTTGCTCTGAATCATCATCAACCATCTTCATCGAGGAGACATCGACTCTGCTACTTCAGTTCCACAACAACAACCACATGAACACCTTAGAAAATGGACACATGATCACCCATTGACAACATCATTGGAAACCCTCTCGCCATCCACACGGAAACAACTTGCAACCGATGCCTTATGGTGCTTCTTCAACTCGTACTCTCTAAGGTCGAACCAAAAGACATTAAAACCGCCATGAATGAAGACAGTTGGTTCAATGCCATGCAAGAAGAAATTCATGAGTTTGATCGACTTGATGTATGGGAATTAGTACCGGCTCCAGATTGTGCTATGATCATTGCTCTAAAATGGATCTTCAAAGTGAAACTTGATGAGCATGGTGATGTCTTAAAGAACAAGGCTCGATTGGTTGCTAAAGGATACCGTCAAGGGGAGGGTATTAACTTTGAAGAATCATTTGCTCCTGTTGCTCGTATCGAGGCAATCAGAATCTTCTTGGCTAACGCTGCAAGTAAGAACATGGTAGTCTATCAGATGGATGTAAAGACGACATTTCTGAATGGAGATCTTAAAGAAGTCGTGTACGTCATCCAACCTGAAGGCTTTGTGAATCCAGAGCATCCTACTCACGTCTATCGTTTGAAGAAGGCTCTTTACGGTTTAAAGCAAGCTCCAAGGGCATGGTATGATACACTATCAAAGTTTCTTCTATCCGGATTCAAAGGAGCGCTTGATCCGACATTGTTCACCCGAAAGTCGGGCAAACATTTAATTCACGTTCAAATTTATGTTGATGATATTATCTTTGCCTCGACCGACCCCAATGAATGTGATCGTTTTTCTAATGAAATGGGTTCCAAATTTCAAATGTCAATGATGGGACAAATGTCATTTTCTTGGGATTACAAATTTCACAAAGTCCCGGAGGCATTTTCATAAATCAATCTAAATATGCAAATGAGATTTTAAAGAAATTTGGATTTGTATCATTTGACACCGTTGACACTCCCATGATTGAACGTACTAAACTAGATGAGGACCACTCAGGGGTCATGGTAGACCAAACGAAATATCGTAGTATGATTGGATCCCGATGTACCTCACGCTAGTAGACCGGACATCTTGTTCGTTGTTTACATGTGTGCTAGATACCAGGCTAAGCCTACTAAAAAGCACCTTGAAGCGGTTAAACGGGTCTTTCGGTATCTCCAAGGAACCATCAATATGGGACTATGGTACCCGAAGGACACCGGTATGTCACTAACTGACCTATCTATGCGATCCGATCATGCGAGGATGTCAAGATACACGTCGAAGTACATCGAGGAGGTGCTCGGTTTTGGGTGATAAGCTTGTAGGTCAAAGAAGCAAATGAGTACTTCTATTTCCTCAACTGAGGCTGAATACATAGCCATGTCATCTTGTTGTGCTCAAATCCTATGGATGAGATCCCAATTATCGAACTATGGCTTTGAATTCAACAAAATCCCTATGTATTGTGATAATAAAAGTGCTATTGCTCTCTCATGCAACAACGTTCAACACTCAAGAGCAAAACACATCGACATCCGACATCATTTCATCGGGGAGCAAGTGGAAAACGGTGTGGTGGAACTCTATTTTGTGAATTCGAATACCGGTTAGCGACATCTTCACCAAAACTCTTCCAAGAGAACGTTTTGAGTTTATTCTTCCACGACTTGGATTGAAAAGCCTTCAACCAGAAACACTCAAACGTCTTCAGGAGGAAGACGAGGAGTAAAGGTCTTTCCTTCATCTATATCTTTGTATATATATTTATCCAAAAAGCAAAATACAAAATTACAAAACCTTCAAAAATCAAATAGAAAATTATAAAACTTTCAAAATCCATAAAATGTGAAAAATTCGAAAAATCCTCAAAAATATTGTCATTTTGTCATGCTTTTCTCGATTCGATAATATCTACGGTCTTTATGCTGTCTTTCAAAGAATGATACGGGACTTTAGATGTTGTTCGAATGTTTAAAAAAAAACAAAAAAAAAATTGGGAGAAAGAGAAACAATGGTTTATTGTCATTTCAGGCAATAACCCGTTTTTCAAAGATAGAACAGAGCCATACTTTATCTTGGTTTTCAAATTCCTTGCTCTGATTCTTTAAACTAATCTTTACTATCTCATGAAAACTAGTTGTTTTGAAAAATAACTCGGACTCTATTTTTGATAATCATCTGGACTTAAAGTTTGTCAAAACATCTATCTCTCAATCAACCAACTTATGTCATTGATTGGGGAGAATGATTTCAATTAAATTAATAAGTTATTTGTCATTCAATTGTTTTCAAAAGATATTCATGCATGTTTAATCAATGGAGTTTCAAGTCTCTAAATCTGATCCTTATCAGTGAAAATGTTTTTATAATCAAGTCACAATTCTTCTTAAAAGCTTTTAAAATCAATTTAAATCCACAAGAGATCACAAATCTCAAATGATTTGATAATTGTGATCGGGGGAGAATTTGTGATTTAAATTGGATTTAAACTGATAATTCGATAGATGGTTTCATAAGTGATCAGCATGTTTGCCTCCCCGCAAGTGACAAACGATTTTAAATTTTCCATGCACATGTTGAGGGGGAGCATCTATTTTACACCTCAAATTATTGAAACGTGACTGAATTATCTCTAAGTGCAGGTTCTCTCTTATATGTGCAAAACTCTTTCAAACCTCGAAGCACATATTGAGGGGGAGCAAACTTTTGAAAAACCTCATCCTTCAAAAATGCTTTATCTACTTGATTTGACGAGGGAAGTGATGTTGATATCTTTTAGAAAATAGGTAATCAAAAGTTAATTCTTCCTCTTGCCTCCGTGTGCTAAACGATTTCAAATACATGATGCACATGTTGAGGGGAGCTCTTTTTCTAAAAATATCAAAACAATTCAGGTACAAAATGCTTTGATAATATATCACAAGTATCGGGATTGATTTTCAAATGGTTTTCAATTGGTTCCAATGGCGGATGAACAATACCAAATAGACCGACCAACTTTACTTTATGTATGGTGATATAAGGATGATAAGGTTAGGTATTGGTTCCCATGATCCGCCAGAACCGGAGGGATCTACCAGGGACAATCCACTAGATAGTGTAGAAGTCCTTAGGTATGATGAAAAAGGAGAAAAAGTGAGATATGGGAAGAGTCGGATGAGACTGAGCTAGTACTGGAATAAACCCAACAAGGTTCTAGTAATGAAGACTCGGTAAGCACTGAAGGGGTTGAAGAATGAAAAAGAATTGAATGTGAAAAAGGATGAAAAGAAATAGCCCTCCATTTATTCAACTTTAGGGTAGAAACCGGGTTCAATTCATATACTACTGATGGTTACCAAGGTAACATCGGTATTGAAGACAAGACGTCATAGACCCAGTGACGCGCTGCATTTCAACTTTCCAAACCACTCAAGTTCCTCTTAAAAGGACTTGTTTCATTCTCACGGGGAACCGACATTATCTATCGACTTTCTCTTAGAGATTGTTGATATTGAAGAAGGAGACCTTCTCCCTAGTCTCCGATATAGGATCCAAATATGCACAATTGAGTCTAGAACCACGAGATCATCAATTAATCTCATTAGGACACTTTGAATGAAGACTCTCTGTTTCACATAATGTGGAAAGAGAGATTATATCTTGAGTCCTACGCATTATCCTTGTGGTATTGCCAGAACATCCGAGTGATATGTAAAAATATTTACGATGAAGATGGAAAGCCTTCTGGAGCCAACATCAAACAAGCTCCTGGTGGGTGGCATGTGAGATCTATCCAATATATCAACCATGTGACAACTGAACAGGAACAATGGGGCGATTCAATCTTTTGAATCAATCCTGGTTCAGGTTATGGATTGACGGATACCTTTGAAAAACCGATCGTTGTGCTTAATAACTCTTTTCTTTAGCACGTCGACTGTGTACTTATTTCTCAAAATAAAAGGTGTTTATGATTGATAATTGATTTTCATTAAAACCTTCGTTGTATTGCAAAAACAATTTCTATTGAGCAATACGATTGTTTTCAAATCTCTTTTCATCAATCGGTGAATCTCGTTTATTTGGTTCACTCACTCGCGTTGTCTTCTTTGAGACGTTCGGTTTGAAACGACTAGAAGCATTTGCGAAACCCTCAAGGAATTCTTGAATTATACGATCCACAGGCGTGTACTTATGCGATCAACGGGAACCGTGGGCCGTGTACCTCAATTCATCGAAAGTGATCAAAGACACTTTCGTGTGCTTTATTGCTAACTGTCTTATGCGGTACACTCCGACGTTTTGATCGAATGGAGCGGTCAATTCATAGCCGCATGCTCACACAACACATTCATATATAAAGAAATCATGATTAGTGCATCAATGACTCTGATATTTTCACTCCATCCTTCTGCTACGCTGCTGCCAATATCATGAATCAACGAAAGCTTCCGCTACTCTGATAAGAATAAATCATGATCCGGAATGTGAGCATGTCGGTCCAAAAGTCACAACATCACATAATACCAACACCACAATGGATGAGTCGAGATTTAATGTTGCTTTGATGATCTCAAAGCTGGCTCAAAACTTCGATTGTCCGTGGATCGATTAAAGACCTCCACTCAGATTATCCAAACATGCAAAATGAAGAATCAAAGACTACGAGCTTCAGAACAAGAATCCAAGAACAATCTCAATGTAATATCTGTTTGTTTTTTATGAAATTTAATGTGTGTTTGAGGTGACCTCCCTTAGGGGGAGATTGTTAGGATTTGGAAAATCCAGTAGTTAAAGTGTCGGTCACCTCAAGTATATGTAATCGTTAGAAAGCTCGTAGTCGTAGTTATTTAGTGATAAGTAGTATTTAGTTTTGTAACTCCATGGAGGACGGACGGGTCTTTACCCATTTGTATGCACTGATCCACAGCCCGTTATGTGGCGTTTTATTGTAAGACTATAAATACTCTCTACCTTCCAAGGTAGAGAGTTGGAGCTCATAATAAGATTTTTCTTTCTCTCACTAAAGTTCCCTAAACCTCTAACTTTCTCTCTCTAGAACTCATAATACGCCTATTTGATCTTATGGTTTAGTGTGTTTATGAAATCCAATATGTTACAGCTCCTCTACGAATTTAAGGTCAACATTAAGATAATTCATGTAAGACTGCCAATCAGAGTCATCATCCATAAAAAGTAGAATATTTACCTTCTTCATTGTGATATTGATCCATTATCCATTTCTGGCATGATTCTTTCCAACAGCTAGCTTGTCCTCTTTTGAGAGGGCCATCAGTGCACTGACATGCACCATTTCATCATCTGATGATACGCTCTTCATCGGTCGAAGGTCTCAGACAAGGCCTTTGTTTTACCCCTGCAGTTGAACACTTTTGTTGTTTCGAGGGCCCTCGAGCAATGCAAGCTTAACTTTGACTTTCTTATACTTAGCTTCAAAATCAACAGTTTTGTTTTGATCAGATTTGTTTTGAAAGTTTTGATGAGAGCTGATACATTTTGGTTGAAATTTGCTAAAGCGATGATTGATTTGACCACGATGGTTTATAAGAGAGTTCTGAAATTGTTTTAGAAAAACAGTCTTTTGCAAAATGACCCTTTTTGTGACACTTAAAGCATTCAGTGTCCTCATTTGCTTTAGCATTTGAAAAACTTTTGTTTCTTTTATAAACCTTAGAGTTAGCAAAAGTGCCCTTTCAAATTGAGTGTTCAGGTCATTTAGGTACTCCTCACTTGATCTCTCATCAGGCTCATCATCAGAATTTTCCTGAAAATCTTGAACAACATTGTTAGAATAGAAAGCAATTGATATTGGTGATGAGGTGGTTGTAACACCCCCAAAATCACAATGTGACAGCGGAAGGCTATTTGGGGTATTACTTAGAGGATCATAGTCATAAGTTCTGACGACTCTAAAGAGACATTTTAAATAAAAGTTGTTACCATTTCATAAATCTCGGTGTTTTGGAAACACAAAAGGGAATACCACATGTTTGAAATTACATAAAAGATAGTTTTAAACGTTTACGAAATGATAACTTTAATTGAAAATTACACCACTTCAAAGCGTCCCTTGACGTCCACTCCACGCCTTCATGATATCTAATTAGTACCTGAGATGAACATGCTTAAAAAGATCAACAAAAATGTTGAGTGATATTCATAGGTTTAAATAAAGGGGTTGAACACAAGTAAAAGATGATAATTGCTTCGAATACAATCACCATGGAAAACATAGATTATTATTATGCGCTAAGCTCATGACACCAAACTAACTGCATACACCTAATTACTGGTGTAAGTAATAATATTGCCCTCAGAGATGGAATTGCCAATTCCATAGTTAACCAAATATAGTGCGCCCCGATTATTTCCGATAACCGAGTCGGGGTCGTTAATTCCCATAGTACTATCCACAATATTCGCGTTCACTCGCAAGTGATTAATGGTTCATGATGTAAGGGACTTATGTCAGGCAACTTAGGCTATAATAATAATGATCAGGCAGCATACAGTTTAAGAAAAGACTTGTGTTCTAGTTTATAGCATGCATCTCCCTCGCGGGGTTTAAAAGAAATAAGTAAAGGCGAGGCTATGAACTCACCTTAGTAAAGCAGTATCCGAGTAGTAAGAGAGTTAAGTAAATGATGCACCGAGTACCGTTACGCGACCTATAGTTTGTATACCAATACTTTAATTAATACCTTTGTATTTTGACTTGATAATATTCATATACATCAAAAGTTTAGGTTATTTATGTGTATCGTTTATTATTGAACATGGTGGACTTTGGCTCATGGAAGTGCTTAGACATACACAAAAGTATTAAAGAAAACGAGTGAGTCTTGGGTCCGTCGTAGTTGGAAGATGACGTACGGAAGATATAGTAAACAAATAATAAACATACTTAAATTATAAGGTCGTCGCTCAAAATGTATATATAAGGAAAGTAATAGTTTTATTATAATGGTAAAAGTAAAATAAATTTCCGTTTTATATGTTATAATTGTCTAAAAAAAACGGGTTTGACTCGTTTATATGTCTATAATATATTTGGTGACGAATGGTAGGAAATTATTATTGTTTTAAAATAAATTTCGTTTAGTATGAAATATGAGTTAATTGTATTTCGTTAGTCGTTTATATCGTATGCTTATAAAATGAGATATCGTGAAATAATACCGAAAGCAATTATGTCAAAACGGGTAGGCGAGCGAGTTGTGAATGAGACGTGAGAAAGGTCAAAAGACAAGTGAAAGTAGTATGTTTAAAATGATGATTTCGTTATACTTAGTGTTATGAAACTTGGTTTGTATCATATTTGTGAACTTTCATGTTTCAAAAGAAAATCGTATATATAACTGTTCTTGTAGCAGGAATTGACGCACCCTAGTTGGGCTCGACATAACACATTGATCCATTTTTTATTTACCCAAAATCTTGCCCACACTTGGGCCTGTCGGGCTCAACCCTCACCGAATCTCAACATCCTTTGCAAAGACAGTTTTTCCCTTGGTAAAGGAAATGGATCTCTTTTTAGTTCCAAAAGAAAGAGGGTTTACTACAAGTATATGGCTTGTTTGTATTGTGCGTAGGAAAGGAAGAAAAAGAAAACTGTTTGTGTCACATGAAGTCAGCAGTTATCTAGCAAAAATTTTATCTACTCTTCTTTTAGACTTTAAACCATTTTTACCTCTTAACTAAAATCAAGAAAAAGATTTGTAGCGTTTTACTTATGAAAGAAAAAGGGTGTATGGTTTGACAATATACTAAAAACACGAGGCCTAGACTTAACGACAATACAATGTTACTTGGTTAACGAGACGAGTAAGCTTTCGAGGGGCGCTTTTGTGATGACAACAACAAAGGGAAGCTACTATCACTTTGACAACAAAACTCATACATTACTCAAATATTCGCCAAGGATCTCTAACCCATCATCTATTTAGTTTGTAATACCATCTTTTATGTTTCAATACAACTTGATGACAACTATAAGCGAGACTCCAAAAGATACCAAATGAGCAATTAAACACCCTCGATGTGAGGGCTTAACCACAGCCGTAACAAGACACAAACAAGTCCTATTAGTAGCCATAGATTGGCCTCGACCATTCTACTAGTATGTCTAGAGGTGGTCGTTGAGTAACAAAAAGGGAAACGACTCAAGATGTTGGTGGGGAGGTGTTTGGGTCACGACCAGGTCCTAGCACAACCATAACAAACGGGTCAAAATCAACATCTACTCACTAGTATCAATAAGTCCCAACCAAACCTCCCATCCTAATGTCGACTAAGTCCACAACAGGTCTCAAGCGACTCGATGATACGATCATACTACGGCGAAAAGGATCCAACACTTCCATAGCTAAATATATCAAAAAGTCTCATCACACAAGACAACTAATATTAACAACAATTTGATTTCCATATTTTTGTATACGTGATTAACAGCAAAAACGAGCTAACCCACCAAAACAAATATGATTCAACTAGTGTTCTATTCCTTTTTGACTCAATATCAAGACTTAACCAAAATCAATATTACAACAAGAATCAAAATAAGAGTCAAGCTAAGAAAACATAGGAACCTTATAGTGTCGATCGGAAGAAAAACCACAAACTGGGATGAATCCGCCAAGCCGAATCCACAGGAACCAATAAATACTTCAAGCACCCTTTTAGTTTTGATTTTTGTTGTGAGTTGTGGTATCAACTGTGGATTCGACGAGGTATTTAAAGGAACATAGGGTGGGTAGTTTGGCTAGTACTCGAGTGGGGTTGAGATGCTTGTCTCCTTTGAGCAAATGGTGTAGGGTCTTCACATGGCTCTCTGTCTTCGTCTTCAGGGGTGGTCCAAGGAGGGTACTGGGTTTGTCGATTTGTTTCGGTGGATAAGTCAAAGAGGAACTACTCTTGGATTGAAGTTATTAGTGATGTTGGGGAAAGATGTTTTGGAGGTTATACTCTTTGGGGAAAAGAGCAGCGTGTGCAGGGGAGTGGGGAAAGGGAGGAGACGAAAATGGAGGTGAGGTTGTTGGTTGTGGGGCGTTGGTTTAAGAGGGAGGCAGAAGAGGAGCAGAACAGATAACAATAAAGAGAAAGAGGGGGGAGCGTGGGTTTGGTAGGTTAGAATGGTTTTTGTTTTATTTTGTTTTAGTAAATTAGTTATTAGTAAAAAGAAAGGTAGTGGTTATTTATTAGTTTGTGTATTATATTAGATGAATTTTGATACTCCGTTGTTAACTCGTAACGTATAACCTTAAACGGAACAATTATATTACTTATATTTCCGGACACGTCATAAATAAACTGACATGATGATGAAACTTTAGATTTTTATTAGTTCGTTTTTACTTTTTCGCGTTTTCTTTTATTTTATTTTGGTACACGTGCGGACTCGTAAGACAAGAAAATCTTTCTTGTGAGACTGATTTAGAAATCAGTAAATATTAGGCATAATTAAATAAGACTACTCGGATATGCATAATTTGTATGCAAGAAAAGGTGAAATGTACATGCTAAAATGTTCAATTTAGATCAAATAAATTTGATAAACGGTCTAGTTCATAAATATAAAGATTTAAAATGGTGAAATTTTCCAGGTGGCTACAGTACCTACCCCTTAAGAGGATTCCGTCCCGGAATTCTAGTTTACAGTGGTTGTCGGAGTTGGATTTGTGAACAGATGTGGGTACTTAACACGCATGGTGTCTTCGCGTTCCCACGTGTACTCCGGTCCTCTCTTGGAGTTCCATCTAACTTTGACAATAGGGATGCGACTTTGCTTAAGTCGCTTGACTTCCCTATCCATGATTTCGATTGGTTCCTCGACAAAGTTGAGCTTGTCATCGAGCTTAATCTCTTTTAGTGAAACAACAAGAGATTCATCCGACAAGCATTTCTTCAGATTTGAAACGTGAAAGGTAGGGTGTACTCTACTAAGTTCTTCCGGAAGATCAAGCTTGTAAGCAACGGGCCGATTCTTCGAGGATCTTGAAAGGGCCAATGTATCGAGGATGTAGCTTTCCTCGTTTTCCGAACCGAACCTTTCCTTTCCAAGGTGATACTTTCAACATAACTTGATCACCAACTTGAAATTCCATGGGCTTTCTTCTAACATCGGCATAACTCTTTTGTCGATCTCTAGCAGCTTGAAGTCGTTGACGAATTTGTACAATCTTCTCGGTTGTTTCTTGGACAAGTTCAGGTCCAATTGGTCTGGGCATCTCCAACTTCAACCCAACAAACGGGTGATCGACACTTTCGACCATAAAGTGCCTCGAATGGAGCTGCCTTGATGCTCGCGTGATAACTATTGTTGTAGGAGAATTCCGCCAACGGCAAGTGTTTATCCCAACCTTTCCCAAAGTCGATCACGCGTGCTCGAAGCATGTCTTCCAAGGTTTGGATAGTCCTTTCTCTTTGGCCATCGGTTTGAGGATGATATGCGGTACTCATGTCTAAACGAGTACCTAAGGCCTTTTGAAGAGATTTCCAGAAGTGTGAAGTAAAACGACTGTCACGATCAGAAATGATGGAAATTGGTACTCCATGACGGGATACAATTTCCTTAAGGTATAGTTGAGCAAGGGTTTCCATTTCATCATTTTCCTTGATGGGTAGGAAATGAGCGGATTTGGTAAGACAATCAATGATAACCCAAATAGTGTCGTAACCTTTAGCAGTCTTTGGTAGTTTGGTTATGAAGTCCATAGTAATCCTCTCCCATTTCCAAACTGGGAGTTCAGGTTGAGTTAACAATCCGGAAGGTTTTTGACATTCAGCTTTGACTCGAGAACAGGTGAGACATTTCCCAACGTACGTTGCAATTTCAGCTTTAATGTTTGGCCACCAATAAAGCTTCTTGAGGTCTTGGTACATTTTGTCGATCGGTGGATGGAATATTTAGACTTGTGAGATTCATGCATAATGAGTTCCCGTATTCCTCCACAAAGTGGTATCCAACTTCTATCGCCAAAACATAAGGTTCCATCCGATCTTTGCACAAAACCGTTCTCGTTTTCCGGCATTCCAAAGATTCTCGTTGGGACGGTTTTCAGGTTTGAGAGCTTCAGCTTAAGCTTCAAGGATTTTTGATGGAAGGGGTGACTGAATTGTCATTCCCAAGGATCTTACTCGAAGAGGTTTAGGTCGATCTTTTCGACTAAGAGCATCAGCTACGACATTTGCTTTTCCCGGGTGATAACGGATTTCACAGTCGTAATCACTAAGCAATTCTAGCCATCGGCGTTGTCGCATGTTTAACTCCTTTTGATCAAGAATGTGTTGGAGACTTTTATGGTCGGTGAACACCGTACACTTGGTTCCATATAGGTAATGTCTCCATATTTTGAGAGCGAAAACCACGGCTCCCAATTCTAAGTCATGGGTAGTATAGTTCTTCTCATGAGTTTTGAGTTGTCGCGAAGCATAAGCGATCACCTTGTTTCTTTGCATCAATACAGCACCTAACCCTAGGTGTGATGCATCACAAGAGACCATAAAATCTTCCACTCCATCAGGTAAGGCTAAGATAGGAGCTTCACAAAGCTTTTGTTTCAAGAGTTGAAAGGCTAACTCTTGTTTCTCTCCCAAGTCAAAGTTCTTCTTCTTACGGGTTAGCTCCATTAGAGGTTTAGCGATTTTCGAAAATCCTTCGATAAATATTCGATAATAACCATAAGACCTAAAAATTGGCGTATCTCGGTAGGAGTAGTAGGGGATGACCAATCCTTGACAGCTTCGATTTTTGAAGGATCAACATGAAGACCATTACTATCTATCACGTGACCAAGGAATTGAACTTTTGAATCCAGAAGTCGCACTTGGAAAACTTAGCATACAGTTCTTCTTTCTTGGCAGCTCTAGGATGGTTTTCAAGTGTTCCGCATGCTCTTCCTTGTTGCGGGAATAGATGAGAATGTCGTCAATGAATACAATCACAAATTTGTCCAAGTAGGGTTTGCACACTTTCGGTTCATCAGTCCATAAATACCGCCGGTGCATTTGTCAAACCAAATGGCATCACTTGGAACTCGTAGTGGCCGCATCGTGTTCGGAAGCGGTTTTGGGATATCCTCCTCTCTAACTCTTAGTTGATGATAGCCGGATCTCGGATCGATCTTGAGTAGACGCTTGACCCTTGCAGTTGGTCAAACAAATCATCAATCCTAGGCAATGGATAGCGATTTTTCACCGCCGGTTGTTCAACTCTCGGTAATCAATACACATACGGAAAGATCCGTCCTTTTTCTTGACAAATAAGACCGGAGCTCCCCAAGGTGAAGAACTCGGTCGAATGAATCCTTTTTCGGACAGCTTCTTGAAGTTGGTCGGACAGTTCTTGTAGTTGGAAGGTGCCAATCTATAGGGTGCTCGTGCCACGGCGCCGCTCCCGACTCTCGATTTGGAATTCTACTTGCCGACTTGGAGGAAGGCCAAATCTTAGGAAATACTTCGGGAAAATCCCTAGCCACGGGGACGTCTTTTAGTTGTTTCTCGTCCGCTTTCTCCTTCTTCGTTACTTGTGCTAGAAAAATGTGGCATCCTTTTTCTATGTACTTCGTCATTTTAACGCACGAGATGATGTTCAATCGGGTCTTACTACGATTACCTCGAATGATTAGAGTTTCGCCATCGAGAGGAATGTGAACGACTTTCTCGTCACAGATGATTCTCGCACGATTCTTGGATAGCCAATCCATGCCAATGACAGCATCGAAGCTACCAAGTTGGATAGGCATAAGGTCTATATCGAACGGGTGATTTGATAAAGATAGGTTGCAACCTCGAAGGATAGTGTTAGTTCCTAATATTTTTCCATCGGCTAGCTCTACTTCATAAGTGGTATCTAGGGTAGTTGGGGTGACTTTTAACAAAGGTGCAAACTTAGAAGACACAAAACTTTTGTCGGCTCCAGAATCAAATAACACTTTAGCTAAATGATGGTTGAGTGAAAACGCACTAACGACATCCGGGTTTTAATGTGCATCTCCATCTCCTAGCACATAAGCTCTTGCTCTAGCAGGGTTGTTGTTGTTATTGTTGTTGTTGTTCCCATACAGATTTGGGCATCTACTCTTAACATGTCCAAATTCTCCATCCAAAGCAAGTTATCCCGATAGGTTGAAGGTTACTTCGTAGCAGGGCTTGGCAATCCTTGTGGGTATGACCCACCTTATTACACTTTCCACACTTAATGGTACAACGTCCCACGTGATGCAGGTTGCATCGAGTGCACAAAGGGTGTGGTCGGCAAAGCCTCTTCCGGTGGCGGGGTAGCAGCATAAGCCCACGCAACTTCTTGCCTACGGTTTTGTTGATTGTGGTGGTTGTTTCGGTTTTGGTGGTATGAGTTGGGATTGTTGTTGCGGTGTTGATTGTGATTGTTGCGGCCTTGGTTGTTGTTGTTACGGTTATTGTTGTGATGGAAAGAGTTGTTGTGATGGAAGTTGTTTGAAGTGTTGCCTCGGCGGTCATCAAATTTCCTTTTGTTTTCATTATTGCCTTGCACGGATCCATGCTTCAAGACTTGATCCATGAGTTGGTAGGAAATTGTGATCACTTCTTCCACGGTCTTGGGCTTTGATGCAGTAACATTGCCCTCAATGCTTGGGTAATCCCCAATGAGATTTTCCGACAACTTGACATTATCAGAAACCATGGAAGGGCATAGAGCTTTCAATTCTTGGAAGTGCTTGAAGTAGGTCTTGAGATCATTTCCTTAGTAGTCGGATGGTAGAACTCATCTTCCACTTCTTGATCTCGGTCCTTGGACAGATTGCTTCATCATCAATTGCTTTAGTTCAGTCCAAGTGGTTTTGTAGGATTCTTCCATGCCAATAGGTTGGGCATGAGCCTTCCACCAAGACAATGCATCTTCCAGCAGAGTACCAGTAGCAAATTTCACCTTGCAATCTTCTGAGCAATCACTTAGAAGAAACACGGTTTCAGATCTTTCAAACCAATGGATAAGGCCAACAGCGCCTTCAGTTCCTTTGAAGAAGGTAGGTTTGCAGTTCATGAACTCCTTATATCCACACTTGCGATTTACTACAGCTTCATTTCGGTTGGCTTGATTTGGTGCTTCATTTGTTCGAGTTGCCTCAGCGGGTCTTGCAGCAAAAGCAGCACCAATTTCATTTGTAACTAGCCTCCAAATTGCTTCGGGGTCATCTCGGGGGTTTGAGTAGGGGTAGAGGTAGTTCTTGTTCTTGCCATTTTTCTAAAGACATACACTCAAATTTTAGAATCATTCAATATAAGTGTGTATTATTATAAAAATGATTTCATAATAGTCAAGATCATCACATTATATCAAGAGAGTATAATCATCATAAGAAAGAATCACAATAGGTTAGAACCACACAAGAGAATATATATAAATGATCACTTCGATTCACACAAACCGATAATAAGAAAGATCACCATACATGAGAATCATAAAGAAACAACAACCATAATGTCATAGGCCTATCATCCATACATAGTGATACGATAACCATACAATGTCACATAAATAGCTTGTTCGATAGTTTACAAAACATGCGAATACAAAGCCTTTATTAGTGCCACATGCGGCAGGCTAAAGTACTAGGAAACTAAATAGATGAATCACCAATCTAAAGGCTGTCGGGTGTGCCCCTCAATGGCGCGTAGGTCACGGACTAGCTCATCGCCAGGATCATCCACCTCTCTATCTCGTGCCTCCAATCTCTGCTCCAAGCGGTAGCACAGTCTCCATGATCATCATCCTCTCGAACTGTCCATCGCACAACTCCCTCCAACATCTTAGCTCTGTCCACGGTCCTAATCTATCTGACTCCATCCTCCTCTCCAACACTATAACTGCTCCACTAGCTCTCGCCTGGGCACCAATCCGTGTCAAGCACTCCCTCCATCGTGGTCCTCCCGTTAAGGAGCTCTCCAACCTCATCCTCAATGTTCTCAATACGAACTAACGGAACCTCATCAACAAATGCCACAACATCCTCAAGTGATCCCTCACTCGCAGCACTCAGGCAGCTAACAATGGAATGGTATGATGAAGGGGTTCTCCCGTGACAGGGAGAGTCTCAGCAGCATCAAACCGATGCTCTCCAAGCTCCATAGTGCTAGGTGCACCCTCCTCCGACCTCCATCGACTAATGAGTGGCATCATGTAGGACCAACGTCTGGCATCGACCCTCCTATGGGCTCCCGGCTCAGAGGTACCAAACACAACATGGTGGTATGGGTCTGAATGTGCGGGTGAAAGATGGACTCTCTCCCTAAGAGATGTCACCGGATCAGTATGCATCACCAGGGTGATGATGCGAGGTGGGGATGAAACCGTCATGGTGGTCGATAAATGAATGTGGTAGGTGGTGGTAATGGTGAAACAAGTATGAGTGGTGGTGCAGGTGCAGCTGATGGTGGAAAAGCAGAGGATGATGGTATGTCCGAAGGTGGGATGAAAGTGATGGGTGCCCTCACTGCGTTTCGAGCGGTATGCATGAAGGTAGCACCATCCTCACGGTATGCGGAATGGTGGCCAAATGGCGCAGGCTCGTGGGTTTGAGAACCTTAGCTCGCCTTCGCGGCGCGAGCGGCGATGGTGATGGGCAAGAAATAGAAGACACGGAATCAGTGGATGAGTGTGTTTGAGACATAATGTCAAAGGTGATAGCCTGCTGTGACTCCAGATATCGGTCATAAGTGGGGGGGCCAAAGACGGGCAGAAACTCGGGTATGGTCCAAGCAGGTGGGGTGACAACGACTTCACCCTCCTCGAAGGGCTCCGTCTCAGAGGACACGGGTGTAATGGGGGCCGGTACCAAGGGGGTAGAGGCAGAGGACATAGTATCCTCCATCTCAGATGTCGAGGTCGTCGATAGGATGAGTAGCGTCGACATGATGCTGTAACAACCTAAAAGAAAATGTGCATTTATAAGTATAAGTCATGTCATGCAATAAATAAGATTTAGTTAGTCGGCATAATCGCCACGAAATCTAAATGCCTAACTAAATGAAAGCTAGCATCATAAGTTTTTGTCATGCAAAGTTTTACTAGTCATGTATTATCCGCCAAGCGAATCTCATACATGCAATCGGTACGAAGTAAGGGCGCGAGGGCGTGAAGTGGTGGTGTAAAACGGTCCATTTGAAAACGTGGTTATAGTCCAATTTGTTTTTGAAAATACAAGTTGGTTCTCTATAACCGGCTCGATGCCAATCTGTAACACCCCAAAATCACAATGTGACAGACGAGGCTATTTGGGGTATTACATAGAGGATCATAGTCATAAGTTACAGAAAACGACTCTAAAGAGACGTTTTAAATAAAAGTTGTTACCATTTCATAAATCTTAGTGTTTTAGAAACACAAAAGGGAATACCACATGTTTGAAATTACATAAAGATAGTTTTAAGCGTTTGAAATGATAACTTTAATTGAAAATTACACCACTTCAAAGCGTCCCTTGACGTCCACTCCACGCCTTCATGATATCTAATTAGTACATGAGATGAACATGCTTAAAAAGATCAACAAAATGTTGAGTGATATTCATAGGTTTAAATAAAGGGTTGAACACAAGTAAAAGATGATAATTGCTTCGAATACAATCACCATGGAAAACATAGATTATTATTATACGCTAAGCTCATGACACCAAACTAACGCATACACCTAATTAATGGTGTAAGTAATAATATTGCCCTCAGAGATGGAATTGCCAATTCCATAGTTAACCAAATATAGTGCGCCCCGATTATTTCCGATAACTGAGTCGGGGTCGTTAATTCCCATAGTACTATCCACAATATTCGCGTTCACTCGCCAGTGATTAATGGTTCATGATGTAAGGGACTTATGGCAGGCAACTTAGGCTATAATAATAATGATCAGGCAGCATACAGTTTAAGAAAAGACTTGTGTTCTAGTTTATAGCATGCATCTCCCTCGCGGGGTTTAAAAGAAATAAGTAAAGGCGAGGCTATGAACTCACCTTAGTAAAGCAGTATCCGAGTAGTAAGAGAGTTAAGTAAATGATGCACCGAGTACCGTCACGCGACCTATAGTTTGTATACCAATACTTTAATTAATACCTTTGTATTTTGACTTGATAATATTCATATACATCAAAAGTTTAGGTTATTTATGTGTATCGTTTATTATTGAACATGGTGGACTTTGGCTCATGGAAGTGCTTAGACATACACAAAAGTATTAAAGAAAACGAGTGAGTCTTGGGTCCGTCGTAGTTGGAAGATGACGTACGGAAGATATCGTAAACAAATAATAAACATACTTAAATTATAAGGTCGTCGCTCAAAATGTATATATAAGGAAAGTAATAGTTTTATTATAATGGTAAAAGTAAAATAAATTTCCGTTTTATATGTTATAATTGTCTAAAAAAACGGGTTTGACTCGTTTATATGTCTATAATATATTTGGTGACGAATGGTAGGAAATTATTATTGTTTTAAAATAAATTTCGTTTAGTATGAAATATGAGTTAATTGTATTTCGTTAGTCGTTTATATCGTATGCTTATAAAATGAGATATCGTGAAATAATACCGAAAGCAATTATGTCAAAACGGGTAGGCGAGCGAGTTGTGAACGAGACGTGAGAAAGGTCAAAAGACAAGTGAAAGTAGTATGTTTAAAATGATGATTTCGTTATACTTAGTGTTATGAAACTTGGTTTGTATCATATTTGTAAACTTTCATGTTTCAAAGAAATATATAACTGTTCTTGTAGCAGGAATTGACGCACCCTAGTTGGGCTCGACATAACACATTGATCCATTTTTTATTTACCCAAAATCTTGCCCACACTTGGACCTGTCGGGCTCAACCCTCACCGAATCTCAACATCCTTTGCAAAGACAGTTTTTCCCTTGGTAAAGGAAATGGATCTCTTTTTAGTTCCAAAAGAAAGAGGGTTTACTACAAGTATATGGCTTGTTTGTATTGTGCGTAGGAAAGGAAGAAAAAGAAAACTGTTTGTGTCACATGAAGTCAGCAGTTATCTAGCAAAAATTTTATCTACTCTTCTTTTAGACTTTAAACCATTTCTACCTCTTAACTAAAATCAAGAAAAAGATTTGTAGCGTTTTACTTATGAAAGAAAAAGGGGTGTACGGTTTGACAATATACTAAAAACACGAGGCCTAGACTTAACGACAATACAATGTTACTTGGTTAACGAGACGAGTAAGCTTTCGAGGGGCGCTTTTGTGATGACAACAACAAAGGGAAGCTACTATCACTTTGACAACAAAACTCATACATTACTCAAATATTCGCCAAGGATCTCTAACCCATCATCTATTTAGTTTGTAATACCATCTTTTATGTTTCAATACAACTTGATGACAACTATAAGCGAGACTCCAAAAGATACCAAATGAGCAATTAAACACCCTCGATGTGAGGGCTTAACCACAGCCGTAACAAGACACAAACAAGTCCTATTAGTAGCCATAGATTGGCCTCGACCATTCTACTAGTATGTCTAGAGGTGGTCGTTGAGTAACAAAAAGGGAAATGACTCAAGATGTTGGTGGTGAGGTGTTTGGGTCACGACCAGGTCCTAGCACAACCATAACAAACGGGTCAAAATCAACCTCTAGTCACTAGTATCAATAAGTCCCAACCAAACCTCCCATCCTAATGTCGACCAAGTCACAACAGGTCTCAGCGACTCGATGATCGATCATACTACGGCGAAAAGGATCCAACACTTCCATAGCCAAATATATCAAAAAGTCTGATCACACAAGACAACTAATATTAACAACAATTTGATTTCCATATCTTTGTATACGTGATTAACAGCAAAAAAGAGCTAACCCACCAAAACAAATATGATTCGACTAGTGTTCTATTCCTTTTTGACTCAATATCAAGACTTAACCAAAATCAATATTACAACAAGAATCAAAATAAGAGTCAAGCTAAGAAAACATAGGAACCTTATAGTGTCGATCGGAAGAAAAACCACAAACTGGGATGAATCCGCCAAGCCGAATCCACAGGAACCAATAAATACTTCAAGCACCCTTTTCAGTTTTTGATTTTTGTTATGAGTTGTGGTATCAACTGTGGATTCGACGAGGTATTTAAAGGAACATAGGGTGGGTAGTTTGTCTAGTACTCTCGAAGTGGGGTTGAGATGCTTGTCTCCTTTGAGCAGCGGCGTCAGGGTCTTCACATGGCTCTCTGTCTTCGTCTTCCCATAAATTTCAGGAAGCTCAAGATTTTGGATATGATTAGCATTCCTAAGTCCCGGAGAGAAATTCAACCACTTCTCGAGACTTGTTGACAAAACCAACATTTATTTCATGTTTGGACAACTTAACACCATCATTTGACAGCTCATTTAAAAGAGTTTTGTACCTGGTGTAAGTTTGAGAGAGAGTTTCGAGTCCTTAGCCACGAAGGTGTTATACTCAAGTTTCGGGTCCATTATCCTGTTTTCCTTGGTATCAGATGGTCCTTCATGACTATGAACTAGGTCATCCCAGGTTTGCTTAGTCTGTACTACAACTTATACGAGACTCCATAATATCGTCAGGAAGACAAGATATTATGATACTTTTGAGTCTTTGGTCCTAGTTGACCACTCTCCTTTCATCCTGGTCCACTCGAGCTTCGGTTTGGGCAACCCTTCAATAGTCTTTGGGACAAATGGACCTTCATTTATACACTTGATATAATAAGGTTCCATCCCAATCAAATAGCAAAGCATTACGCTTTTTTCCATTTGTTGACTTTGCCAACTTCAAGTCTAGGGCAACAGTGAATAAGCTCCACCTTTTTTATCGACTAGTTGGGGTACATCAATTTCAGCCATTTAGGATCCTAATTTAAAACTTTTAGAGCGGCCTAAAAACGAGTTTTATAATTAGCCTTGCTCTGATACCACTTGTTGTTCCCGTTCACTATCGTTTAAAACAGTTTAAGAATAAAAAACAAGTTAATAGTGAACAATGACTGAAATTAACACAAGTAAAACACACTTATAAATTTTCAACATCATATTCTTATTAGAAATAAATCAACAAAAAATACGTTACCCAAGTACTTGCGGAATAGTACTTGGGATTGAAATAACAAAGTTTGGTGACTCCTCTAAGCTCGGGCTAAGTCACGAGCACAACCCTTAGAGCTCACCGAGCTATCTCAGGAACTAAGTTGTATTTGGAGGAGTGAAAAGATGGCTTGCGTGTGTGTGTTTTACAATTCACAAGCTTAACCTTTTCACTCCATCTCTTATGCTATTTATACATGTATGATTTATGACTCTTTCCTAAGTGACAAATGACATCATCCAGAAGACAAAATACGATGTATTTTGTCTCATGTTTAAAGACTATTCTAGGTAAGAGACAAGACTACTTTCCTAAGTTCAGTGATGACACTGAGCCGGATCTTTTGCCATTCAGGGAAAGTTGACTTTGGTTGATAAGGACATTGTCTTATCTGATTCAAACTTATCCCTCCTTGTCCCGCTCTTTCTTCCGGTCTTTACATCCTTTAGTCTTCTACTTGCTTTGTCTTCATGTAAGTAGTTGGAGAGGAGTCTTGGGATTCAGTGAGTTATTGTCATCACTCACTGAATCCATCATCTTCTTCTTGACTCAGTCTTCACCCTTTAAGTTCCACCTTACTGAGTGGAGAGACTTCTTCTACGCCTCGTACTGAGTATCCCGAAGATGACTCACTGAGAGGCTATGCACTCAGTGACATGTTTAGTGTTTAACGGACTAAACACTTGGGTTATTTTCTATTCAAATCCTAGATTAAGGGGTTTGGGTATTTACTGAACCCAACAGATACCCTTATTAAGCTCCATGTTAATTAATCACGAAACGAGTCACATAAGTTTCGTATCCAAAGACATGTCCTTTGGAATACAGTTCTTATATACATTTAACTTAACAAGTCCAAACAACATTCACACAAAGATTACACTAATTCTACCCGTTAGCTCATTGCATTCCAAACTAGGCCAATTGACTACTTCTCAAATCTCCCATTCTTTATCAACTCTCAACACTTGAGTAGACCTTCTGGCAGTGAGATACTCATTAGCTGCATTCTTATACAATTGTCAATGATAGTTTTGAATAGCACTTTAGTACTAATTCTGTGTTATGTAAATAATCTGGAATACCTCTCTTGCCACCCAAAGTAGCCACAGTATTAATAGCCATTCTCCTTAGGACACTCCAAATGTTGTTTGTGCAGGAACTAGAGGCCATAGTATTGACATTGTCGTGCCATTCGTCATTCAGATTACTTGCATGGATCTTTTGTTTTAAAGCTGCCCATATCCATTTAGAAAACTCACAATTAAGTGCATAACAGATTAGTATTACTACTCCACACCAGCATCATGTCTTGTGTTTTTTAGCCTGCCTCTAATTGTCATTCATTGGACAAAGGCGTACCTTGGATTACACAGATCACCAAACTAATATACCCCAATTAACTGGAGTCAAATTGTCCCGTGTTGTTTCCCATACTTGTTTAATTAAGAAGTCCACCAGTCTCCCATTATTGCATATCAGGTGTGAAGCATCCAAAGTAGGAACTGGGATGTTACTAAGTGCGGGAAACACGTTAGACCATCCAATAGGCCAATTTCAACTACCTTTAACAATCATTTCTTCCACTTATCATACTGCATAGAAGTTGTTTGTCTGTTTCCATTATCATGCTTAGCGTGCGGCCTTACTCTGTCTTTTAGTTCTAAGTTCTAACAATGATTTTCACATCCAACTGTCATATTTATCAAATTAATTTTATCTCACAAGCTCCTACCTCTGAGTCACGTAATAAGGGAAGGATGTTAAAGATTCGTGTATAAATATACCAAGGGTTTTATGAAGACGAAAATATGTATAATTAGCTGATTAGCGACAGTCTTTGCTTTAACTTTTACATATATAATTCACTCAGCTATTGTTCTCAATGTTTGTTTTGGAGTGAAATTGGAAGGAGTGGAGAGTTACTAAAATAATTTTGTGTTCTCAAGAAAAAAGTTGCAAAGGGGGGACGTGAGAAGTATAGAAAAGGGCCGTTGGGGGGAAACAAAAGCTTCATCCCAATATTGGGATGGTGATGAAGGAAAGAAAACCTTCAGTTAACTTTTTTTTCTAGTTTGACTATATTTCTTTCCAATCATTGATGGTCATCTCATCTACCTGAAAACGACATCCTTAAAAAGGAATCCAAATTGTTTTTAAAGTAGTTTTTTATGATAGCTTTTTATACTCCCTCCGTCCCTAAATAAATGTCCACTTTTGACTTTTAAAGTCTTTCTTGCACAACTTTGACCTAAAATATTTTTATTTGTGTTATATAATACTTGATAAAAATTATACCAACTTAAAGTACATTTAAAACACAATTCATTCATATATTTTGTATCAAGTATTATATAAGATAAACACAAATATTTAAAGTCAAAGTTGAATAAGTAAGACTTTGAAAGTCAAACGTGGACATTTATTTAGGGACGGAGGTAGTAGTTATTCCGCAATCCACGTATATCAATGTTTCTTTAAACCTTGAATTAAACTTGCGTTCATCTTCTGAACGAGATCCCCAAATATTACTGTAATTAATTTGTTGGTCTTGGACTCTTGGGCCATAAATGATTGGCACGTGAAGAATAAAGCTAAAAAGGGAGTTTAGTTATTTCTTTTCCCAATTTGCTGTGTAATTGGTTACTGGTATCATCAATCATCAATTTGTATAAAAGGATAAAATTGTTATTTTCTCATTTAAGAATTAAAAAGATAGATTGTTATGTTCGTTACTTTTCACTCATTTTACTTCCAACTCTATAACACACAACACAAAGGTGACTTTTCTTTCCTCCCCCTTCTTTTACCATTCTTTGCTTTCTTTCGCCTTCAAACAAAGTGTAGGATTCATTCTTACACCAAGCTCAGGTATTTTCCCCATTATATCTTATTCTAATATTAAGATAATCAATCATTTTGGTTTTAGTAATTAGGTGCTTCTTGTTTGCTGCGTGAGTTAATTGGATATATCCCAAGGGGGCGTTGTACTTTAGATGTGACTAATAATTTATGTAAGTTGATTGCTCTAACATTAGAAACTGATCATGAATAATCAAAAACAAACAATTCACTATTTTTACAGCTTTTTTGGATAAAAAAATGACATATTACAGGAGCAGTTTGTCTTTTAATGTGCTTCTAGTTTTTGCCGACTCTTTTTTGGATTCTAGTTTTTTCAATGAACTAATAGAAAAAACAAGGGTAAAATAAAGTTATATAAGTAATAGTACTGGATTATTTGATTATTGAACGAGTATAGTATAAAGTTAATGAATATAAAACAATGGTTCAATCACAAACTGGACCAAATGTAAAATTTTCAATTGAGAATTATAGACACACCAAATTGTGATTGATTGATTTATTTTTATTTTTTTAAGTTGAGGAATATTAGACTTATTGTTCTTGACATTTCCAAATGTTCTATCAGGCAATTTTTGTGCGCATGAAAAATATTGTATATCCTAAATTGATTTTTACTGTTGCTGATATTTGCAGCACTATTTAGCATTTGTCCAATAACAACACTTTAGGATGCAAGCCAAAGCTAAATGTGTGTCTTTGGATTTAATCAGCAACATTCCTTCAAGCATCATAGAAAACATCCTATGTCTTGTACCAATTAAAGAGGCAGTGAGGACAAGTATCCTCTCGAAGAAATGGAAATACAATTGGGTAAAAATTCCTAAACTTGTGTTTAATGAAAAAGATATGTTTGATGAACCAGCTGGTGGACATCAGTTGTCCGTATTGGAACAGACGTTTGAAAAACCTCCAAGTGAAAGAAAACAGTTAACAAGGAAGTGTAAAATGTTCTATGCTATATACCAAGTTCTGCTATTGCACAAGGGTCCAATCCTTGAGTTCAGCCTTTCCATGGAAGCAGATGACACTTGCGTCGAAATTGACCAAATAATAATTCATTTGGCAAGGAACAACAATCCTCTCAAGAAATTATCACTTACGCTGAGCGAAATGGATATGAGTTCATATAAGTTACCTCTATGTATCTTGTGGTTGCATCAATTAACAGACTTATATATCGATAATTGTACTTTAAGTTTGAATCCAACATTCACCGGATTTGGTACCCTTACAAGCTTATACATAAAGGGTGGAGACATCTCTATAGAAACGCTTCTTCATCTCTTATCTAATTGTCCATTACTTAAAAGGCTCACTCTGGTAAGCTCTTGTTTTAAAATTGATCCTCGTAGGCTTTGATAACTTATTTGAATACTGTAAGCTGCAGGTATTGCTATGGGATTATATCGATAAAGATATTGTCATTAATGAGCTATTTAAGTGTTTGATTGTGATTGAGCATCTGTCTATTTGGCATTCTACCATTAAGGTAATATTATCCACATTGTATACAGTTGATTGAAATTGAAATATAAAACTTTGGTTGTTGATCTTTGTTTTGCCTATGATTCAAGTGTTTTCCTATGAGTCCACCAGATCATCCAACTGCATTAGTCCACCTCAAAAGCTTTTTTTACGAGATGACGCTCCTTGAAGATGAAGGGTTACAATTTCTTGGTATTGTGATCCGAAGCTCCCCGAATTTGGAGAAAATTGAGATAGAGGTAAATAGCATATGTCTATCGTGTATCCTTTTTTTGTTTTGTTTCTCATGACAATACAAATTAACACAAGATACACCAAATATGCTATAGGTTAATAATTATTTACTTTTCGACTATGATATTCCTAAGGACTATGTGTCACCTGTACTTGAAGATTTATCGGATATTTGGTTGGAGCATTTGAAGGAGGTGGAAATTGTAGGCTTTGATGGCCTAAAGGGTGAGTTGGAGTTTGTAAGACTTATTTTGGCCAAGTCACCTGTGTTGAAGAAGATGGGTATCATAGTGCCCCGTTGGGTTGACAAGGATCAAGAGATACAAATGTTAAGAACGCTTCTACGCTCCCCACGTGCTTCACCCTTGTTAGAAATCATTGTTGAGCGTGATGTTAAAAGGAGAATTTGAGCCAAGCTTTAGGTAAATGCCTTACAAGTTGAACTGGCTTCATATCACTTTAGATCACTGAATGACTTTTGGTAATTGATTGTGATTATCAGCTACTCTTGAAGTGCTAATTTGTTTACGTATTGTTTTTTGAGTTGTTGGCTTTTGAACAAAATCATTGTAAGATCAATGTTAAGGTCCTGTACTTGTTTATTGGTTGTTACAAAACAACTGATTTCTCTAAGAAATGGTAATCAACACGCTGTATTGTGCTATGAGTTTATGACGCAACAAAGCTACCAGTAGATAAGGGTGGTAATTTGAATTAGCTTGGCAGATTTATACTGTAAACAAGTTTTCAAACCCAAACACGTTTATTTTACAAGTTAGCTGTTTTATGGGTCGAATTAGAATTGAAAGGCACACAAAGTTAGTCGTGCGGCCTTTTTATTACTCGAACTGAAATTGTAAGGTATGCAATATATACTCTTAGTCGTGTCGACCCTTTTATTACTCGAATATGAAATCGAAAGGTATGCAATATCTATATCTATACTACATATAATGCACGAAGGTCATTCTCACTCTTAATTTTATGAAGTACAAGAAATTAAGCATGGTTTACAACACTTTAATGCACCCAATTTTCAGAATTACAACAAAGTAAGCATATTGTACAACAAAATAAAGCGTGGTGTCATTTTAAGACCAAAGTTCTATCAAACAACATTAATGCTATTAAAAACACTCTTTCACCAAAAATTACAACCATTTAAGCACAATGTACGATAGCTGCAACAAATTTTCAGATTTACAATAAAATAAGCATGATGTAATTTTCAGACTTACAACATTAATGCTATTAAAGTGGTCAATGTTATTAATGACTATAATGACTACTACTTACAAGAAAAGAAACATATTGTACAACACTTTAATGCACATAATTTTTGGGCGCGACAAAAAAAAGCATAGTGTACAACAAAACACCACATTAATGCTATTTAATATAGTCAATTATTTAACTGGTCAATAAATACAATTAATACAGTTATTAAAACACCTCTTACATAAGAAATACAAATTATCAAGCATATTGTACAACCAAATTAAACACAATCTCGCATTAAATTTTACTACTACAAATAATAAAACATTATACAAATATTCTAGCCCGAGGCAGTGACAGCAAATGCCACGGCAATTTCGCCGAGCTCGAGCAGAACATTAGCCAACGGGTTTGAGCTAGAACGGCACGGGTTATACGAAATTCTTTATATCCAGAATTTATTGTTAAAAGAACATAATAAACTAAAATACATTATTCATCAAAAAATTATTTCGCCGGCAGCTGCTATATATACTTTAACGGAGTGTTGCAACATTTTATAGAAAATGTGTAGTTAACTCATTACTTTTTTCTCAGATGTAGCATTCTTTTTTTTCATTCTGTCAATAAACCTCTATCGTTAGTCCCTTCGTGTACCCGTTACCAAAAACACGCATCGTTAGTCCTTTATACTAACGGCCATTAATAAATAACTTAAAATTTGGTTATCTTACGCTAAAATTGTGTCGTTGGTCCTTTATACTAACGATCGTTAAAAAATAACTTAAAATTTGGTTTTCTTACGTTTCCGTCCGTTTTTTCACGTTTTAGTACGTTTTCGTTCGTTTTAACACGCTTTCGTCCGTTTTTTCACGTTTTCATACGTTTTTACACGCTTTCATCCGATTTTTCACGTTTTCGTCCGTTTTTCACGCGTTTTCATGTTTTTACACGTTTTCATCCGTTTTACACATTTTAGTCCGTTTTTCCGTTTTCATTCGTTTTTACTGCGTTTTCGTCCGTTTTTTGTCCGTTTTCCGTTTTCATCCGTTTACATATGTATACATGTTACACGCGTTTTCATCCGTTTTAGCACATTTTAAATTGCGTTTTACGTTTTCATCCGTTCTTTACGTTTCCGTTTAACGCGTTTCGTTTCATCCGTTTTCATCCGTTTTACATGTTTTCACCCACGTTTGTCGACATTTTCATCCGTCTTTACGTTTCGGTCCGTTTTAACACGCTTTTGTCGTTTTTCACGTTTTCATCCGTTTACACGTTTATCCGTTTTGCGATTTCGTCTATTTTACACATCTTCTGTTTTAACACGTTTTAAGTCAGTTTTCAAAGTTTTTTCCGTTTCCTCCCGTTTTTACGTTTTCATCCGTTTTAACACATTTCCATCCATTTTTCCGATTTCATTTTTACCGTTTTCTTCCTTTTACATGTTTTTGTCGCTTTTCACAATTTTGTCAGTTTCATGTTTCGTCCATTTTCCACGTTTTCATCCGTTTTCATGTAAACACGTGTACGAAAACGTGTAAAATAGACAAAATGTAAAACGGATGAAAACGTTGAAACGGCCGAAAACATTTGAAAACGTATTAATATGCGAAAAAATAGACAAAATGTGCAAACACGAACGAAAACTTGAAACAACGGATGAAAACGTGTAAAAACGGATGAAAACGCGAAACAACTGCAAACGACAAAACGGACGAAATGTAAAAACGGATGAAACGTAGAAACGATGAAAACGCGAAAAAATGGATGAAAACGTGAATAACGGACGAAAACGTGTTTAAATGGACAAAAGCGTGTTAAAACATAAAGCAAAAAGCATTTACGGGTAACATGCCGGATGAAAATGTAAACGTGAAAAAGCGTGTAAAAACAGCGGTGGCAGGTGAAAAACATTAAACCGTTAAAACGACAACCGTGTTAAAATGGATGAAAACGCGTGTTAAAAAAGCAACGAAAACTTTGCAAAAATGGACGAAAATGTAAAATGTATGGCGATGTGCGAAGCGTGAAAACGAAAAACTACCGAAAAACGAAAAACATTATCTGGCGTGAAAAAGCGAACGAACAACGTGAAACGAATGAAAACGCGTAAAACGTGAAAACTGGCGTGTTAAAACGAACAAAACGTACTAAAACGTGAAGCGGACGGAACGCGTAAAAAAACCAAATTTTAAGTTATTTTTTAACGATCGTTAGTATAAAGGACCAACGACGCAATTTTAGCGTAAGATAACCAAATTTTAAGTTATTTATTAACGGCCGTTAGTATAAAGGACTAACGATGCAGGTTTTTTTGGTAACGGGTACACATAAAGGACTAACGATAGAGGTTTATTGACAGAATGAGAAAAAAAAAGAATGCTACATACAATGGGAAAAAGTGGCAAGTTAACTACATTTTTGGGTGATTTGCCCCATTTTATAGTAGCATGATAAATATTTAGGAACAAGCACAAAACACCATAAAATACTTTGAAAGTCTATGATAGATATTAATAAGGGTTAATTGCATGGAAATGTATTATACTTGTCATTTTTTTGTTATTGTGTGTACTAAACTTTATTTTTTTACTGTATGTACTGAACTTTCAAATTCGATTATTGTGTGTATTTTGTGATCATATTACCTTTACTTTTTTCAAATTTCGAAAGGTAAAATGGTCATTTTACATGGCTGAATAGTCATAAAATCAAACAATAATCGAAATTTAAAAGTTTAATACACACAATAAGAAGAAAAAAAATTCAGTACACACAATAATAAAAAAAATAGCAAGTATAATAATTTTCAAGTAATTAACCCAATACAAACATAAAATAGTTTAGTTTTGTAATAACTAAGAGAGTAAATTGTAAACATGGTCTTATAGTATGTCCATATGGAAGATGCAGTCCTAAATTTTCCGAAAGTGCCCGCGTCGTTCATTGGTGTGAATATATCCATGCTTTCGAAATAAAATGACCAAAATGCCTCAAAGTAAAAATACATTATCCAACTCAATGCAAGGGCAATTGGGCCATTTCATTTTGGGCATGGACGATATCTGACACTTGAATTTTTGAAAAGGTAGGGAATGTGTTTGCCATTGACATGCAACAAGGACGATTGTGATAATCTTACATAGCGCGTTCGGGGTCAAAGGAACTTCCTTTTCGTCGAGCAAGTTTTTCAACACCCTAGGCAGTGAACCTAATCGTTGTAGTGTAGTATTAGGGTAAGCCACGGGAATTGATATCGTTCTCTAGGGGAATAGGAATGCTAGTGAGAAGTTACTACGCTAAGGTTGGGGTTGAGGAAGATTATGTTGGCGGTTATTCTCCCAGCAACAGGGTTAAGATAATCAACCTCAGCAGAAATGCTCAACGCCAGAAACAAACGGAGGGTCAGAGTAACAAATACCACTAGGTGGTTATCGGATATCACTTGGAATCGTGTGATCACTTTCCAAAGTAAACTATTCGACCCTAATGCAGGTTGCACGAATATCTACTTGGGATAAGACCAAATGCAGTTATGGAATTAGACACAATTCAATAACCCTTGCGCTTATAAGTGTTTAGTGTTTTCTGTGTGTGTTCAAAAAAAGAAGTTGAAAAAGAAAATAAATCTAAGTAAATAAAAGAGTTTTAGAAAAGAAACTAAAAATAAAAAGTGCTTATTGAATAAGCTATATGAAAAGCTTACCCAAAAAGCTAGTCTTTTATATCTAAAAATAAGCTATAAGGAAGAGCTTATTCAAGATAAAAAGATATGTAAAAAGCTTAAAATGAAAAAGCTATAAGAAAGCTTATCACTAAAAAGCTAATCTAATAAACCACAAAAAGCTAATAAGCATTTATGGATTATTTAGATCAGAAAAGAAAAAGAAAAGAAAGAAAGAAAGATGAAAAGGGAATAAGCACTTAAGTAAACTCAAACATCATCTTTCAATAATAAGCAAAAGATTACAATAAGTTTTTTTTTAAAAATAAGCTACTACAATAATAAGCACTAAAATATAAAGCTAAAAACTAAAAAAAGTGTGTGTGTAAATTAATGTGTGAGATAATAAGCCTCGGATCTGATGAATTCTCCTCCATTTATAGCACATATTAATATCTCGATCCTTCCGAAGCAAATATCTCCTCATATTCTTTGATAAGATGGCCACGTGGCGCGAGATGATAGGGTGCAGCAAAAGTGAGAGCAGCGAGAGTGGGGATGGGGAAAAACTTCACTTGCTTGCTTGGAATTAATTTTGGAGCGTGAGGTACACGCATGAGACAAAGTGAATTTGCAAATTCTTCAAGTGTGTGGTCTTATTTTCATTCGCTGGACTTTTTCACTTACAATATGCATTCCATTTAAAAGGCCACATGGAACTAAATTGCAATCTCTTCATCATTAATTTTGCACTTCAAATTAAATATATATAGCAAAAATTAAATAATGCCATGAGTGGGATTAGAACTCTTGACCTCTTGCTTAGAAAGCATGCACCCAACCACTAGACCAAGAGCCTTTTGTGTTAACTCTTTGCATTTAATTCTTTTTAGCCCTCTTTTACTTGATTCAATTTTTAGCCATTAAAAATAATCTTCGTTCGAGCTCCGTTTGATCTTTCAATATTTTCTTCTCTTCCTCGATGCTCCAAATAAAATAACCACTTGACTCGATATTTCGTGATCTTTCCAATGGTGTGCTCGGATAAATTTTTACGACTTCGTTTGAACTTCGAAAAACATGGAAATATCGTCGAAACTCATCCGAAAATCACCGTTTTTGCTTTGTTTTCAAACCCTTGTACCTGCAAGACATAATAACACATATCCAACATATTTGCAATATAATTTGACCTATTTAATGGTTATTAGTCCGATTTGGCATATTTTTAGATATAAAATGATGTGTGTTTTAGCACTCATCACATGCATAATCAGATATCCTATTTATAGGATAATACTCTTGGCTAATTCAATGGAATTATGAGTATTAATCGGCCCATTAATAGCCTCATAATTATCCCCATTATAGCCGTTAGTGCTTACATGACCAATTAAACGTGGTCATTAAGCAGTTGAAACTGCCACTTGAATAGGTCAAAGCGTACAAGCGATTACTTTCATCGATTTTCATAGTGCTATCGTGGTTACACCGCCGCTGGAAACACCACTCGCCGGTGTAAACACTACTTCGCTGAAACACCACTTCGATTGGAAACACGATCTAGTGGAAGCAACCTTTGCCGATGGAAACACCGATAATCGGAGGTAACGTATTTTCACCAAGCACTACCAATACAAACCACTACAAGAGTCATGGTGTTCATGGACCTTATGGGTGTACACTCCGCACTCCTAACCCATTACAAGGTGTGAACGATTCCCACAAGTGCACTAAATTTTCCAACAATCCTCCCCAAATTTAGTTCACTTCCTTTGCATGAAAATTAAACATCAAGCAAAACATGTGCATAAATGAAAATGTCCCGAGGATTGAATTTCCATCTTAGTAAATTATACGTTTCAAATATTCGAGAATCAGGGTGTTCTAAGAATTGAACCCTTCAACCCATTTGAATACCGGAAGATAAAATACACACAAGTTTTCAAACACTTAAAAGCTCCCGACACTATACAAGCCATGTGTCCATATCCAAATTCATAAATGTTGTAAAAGCTAAAAGTCCAAAGCTTCGGCAAAACTTCAACATTTACATAGGTGGTTCCTCTTTATTCATGCTCCTGCCAAGCACTTTTCAAAGAAAATTAACCATTAAGAAGTAAAGACTTCATCCTCCTTTTCAGGAGGTTCGAGCACAACCTTGGGATGTAAATAAAACATGTGCTCCAGTCCATCGAATGTTCACTTTCCACATTGAACTCAGCTCCTAAGTTTCCTCGGAGTTGGGTGTCCTAGCATTCAGTGACTAAGTTGGACTTAAACCCATCCCTTTAGCAGACTTTATAACCAAGTCTCTAGCCGAACCCTTCGTCAAGTGATCACTAAGTTCATTGAGATCTCACAAATTCTATAGATACCACCCCATTCATGATAAGCTCACGAATCATGCTATGTCCGACACCTAAGTGTCTAGACTTACCATTGTACATTTGGCTATAAGCCTTAGCCAATGTAGCCGCACTATCACACCGGATAGAAATAGGTGCTATAGGTTTAGGCCACAATGGAATCTCAAGGAGCAAGTTTTTCAACCATTCGACTTCTTTACCGCAGAAATGCTAAAGCCACAAATTCAAATTCCATTGTTGAACTGGTGATGCAAGTTTGTTTCTTGGATGCCCAAGAAATTGCACCTCCACCAAGTAGGAATACCCGACCACGGTAGATCTAATTGTCTTCATGTTCTTGATCCAACTTGCATCGGTGTATCCTTCCAACACTAATGGGTAACCAAAGATATGAGAGACTATAATCCATAGTTCTCTTCAAATACTTAGTGCCCTTTGAACGCTTGCCGATGATGAGCACTAGGATTACTAGTATACCGCTCAATTTTCCCCTTGCAAAACCAATATCGAGGTCTTGTACAAGTCATGGCATACATCGTGCAACCAATTACCCTAGAATACTCAAGTTGAGATACGCCTTGCCATGATTAGGCATCGCCTTCTCACAAGTATCCATAGGTGTACTCATCTGAAGTACAATCAAAGTAATTGAATTTCCTCGATCCTTCTCAATATAATGAATCTGAGAGATAGAAATTCTTTTACTTTCATGTTTAATCCTTATACCAAGGATAACATCACCCCATGTCCTTCATGGAGAACCTTGATGACAAAAATTCCTTTGTCAAGTCAACCTGATTTTGGTCATTGCCAAAGATCAACATGTCATCAACATATAGACAAATGATGACTCCTTTACCGGATTCATCAAATTTGCTATACACATTTGTCAGCTTGGTTAAGAACATAACCACTAGACAAAACCACTTCATCAAATTTTTATGCCATTGCTTAGGTGCCCGCTAAGTCCATAAAGAGACTTAATCGCCATTTACACACCTTGTTTTCATTGCCATGCAAGATGAAGCCCTGAGGTTGGTTCATATAAACCTCCTCTTCCAATTCACCATTCAAGAAAGTCTTTTCACATCCATCGATGAATAATCAGATTGTGAATAGATGCCATAGCAATCGCCAGCCTTATGGTACTGATATCGAGCACAGGGGTATAAGTATCAAAATAGTCTATCCCCGACTTTTGTTTAAAGCCCTGAATAACTAATCTAGCCTTGAACTTTTCAATAGTTCCATCTACCTTCATTTTCTTTTTGAAAATCCATTTGCAACCTAGAGGTTTGCAACTAGGAGGTAGATCAACCAACACCCAAGTGTTGTTCCCCATGATGGAATCCATCTCATCATTGATTGCTTCTTTCCGTAAAGCAATATCCGGGGACTTCATTGCTTCTTCAAATGTCTTGGGATCATCCTCAACAATGAAGCAATAGGAGTATTGGTCCGAGACCTCATCCCTTGTTCCTTCAACTAAGTATAGTTGAAACTCAGGTCCAAATGACTTTGGATTCTCGACCTTTTGCTCTTCCCGAGCACGAGGTTCGTTGTTGAACCACAACCTCATCGTGGACCATGATGGTTCATCATCGTGGACCTCGATACACCAAAGTCAAGAGTTCCATTAGGAATCCTCTGCCTTGGTCTTGGGACTGATGAGAATCTATTCTCATCAAAGTCTCACATCCCTTGACTCAATTATAGAGTTAACTGAAACATATTCATTAGGTTCAATAACATAGAACCTAAAAGCCTTGGAATGCTCAAAATATCCAACAAAGATGCAATCAATGCCTCTTTCACCCAAAGTATTTTGTTTTGGATCGGGAGTCTTACAATTCCCTACAACCCTGCACTCTGAGATAGTTCATGTTAGGTTTCCTTTTAGTCCAGAGTTCATAAGGGGTAACCTTGTTCCTTTTGTTGGGAACCCTATTTAATAAATAGCAAGCTGTTAACATAGCTTCACCCCTGAACCCTTGACTCAATCACGAAAGGACAACATGGAATTAACCATCTCCTTCAAGACTGTTTTCCTTTCGAAATGCCATTTTCTTGAGGAGTATAAGGGGCGCTTGTTTCATAGATTATACCAACAGACCGAAAATACAGAGTATCCATGTACTCACCTCCCTATCGATCCTTAATCTTTTGATAAAAGACCCAAGTTGTAATTCAACTTCAGTTTTAAACACTTTGAATTTATCTAATGCTTCATCCTTTGTATGTAACAAATAAACATAACAAAACCTAGAAGCATCATCAATAAATGTCACAAAGTACTTCTTATTCCCCAAAGAAGGAGTGGCATGCAAATCACACTGTCATTGTGTATAAAGCTCCAAGAGCTTAGTCTCACGACTAACAACCTGAAAGGGTTTCTTGGTTATCTTGGTCAACATGCAAGTTTTACACTTTTCGCTGTCCATGTCAAGCGGGGATTAAACCATCCCTAGAAATATCTTGCATTCTTTTATAGTGAACATGACCAAGTCTAGCATGCCATGGGTAGAGTCGGTCGGTTATATGTGGTCACAAAAGTTGAAATAACACCTGTCAATGGTAACATTAAGCCTAAACATTTGATTACATAAATAACCAAAACCAATAAAAACACCATGCTTAGAAAGCACAAATTTATCGGACTCAATAACTTGTTTATATCCATGATTATTCAATACACTACTTGAAACCAAGTTCTTCCTTATATCGTGAACATGAATAACATTAAACAAAGTTACAATATTTCCAGAACTAAAATTAAGATCTACACAACCACGACCATGCACCAAGGTTGTTGACTCATTTCCCATGTGAAGAATAGAACCATCATTCAATGACTCATAAGTCTTGAACCAGCTTCTATCTTTACACACATGAACTGTTGCACCACAGTCAACCCACCACGCAACATCATCATCCTGCACATAAAAATATTCAGATACATATGTAACATAATAAATCAGAAAAGACTTATTAAACATATTATGACCTTTCAGTGAGTTGGTTGAACCACCACTCCCTGAACCATTAGTGCCCGATCCATTGGCTTTACCACCAACTTTAACACCCTTTGCCCCTTTTAATGTGACCAGTCTTGCCACATTTCCAACAAGTAGGTGTTGCCTTCTTGTTGGGATCTGCCCTTGTGTTATCATGAAATTTGCGTTTGCCTTTGTTGTCATTGTACCTAGTGGAGTTGTTATGCTCCACCATATTGACAATGATGGTCCAAGAGCATTGCTACTCTTTGGCTTGTCATTATCCTGTATCTTGAGAGATTCCTCAATGCGCAGATGACGCTTCAACTCAACCGAGTTAACTCCTCTTTCTTATGTTTCAAGGTATGCTTGAAATCTTTCCAAGAAGGAGGAGTTTGTCAATGACACAAGAGACTTTAATAGCCTCATCCATGTTCATATTGTGTTGTGTAAACCTTCCAAGTATTCCAAGAAGTTCATTGTATTGTTCCATAACGGGTCTTGAATCAGTCATTTTGTAATTTGTGAAATTACTAACAAGGAACTTCTTACTTGATGCATCCTCACCCATATATTTGGCATCCAAGGAATCCCACAGTTCTTTGGAAGATTCAAAGTTCGATAAATATCAAAGAGAATCCAACATACCATTGAGAATAAGACCTCTGCATATGTAGTCATCATTCTCCCATTTGCTCCTCCTCCCGACCGCTCAACCGTGGCATCATCCCCATCATCGGGAATTGGAGTGGTCATACACATACACCCACACTCATACTTGCTGACAAGAAGTGCATCTTCTTCTGCCACCTCCTAAAGTCCACCCCTTCAAACTTGTCTAGATTAGCAAAGTTTGAAGCCATGTGTTTCATTGCAGCAGTTGCCATTGATTATCACAAAATAGTTTACTTTGATTGTTGGCGGTTATTCTCCCGAACAGGGTTAAGATAATCAACCAGAAATGCTCAACTGTTCAAAGAAACAAACAGGGTCAGAAGTAACAAATACCACTAGGTGGTTATCGGATATCACTTGGAATCGTGTGATCACTTTCCAAAGTAAACTATTCGACCCTAATGCTTGGGTTGCACGAATATCTACTTGGGATAAGACCAAATGCGGTTATGGAATTAGGCACAATTCAATAACCCTTGCGCTTATAAGTGTTTAGTGTTTTCGTGGTGTGTTCATGCATAATCGATATCCTATTTATAGGATAATACTCTTAGCTAATTCAATGGAATTATGAGTATTAATCGGCCCATTAATAGCCTCATAATTATCCCCATTATAGCCGTTAGTGGTTACATGACCAATTAAGCGTGGTCATTAAGCGGTTGAAACCGCCACTTGAATAGGTCAAAGCCGTTATAAGCGATTTCATCAAGATTTCATAGTGCTATCGTGGTTACACCGCTTGATGGAAACACCACCGCTTCCGCAGTAAACACTACTTCGGTGAAACACCACCCGATGGAAACACCACTTCGGAAACACCGATCTAGTGGAAGCACCGCTGCAAAGTGGAAACACTGATAATCAGAGGTAACCACAACAGTACTTTCACCAAGCACTATCAATACAAACCACTACAAGAGTCAGGGTGTTCATGGACCTTATGGGTGTACACTCCGTACCTCCTAACCCATTACAAGGTGTGAACTGTTCCCACAAGTGCACTAAATTTTCCAACAGATTGTTTTTTATCTTTTTTATATTTTTTAGGAAATGGAAAGGTACGAATCTCGGGGTTTGGATTTGGGGGTTGGTATTTCTACCGATTACTTTTATTTATCTAATTATCTAATCTAAGGTGTATGTAGTCTATGCCTATTGTTGTGTGCTCGTATGATGATTAAAAATGTATTTGCTTAGGCTTTATTACTCCCTAGTTATCTCCTATTGATGGTTGAATTGTCACGTCCCTTATTCTTAATCGTTGTTGTCTCTAAGGTCGTAGGGTATGCTTTATCCTAACTCTTTGAAGCTACCAAAGGTTAATGACTACAAATTCTTTAGGATTTATAAACTTTAACTCTAAGGTATTCTTTGGATGTATAGCCTACAATTACTCTAGGTGATTATAAACTAAGGTTCAACAAAGATTAATCAAGCATTAATTAGCACAACGAATGACCTATCGCAATACTAGGTCAATCACAATTAAGATAAGAGACAACCAATCAATATTCAATAACTAAGTTTCATATTACCTAAGCAAACACACAAGTAAATTAGCCGGACATGGGGAACATGCAAGCATACACACAATCAATTGAAGACATAATTGAATTAATGAAGTAAAACACTTATCTTGATGTAAGATAGGGTATGGAACCCTAAAATACTGTAAAGACGCCTTGGTTCGGTTTAGGTTTTACTCCAAAAGACTACACACCCGAAAAATTTGGATTCTATATATAAGGTTACAAATGCGACGACGTCACCCTTTAATTTGTGACGCCGTCGGGTTGCCGTTATTAGGGTTTCGTCTTATGCGTTAACATTGCGGCGGCGTCACCTTATGCTCATGACGCCATCCTCTTCGCCTCGACGCCGTTCGATCAAATCTAGGCCGTCCGAGCCGCGACGCCCTACTCTTTTACACCATGCCGTCACTTGTAAGTAAGCAATTTGGCTCCGAGTCGTCACAAAACTTGTCCGACGGCGTCCGCAGATAACACTCACGCCGCGCCAGATAGAACCCGACACTGTCCCCTTTAGTTCCAAAGACTGAGTGTCGATTCTTGACTTTGGTCATTTTCTTCGTATATTCGCGCCTTTTCGTCCGAATAAGTGTCATTCCAGCAATTTGCCTTCAAGAGACCTAAAAAGTGAAAAGGAACGATATTAAGTAATAACGGATACAAAAGTGATCAAATAAGGGCTTATACGACCCCTCAAAAAGGTACATTTTAAAACCTTATCAGATTGTAATTTAAGTTAAACAAAATCGGGATGGGTTTTGGCAAGGTCTACATTGTTGGTTTGTGGGAGTTAAAACACACGTAAATGACTAGAAGTGTGTGAGCCTATGGGGGCACACACGTTAAACACGAGAGTACGTGACGAACGTTTAATACTTGATAATATTAGACCCGTTTTATGCATGCATGAAAACCCGATCTTATTTACGACTCATGGACTTGTTCTATTTAAAGTGGGTCGGTTTGGAAGCCTTGGGCCTAGTCCTTTTTATAGAAGTTTAAGAGCTTATATATACAAACTCATTTCATGCAAAAGTTATCCCTAACTCACGATTAATTTACCATCCCTAAATTCTATAAAACATTCGATCTATCCTAACCAACATGTATATCTGATTGGTTTTATATAAACCAATTAGAATGTGTTTTGGTTTTATTTGAACAACCTTACTTGCATGTTATTTTATTCAAGATGTTAAGGTTTTTCAATTGGTTAAATTCTTGCATGTTTCCTGGTCAAACTAGATAGCAAGGATAAGGTGTTTTTCTACTTTGGTAATTATCGGACAGAAGGGAAAAGATATCGGACACTCTTTTTCCGATATCGGGTGTAATGTAAAAATTGCTCTCGGACAATTTTGTGATCTCGGGTAGAATAAAAAGAAGGTGTTCTTGGTTTTATTTGTTCGTGGTATTCAAGTAATTCAAGGGTTGATTGTTTTAAACGTTCTCGACTAGCATTTATCGAACGTACTTGGTTTAAGTGTTTGTGTGTGATACTCGTAGAGGTATCTATTTTAGATGCTTAGTTTCTTTGGTTCCTTGTTCGTTATTAAAGTCCAATTGCCAAGCAAGGTTAGGTTTTCTTTAATCCCTTTTATTAATTAATTGTTTATTAATTAATTGTTTATTAATTACGTGTTTAACCTAATTGCGATTACTAGATCCTTATCTGCTGCGTACTCGTAGAGGTTAATGGGTTAGCTTGTTCTAAAATCCCAACATACATGGTAAGCATAAACATACGCAACGAAAAATAAATAAGTATTAACCACATAACAAAACCCAATATCAAACATATATTTATCTTGTACATATTAATAAAAGTATAAATATTTTCAGACAAATATCTAATACTTTAACCGCCTTAGATAATTATAGTTACACCATTCTCAACTAGAATATTTAGGGTGTGTTTAGTCGGGGGAAAACATCATTGTTTTTCATAATATGTTTTGTGAAAAACAAGAAAAATAAAGATCGCGTTTAAATCAGCTTTTTCTAATAAAATATTTTGCAAAACACAAAATACCTTATTTCCTAACTTCATAAGGAAAATTATAAAACAAATTTTAGTTGTTTCTTTGTAACCCACAATCATCCCCCCTCCCCCCTTTCTTCAAAATAGAAAATACAAACACCAACTAAACGCGTTTTTTATATTTTCAAGTATTTTGTGAAGATAAATTTTCCTTTGAAATTTTTACAAAACTAGAAATTGGAAAAAAGGGAATTTTTTCCCGAACTAAACACACCTTTAATAATCACATTTCCTTATTATCTTGATTTCATTTCTTGTCTCCTTTACCTACTTCAACTCATCTATGTTCAGTTTAGTGTGCATCAGTGTGATCCTACGATAGTAAAGTTATTCTATATATATACTAAAGATGGGGAGTATATTTCACCCAAAGTGCCTAGCATTAATTGCAATCTATATCCAAATGGCAAAAATAGTCCCTAAAGTTTAGTTATCGTTGCAAGCTAAGTCCTTTGTAAGTTTCTAGCATTAATTACTATTTATAGCAATTTGACAAAAATAGTCCTTAAAGTTTAAGTGTCCTTTGCAAACTAAGTCCTTTGTAGCATTAATTAGTATGTATAGTCATTTAACGAAAATAGTCCCTAAGGTTTAATTGTCTTTGCAAACTAGGTTCTTCAAGGACTAACGATGTATCATAATTAAACTTTAAAGGACCTCTACATAAAAAAATAACGGGGTCACAACACTTCCGCAGCAACGCGCGGGATCACCCGCTCGTTAATTCTATGCACACCTAACACATCTATTACAAGGATACTTGTGTCGACCTATTCACAACCCAAACATTTTTAGTCTCAGCCATAACCTATTTACTTTCTCATCGAGTCGATTCGATTTTCAAGTCGAGTCTGAAATTAGTACCCTATGTTTCGAGCCGAACAACACAATACAAATGGGCAAAATGGCAGCATAGTAAAAAAAGTGGGGGAAAAATGGCTCATTTCATTGTTTACTCCAATTATCAGGTATCTATCTATCTATCCCCCTTTTTATAGCTTATTTTTCAGCTTTTATAATCTACAAGTAGTACTAAAAGTTATTATGATTTGTAGATTATCATGGGGGTGTTTGTTTAAGCTTATTTGGCTGGCTTATGGGCTTATTGAACTTTTAAAAATCTCATAAGCTTAATTTGGCTTTTGAGCCTTTCAAAAGTTCAATAAGCCTATTTTACCGGGGTAATCCCCTCTACAAAAAAAAGTTCAATAAGCCCATAAGCCGGCGGAATAAGCTCAAACAAAACACTCTCATATTGTAATACAAATAAATGTGTTTAATATTTAGGTGTTCAGCAAAGCCTTTGAAAATCCTTATGGCTTTAGCATAAAGCCATTTCTAAGGGGCTTTCGCGTGAAGGCGCTTTTTAGTATGCATCCAACAAGAACGCCCTGAAATGATAGCTAAAGCTAAATTTGCGCCTTTAGATATAATCAGCACCTTCATTCATTCTGATTCATCAATGAAACCATCTTCTGTTGAGTAATCAAGGGGTTGTTTAGACTTTGGAGGAGATGTGTTTTATTTGATGTTGTTGAGTACCTTAACAACTTTAGTTATTTATTGAATTTACGAGTTAGATTTTTTTAAGGCAAGATAGACTGATAGAGTCAATATCAGTTTTGTGCCTTGAATTATGAGTAGATTAATGCAAACTCAAACAAAAAGAATTGATTTTATCACATAAATTTTTTTTATTTGGGGGTCACTTTAGATTTTAGAACAATAAAGAAATAGTTTGGACCCCATATGTGAAAATGACTCTAAAGTTTATTTTCCAAGGTGTTTGCATTGGCAAAGCCTTTGAAAAATGTTCATGCCTTCATGGCGTTAGCCAAAACTACTTGTGACAAGCTATGTTACATGTGTTTGAGTAAGCTTTTGTATTTTAATAATAAAATAAGCAAATAAGCACCTCAAATAAGTTTAGCCAAACACCCTGAAAGAAAATGCTATGTGGTTTCAAAGCATTCTAAATCTTCAATCGGTTTTTACAGTAACATTTTTTTGCAGCACTTTTTAGCATTAGTTCAACAAGAACGCCCTGAAATGATAGCTAAGGCTGAATCTCTGGATTAAATCAGAACCTTCCTGTACTCATTAAAGAAACCGTTTGACTTCTTTTGCTCAAATTATTGCATGTTTTTTTATTCGGCTTGTGTGTGTTTGTGGACTCTAGACTAAAAGAAGATGAATACGCTTGAAACAGATATGTATTTCATCTATTAAACTCTGTTTTTATATTGAATTATCTTTGCAGAATTAGTTAGTATTACTGCAACAACGGGGTGTTGAAATGGAAACTGAAGATCTGTCTTTGGATAGAATCAGCAATCTTCCTTCAAGCATCAAAGAAAACA
This sequence comes from Chrysanthemum makinoi, assembly GCA_910596185.1. Taxonomy (NCBI): domain Eukaryota; kingdom Viridiplantae; phylum Streptophyta; class Magnoliopsida; order Asterales; family Asteraceae; genus Chrysanthemum; species Chrysanthemum makinoi. Next base: position 160,323,077 of record OU343219.1, read on the forward strand.
TCCTATGTCTTGTACCGATTCAAGAGGCTGCAAGGACAAGTACCCTCTCTAAGGATTGGAGATACAATTGGACCAAAATTCCTAAACTTGTATTTGATGAGGATGATATGTTTGTTGAATCATCTGATAGATTTTTCGAAACAATACACCAAGTTCTGTTACTGCACCAAGGTCCAATCTTTGAGTTCAGCCTTTTAACGGAGAATGAAGATGGAAAATGTGATGAAATTGACCAAATGATCTTTCTTTTGGCGAGGAACAAGGATACTCTCAAGAAATTAACACTTCGCTTGCCTGAAACATGTGACCACTTTCAAGAGTTACCCTTGTCTATCTACTCGTTGCATCAATTATCAGATCTATATATCACTGGTATTCATTTTGTTGCTCCGTCAACATTAAGCGGGTTTGGTAACCTTACAAGCTTATACGTTCAGGGTCTAGTTCTCTCTAAAGATTCACTTTTAAATCTCTTATCCAACTGTCCATTGCTTAAACGCTTCGAACTGGTAAGTTCATCTTTATAATATATTGATTATCCCCATGGGTTTTATAACTTATCTGTATATTTACAGGTACCTAATTTTGACAACGTTGAAGCAGAGATCACAATTATTGAGCTATTTAAGTGTTTACCGGTGATTGAACATCTGACTCTTAATCTTTGGAACATGATGGTAATATCGTCGACTTGGTATATGATTGATTAAACTTAAAAACAAATGTGTGGTTGTTTATCTTTGTTTTGGCTATGGTTCAAGTGTGACAGAGTACCAGGAAAGCATCCAACTGAATCCGTCCACCTTAGTTACTTCTGTTTGAAAAATACTTTCCTCTCGGATGATTTGGGGCTAAAAGAACTTGGTTTTGTAATAAAAAACTCCCCCAATTTGGATAAAATTAAGCTAAAGGTAAATATCATGAATGCATCTTATATCCTTTTCTTTTTCTTTCTTATTCTCATGTCAAAATACACTGACACCAGCACTACCAACACTTCATGTAGATTGTTGAATCTGAGTTCACTGACGATGGCACAAGATTGGTTACACTAAAAGATTGTTCGGATGTATGGTTGGAGCATTTGAAGGAATTGGAGATTGTTGGTTTTGCAGGCCAGAAGGGTGAGATGGAGTTTGTGAAGCTAATCTTGGCCAAGTCACCCGTGCTCATGAAGGTGAGGATAATTCTTAAAAACAAGGTTACTAAGGATGAAGAGTTGGAGATCGTGAGAATTCTGTTAGGCTCCCCAATTGTATCATCGTTGGCAGAAATGACTGTTGACCTTCAAGCGATTGCTTAGAGAACCTGTTGCCTTTTGATTCAAGTTGACTTCAAATATATATGCCTAACTGAAGTACTCTACCAAACAATTAAGACCACGAATGACTTTTGGGAGTTAATTTAATTATGATAACCTACTAATATTAAGTTGCTAGTTTGTTTCCTGTACTGTGTTTGTTTAGTTTTTTTGTGTTTTCCAGTTGTGGCTGCCCCACAGTCGTGTACTCAAAATGTATCGTTTTGCAAATATCCCAGCACAAAAGATTCTTTGGACTTTTTTAGTATTCTGATTCTGGTGTTGCAGTGGCTAAGGTGTCAAGACGCTGCTGCAACAATATGTGTGGTGTCATGTATCTTGTTTCTTTTCTGGATTTTAGGTGACCTTATGTTGATATGACTACTCAGGATGTAGTTGCTAAATAAAAGACAGTCTCCATTGAACATAGATGGATCACTCTGCATCCAATAGTCTACCCATTTCCCACTTCGATATCAACTGACCTTAGAATATTGGTTGACATCAGTTTCATATACGAGGCGGAAAGGGTCTCGGGATTAACCCAGTGAGGCCATATACATCTGAGTAAAAAAAGGCTCGCCCTCCCCGGGTAACTTGAACGGGGAAAACCTCATCTGTTTACCTGTTTTATTAGTTCTATACCAGACTTATCTTCATTTTCTCGTTTAAGCTTTACCTTCTTTTCATTTAACAATCAAAATGCAACTCTGATAAGATGATCATTTGGAAACACTCGGATAGTTGCATCGAGTTCTAGTTTTGCAGGTCATTTGCCTTATCGGTATTTGCTTTCCGTTCTACCTCAATCGGTTGCTTTCACCACATATGACATATGGATGTATTTTTGAAGTTAACTGATAAACGACATGACCATTTTAAGAAAAGCTTAGATCAAAGATATAAAACATGTGGAAAGTTCTATCATTTCTGGATCCAATTGTTTAGAACGTGAATGCATAATGTTACTTATTCATATTTACAAAGATAACTTATTCACAAATTTAAATACCCCTAACATCTCATACATGTTATAAACTAACCTCTTAGTTATTAGGACCTCATAAACTATTAGGGATGTTTGGTACGCATGAATGAAAAGCTGAGAAAGGGAAAAGAGGTTGATTCTCATGTTTGTTTGACATAAGAATGGAAACAGAGAATTAAATTACCATTCTCATTCCCATTTGTTTCTTTAAAAAGAGGAAAAGGTGGAGGATGGGAATTTTAGAAGGGCTCTTCTCTATCCATTCTTAGTTAATGAAAAATCACGGACAAAAATTCACGTTTTTTATTTTTATTCACGTTTTTTATTTTATTCACGCTTTTTTAATTCGCTTTTAATTCACGCTTTTAATTCGCTTTTTTCTCGCTTCATTCGTTTTCGCCTGCTTATACGTTTTATCCGCTCGTTCGTTTTGTCCGTTTTCATACGTCTCGCTCGTTTTCATACGCTCGCCTTTTTCTACATTTCTGTCCGCTGCTCGTTTACACGTTTTCGTCCGTTTTCACAGTTTTTCTTTCATTTCCGTCCATTTTCATAATTTTGCTCTTTTCTGATGTGTTTTACGCTTAAAAAAAAATGTGAATAAAAAAGAAAGACAAGAAAAAAAACATGGACTTAGGTTTATCTATTAATTTTTAGATTAATCCCCACCATTAGATCAAACAAGATGGATGGTGATTTGTCCTTTAGAACATCAAAATAAGAGTAAGCATTTAAATTTTTCTCTACTTTAACATAAAAAACCCTATAGCCGAAAATTATACAAATATTGATGTGTATATACTAGTGTTTGTAAATCAGGTTTTAATTGCTTATCCTCTACGTGTATATACAGTATCCATCTTTTTTATTAGTTGTGTTTAGTGCAATGTGTAAGTTGTAGAAATATGTTTTTTTTTGTCATTTTTGTTTCATCGTAGAGATGATATAATATAATTTTATATGACAAAAAACTTGAATTATGTTTGCATAATTGTAATTATGTGACTCGATAGCCAAATAATCAACGTAACTAAAACCCTGAAAATATATATATTCATTCTTTTATGTACCAAACAAATGAATTGATTCTTTAATCGATTCTCGACTCTATTCTCTATTTTTTCCAAACACTAGAATCCATTCTCTTATATCAGACTCATTCTCTTTCTATGTCATTCCATTCTACAATGCATTTTCATTCTTTGTGATTCAGTCGTAACAAACGTCCCCTTAGGCCAAAAGCTTGTTGGTTTAACTTGTGATGTTGCTATAAATATTTGAATTGTTTTTAAGCATTTTTTAAAGAGATATACCTAAATATATGTTGAGTTTATAATGCATGAATACAATAAAATCATGTAGACACCACAGAGTACACAGCGGAAGACTTAAGATCATAACAAATAAATAATTAACTGAATTAAAAGCGTAACATACCTCTTGCGAATGTTAGATCTCTTGAACAAAACAAAAGAAGTGGTTTAAAGAGTTGTCTCTTACCATTTTACAACTCAAACCAATTAGGTGTAAGAATAGTGTCTTACTACCGCTTTTGTACACACGAATTATCCAACGAATCAAGCGATTGCTAGATCTAACACAAGTCCTTGTTTTATGGAAAAACAAAACCAAAACACCCTTTGAGGGGTCGACCGGTAGAGCAAGAGAGGAGAGGAAAGATCTAGGGTTAATTCAATGCACAAAGTTATGAAAAACCCTAGACCCTAGCCTTTGTATTTATAGTGTTTACAAATCTTTGGGAACAAGTTGGGGTGGGCTTGTGAAGCCCCCTATGGCCGGCCACTCTATAGCCCCAAAGGATCCAATCTTTTCCATATTAAGATTTTACACTACAAGTCCTTCTCTTTACATTTAACGGTCGTTAGTTATTTCACGTTAAATACTTAACGATCGTTAGACGGACTTTATGTGCAATAATTAATCGTAAACATTAACATTAATCATTTAACTTTAATTCTCATTCGCTAATGTGTGCAATCCCATGATCACGAGTTCGAATCCGGACATTTACGTGTTTGTAAATATATACATTTCCAACAGCTCCCACTGGGTATGTTTACAAAACGTGAAATGACATTGGTTAGCATTTTGCAACACGCTAATGCTCCCGGTACAACTCGTGTATGATTTTCTAGAAAACCAAGTTTCATGATTCATCATCATATTCATCCTTTTGTTTCTAATACCATGTTAATAAGAATATGGATCTCACCCATTTCTTAATTAACTATTCTGTTTCTCGCTTTATGTGATTGATCAAGATTACCAATTATTCTCAACATATTCCGAAGACATTGGGCATGGCCATGCAAACATCTTAACAACCCTACGAGGCTCAAAAAGATATACTTCAAAATAATTTTGAAGGAAACAAATCCTATTTTGACTACAAGCAGGATTCATAGATTTCGCAACACTTCTAAAAACAACCCTTATAACTACCTTACATTATAGCGTTAGATTGCTTCACAAAAATGCACTACATCCATGACATATCTCGGTATCTCAAGTCAGAGGATAAACATTCATGATATACTTAATGACTAAGAATCTAAGATCCATAAAGTATCATCATGTGGGTGGGATAAGTCCTATACTCAATTCATTGAATATCCGAATTAGTCATGCTACGATCAATATACTTTCAAGTATATTCTAACTAATACTCAGATTTGTCTTAATTCAATATCATTTCCATGTTATTGATTGACAACAGATAATTTAGAATAACTTAAGTTATTCAAGGATTTAAACATGCAAATATAGGATAACATCATAATAAATGAATAATAAACATAACAAAATACTTTATTTCATTTCAATAATAATGTTTACAATATCCTTTTATCTAAAATACTTAGTCACAGATGGGCATGAAACTACTAGCTAAACGAAGTCCAAACTTATAAGATAAATGATTTTCACCGTAAGGCCTTCGTTAACGGATCTGCTAAGTTATCATCTGTGTGAACTTTGAGCAACTCAATTTCACCTATCTCGACTTGTTCTCGAACATAGTGATATTTTCTAGATAGTGTCCGTGCCCTTCATGACTCAGGTTCATGGGCAAAAGTAATTGCTTGAGAATTGTCACAATATACTTTAATAGGATTTTCAATCGACGGATAACACCAAGCCCCAAACAAACTTCCTTATCCAAACAGCTTCCATGGCGCCTCAGACACCGCTATGTACTCACTTTCGTAGCGACATCGCAAGTGTTGTCTCTTCTTTGCTCTTCCAATCCACAACACCTCCATTGATGACAAATATGTAACCCGTCTGAGACTTCGTATCATCTTTGTCACACTTCCAGATGCATCGCAGAACTGTAATGCATGCTTCGCTCGGATTTCCCCATACACTATGAACATATCTCTTGTAGCCCTAAGGTACTTGAGAATATGTTTAACAGCAGTCCAGTGAATTTCACCCGGATTCGTTGATACCGACGTCAAGTTTTGAGCAAACGCCACATCGGCCTTGTGCATCGTACGCATACATGATAGATCCTACACCGAAGCATAAGGAACTTTCTTCATATATGCCACCTCCAGTGTGAGCAAGCCTGGTCGCCAAACCATGATTTACTTGCATTGGCAAAATCCCTTCTTGGAATTTTGCATATTGAATCTCTTCAATATTTTGTCAATGTAAGCACTTTGGCTTAAACCAATTAGTCTGCCTTGATCTATCTGTAGATCTTGATTCCGAGTATGTATGTTGCTTCCCTAAGTTCTTCATCAAAAACATTTACCAAGATAGGCTTTCACCTCATTTCGACTTGGTATATGATTTCCCATGATTAATATGTCATCGACATACAGAACAAGGAAAGTAACATGACTCCACTAGCTTTGTGATATACACATGGCTCATCAAGATTCTGAGTAAATCCAAAACCTTTGATTTCTCCATCGAACATTTTATTTCATTGCCTTGATGCTTGCTTTAGTCCATAAATGGACCTCTTAAGCTTGCATACACGGTTAGGAAATAGTGGATTCACAAACCCCGCCGGCTGTGCCATATAGATGTCTTCATCTAGACGACCATTCATAAAAGCGGTTTTGACATCCATTTGCCAAATCTCATAGTCATAGTGTGCACCTATAGCTATGAGAATCCTAATAGCTCTTATGTCCGCTACAGGAGAGAATGTCTCCTCATAGTCAATGCCATCGGTTTGAGTAAAACCTTTAGCTACCAGACGAGCCTTGTAGGTGTGTACATTGCCATCCATGCAGCTTTCTTCTTGAAGATCCACTTACTTCCAACGACTTTAGAATTGGGAGGAAGGTCAAATTCAATCCAAACATCATTATCTTTCATGGATTGCATTTCCCCATTCATAGCAATCTGCCATTTATCCTTTTCAGATCACCATGGCGCCTTATAGTTAAGGCGTTCATTAAGATCCCCAACTATATTTTCCTCCACCTCTACGTTAAGACATAGACGGTCAGTGCACGATAGTCCTTCGGACTACGAATGGGAACAACTTCGGAGGAACGCCTAAGCTTTCGGCTCTTCTTGAAGTTGACTAGTAGTTCAGAAGGTGTTGTATCATCTTGATTATATTCCAGATCATATACTCTCCCACTGAGTTCTTGAGATATGAGATTCCTTTCAAGGAAATCTCCATACCTAGCCACTATGACTTTATTCTCACCGGTAGTAAAAGTAGTAACCCATAGTTTCCTTAGGGTATCCTACAAAGATACACTTAACAGATATGGCTTGGAGCTTATCAGGTGTGTCACGTTTAACAAACGCCTCACATCCCCAGACCTTTAAGTAAGAAAAGTTGGGAGCTTTTCTTGTCCATATTTCATATGGAGTTTTAACAACCTTCTTCGTTGGAACCATATTCAAAATGCGAATAGCAGTTTCAAGGGCATAATCCCAAAAAGTAAAAAAAAGAGTCGTAAGTTCAAACATTGATCGTACCATGTCAAGTAAAGTACGATTTCTCCTTTCGGATACACCATTTTGTTGTGGAGTATAAGGAGATGTGAGTTGCTGGATAATTCCACACTAAGCTAAGTAATCTTTGAACTCTTGACTTATATACTCACCACCTCTATCGGATCGAAGAGCTTTAATCTTCTTACCGAGTTGTAATTCTACTTCACTTTTGAAACCCTTAAATGTTTCAAAGACTTCATGTTTATGTTTAAGTAAATAAACATAACCATAACGACGGAAATCATCCGTAAAGGTTAAGAAGTAGGTAGCACCACGTTTTGACACATGTCTGTGGACCACACATCGCTGTGTATTAATCCAAGTAGATCGAGCCCTTTACACTTGTAGTGAAAAGGTTTCCTTGTCATCTTCCCGCCTATGCAAGCTCGCATTTGTCAAATGATTCATCATCGACCGTTTATAAAAGCCCATCGTGTTGCGCTTTTCCGTATGCTTTTGCCTATATGGGCAAGGCGACAATGCCAAAGATAAGAAGAGTCACAGTTTGACTTGCTCTTCTTATTGCTAATGCTATACAAGGAATTATTTTCATTGGATATACAACCATCCATATCAATTTCAAACACACCAAGGATAGGAATTGCATTAAAGTAAAAAACATTATTTAAAGAAACTGAAATTCCATAACTGGTAAAAGTGTGCACAAAACCAATATCTTTTAACAAAGAAACTGAAATAACACCCCTAACAATGGAGGGTGCATAATGACAATTATTTAGTTCCAAAATTAAGCCCGAAGGAAACACTAAATCAAAAGTCCCTATGGCTTCGACAACCCTGACGCTTTCCATTTCCAACATACAAGTATCTTTCTCCACAGGTCAGATTCCTTGCTCCTCTAAGTCCCTGCGATGTATTACAGATGTGAGTACCACATCCTGTATCATATATCCAGAATTTTGCTTACGAGGAAAAGAAAATAATTCAAACCAAAAATTACCTGATGAGCTAGGCACCATCTTATTTTTATTCTGAAGGCACTCATTCAGATAAACTGCATAGCTTCCGCCGCCCGGTGAGTTGTTGTGGTGGCAAGTTAAATCCTTTTTAGGATTCTCCTTTTCTTTGCGGTTCTTCTTAGGAGCTGGTGGGATGACAACTTGTTTCCTTTCCTTTTCTTTCCCTTTCTTATCCGCTTGTGCTTTGGCTTATTCACCCTACCACCTTGTATTGCTAGTACAGCAGGTGTAGGAGCCTTCTTTGGCAATCTCTTCTCGTAGTCTACAAGCATTGCATGTAACTCATTCAATTGTCTTCCCCGCAATGCATGTTAAAATTTCGAAAAATCACCAAATCGTTCTCGATTAAGGGAGTGATTGATGAGGCCGACACATACATCGTTCGAGTAACCACAGCTGAGCTTCTCCAATTGGTCCAAGTGATGTTTCATCTCGGGACGCGTCGGAGACAGATTTACCAACCTCGCTTTTGCGCCTATGAACCTTTTCATTCAATTCATACAGTTCAGCTGTAGGTGGCTTCTCAAACATACGTTTGAGTTCATCTAGCATGCTCATAGGCGGATAATTCTCAAATTGTTTTTGCAATTGAGCTTCTCATATTCAACATGATATGCCTCTTGTTCAAGAGCAGTTGCCGTGTCGAGAGGAGCATCAGGCAGAGGTGTAGTCAAAATTTCAAGTCGTTTGGCAACACGAAGGATGATCCTAAGCAACGATGCCAATCGTTGAAATTAGGGCCATCGGCTTGTCTCTTCCAATCATATCTTTGAAAGCATAACTCATTAAGCTCATAGTGTTTTCAGGTTGATGAGCCATCTACAGAAAAAGTTCAAAAAGCCATAATTAGTATTTTGATAATTTTCCTTTTCAATAAACAATTAAATACCCAAGGTTCATATTCATATAACCAATTAATTATTATTGAAAACTAGGATTCAAATTGTCATAATCTCATCACGTCAGTTGATCTGCTAGTAATGAACCTTTATACAAAATGGTAGAGCTTTTGCTCAATTGCCAATTTCAATTGCAATTCCTAGATTTATGGGATTTACATATAGCCAATATCAATCGCCATGTAAACATGTTTTATCCCATCTTATGCCTTGAGTTTTCGCCACGCCTAACTCAATTAAGTTGTCCAACTTAAGAAACTGCAAAATCGCCCATGCCCGTTCTCACGACACGTGGACATTTTACCCTTCGATTACGACCTAAGTCACGTTCTCACGCAAATAAAAGGTAATTTTAGGTGTTTCCGTTTCACTGGATGGCATATAACTTAAATTAAAGGGTAATATTTTTTATGTCAAATCAAATATGTACAAAGATGTCATGCATTCATCTTCGTAGCATAGTTTTTATTAAAACATTTATATTCTTGTTTTAATGATTTTAAGCTTTTCATCATCAAACTTTAATCGAGGTATTGTACAACCAATTAAAGAATCACCTTAATTACCACTATATCCTACTACTGCATGAGTCATAAGACCCAAGTTATTCGGATAATTACCACTAAAGTGGCGCGTAGAAATTAAAGTAATTCACCCTTAAGATTTTATGCACACCTATAGGAATACTTGGTAGCTCCATTAAGACGCACAAACGAAAGGAGAATTAGGTCCGCACAAGCATATTACATACCCTCGTCTTTAAGGTCACAATTTAATGCGTACTAACCTTATACCCATCACACGCTTTGTCATTAATGGGTGAGCCGTTCTAACTATTTTTGTAAAAAAATCAACCAATTAAACGACATGATTACTATGCTTAAAAATACATGTTTCACCATTGTTTAGATCAGTTTATTTTCCTTGTAAAAATACCCTTGTTACACATAACAAACAAGCAAGTATTTAAAAATAAACAAATAAACAATGAATGCATAACAAAAAATAAGTCATGCATATCAAATAGCCACATGCAAACCTTTTTGATAAATCATATTAATAATCAATTCTAGATCTGTCAATATGTATATATTTAATTAAGACTTTCACCCATTTTTCTATGTACAAGGTAGCCACATGCATCGATTCATCGATTGCGTAAGTCAAAATAAAACATATACCACATAGCACATAATTGATTAAATAATAATTATTGAGGTCTTCCGCAATTTTAGATCTATCATAATTTTTAGCGTATATCACTTAACCAAGTAGAACATATTGTGAAAGTGATATCCAGGACTTGTATTTGGGATTTCATTCCAAGTAATAAAGTTTTGGGTGGGGTTTGGAATAATATTGTGAAAGTGATATCCAAGACTTGTATTTCTAACATGCCGCTGAGGAGGTTATTTAAAGGAGTTGTTGGGAATGGGGAGAATATTAGCTTTTGGTTGGATCCGTGGGTTAGCAACGAGCCGTTGAATGTCATGTGCCCAAACTTGTTTCGTCTTGAGAAGGAAAAGAAAAATCGAGTGAAAGATTGGTTAGGTGTTAGTAGTTTGGGTCACGGGGTACGTGATAAGTGGAGATGGTACAAAAGACCGAGTCGATCAAGAGTTGGCGGAATTGGATTTTATGAATAGTGTCCCTGGCGACGGTGGAGTTGGCCGAGAAGGGATAAATGGGTTTTCGGTGAGAAATCCGGCGTCAGCAGTTAGATCGCTTAGGCGATTGATCTATGCAGGTGCACTATAGTAATATCTATGTTTTCCAAGTGTAAATGGCTTCCGGCCAAATGTAATGTGTTCATGTGGCGCGCAGAGTTGCATAGGATCCCTACCGCGATGCGCGCCGAAAAAGAAGTATGTGGGAGTGGAGGAAACTTGCCTTTTGTGTGGTGAGGAAGAGGAATCGGTGAGCATCTCTTTACGTCTTGTTGAGGGCTGATGTTAGTGTGGAACTTTGTGGCGGACCCGTGAAGAACTTTCTATGCTTTTCGGGGACCCGATAAGCTCATGAACATGTGGGGTTGAAAGGAAAAGAGAAAAAGGTCTTCCAAGGAATTATTTCTTTAAGTTGTTGGGCTATATGGAGCGCAGGAATAAGTCTAAATTTGAAGGCAAAAGGGTGAAACCCAAGAGATCATCATGAGCGAAATTAAGACGCTTGGTTTCTTATGGGTGAAAAGTAGAGGTAAGCTAGATAGTTTGACATGGGGAGATTGGTGTAAATACAATATAGTGTAGGAGTTTGTAGTCTTTAGCCTCCCGGTTTTCGGGTCGGCTTGGTTCGGTTTTAATGAAATATACCTTTAAAAAAAAAGTAGAACATACAATAAAACAGATCCATGATAAAACATGCATGTAATTATTATCATGGACATAAATTACACTTAACAATTAATGCAATTAAACAGAGTTACGCAATACACATAAAATTGCATGCATCCTAGGGTTTCTAATCCAATTAAAACTTAACTTTACAAAACCCTAATTAGGGCACCAAAAAAATGCCCCCTAATAAATTAGGGTTTAGGTTTTGCAAACCCTAGATCTACGCATACAAATAATAACACAATCATGTTTATTTTATTTATGTGTTTCAGTAATTAATTACTTGTTATACAAGGCTCGTGATGCCACTGTTGAGTTTATAATACATGAATACAATAAAACCATGTAGACACCACAGAGTACACAGCGGAAGACTTAAGATCATAACAAATAAATAATTAACTGAATTAAAAGCGTAACATACCTCTTGCGAATGTTAGATCTTTTGAACAAAACAGAAGAAGTGGTTTAAAGAGTTGTCACCGTTTTACAACTCAAACCAATTAGGTGTAAGAATAGTGTCTTACTACCACGTTTTGTACACACCTAATTAACCAACGAATCAAGCGATTGCTAGATCTAACACAAGTCCTTGTTTTATGGAAAAATAAAACCAAAACACCCTTTGGAGGGGGGTTCGGCCGAATAGGAGCAAGAGAGGAAGAGGAGATATAAGTTAATTCAATGCACAAAGTTATGAAAAACCCTATACCCTAGCCTTTGTATTTATAGTGTTTACAAATCTTTGGGAACAAGTTAGGGTTTGGGCTTGTGAAGCCCCCCTATGGCCGGCCACTCTATAGCCCCAAAGGGATACCCGAATCTTTTCCATATTAAGATTTTACACTACAAGTCCTTCTCTTTGCATTTAACGGTCGTTAGTTATTTCCCGTTAAATACTTAACGATCGTTAGACGGACTTTATGTGCAATAATTAATCGTAAACATTAACATTAATTATTTAACTTTAATTCTCATTCGCTAATGTGTGCAATCCCATGGTCACGAGTTCGAATCCGGACATTTACGTATTTGTAAATATATACATTTCCAACAATATAAACATACATAATGGACTAATTGACATGTGTTATACACACACTTTCACTCCTCATAATATCCCATTAATATATCATTTTCAAAAGTAGATCTGTTTATTTGACAAACAAATCATTTCCGTTGGCTGATCTAACCATTTGCCCAACGGCTAACAAGTCCTAGTTTTATGATGACATTTGTAGATGCAAGTGCACAACTGAGACTTTTTATAAATATATAATTCGTTCTTAAACAATATGTTATTTGTTTTGTGGGTTGGTCATAGACTCATAGATAATCAACATTTTCTATCAACATTTAGTAGTAAGAGCTCATAGTACGGGTACATTATAGCCCGATAACGTCGCCCTTTGTATCGGAGCTCGCATTATAAGTTCTAGCGTCATGGCCACCGGCCGCATTATAGCAAATTTTCCTTTTTCTCTCTTTTTGATTTTCTTATGGGTTTTATGTTTATATTTATATTTATGTATGTGCATGTGTTTTTAATAAATGTGTTTTTGCAGGTGATTCAAGAAAGAAGAATAAGATGATACATCTTTTCACTTTTAATACATGTTAGTTAAGTTCTTGCACAGTTAGGTTTGCGTTGTTAGTCATTTATTTCTTTTCTTACATAATTAGTCCTTAAGATGTATGGAATTGGTAAGTTATTTTATTTAAATTATGTAATGTTTTAATTTATATATGTGGCTTTATTTAGAAATGAAAAGAAAAAAAAAAAAACTGTGGGGTCCGAGGGTGTTTTATAACTTGAGTGATGAAAGAGGGTGCTTTTGGGCTGATTTACAGAGTAAAAATCTAATGTGACATTACTTTTTGCTATAAAATGAGCCTATGGCTACTTTTTGCTATAAAACGAGTCTATGGCTCGAGACCTCACCTTGTGCTTTAAGGATCATAGGTTAATTGGTCTTAGCAATATAAAAAAAAAGTTTAAAAGGACCAGAAATGCAATTTTACAGAAAATCACAAAACCAAAATGTGTATGGGCAAAATACGACTAGAGTCTGACACGAATAAATGGGTTGAGGTTGAGTATAAAAAAGTTTAAGGACATGTTGGGGTTGACCCACCTAATCAATTTATTAAACAAAGTCGTCCTCGGCTTTGGAGTTGTCGTTGTGTGGCCTGGGCCTAGCTGTCAGCGCTAGCGCTTAATCTGCCCCACCGCTTCGATTTGTAGCAAATCGGTAAAATTAGACGTTTTGGTCCAAAGGCGGTCAACTTTCCACCTAGGCGGGCCAAATCGGCCGACTAGGTCAACAAGATTTTAGGGTAGATCGACTTTTGGTGTTCCGATTTGCATTGGTGGTGGTATTTCCGGCGTCTTTGGATGAGAAAAAAAAAATGGCTACTAAAAAAGAGAAAAAATCATAATCAATTTATTACTGTATCTCTTTTTTGGGCTCATCTAACAATTTACATAAGTGGTCAAACTCATATTATTGGGCTTTACTTAAAATTGATCAAAATTTAATTAAAACCTTATATGATGTGATTTTGCAACAGTTATATAAAATATATAATTGAAAATAATAAAGATAATAATAAAATTTATAAAAATATATAAATTATGCAAATTTTATATCATATACATCTAATATTATTATTTTTATATAGAAAAAGCCAATTCAGCTTAGCGCTAGGCAAAGTGTTGACAAACCACTACGCTTTTAACGATTTTTGCAAACTCATGAGTATAAGACTGAATTCCACAAACTCATTTTTTATTTTTATTTTTTTTAAGTTGAAAATTAATTTTCAGCTCATTACCTGGGGTTATACGAAGACTAAAGAGGGTGATGGCCCTCCAATAAAATTTTTTCCGTAATGTATTTCTATGCTTTTTCATGTGTTAAAAACACATAGTTTAGACTTTGGCCCTTTCATTGTACAAGGTTTCATCAATGGCCTTCGTAAAATATTTGGTGAAGCTCCGCAAGTGCCCGTATAACATACTTAACCTGTCAACCCATTCAGATAAACGGGGTCAAAAGAGTCGTGTTTTGGTTAAGTGTAAATATGGCGGGTTCAACAAGTCTAACCCGATTACATAAAAAATTTCGTGTTCAGGTTAGTGTTTTTTGACCCGCGAACCCAACACGAATTGTCATCCTCCTTAAATCTAAAGATAATGATCAACAAGTTATAACAAATACAGGGACCAAATGAGTAAATATCAGTTAATCAGCATTGGGGCTGGATTCAAACTACATATCAGTATTCCCGTCCAACTGAATCAGTTAGGATGCACTCAATATATATACACATCATGTAAATTCTTAATTTTTAATTTCCACCAAATCGAATAATAAT
>OU343219.1:160338046-160439786 GCA_910596185.1 Chrysanthemum makinoi
TAGAGTTGGTGGTAGTTGGAGTGATTTTACTTTTCTGATTAGTAGGCTCAAAATAGTTGTATCTGGCATTTGAAGGAGTGTATAGGCAGTGAGTGTAGTCAGTTTCAGAATGCACATCCAAATACTTGAAAAGAACAGGTTTAACACTCTAACTCGATGGAAAACTATCCCTTAATCTTTGATGTGCAAGCTGCTAAAAAGAAGTAGTATACCATTGGTTTTAATACGAGAATCTTACTGGAAAACATGCATCGGCCATTTGACTAAATTAAGTTTAGGTTTCGGGTCCTACTTGTGGCAATGGCCATTATTGCCGTCGAAGTTACTAAAATTTTCTTCCAAAAGGAGATTAATGATTTCAGTTTTTTAGGAGGGATAATGTCATCAGATTGTGTGTTTTTTGTATGATAAGTGGTTGGTTAGCTCAGTGGTTGTCATACCTTGCTGACTATTTTTCTTGTAGTTGTCTCCTCTCGCTTCATCCCCTTTATTCGACTATTCTTCTTGTAGTTGTATGTGTAATAAACATTGTTTGTTTGAAACGTTATTTACAGTACCTAATTTTTGCAGCATTCTGTAGTATCGGTCCAACAAGAGCACCCTGAAATGGCAGATGAAGAGCAAAAAAACGACAATCACGTAAGTTTATATCATTATATTATTTACATTTATGTTTTTTATGAATTTTGAATTCGTATATGATATTATAGTCGTGATTATGTGTTATGGCTTTTGCATATATATGACTTTAATTTGATGTTTGCTTATTTTTTAACTATGGGATTCCACTTTATACTATTAGCCCTATTGGTTGTTTGATTTCTTCTAGTTAGGTTTGTATGCTCTGTATCAGGTACATCAAAATTTGATACATTACTGTAAGATTCCAACAGTTATTACAGAATAGTCTTAGGATGTTTGTTGATTATTGTTTACAGTACTGATAGAAGCAGTGATTACAATGAAAGTAGCTTTTTACTGTTTGGTTTGAGTTTTGAGCAAAGTGGATATAGTTACTCCATCTCGTGAAAACGAAAATATGGAGAGCTGAAAACTTGATAAAATAGTGATTATATTTTGATTTTCTGATTAGCAGGCTCAAATTAGTCGTATTTGTTTTTGGAGAAGCGAATAGGAAGTGAGTTTAAGACACTTTATATTCTGATATTGTAGATATAATTCTTTTAGTAATAATAATCAATTTCAGAATGCACATCTAAATACTTGAAAGATACAGGTTTAACTCGACAGATAACATCATCCCTCAATCTTTGATGTACAAGCTGCTAAAGAAATGATATACCTATGTTTATTTTAAGATAATCTTTTTGGAAAACATGCATCTAGCATTTGACTAAAATCAAGTTTAGGTTTGAGACCTAATATTACCGTAAAGTCACCCAAATTTTCTTCTAATAGGATATTAAGATTATAGCTGTTAGGAGGTAGAATGTCATCAGATTGCAAGTTTGTTGTATGTTAAGTGCATGGCGATCTCGGTGGCTGCCATATTTTGTCGATGGGTTTTCTTGTAGTTATGTCCACTCATTCATCACTTTTATTCCGCTTCACCTTAACAGCTTGTTGCTGCTGTCTAATTGTCTATCGCTAGTTAGCCTTAACATTTGCTAAAACAGATTAGTCCCATCTTTCATGACTCAGGACCCATCCTTTTTGAATTGTTCTTCTTCATTTCATTTGATTTCTGGAAGAACATATTTGGCATCTTTTTAGTACGATGAAAGACATACGCCCCTGATTACCACTCTTATCACTAATCCAAGGCACTTCATGAAACCAGCATCTCTTATACTTGCATTTGACCAGTACTCTGCTTCCCAACATTTCTGAAAACCACATTCCACTTTGATGAGACGTGATCAACATCAGTTGACTTTTTAACCTTCAATGACATTAACTCTGATCTTATGGTCTCCACCACCATATTAACGAAAACATCTGCATTTCTTACCACATTCTGAAACATTCTACAGTTTCTTTCTTGCCATAAGTAGTAGACAGCAGCAGGTAAAGTGAGTCTTCTGATGATACGTCGGATGCTATTAGGAGTTTGCATTGTAGAGATTTCTTTGATGTTATTCTGCCAATTAGATGACTGAGTACTAAAGTTAGTCATAGTCTTCAACCCTCTGAAAACTTACAATGTGCATTGGCTATAAGTCTAAGTTTAAGTCACCAAAGTTTTCTTCTAATAGGGAATTAAAGATTTCAGGTATTAGGAGGGAGAATGTCATCAAATTGCATGTTTTTTATTTTGTATCATAAGTGCCTTTCCATATGATGGTGACTAATCTTCTGGTGCACTTCTCCTTTATTAGACTTCCCCTAACAGCAACTTGTTGCTGCCACAGTGTTTTACATTGTGCCTCCTGTTTATATTACCAGTGGCAGTGGTGTTACTTATGGTGTTGCCAAAAATTAACCTGCTATTTCATTGATCTGATACTCTGTTTAAAGACGCTAAACAATACGCTATCTTTGATGAATACCCCATTATTTTACAACATTTCCACTCCGCTATCTCACATATCAGATAATCCAAGAGTCTACATATTAGGTATACGAGTAATATTACTTGATCAGTTTATAATTGGTTTTGTTTTAGCTGGTAATAAGTAGCTTATTTGACTCTTTATGAGTTAATCATAAGCATAAGCTGATTTCACATATACTAAAACGTATTTGGGGTTTAGCACTTTAAAATGCGTGTCAGATATAATAAATTTGAATGAATATAAAGAAATTGTTTATGGAAGTGTGAATGTTTTCTGAGTTATAGGAACATTAGGTCTATTTTGTGTGTAATCAACATTGTTTATTTTAAATCATTATTTACAGTACCTAATTTTTGCAGCATTCTCTAGTATCAGTCCAACAAGAACACCATGAAATGGAAGATAAAGCTGAAGGTTCATCTTTGGATATAATCAGCACCCTTCCTTCTACCATAATAGACACCATCCTGTGTCTTCTACCAATTAAAGACGCAGTTAGGACGAGCAAACTATCAAGGGATTGGAGGTACAATTGGGTCACAATTCCTAAACTTGTATTTGATTGGGGAGATATGCTTGGTAAGACATCTCATGGAATCTTGGATGCTATACACCAAGTTCTGTTACTGCACCAAGGTCCAATCCTTGAGTTCAAACTTTCAATGAGGAATGCAGAGAATAAAAGTAATGCAATTGACCAAATCATATCTCATTTGGTGAGGAACAACAATACTCTCAAGAAGTTCACACTTGACTTGGTGGAATCTGGTTTTCATACCGAGTTTCCTTTATATGAGTTTCCCCTATCTATCTTCTCCTTGCATCAGTTAACGGACCTATATGTCAAGAACTGTACTTTTGACTATAACCCAATAATCAGTGGATTTCGTAGCCTTACAAGCTTATACATGGAGACTAATAACATGATTAACCTCTCTAAGAAAGCGCTTCTTCATTTCTTTTCCAATTGCCCCCTGCTTAAAAGACTGGAACTGGTGAGTTCATACTATAATGTATATGTGTCGTTCCTTGTGGGCTTTCATATTATCTGAATATTGTAAACTGCTGCAGGTATTAGGTGATGAAGGTATCGATGAAGCTATCACCATTACTGACATACCCAAGTGTTTACCTGTGATTGAACATTTATCTTTTTTTCGTTGGACTGTTGAGGTAATATTTTTCACATGCTACAATATTAATGAAAACTTGGGAAAAAATTGGTGGTTAATCTATGTTTTGGCTATGCAGTCTTCTGCTCAAAACAGTGTACAACGCAAGCTTCCAATGGCATTGGTCCACCTGAAATACTTCTGTTTAAACATGATGAAGCTCTTTGACGACGATGGGTTACGATTTCTTGGTCTTGTGATGAAAAACTCCCCAAACTTGGAGAAAATCAAGCTAGATGTAATCATAAAATCCATCTTATATGCTGCTTTTCTTTTTTCCTATGCCTATCTTAGAATACACTGACACGAGATATACAAACACTTGATGTAGATTGTTGACGATGGTTTTGATGAAGATGACATAAAGTTTGATACACTGGAACACTGTGGGGATATATGGTTGGAGCATTTGAAGGAATTGGAGATTGTAGATTTTTCAAACGTGGAAGGTGAGATGGAGTTTGTGAAGCTTATTTTGGCCAAGTCACCCGTGCTCGAGAATGTGATCATAGTGGCTCACAATTATGATGTGACTGAGAATGAAGAGTTACAGATTTTGAAAACTCTCTTACACACCAAACGTGCATCCCCGTCAGCAAATATCATTGTTGAGCGTCGTTCTCGTTGTTATTAGGAAACAGTAGTTGAGTACATACATATACCCTGCAAGTGCGATTGGCTTAAATAACTCCAGACCAGTGAATGGCCTTTGGGAAGTAATAATCTTTTAGTGCTGAGTTGCTAGTTTCATTTTCTGTACAAATCCACACAACAAGTTTCAAATAGATGTATCTAAAGTTAATTGTTTTGCTCCAAAAGTATCCTCTCATTTGCTGTGGTTCTGTTTGGCTGCTGCAACAATAGGTGTGGTGTCATCAATCTTGCTGGATGTGGATAAGGTGACGGTGTTATGGTAGTTAGGTCGCAAGTCAATGGGCATCTGACTATCTGAGGTTAACTATCAATTTAGTAGACTCACGGGTTGAGTAAGATCAATATTAGTTTGATCCATTAAAGAGTCAAATGAAGGCAGTGATACATGTCGGTGTCGTTTGTTTTTTATGATGGTTTACCTTTTTTTTTTTTTTTTTTTTTAGTATTATTATTATTATTATTTTGAGGGGCATGATGGTTTACCTCTTATCTGCAAAACCATGTCTGCAAGAAAAGAGGCGGATCTAAAGTTTGATTTTATTGTTTGTTTTTTGTGATGGCTCAGAAATGAGAAGAGAGGAGAGAAAGATGAGAAGTAAAGGTTGGGTATTGTGAAGAGAAAAAAAAGAGGTGATGTTTGTCTTCAATATTGAAATAGAAAGAAGTGATTATGATCACTTATGTATTGAAAAAAAAAACAAACAACTTATTAATTCCAGTTTCCTCTTCTCGCTGAAGAGAAAAGTGGCAAAAAGTATCTTTTTAAGGAAAAACAAACACAACATAGTAGTGTTTTGACAGGATTCATAGCATTTGATGAGTTTTACCACATCACAACTTTCTCTACGGGTGTGTTTCTTAAAAGTAGAAGTGAACAGTAGTAGTCACAGCTCACCGCTCACAGCTTCTTAAAGAAGCATTAGAAAAATGAGCATTCTTAAAAAATAGCAAAGCTCACTACTCATTTGCCAAACGACTACTAATAATTAAAATGCTCATTGCTCACCGCTCATCGGTCAAAAAAGCTCCACATCGCTCCTTGCCAAACACACCCTATATCAGCAATCATTTACATATATATCCTTGCAAAATTCAAAAATTACAAATATATCCTTTTGATGCATTAAAAGCATTGTACTTTATGCATCAAAAACTGGTAAAAATGATATATATGTAATTTTTGAAATTTACAAGGATATACATGAAATTATGCCTAGTTTCAATAGTTATCAAATTATTAAACTATTTGCTATACCCGTCATTGGATTTGAGATTATTGATCAGTTTGTTATACAATGCGTTTGCTCATACATATGAATTGAAGTTGGATAGACAAGGTGTGGTTGTTGTGCTAGTGTTTTGAATTGATAGATAATATGATATTTGTATCAGCTTTAAACAAAGTTTTTGGGTGATCTTTAACTGTTCCTCATCTAATGATTTTAATCCATTACCTAAACTAAATATCGCATTACCAGTAAAATAAATAGATAAATTGAAGACCAAAAAAAAAAAAATCATATGTATGATGGTGCTTTTTTCTTCATATATGAAGGTGTTTTTTTTTCTCCATCTAATAATGACCATCTTTAAGACTATCGGCTAACTGAAGACAAAAAAAATCAAGAATAAACTTGTGGTGATCCTCTATAAGGTAAATAAACTGCAGGTATCATTTCTCGAAATCATACTATGATCATATCAAACGATCATAGGATAATTCAAGGAATTTTTTGAGCTGAAAAAGTGCTTTTAATCGCTTCTTCATTCATTTTCAATTGTGTGAGTAATTTTTTTTCTTTTTTTCTTATATATATATATATATAGGGAAGGGATCGGGTGCGGATTACATTTTAAGTAGGGATGGTGCGGATAATATCACAGTAACATTCAAAAAAAAAATTAATTCAAAAAATCAAAATTAAAAAAAAAAAGAGGACAACAATTTATTAAGAATCGCAGAAAAAAAATTCAGAAAAAAAAATCATTTTCATGGTAAAAAGGTATAATGATATTATGGATTTTGCTAATATCACCTAAATTATCAAGCTTTAATATCACTACTAACTAAGGCTAGCGTAGTTTTCACTAAGGCTAGCAGTAGTTTCACTAAGGCTAGCAAGAGTTTCTAAACTAGCGTGATATTAAGTTTTTTCTAATATCAAAGTAACTTTTAAGTAAAATTGTTATATCCAGCCTTTTTACATGTTTTCTTAATATCAAAGTTATTTTTTTTAATATCACCGTAAGTTTTCTTAATATCGTAATAAAAAAGGCAGTGATATTAAGTAAAATTATTAATATCACAGTAGGACTCATAATATCGTTAATATCACGATAGAACTCATAATCAAAAAACAAAATTGCCTAAAAATCTGAAAATATTAAAAAATGAAAGAAGATAACAATAGTAACGATCCCTCAAAAGGAAAAATTAAAAAATCATTTACATGGTCAATCTACCGTGGAATTAGCGCAGATCTGATTTTTTACAAAGAAGATCAGATCCGAATGGGCGGTCCAGATCCATCCGCACATCCGCCCATTCCAGATCTGATTTTTTTAATTCGTGCGGATGTATATATATATAAACTCTAAATTACAATAAATAAAATTAACAATAAATAAATAACGTAAAGTTACAAAATGTAATGTAAGAGATAAACGATAATTAAATAAAATAATAAAATAGTCAAAAGACTTACTTGATCACCAATAGAAATCAACAAAGAAGCACTAAAGCCGAGACACGGTTTGACACGCTTCCCTTAAAACAGATTCGCCCTGCTTCCCAGGTACAATGCCAAAAAAGTAAGTTGTACTGTTTGACTTAACTAAACGCCCGAATTTCATCTTAAGAAATGTGTATTCCATATGTTGGAAATCAATAATAACTATTGATTTGATGTGTGTTAAACTTGTGGAATTAGGGCCTCTATTTATACACAATAGACTCCCTCTAAGTTTACTCATCCCACCGATGTGGGATTGAAAATAAATTACTTTTCCTCTTTAGGCATGGTACGAATGCTAACTTTGAGACCCTATATCTCATTCACATCAACTCTATTTTGGACACATAAAGGCTTATTGCGAAGCTCTCTTCGAGGAGAACGCGAACCTACAAACTATTACTCATATATGTGACATATACATATAGATAATTGGGTCCAAAGTTGGTCAAAAGTCACTTTTGCCAAACCATTTTCCAACAATCCCCACATGAATGGAGATCGTCGAATACACAAAAATTATGATGAAATTCCAATAGTTGAATCTTGCAAAGTATAGGTAGGTGTGACCCTTTGAACCTTCCCTTGTGAGATGCACTTAGTCTCCTAACCAGCGCATGTCCTTGAACTCAAATCTGCTTAACGAGAGACGACATTACACTTCACACAAGAATCTCCCTAACATTTTCAAGTCCTCATAGTCATGTTCATTATGGTCATGAACACTAGCCTGGTTCTGCAAGAGCTCTTAGGATTTGCACCCCCACAATTCCCTTCAAAGCGACCCCACTTCTCTCTCACATAGGTTATTTCATCTTGAATCATTAAAAACATATGTTTTGTGATTTCATCTCGAATTATTATGCTCTGTGATTTCATCCTGAATCATTAAAGCCATATGTTTAACCTCTCAACAAGTCACATTTGTTATAGGAATGGACTAGAAAGTTACAATGTTAAGTAACTCCCCCATATTGACGTGACTTCCCCCACATTTATATGATTAGGTTGTCCTATTGAACCCAGATCTTGGGATCTCCAAATAACTGGGTTAGGTTTTTCTTCATATAAACTCATTCCTTTAAGGGCTTTAGTCCCATTCCTTTAGACGACTTACTAACTAACTCTCTGCTTCCTTTCGTAAGCGGATCCGCAATGTTATCTATTGACTTTACGTAGTCAATCGTGATAACTCTAGTTGAGAGTAGTTGTCGCACCAATCAACGCCTACATATATGTCTTGACTTACCGCTTACATTATGATATGAGCTCTGTCAATTTCCAATTGACTATCACATATATAGATTCGTTACCGGTTTACACCATCTTGGTATGTCCTCTACGAATTAACGCAGATATCCGCATATTCTATAAATTTATCTCAAATGATAAATTCAAATTCCACCATAGATTTAGCTATAAAAGTCTGTTTGAAATACTTTCAAGATTTCCAAGACACAGCTTCCCATGTAGAGTCAATACATCCGCTAGGGGATCTAGATTCTTTTATGTAAGAATCCATATTTGCATTACTCTATCATTAGATAGCTTTGATATCTTCCAAAATGCACATCGTAAGTATCATAGTACTTGTGTAATACTATTCAAATGGTCATCACTTGAATTAATGGTATATTTACTTAACTTGATTTTAACTTCTAAATCAAGTCTTACACACGCCATTAGACATTAGACGCCCAATATTCTTTGAGTATTCAAAATAGGCAACACCTCTACCTCTATTATAAATAGATTTAAAAGATGTCATTGGAGTTCTAGCAATCCCCCACATTGAACCGCTCAAGAATATTGTCCTTATAGTGTTTTTGACTTCAAAACAAATCCATTTGGTTTCATATGATCTTAGTTCCAAGAACCATATCGAGCAACCAATGTAGTTCATGTCAAATCTTGACTCCAACATTTCATTAGTGGATTTGATCATCTTGTTATCACTTTCAGATAATATACCATCTATGTATAGGCACATGATTACATATATACCAGCAATTATTTCTTTCCACAAACATCCATATTTTTAAATCCACGCTCTATGACTGAAAAAAAATTGATGTCAATTGTTTGGGAGCTTGCTTTAAGCCATATAATGACTTAACAAGCCTACAAACTTTGTTCTCTTGTCCAGAGCCATGAAACCCCTTGGTTCATGTAGATTTATTCTTCTAAATATCCGTTTAGAAATGCCGTTTTCACATCCATTTGGTGAACTTCCAAATTTCTTAAAGCGGAAATAGCAAGTATCATCCTAATCGAGGTTATTCGTAACAGAGAATATGTATCAAAGTAATCAAGACCTTCTCATTGTCTAAATCCTTTGATTACTAATCTTGCTTTATACTTGTCAATGGTGCCATGGCTTTCATCTTTCTTGAAGATCCATGTATAGCCTAGTGGTTTACAACCAGGAGGTAAATCCACGAGCTCCCAAGTATGATGTTGTAAAATAGAATCTATTTCACTTTTAATGGCTTCTTTCCATTGAGGCCCTTCGAGGAAGTAATCACTTCTCGGTATGAAGTAGGTTTGTTTTCAACCATAAAAGAAACAAAATCGGTCCAAATGATTTCGGTTCTTGCCCTTTTGCTTCTTCTAGGTTCAACCTCTTCTTTCCTCATTGATCTTGTCTCTCATCTTGGAGATCATTATCAACTTTGTTGTCTCTTTATCAAGAAGGACTTCATCATTTAGTTGCTTCTCATCATGGACAACTTTACCACCAAGCCTAGATGAACATCCATTCTCCACTAATAATCAAGGAAACACGGTTTCATACAATGAAAGTTTTTCTTGATTCGGTTATCGTATCTTTGTGTATATTCATCGTTTCCGAATCACATACAAAGAAATGATATACTATGATGAGCATATCCAAAATTATGCAAACCACAGTTTTAGGTCCAATATTTTGAATCTTGGGTGTTAGTACATATAGACACCCCCTACATTCGTAAGTACTTATAGGATGGTTTTCTTCCCATCCATAGTTCATAAAAACTATCTTCTTTTCCTTACAGGGAATCTTATCTAAAAGATAAGTAGCCAATAAAACCGCTTTCCCCCACATGCCATGGCTTAAACCATGACTTTAACAACATGGCATAACCATATCTTTAAGGCACGCTTCTTTGCTATCAACAATTATGTTGTGGTGTATAAGGAGCAATAAATTTATGTCTTATTCCATGTTTAGCACATACATGAACTGAAGACACATATTTACTCCAATATCACTTCTCCGCCTTTAGATAAGTTGATTCTCAACTTATTTGTATAGATCAATCTTGTCTATATTCTTACTCTCAAGTAAAAGTCGCAATATTTTGTACTACCATCAACAATTATGATGATGTACCTAATTGCTACCTTTGTAGGTATCGATTCCAAATCACATAAACTATGTGAATCAAGGGTTCGGTTAATTTTTGGTCAACCGAGTGAAAAGACAATCTTGTCAATTTGGCTTCAACATAAGTTTTATTTTTGTAATCCGTGTTCATTTATTTAATTAAACAACGTATTGAGTTAAATTTAACATGTCCGAGTTGGCCATGCTATACATTCAAAGGATCAAATAAGTTGAATTCATACTCATTTTTATTAAAACAAAAAATTCAAATTTTAAATATTTAATGAAAGGCATAACCCGTACCGACCAAAATTTTATTCAATGTTAACTCAATTTTATTTGATTAAAATAAAAATAAAGCCAAATTTATTAAGCAACCATCCAGATACAAGATTCCTACGAATCTCTGACACATACAACATGTTGGTTCACTTAAGCTCTTTTTCACATGTGAATTTCAACATCACATTTCTTTTCCCTTGCTATTAGCAGTTATAGAGTTGCCCATAGATTGCATCTCCATTTTCGCTACTTTGAAAGAGTTAGCCAAACTCTTATCATCATACTCATGACATGATGCCCAAGTGTTAATCCACCATTTTCTAATGTCGGATCCCCGCTTGGCAACAATTTTCATTTCATTCAAGCCATTTAACCTATAGTTATGGCACATAAAAATCAATGTTTTAAAGCATCTACCGTACACATAACTCGAGTATCGGTCTCCCTTTCATCAAGTTCGGGTGCAGATTTTTTAGATGTCACTCATGACATTCCGAACATTCTCATAATATTCCGTTATTAGTGAACACTAAATTTGGAATAATTAACAACTTGCTATATCACAAAGTGTTTCTTAACAAACACGATAGCATCAAATTTTGTTTAAAACACTACTGTAAGATCCATTATACAAAACCGCTTTTAAACAAGTCTTTCGATTAAACAATTAAACAATATCGCATATTACATAATGTTTTGAAACAAAACAAATTTGTAATATGATTTTGTTAATCATCCTTAACAATATCTTAATAGATTCAAGATCACATGGTATAATTATACAATGAAACTCGACAAGGTTTCAAAATAGATTTACTCTTTCAAAGAAACTCAACAAGGTTTCTATAGATCTACTTTCAAATGCATAAAGTGTCAAGAACTATATTTAGTTTATAATTAAACTCAACCTCGGGTTAAATAAGCTAAACAAGTCAAAGAAACTTTTCCACAAAATATGATAACAACTTCTATTATCAGATTTTGTTTAAAACAAACTCATCTTGGTTTCAATAAACACGTTCTAGTAATCTAATAAAATAACAACTTGTATTTTATGAGATTTATTTCAAAGAAACTCCACTTGGTTTCAATGAATCAGATTTCATCATGATATTTAACCATGTTAGTAATTGGCGCACCAATTACATTCGCAAGATTCACTAGGTTCACAAATTATGTTACCATCGCTAACTTGTGAATATATAAACACTAAAATAGTTAAAAAACTCCGTTAATATGGTATCTAATAAACACGACATGGTTTATGTAAACTTGTACCATATATGATTCCTAGAAACACAAGCTTGGTTTCAATATCCAGATTTAAACAATAACATATGCAATAAATCAGTTTGAAAAGAAACTCATCATGGTTTCAATATAAACTGATTCAATAAACTGCTTTAAAAATCGCTATAAATCATATACCAAATCTGTAATTAAAATTGCTTAGTTATAAAACTGATTTTCAAAGAAACTCAATCTTGGTTTCAGCAGAAACCAGTTTGTATACAATCTGCTAATTATATAAATCGATTTTAATAAAGTGTTTTAATTGTTACAAGAACTGCTTTAAGATCAGGGAAACTGTTACACTTTTATTGATAAAATCTAAATTACAATGAATAAAATTAACAGTAAATAAATAGCGAAGTTAAATACAAACAATGTGCGATAAACGATAATTAAATAAAATAATAAAATAGTCAAAAGACTTACTTGATCACCAATAGAAATCAACAAAGAAGCACTAAAAGCCGAGACACGTGTTTGACACGCCCCTTATAAAAGATTCGCCCTGTTTCCAGGGTACAACAGCCAAAACAGTAAGTTGTACTGTCGGACTTAACTAAATCGCCCGGAATTTCATCTTAAAAGATGCGTATTCCATATGTTGGAAATCAATAATAACTATTGATTTGATGTGTGTTAAACTTGTGGAATTAGGGCCTCTATTTATACACAATAGACTCCCTCTAAGTTTACTCATCCCACCGACGTGGGATTGAAAATAAACTACTTTTCCTCTTTAGGCATGGTACCAAATGCCTAACTTTGAGACCGATATCTCATTCACATCAACTCTATTTTGGACACATAAAGGCTTATTAAGAAGCTCTTCGAGGAGAACGAGAACCTACAAACTATTACTCATATATGTGACATATACATATAGATAATTGTGTCCAAAGTTGGTCAAAAGTCACTTTGCCAACCAATTTTCCAACAATCCCCCACATGAATGGAGATCGGTCGTAATACACAAAAATTATGATGAAATTCCAATAGTTGAATCTTGCAAAGGATAGGTAGGTGTGACCCTTGAACCTTCCCTGTGAGATGCACTTAGTCTCCTAATCCAGTAGACGCGATGTCCTTGAACTCTCCGTTTACGAGACGACATTACACTTCACACAAGAATCTCCCTAACATTTTCAAGTCCTCATAGTCATGTTCGTTATGGTCATGAACACTAGCCTGGTTCTGCAAGAGCTCTTAGGATTTGCGCCCCCACAATTCCCTTCAAAGCGACCCCACTTCTCTCTCACATAGGTGATTTCATCTTGAATCATTAAAAACATATGTTTTGTGATTTCATCTCATTATGCTTTTGATTTCATCCCGAATCATTAAAGCCATATGTTTAACCTCTCAACAAGTCACATTTGTTATAGGAATGGACTAGAAAGTTACAATGTTAAGTAACTCCCCTATATTGACGTGACTTCCCCCACATTTATATGATTAGGTTGTCCTATTGAACCAAGATCTTGGGATCTCCAAATAACTGGGTTAGGTTTTTCTTCATATAAACTCATTCCTTTAAGGGCTTTAGTCCCATTCCTTTAGACGACTTACTAACTAACTCTCTCGCTTAAGCCTTTCAGCGGATCCGCGATGTTATCTATTGACTTTACGTAGTCAATCGTGATAACTCTAGTTGAGAGTAGTTGTCGCACCAATCAACGTCTATGATGGATATGTCTTGACTTACCGTTTTACATTGTGATATGAGCTCTGTCAATTTCCAATTGACTATCACACTTTATATAGATGGTCGTTACCGGTTTACGCCATCTTGGTATGTCCTCTACGAATTAACGCACATCCCGATATTCTATAAATTTATCTCAAATGATAAATTCAAATTCCACCATAGATTTAGCTATAAAAGTTTGTTTGAAATACTTTCAAGATTTCCAAGACAGCTTCCCAACGAGAGTCAATACATCCGCTCTAGTGGATCTAGATTCTTTTATGTAAGAATCCATATTTGCATTGCTCTATCATTAGATAGCAGTTGGATATCTTCCAAAATGCAATATCGTAAGTATCATAGTACTTGTGTAATACTATTCAAATGGTCATCACTTGAATTAATGGTATATTTACTTAACTTGATTTTAACTTCTAAATCAAGTCTTACACACGTCATTAGACACATAAGACGCCCAATATTCTCTGAGTATTCAAAATAGGCAACACCTCTACCTCTATTATAAATAGATTTAAAAGATGTCATTGGAGTTCTAGCTAGGCCGAATCCCCACATTGAAACTCTAAAGAATATTGTCCTTATAGTGTTTTTGACTTCAAAACAAATCCATTTGGTTTCATATGATCTTAGTTCCATGAACCATATCGAAGCACCAATGTAGTTCATGCCAAATCTTGACTCCAACATTTCATTAGTGGATTTGATCATCTTGTTATCACTTTCGGATACTACCTATGTATAGACATGATTACATATATACCAACAATTATTTCTTTCCACACATTCGTTATTTTTAAATCCACGTTCGACATGACGTGAAAAAAAATTTGATGTCATTGTTTAGGAGCTTGCTTTAAGCCATATAATGACTTAACAAGCCTACAAACTTTGTTCTTTGTCCAGAGCCATGAAACCCTCGGGTTGGTTCATGTAGATTTCTTCTTCTAAATATCCGTTTAGAAATGCCGTTTTCACATCCATTTGGTGAACTTCCAAATTTCTTAAAGCGAATTAGCAAGTATCATCCTAATCGAGGTTATTCAAGGTAACAGTATAATATGTTCAAAGTAATCAAGACATTCTCATTGTCTAAATCCTTTGATTACTAATCTTGCTTTATACTTGTCAATGGTGCATCATGCCTTTCATCTTCTTCTTGAAGATCCATTTATAGCCCAGTGGTTTACAAACTGTGAGGTAAATCCACCGAGCCCAAGTATGATTTTGTAAAATAGAATCTATTTCACTTTAATGGCTTCTTTCCATCGAAAATTCTCTCGAGGAAGTAATCACTTCTAAGATAGTGAAGTTTTTTCAACCATAAAAGAAACAAAATCGGGTCCAAAATGATTTCTGCTTCTGCCCTTTTGCTTCTTCTAGGTTCAACCTCTTCTTCCTCGCTTGATCTTGTCTCTCATCTTGAATCATTATCAACTCCTTTGCCGCTCTTATCGCTGAAGGACTTCTATCATTTAGTTGCCCTCATCATGGGAATATCAACTTTACCACCAATCCTGCATGAACATCCATTTAATTATATACTGGCACAGGGCATGGACACATTATTAACAAATACGGCGCGATGTACCTAATTGCTACCTTTGTAGGTATTTCCCATTCCAAATCACATAAACTATGTGAATTGGAAGGGTTCAAGTTAATTTTTTGGTCAACCGAAAGGAAAAGACAATCTTGTCAATTTGGCTTCAACATAAGTTTTATTTTTTTGTAATCCGGGTTCATTTATTTAATTAAACAACGTATTGAGTTAAATTTAACATGTCCGAGTTGGCCATGCTATACATTCAAAGGATCAAATAAGCTGAATTCATACTCATTTTATTAAAACAAAAAAAAATTCAGCTTAAATATTTAATGAAGGGCATAACCCGTACCGACCAAAATTTTATTCAATGTTAACTCAATTTTATTTGATTAAAATAAAAATAAAGCCAAATTTATTAAGCAACCATCCAGATACAAGATTCCTACGAATCTCTGGCACATACAACATGTTGGTTCACTTAAGCTCTTTTCCACATGTGAATTTCAACATCACATTTCTTTTCCCTTGCTATTAGCAGTTATAGAGTTGCCCATAGATTGCATCTCTCCATTTTCTGCTACTTTGAAAGAGTTAACCAAACTCTTATCATCATACTCATGACATGATGCCCAAGTGTTAATCCACCATTTTCTAATGTCGGATCCCGCCTTGGCAACAATTTTCATTTCATTCAAGCCATTTAACCTATAGTTATGGCACATAAAATCTGAATGTTTTAAAGCATCTACCGTACACATAACTCGAGTATCGGCCCCCTTTCATCAAGTTCGTGCAGATTTTTAGATGTCACTCATGACATTTCGAACATTCTGTTAATATTCCGTTATTAGTGTAACACTAAATTTGGAATAATTAACAACTTGCTATATCACAAAGTGTTTCTTAACAAACACGATAGCATCAAATTTTGTTTAAAACACTACTGTTTTGTAAGATCCATTATACAAAACCGCTTTTAAACAAGTCTTTCGATTAAACAATTAAACAATATCGCATATTACATAATGTTTTGAAACAAAAACAAATTTGTAATATGATTTTGTTAATCATCCTTAACAATATCTTAATAGATCTGCATCACATGGTATAATTCTACAATGAAACTCTACAAGGTTTCAAAATAGATTTACTCTTTCAAAGAAACTCAACAAGGTTTCTATAGATCTACTTTCAAATGCATAAAGTGTCAAGAACTATATTTAGTTTATAATTAAACTCAACCTGGTTTAAATAAGCTAAACAAGTCAAAGAAGAAACTTTCCACAAAATATGTTAACAACTTCTATTATCAGATTTTGTTTAAAACAAACTCATCTTGGTTTCAATAAACACGTTCTAGTAATCTAATAAAATAACAACTTGTATTTTATGAGATTTATTTCAAAGAAACTCCACTTTCAATGAATCTCAATTTCATCATGATATTTAACCATGTTAGTAATTGGCGCACCAATTACATTCACAAGATTCACTAGGGTCACAAATTATGTTACCATCAGTTAACTTGTGAATACATAAACACTAAAACAGTTAAAAACTGTTAAAACAATATGGTATCTAATAAACTCGACATGGTTTATGTAAACTTGTACCATATATGATTCCTAGAAACACAAGCTTGGTTTCAATCCGATTTAAACAATAACATAAGCAATAAATCAGTTTGAAAAGAAACTCATCATGGTTTCAATATAAACTGATTCAATAAACTGTTTTAAAAAATCGTTTATAAATCTTATACCAAATCGTTAATTAAAATTTGTTTAGTTATAAAACTGATTTTCAAAGAAACTCAATCTTGGTTTCAGCAGAAAACAGTTTGTATAAAATCTTAATTATATAAATCCATTTTAATAAAAGTGTTTTAATTTGTTATACGAATCTGTTTAAGATGTAGGGAAACCACACTTTTATTAATAAAATCTAAATTACAATAAATAAAATTAACAGTAAATAAATAAATGAAAAGTTAAATACAAATGTAATGTAAGCGATAAACGATAATTAAATAAAATAATAAAATAGTCAAAAGACTTACTTGATCACCAATAGAAATCAACAAAGAAGCACTAAAAGCCGAGGCACGTGTTTGACACGCTTCCCTTAAAACAGATTCGCCGTCTGTTTCCAGGGTACAATGCCAAACAAGAAGTTGTACTGTCGGACTTAACTAAACTGCTCGGAATTTCATCTTAAGAGATGCGTATTCCATATGTTGGAAATCAATAATAACTATTGATTTGATGTGTGTTAAACTTGTGGAATTAGGGCCTCTATTTATACACATAGACTCTCTGTTTACTCATCCCACCCGATGTGGGATTGAAAATAAACTATTTTTCCTCTTTAGGCATGGTACCAAATGCCTAACTTTGAGACCCGATATCTCATTCACATCAACTCTATTTTGGACACATAAAGGCTTATGCGAAGCTCTTCGAGGAGAACGCGAACCTACAAACTATTACTCATATATGTGACATATACATATAGATAATTGTGTCCAAAGTTGGTCAAAAGTCACTTTTGCCAACCAATTTTCCAACATATAGAATCCGGATCGATTGAGAAGAATTTGAGATTGAGAAGATTGAGAAACAATCTTAACCCTTCATCTCATTGAATCTAGTCAAGGGTAAACTTGACAATTTACAATTTACATAATGCAACCGTTTTCTTTTCTTTGCTATCGATTCAATGTGATAATGGCATCCTAAACCAATTTTTCATGCTTCGTCTTTTGTTTTTCTTCCACTCGCTCATATTTTTTTGATCTACTTATTTATATTAAAAAAAACAAGACTACTCTATTTTCTTACTAATCACGTAACTTGTTCTTATCAATGATTCACAAACTTTTTAATATAAACACATTTTATTAATCTTAAGATTCATTTATTACGCCAAGAAGACGAAAAAAATGATTGACTTTGTGTCACCATTGATTCACAAATCCAAATGATTCAAAACAAAGAAAACAACAAATTCATTTTCTAATGTAGCGCTTTTTGTTTCATGAATTTTGTATGTGAAAGAGGCCCCAAGCCAATTGTGTTCAATTTTACTAAACGGCCAAACGATTAAGGGCATCAATTCATTAAACTGTTAATAATTTATTACGGGCAATGATGCGTATAAGGAGCACTGATTCATATATTTTTTCTTGTCAATGTTTGAGGTTTTATTTAGCAATGATAATTTGACGTCAAATATATGGAGTTAGATGTGAAAATTGTCATCCAACATTTACAATCGTCACTAATGTCGATACAATGATACCTACATGATTCGATTAAATCACTAAATTTTTTTTTGTTAATGATTTACCAATTCAGATATGATTCAAAATTAAAAAAGCTAACATATATAGTTTACTCGTGATTAACTATCCAACTAACGATTCACTATCACAATTCGTAAGTGATTCAATATTTAATGATTCATCAATTCAACGATTCACATTTATATATGATCCAATAAAAATATATAATAAAGTGTTTTTCTACAATTGAATCGTGAATCAATCTTTGTGGTTGTAAATCTTCATGATAGTATATTAATGGAACTTTACACATCATTACCCTCAATAAAAAAACATTTGTGAATTTTAAGAAGAAAACTAGATTACTGGAACTACCATTCGAGTAGTTCGGTTATGAATTTCTAATTTTAGACACAGAAGTTGTAGTAGCCATTAATATTAATTAAAATCTTGCTTGTTTAAATTACTTATATACCCTTATCACTATTTTAAATTATTTATTAAATGATTCAAATTTAATAAAATTGGATGGCTAGGATCTCTTCTCAATCTTCTCAATCAAAAAACCTTCTCAATGGAACCAAAGCCTATATATATATATATATATATATATATATATATATATATATATATATAGGGGGTGTTTCTTGTGAGAAGTCTAATTTTGGTGAGAATGCGAGAAGAGATCCTAGCCTCTCCATTTATCCCTCCTTTTTTAGATTTAATGGCTGAGATCTAATCTACCATTTGCACTAATTATACACTAAACAAAGATGGAAGGGTATTTTTGTAACTTTTGAACAAAAGTTCTGGAGGTCTAATGAACTCCGTCATTTGTTAAACACCGCCTAAAGTTTCAATTCTATTTCTCTCTCAATCCTTCCCGTCTAATTCACACACACAAACTTCTGGTGTTCATCACCATCTCCCGCATGTTCTTCACCACTTGGCAAACATACACCGTTCACACCGTTAGCCACCATTCACCATTAAAATCCTAAAAAAATACAATTGATCCTAAATAACAAAAATTAGATCAATATGAGTGGAAGAAAGAAGAGGAATCAAGTAGATTAATGAAGAAGACGATGATCAAATCGATTACACAAAAATTTCAAGTAATTGTTTTTATTTTTATTATTATTATTTTTTTTGATAAAATGTAAATGTTGAATTTGGAATTATTATGGGTTTGAAGTTATCATCATCATTATTGAATATGCCACATGTGAAAGTATAGATTACGAATTAGGTCTTGACTCATGTCATAAAGCTTAATTAGTTTGGGTAGAGTATAATATAGCAGAGATTAAATTTATTAAGAGTATCTTCGCGTGTGAAAATTTTAGTCAAAGCATCTTCGCGAGTGAAAATTTATAAGATATTTTTCTTCGCGCGTGAAAAGTTTAGTCAGAGCATCTTTTTCTCAAGTGAAAATATAGGAGATATTTTTCTTCGCGCGTGAAAAATTTAGTAATAGTATCTTCGGGCGTGAAAATATAGGAGATATTTTTCTTCACGAGTGAAAAGTTTAGTAAGAGTATCTTCACGCGTGAAAATTTTCTTGAATTTTCTGGAAGTTGCGTTATTTGACTAAACATTATTGCGTGTGAAAATTTTCCAGCTAGTTAATCCGGTAGCGTAAGTGCTTTTACTAATATGTTTTATATGATTTTCTGCTAAATGAAAAAATTCGGATAACTTTTGAAGTGTATGTGGTTAATAAAATGAAACTAACTTAATTGATAAAAATATAAAATACTTAGGATAAGGGGTCGTATCACATTACGTGCGAAAACATCAGTTGTGGATTGCATATCTAACACTTTTTTGGCATGGCTTTATCTCATATACAAATAGAAATTTCTCAGATTTAGCAACGTTTGAAGTAAACCTGTGTCTACGTTGTCAAGAATCTGAGAGAGTTCTTTCAACTGTGGTACTTCATTGCTATTCTTTATGTCTTTATACAGCAGATTTAAGCAATTGTGGATATATTATTACGAGTGGTGGGATATTATGGTCTAAGTAAGGCATTCCACTACCAATAAGCATCTTTCTAATCCCCATTTAATATTGTGTGTGATTTAAGTCAAAAGTAATGAAGGAGCTAAATGAAGTTTCGCGATTAAGAGTTATAATCTCTCTATTAAGGTTGATGTTTGAAGTATGTTGATTCTCTTAGGGTAGCTTTCTTATTCATTTTATATCTTTTCTTTTTAGGTGTATATAATATTTATATATATTTTGTAAATCAATTTTAACTCATTATTATGATATCCATGGTGTTTGCTTGTTGTCCTTCAAAGGGTTTTGGTTATATCTGAAATTAAAATCATATGGTTATGTTTGGCTGGAAAATCTAATTCTAATTCTAATTCGACATCGATTTCATATATACCAAAATTCTATCTTACAAGGAAACTTAAAAATGAAACTGAGTACGGTTTTGAATTGGCTTCTTTCTTTTGATTAATATTTGTTGTGCTTCATTTTCAAAA
The DNA here is from genome assembly GCA_910596185.1 of Chrysanthemum makinoi. Taxonomy (NCBI): domain Eukaryota; kingdom Viridiplantae; phylum Streptophyta; class Magnoliopsida; order Asterales; family Asteraceae; genus Chrysanthemum; species Chrysanthemum makinoi. The sequence goes on from OU343219.1 coordinate 160,359,098, forward strand.
CACCCAAACCCATCTCAGCTCATCAACAATCACGAATTACAAGATGCTTTTAATTTCTCTGTAATCACTTTTGAATGTAATCTGATTAACCATAATGCCCCTTGTATTGTATTTGCAGGATGACGACGACTACGACTATGATGATGATCGTTGATGTTGATGTCGATGATGATGATACTGTTGATGTTGATGTCGATGTCGATGTCGATGATGATGATAGTGATGATGGGGCGACTGGCTTCAACTTAGAGGCAAAGAAAATACTTACCCTAGAGATCAAACACTACGATCAAACACTTCAGTTCATAAAGGAACTTGTGGCATTTCTCGCTGAAAAGGCACGAGTCTCCGAATGTGATCATGATCACTTATTACTCTTAAATGCTTACCACACGATTGAATTTGTTCGTTATGATCTATCTCGTGCCAGAATTACAGCGTGTCTTGATGTTCGTGGTAGGAAGCCTTGACTTTGATGATCCATGTAAATTGAACACAAGTTGAAAACCGAAACTTCCCTACATGTCGCAATAACGTGTCTAATCTCACTATCAGGAAGCTTGTTCGACACGATTGCTTCTAAAGAAGCGTGCCATCGATCCCCAAATGCTTCCTTCTCGGGTTAACTTTCTTACTTCCAGTTGTATTATTATTCAAACTGTTATTTGTTTTGATCCATATAGCTAGGTGAAATATGATGATTTTCAATTTCAAATTCAATCATTCAAATAAGTTAGCCTCTAGACTTTAGCAGTAATGTGATACAAAAGTTAGTTAACTGCCACTCAAGTCCATAGTTGCCACCACTTTTTGTTTTTCAGGGACCTTGAACCATTTTTCTAAACAATCCTATTCTTATGTCATCTCTAATCTTAGTATCTAGATAAGCAGCTTATTTATTTTTTTTTTAATTTTTTTTAACACCTTGACATCTTATTTTTCTTCGCGTGTGAAAATTTAGTAAGAGCATCTTCACGCGTGAAAATATAAGAGATATTTTTCTTCGCACGTGAAAATTTAGTAAGATCATCTTTCGCGTGAAAATATAAGAGATATTTTTCTTCACACGAAAATTTAGTAAGAGCCTCTTGGCAGTGAAAATATAAGAGATATTTTTCTTTACGTGAAAATTTAGTAAGAGCCTCTTCGCGCGTCAAAATATAAGAGATATTTTTCTTGCGCGTGAAAAGGTTTAGTAATAGTATCTTCGCGCATGAAAATATAGGAGATAGTTTTCTTCGCGCGTGAAAGTTTTAGTAAGAGCATCTTCCGCGTGAAGAGAAAAAGGAAGACTAAAGGTTAGTGGGGTTTATTGGATCAGGTTATGTGTCTTTTTATTTTAGTCAATATGCAGTAGCTATTCTTGAATCGGTGATCAATTTTTTTATTTGAGCTTAAATTTGTGGAAAGCATTGTTTCGGTTGCTAAAGATCGTGTATCTTTGGCAATTATGTGTATTTTTTGATCACGGAAGCTAAGCTGATCTATTAGATTTCGGTTTCAATATGTTATTGTGTTTCTTTGAGCATTGTTTAGATCTCAGTAAAATATTACATTTTGTTTAGCAGTTATGTGTTATTGAAAAATTAGGTGGTTTTGATACTTTTAAAGTAAGATTTATTTGCGTTTAGTGTGTGGAGTTTGAGTTAAAGTTTTCATAGGATTTGAAAACAGAATAGCAAACTATACATATACCCAATCTTAATTAACACTCCTCAAGTTGCGAGCATATATGATTATGCCCAAATTCCCTTGAAGAGAGATATGTTATAGCGAAAAGCTGTAGTCAAATGCTAGCAAATAGCAAGATTTGACTATCTCGCTTCTAAATAAGTTCTACTTGATGTGGTCATACAAGTGGTCATACTAAATAGGAAGTTATGAACACATCCTGTCGCTTTTAGCACAACTTATTTGGCAAATGGACTTGTTTCATTGGAGGTTATATGACCTTCTAGAGACTTAGGGACAAACTTATCCTAAATCGACCCGTTTTTTTAGTTAATAGGATGAAATTGCTACCCTACAATCTTTTGATTAAGACCACATCTATCTAAATGGCAACTTGGCACAGAGCTGGGCAAGGCCAATGTCATAGAGTTGACATTACTGAACTTTGAAGTATATATCGATCTTTATGACTTTACCCTATGCACATTGGTCGAAATGCAAATGGTTTCAATGCTTTGAGTGGGACATTATAAAGTCTGTGATTCCCATGCCATATATAACTTGGACATAAATATGAAGTGGCTGAATATACTTGTTTAATATGATGTTCTAGACATTTCACCAAATCCTTGTGAGTTGGTCTATGTTGCTAGGTAGTTTGTCTTCTCAACTACATTTTACGGCTTTACCACATCCCAGGAAGAAGTTAAAGTAGTAGGTGGACCTAAACATCTAGTTCTTTTATTTTTGAATGCATGGTATCATATCAACTTCTTAGCTAATGGAACAGAACATACTCACAACTCAATTATGTTTTTTGAAATATGTGTCTTTATCAAGCACTCTTAAGCAACGATCCAAAAGATTTAAAAGTTTATGGACGGTGGTAAAATTGGCATCTCGATTAGATAAAAGTATATACGAGGTTAAGTGCATTCAAAATAGACCACCGATTACTAAGTTTTTCTTGACTGTCCATCTTTTACTACTTATTCTCATTTTAAAGTTTAGGCTATTTGTTTATACTTAGGTAAATGAAGAATTGCCTTGTTGAACCATTGTGATTTCACTGCATTTTTGTGATATCTTTATATATCTTGTTTCTAGTGATTTGCTATTTTGGTTTTATTCTTGTTGTTTTGGCTAGTAAGAAAAGTATTCCAGTTATAGTTTTGTTCGTTAATCTAATGCTATTGAGCTTACTTAGTTTATCAAGTATGTGTCTTTTTGGATTTGAGGAAAATATCCTTGGCTAAAGATTAATGTCTCTGTTCTTTAAATTGCAGATGTAATAATGTTCTCTATATGCGAGGTGTACCAGAAGATGAGGAAATAGATGAGGCGAGGTCGAGACTAATCAGATGGTGGACGCTCTTGCCATTAGATCTATCGGTTTATTTTTCAATCTTTTGTTCTGTATGGAAGTACCAGTAGATTTTATGATCCAAACGAAACTCAATTTAGAAAACACGGACCTTTGATTGGCCGCATAAGTTTAACTAGGTGGATGTGGATCCCTTTATTTTTTAGTGAGTATATCGACAATGTTGTATGGTACTTGCCGTTTCTTTTCTAATGTTATGGCAAAAAATTGAAATCTGCTGTCGTTGAATGTCACAATTGCAACTATGACAAACTATCTTGTCCAAAATGACCAATACAAGCAAACATTACCTAATCGGGTTTCTTTGATATGTCTTTTGATATTAGTAGAAAAGAACCGGATTCTAAAACTATAGAACTTATAACAAAGTCCATGCTACAGTTTGAACAAATTGAATGTTAGAATCACATATAAAACAACAGTTTGTGAAGTACATTTTTTTTTGTAATCAGGCTGATAAAGCTTTGTAATCTTTAGAGCTTATTACTCTAACCTACCACGGTCCAATCAAATCCAAAGATTTGAACGTATTTTAATATACACCCAAGTTATAAACTAGCCACTTATTGGGGGCATTGCTAACAAATGCTCATAGCATTTGGAAACATACTTTTAACTTGATTCTAGGTATGTTCTATGTATAACTGATGCGGATACGGGTCATGAGCTTAATAATGTGGATTTGTTTCTTAACGACTCGTTTGACGAATTCGGTATCAAATAATCACGTGCATGAAGAATTGTCACAAAGTTGGAGATTATATTTTTAGCTTATTTTTAGTAATTGAATATTACCCAATTGTTATTTGATTGGGCTTTATTTCCTTTCCTATTTTAGTGGTGCCAGGATTAATATTTATAGGAGTCTTTGGTTATTGTAAAAAGGGAGTTGATTAAATTAAGTTTATGAAATTTGACGTTTGTCAAGAAAACCTTTATGGTTTTGGTCTTTGATTAATCAATTGTTCTTGAGCCATTTGATTGCGTGAGAAACTGCATCAGTTGGTATCAAAGCTTTGGTTGATTCAAATGGCTCGTTGTGGAAGTGGGTATCTTAATCGTAGAATCGCCGACAGAGGCAACGATGGAGGTGCTTCGGATCTGTTTGATCATGAGGTTGAGCAGCCCCAACGACTCGCGTGGCTTACCCCTGGATTGGGAGCGGTTGATCGAGTCGAACGACTACAACACCTAGTCCCTGGATTGGGATTAGTATTATCGTCGGCATTGGAGGAAACTTGGCCCGTTTGAACCCGTGCGGGACGAGTCCACTAGGGGACGAGAAGTATCTTACCAATGGCGATTTTATCTATGATTCACAACCCGCAGGTATGATGAATATGCGGACGAGGAATGGTATTCTTTGTTTATTCATGGTGATCGGAACTTATCCGGTCAAAAGTCGGGTTGAAGGTGGTGCTAGATTAGGTGGAGACGGCATTGGGGTGGCTACTGTGGGTGATTTGCCTCAATTTGAAGGTTCCCATGCCCATTTATTCGCCAACTACGGAAAGTTTGAATTTTGAGTTATACAAGGTTGGGTTTAAGTTGTCTATGCATGAGACTATTACATGGTGGGCGGTAATGCTTATTGAACAACTTAATGAAAATATGGTCATGCACATGAGAGTTGTGAAGAATTTAAATGGTGATGTGCCCAAGCAAATAACCTCGATGTCTAATTCTAATGGATCAATGATGAATACGGTCGGAAAAGTTAAGTTGTTTATGGAGGTTATGATGATAATAATGAAGGGGAATCACGTTGATGTTCCTTTCGATCCGGGTGGTTCGTTTTTAAGGCATATCAAAACTTCGAGGCGAGTTTTTTTCTCAAGAAGGGAGAATGATGCGGATCTGGTCATGAGCTTAATAATGTGGATTTGTTTCTTAACGACTCGTTTGGCGAATTCGGATCAAATAATCACGTGCATGAAGAATTGTCACAAAGTTGGAGATTATATTTTTAGCTTATTTTTAGTAATTGAATATTACCCAATTGTTATTTGATTGGGCTTTATTTCCTTTCCTATTTTAGTGGTGCCGATTAATATTTATAGGAGTCTTTGGTTATTGTAAAAAGGGAGTTGATTAAATTAAGTTTATGAAATTTGACGTTTGTCAAGAAAACCTTTATGGTTTTGGTCTTTGATTAATCAATTGTTCTTGAGCCATTTGATTGCGTGAGAAACTGCATCAATAACATTCCAAAGTGATCAATTGGCTATCTGGTAGATGATTAGGTCAATAAGTCATATTCTTCATATGTTAAAGTTTTGTGCACAAAGCCATTAATAAACAAATTGGTCAGTCAATTGATCCAGGCTCACCAACAAAGCTTAGATGACTCGAGTCGACTCTACTTTCAGTCTAGACCATGCTAAGCGAGTGCAAAACTTGGTTATAATCGATGCATGGTCATGATTAAACATCAATTATTTGGGCAATGGTAGCTCACTGGAATACCATGTGCTCATGGGTTTGCAGCCATTTACTTTCTACATAAAACCCAAATCTATGTTTTGATTGGTATAAGACGCCAACCTTCGAGGCTGCTTTACAATGATTTCATAATCCCCTAACTGGAATGTTGCAATGGCCTACCACCATTACCAAAAATCGTTGCCTCAATTGCTACAAGAATGCCTTGAAGGCAGCCAACTAAAAGAAAAAGGGATCCTAGTGAACAAAATGATAAAAATAGGAACAGACTTAGTAGGGTCGTAGAATTATGCATTGCAAGAAGTTTGGTAAGGAAGGACATAATCGTGCATCATGTGATAAAAGGAGTGCCACATATAGTGATGGTTCGACTATTAACAATGATGGACCAACTGCTGTTTAATGTACTTGTTGATTGGTATCATATGAAAGGTTCAATATGAGTGTTTAGTTCATGGGAGAGGATTGGTAGGCCTGATGTCGATGACACAATTGCAGATCGTGATCTTCCTATCCCTCCTGCAATGGATGGTTTATTGAAGGTTCAACAACGAATACTTGATGCTGATGGTCACGGGTCGTGCACCACCTTCAATTTCCACAAGGCTGTTGGTTGCTACACAGCTGGAAACTTGATAGGGAAGCAGGGTGCTACCATAAAGATCATTCAGGATTCTTCAAATTGTATAATTCGAGTACTTGGAGAAGGTTTGTTGGAATTAACGGTTTATTGTAGGTTTATATTATGTAGGCTTTATTGACACTATGGTTTATTGTATATGATTTAATTTGTGAGATAATCACCCTATCTCTACCCGATGATAGTGTTGTTTGAGGCTAAGGGAACCTTCAAGTGTACAAAGGGCCATTGAGATGATAGTTTAAATTTGTTTCTGGAAACCTTAGCTCATTTGTATAAAAAGCATGTTCTTTCATATGTAATCTATAGAAAATTATAAACTAATTAAGTTGTAGGCATCACATATTTAAAAATCCATGTATAAACAAAAATAATCTTCCCGTAAAAGCTCTAAATTTTACCTCCGATCTTCAAATGACCCACTTCTTTCTTGAACTATGATGGCCAAAATCTTTTGTTCATTACTTAGAGATTTGTAAGAAATATTTAAAAGCGGTAAAAACTTTGTGATTACGAATTATACGAGTATCATTCTACCTTTTATATATTTATACCATCACCGCGTACAATCTCATCAAAAAGCAAGTCAAAATGTTATAGAACTCCCCTGCACAAGCTCATCAAAATGTCTAATTTTAATTTCATGTTTAAACACTCAACCGCCATAAACCTCGGCATATGAACAAAGAACTTATGTTCAGTGCAAGAATACCGATTGCAAAGGTGAAAAAAGGGTGTTGTCTGTCCAAAGAGGAGACCCAAAATGCGGTCCTAGCTTTTCCAGTCAATAGGGATCGCCAGGTTCCTTGATAAAAAAACCGGTCGTTTTCCATCACACAATCGGTAACATACATTCATTGTCGAAGCCATTGAGATGTGCGTGTAATACTGTATTGCTCAATTCATAATTTAGTGCCAAGGTACGCACTAAATTACGCTTAAGTCATGTTTGATCAAGTCCATTCACATATGAAAGATGGAGATTCATATGATTAAGCTCTGATAATTATTTCAAAATTCATAAATTGGGGAATATCTTACATGTATGCATTAAAATATAAGCTAATGAAAGATACATAAGTACTAGTAGATTTAAACCTACAATCCATAGGAACATAATTCTTTTACATGCAGTTGCACAAGATCTCTATTCACTGCAACACTATAAAGGATAAAACTTCAACCAATACTTGTATCTTGCCTATATTTGCGAAGAAGAAGGTTGATGAAGAACTCCAACGATCGATGCGATCCGGAAATGAAACCAGCTATACGGAGTATATAGAAATATAAAATATTGTTAAAATTTATGATCTAAAACCAACGGATTGTTGATTCACTTTAACTTCGTATGAGATATTTACCCACAATTTGTTGATTCACCAGCCAAAACATGGGGTTCATCGCTGGATTTAACGATGGCATCAATTTGTTTCATCCTCCAATTCTCATCAAGGTGATCAAGTTGTGTACAATAGAAGTTGAGTTCACTGTCCATGCACATCAATAGTGGCCTTAAGCAAATTCCTAGCGATCATTGAACGAGCATATACATTGATAGATCAGTTTCTTGTTTATATAAATAAGCACATGAAAAATATATATTTTGTCATACCGAAATCTTGATCGTCAGATATGATTTTTGAACCTTCTACCTTTTAATCGGCCATTTCGACAAAATGGCATTCCAATACTCAGAGGGAGCTTTACGCAAACAATTCATCCCAGAGCAAAAGCCAAATCAGATCTTGATTTCATTTCACGTCTCTTCTTCACCTTTACATCTTGCAAAGCCAAACTATACCATGTAATTCGTGTTTCGACCATGAGATGTGATCGAACTTGCAAAAGCAACTTGTTTTGCACATGCACAGATAGAGCCACCTATTTATCAACTCAACATACTTTATAAATGGGATGTTCTTGATATTCTTGTTGAAACAAGGACCTCCACTCATTTCGCTATGAATACAGGCGCATATACAAATCCTTTGAGACACCCATTACAAGATTAGAACTGGCTATGCATTTTGCATACCATTCGCATTCCCAACCTTCTTCCCAACAAATACCAATTAACATCAAGGGCGTGGATCGTCGTGGCGCAAGCCCGCAAAAGAAGATGTTAAAAGATGCTTCTGTTAGAGTTCAGTAGGCTGTGAGTATCTATACTTCTTCTTGATGATCATCGCTAACTTTATTTTCATTTCTAATAGACTTGTATATAAACCTCATACTATTAGTTAGATGCTTGAATCTATAAAAAAGTTTTTAAAAAAATATTTTTAATCAAGACAATAAGGAAATAATGCTATGAATTGGTGTCTTGATAATAATAGAATAGTGGAGGTGGAACTTTTGACATTCTTATATGAATGAGCCGATTTGGGTTATGTTTTTACATCTAATTGGGTATCTGGCTATTAAAAAGCGTTAGCTCTAAAATGGGTCAAATTGGGAAAACGGGTTGAAAGTCACTTAATATGTATTGCATACGCCTCCTAAATAATTATGTCCAATAAACCAACTTATTTTCAACTAGTTTGTTTTTGTAATCATATCTGATACACTAATAATCGATTAAAAATATTAAAATTTGGACAAAAGCATTCGAGTCAATCCAACCACAGACACAAAGTTTTACTGCTTAGACCCGGCATTTTCCCATGTTCATCAAGTAGTGACTTCACCGCGGCACATTTTGCCATTGTCGCGTATCGTGAACATGTTGTATAGACTGATAAAACTCTAAACATGAAACTATTGAGGAAGGGAATTTGACTAGCATTTATGCACCTATGGTCGTCTCTTTTTCTTTTCATATTTATCTTATAGTTTATTCTCTTCTTCGATATCTTCGAGAGTATGTGACCTTATTCTTTAGATGCACAAAGAAGCTCATTAGGGTCGAGCAATTGTTATCCGTCTAACAATTGGTACTTTCTAAAGCCATTGAAGGGTCACATACTCTCGAAGAACCATGACAAAATAAAAGAACCGCAATGATCGGTAGGAAGGTTCTTCAAATATCCGATATCAAGTAATTTCAGTGGAATCAGAACTACAACTTTTGACCCCGTTAATCCACTGTGGTCTCTTAAAGGGGTGTTTGGCAAACCGTAACAACAACAATTTTGACCCGTTAACCCGTGACCACTTAAAGGGGTGTTTGGAAAAGCTATAACGACAACAATTTGGACCGTTACCCACTGTGGCCACTTAAAGGGGTGTTTGGCATATTTTCTTTCATCAAAACTTTGACCCATTAACCCACTATGCCATCAAAGAAGGTGTTTGGCAAATTGTAACACAACAATTTTGACCCGCTAACCCACATGAAAAAGAACTTAAAAGGACTTTTATTTTCAACAACTTCGGTTAAAAAACATTATTCCTAACTTTATTTTTATCTTCACGCCATCAGCATCCATTCTAAACTATATCCGGAAACATCAAGAAAATCTGACATAGTATTTAAATACACATATTCAATAAATTCTTTCTGATTTAATTTCTTTCAAACTTAAAAACAAGTAAAGGAAAACATGGTGAACCCATATTGCTCATGCATAATCCTCAATGTGCGCTTTTCATCCGATGGTTGTTGCAAGAGGTTAAAAACACAAAATGCTCGAAAACAAACTTGGGGCACAAATGCGTCGACATGCTTTTCGTGGAACCCACTCAGGAGTGGCGTTGCTTTTGTTACGTCTTCGAGTCCTCCATTTCTTGATGAAAAGTATAATAGGAACATATTAGTTTCAATATCGACAAAGTTATGGTGGGTAAGTGATCTAACTATAATATTTACCCAATAAATTGAATTAATGGAGTTTACATAGAACAATAAAGACATGTGATAACTTACTTCCAATCAAGCTCACTTGCAAAGATCTGGCCTTCTTGGTAGAACTTAACAAGAATATATAGAAAATAGTCAATTGCTAGTAAATACAATAGTATAATCAATGTGAAACAAGGGCTGCCATTTAATTATTACCAAGATTCAAACCATCCACAATCCATGATGCTATTGCAAGTACATTCTTCAAGTGCACCGACAATTTCCACCCTAAGAACATCACACGTATTAGGAGTAACATCAACTGTATATTAGGAGTACAAACTCTGAATACACATTTTTGCATTAAATTTCAATGACTAACACATAATGGAATGCAAAAAACACAAATTTAGATGCAATTTCATTCCTTGATGATATTTTCACAAGCGAAGATACCCATACTATACTTATATAATCGTAAAAATCCTTTCACAAGTGAAGATACGTATTATACTTCAATAATAAAAACAAAAATCCTTAATAACATCAAAATTTCATTCCTAGATGATATTTTCACAAGCGAAGATACTCATACTATACTTAAATAATTATAAAAAAATCCGCTAATAACATCAAAATTTCATTCCTGGATAATATTTTCACAAGCGAAGATACCTTCTATAATACTAAAAATAAAAAACAATCCTTTCACAAGATATATTATACCATACTTAAATAATAATAAAAAAAAACTAATAACATCAAAATTTCATTCCTATATGATATTTTCACAAGTGAAGATACTGTATTATACTTAAATAATCAAAAATCACTAATAACATCAAAATTTCATTGATATTTTCACAAGTGAAGATACTTTCATTCATACTTAAAGAATCAAAAAAAATCTGCTAACAACATCTAGATGATATTTTCACAAGTGAAGATACTTTACAATATACTTAAATAATCAAAAAAAATTCATTCCTATCAAAATTTCATTCCTAGAAGATATTTTCACAAGTGAAGATACTCTTACTATTAAATAAAAATTCATTCCTATCAAAAATTTCATTCCTAGAAGATATTTTCACAAGTGAAGATAATCTGCTATACTTAAATAATCAAAAAATTTCATTCCCACAAAATTTCATTCCTAGATGATATTTTCACAAGTGAAGATACTAAATCTTATACTTAAATAATAAAAAAATTCATTCCTATCAAAATTTCATTTATAAAGATATTTTCACAAGTGAAGATCTTTGTCTATACTTAAATAATCAAAAAAAATTCATTCTGTCAAAATTTCATTCCTTAGATGATATTTTCACAAGTGAAGATACTGCATACTATACTTAAATAATCAAAAAATTTCATTCATTCAAAATTTCATTCCTAGATGATATTTTCACAGTGAAGATCTCAGAATCTTATCTTAAATAATAAAAAATTCATTCCTATCAAATTTCATTCCTATAAGATATTTTCTCAAGTGAAGATACTAATGCTATATTTAAATAATCAAAAACAATTCATTCTCGTAAAATTTCATTCCTAGATGATATTTTCACAAGTGAAGATACTCGCACTTTATACTTAAATAATCAAAAAAAATTCATTCCTATCAAAATTTCATTCCTAGAAGATATTTTCACAAGTGAAGATAAAAAAATTCATTCCTAGATGATATTTTTACAAGTGAAGATACTCATACTATAATTAAATAATCAAAAAAAATCTACTAATAACATCAAATTTCATTCCTAGAATATTTTTCACAAGTGAAGATACTTATATTATACTCTTTAAATAATAATAAAAAATCATTCCTAGATGATATTTTCACAAGTGAAGATACTCATACTATACTTAAATAATAATAAAAAAAATCATTCCTATCAAAATTTCATTCCTATAAGATATTTTCACAAGTGAGATACCGCATTACTATACTTAAATAATCAAAAATTTCATTTCTGTAAAATTTCATTCCTAGATGATATTTTTCACAAGTGAAGATACTTTTATCTTATACTTAAATAATCAAAAAAAATTCATTCCTATCAAAATTTCATTCCTAGAAGATATTTTCACAAGTGAAGATACTCGTACTATAATTAAATAATCAAAAAAAATTCATTCCTATCAAAATTTCATTCCTAGAAGATATTTTCACAAGTGAAGATAAAAAAATTCATTCCTAGATGATATTTTTACAAGTGAAGATACTCATACTATAATTAAATAATCAAAAAAAATCTACTAATAACATCAAAATTTCATTCCTAGAAGATATTTTCAGCAAGTGAAGATCTTTGCACTATACTTAAATAATAATAAAAATCAATGATATTTTCACAATGAAGATACTCTAACTAAACCTAAATCCATAATAATCTCAAAAGTTCATTTCTTATTAATATCCTTCACATGTGAAGATACTCTGACTAAGCATAAACATTTTCACGCGAAGATACTTTTTACTAAACATAAACATTTTCACCCGTAGACACTCTTACTAAACATAAACATGAATATTTTCTGGCGAAGATACTCTTACTAAATTTAATCTCATTCTATATTCATATCTGAAATACAAATACACATTTCTTCAAAATACCTTGAAAAGACACATTCAACAGGATATGAATCTTCATTTTCATTAGCAACGTCAACCTAATCATCTAAATAATTTATCAACACACATTAAACCTAAATAAAAAACACAATAAATTAAACACTTATTAGTACTTACTTTCTTTGTTGATGTTTATCCTCAAAAATTCTTATGATGAAAGGTTTATAATTTATGCTTCTAAATATTTTGATTGCAGAGCCATGATAATTTGTCTAATTTGATTTATAACAGTTAATTGTAAAAAATCGCTTTTGATGATGATGATGATCGATGAGTGATGATCGGATCGATTATCATTGAATGATTGAATAACTGTAATTGGTGATTATTACGGTGAGGAAGGTGTTGAGCGATGGTGGATGGCGTATAGATGGAGGGCGGTATAGGAGGGTGGATGGTGGTGGAGGTGATGACCCAGAGAGTATTTGGTTTCTTTCTATAAAAAAATGAGATGTGTGTTTTTTTTTGCTATATATATGAGGTGTGATTGGTTTTAATGACAAAAATACCCTTGTTAGTTACTCTAGTGTAAATTGTGAATTAATATGGGCGGTTAGATATACAAATAGGGGATGAAATGGAGGGTTCGGATCTGCTTTACCGTTGAAAATGAACTTCTCATTTGAGCAGCATTATATATATATATATTTATATATATATATATATATATATATATATATATATATATATATATATATATATATATATATATATATATATATATATATATATATATATAAAGCGTTCAAATGAGAAGACATTTTTTGTGAGAGCCGAGAAGTGATCATGACCTCCATTTCCTCCCTCCTTTTTAAGATCAAATGGTTAAAATTAATATTTTTCGTTAATTATACTTTAAACATTCCATACACCTAGTATATATATAAAAAACACACAGCACGTCCAAATTTTGAGGTGTAAACGTTTTCATCTCTCCGATCAACATACGGAATCCCGTCGAACCACCACATTACATAATTCACAATTACAATACCACCATCACCGTAATCACTATCGATCACCACCATTGTTCACCATCCATCACCATAACCAGAGATCTCTCATCATCCTTAACAATCATCAAAGAACAATAACAATCTCTCAAGGTTCATCAACACCACCAACCACCACTATGTTTAGCCACTTTCCACCATCAATCATGGTTATCATCTTCATCATAATCAGTAAGTGTGAATTAAGCTTCTGATTCATTATTTCTATATATTTTGTAAATTGTTATATATATTTTAGAAACTGATGATGAAATTGAAGAGATAGATCTAGATGAATGTGTCTTTCGAGATTTAATATCTAATTTTCACATGTGATCAAGTTGTTCGAAATGAATTTTCAAGGAGAATTAAGTTTATTCGAATGTTTGATCTAGATAAAAAAAAAAAAAAATCATGCTTTATGTTAGCTATTAGTTATGTTGATGAGTAATTTAGATGATTATGTAAACTTGATGAAGAAAATGAAAGTTGAACTTGTCTTTTCTCGTTGTTTGTCAACGCACACCCGTTTATTAAAATGTTAGTTGTCTTCACATGTGAAGATAGTTTGATCTTCACATGTGAAGATCAAACGTGAAGATAGGTTGATCTTCACATGTGAAGATAAAACGTGAAGATAGTTTGATCTTCACATGTGAAGATAGTTTGATCTTCCCATTTGAAGATAGGTTGATCTTGCATGTGAAGATAGTAAATGGGATCTTGCGATGTATTCGTTCGTGTCTAATCTTATTACTTTCTTGCATTATTAAAAAATACCAGTTTTGACCCATTTGATTGGACTTATATGAGTTTACATGTACTCATAACAGGGCCTTTGGAGTGTTTAGTGATGATCACTTCTAGCTTTACAAAATGTTTTAAGGAAGGGGTGTATTGGAATGATTCCATTCATTGGCTAATATTAATAATGTTTAGATAGAACTTCATTTTCAAGCTAGATGAACAATTGGTTTTAACCGAATTGGAACTCCCATATTTGATGGGAAGTCGCATTTTCAATCAAACTGCTTGAGTCTCGTGTTTTTTGGCTTCTTCTTGTAAGGATTCTCATTCTCAACAATTGAATCTTTATGAGATGAGGCATGGTTATTCAGAATGGTCGGTGAAGTACATTGTTAATCTTGATGACATTATGATGCCATTTCCTAGAACATGGAGGATTTGTCCATGTGTTTGGTCTATTATTTCGGAGAAAGAGTTGTTTTATGATAATTGACTTATTAAATAAAGTTGTACAATACAACCCCATGTTAAAGACTGTTCACACACTTGCTGATTTGGAATCCATAGGCTCTCCTCTTATTGTTTCTAATTTTGACTGTTTTCAGTTCATTGCATCTTTCTTTGAAGTCTAATTCTTTTACAGTGCGTGGATACGATTTTCAAACTTACCGATTTTCTTTTAAAATTGTGTTGTTATGTTTGTGTAATTCAAAATCAATGTGGAATAACCTCAAATAACTTGTTGCCAACTATATTTGTAACACTGCTTATAGCTTATATGATAACTCTTCCAAAATCAATACCAAAATATGGCTAAAGCTTATTAGTATCCACCGCTAATAGTTAATACACGGTTTATAATTTAAGATTTGATGTTTGATCCACTCTTTGAGAAGCTATGGTTTGATATTTGGTTGCACCAATTTTTTTTTTGATGCGTGTGAAAGTTTCAAACTCATGTTCTCAAGATCTTTTGGTGAAATGGAGAAGAAGGGGTAGGGAACTTAAAAGAAATAAGTTTCAATTATGGTTAAAGTTAAACCAGTTCAAATGGTTCTATTATTATTTATTATGTTTTGTTATTGTCACTTTGTTTCATCGATATAAACAACACTGCTTAGACTTTGAAGCAAAATGTCATCCGTGTTTGATGCCGAACCTTGCTTTACAAGCATAATGTACATCAATGATATGGGTGAATTAAGAAACCTAAAGACAATAGATGTAAATAAGTTGAAGTTTTTCATGTTCTTATTTATTCTTGATGGAAATTACGGTGTTTACAAGTGATTTTTGTCTTGGTAGCTCACTTATGCAACTTTAGAACCTCAATCAAGGCCACAGAGGAAAAATGGACTTTAGAAAAACAGGTTCTGAGAACATGCCAAAGTCGAACCCATTGCCATAATAAGATAACATTAAGAGGCATCACTTTTAATACAATAATTATAAGAATGACATAATGAATGCATCAATGTTTTACTATATGGATGTTGGGAAGTTTGCCTCTTGTGCTAGCATACACTCAATCTCAGAGTTTGTCAAGCTCCACACGTCCTCCCAAGGAAGGTGTTAGTTCTTGCAGTTGTAGATCAAGCTCACGTCTGCAGGACATTGCGACCTTAGAGTATTGAAGGTACATGTTCTATATGATGAGTATATAGTTTCTTTGAATGTGTATTACATTGATGAAATTTGACACTAGTGTAGCCTAATATGAGAACACTCCATTATTATAATTTATGTTCATTAAATATTCGTTTAAGAGTCGGATGCATCAACTTCAAAATGTGGTGTAGTAGTTCTACCATTTTATGTTAATTTACAACTAGAAAAACAACATACTCAATCCGTAGAGGCGGTATGCACATTTTATGTTAATTTGGGTTATGTAAACATTAGTTGGAAAATAAAGTAGGTCTGTTTTCATAGTCCCCAAATACATGGTGTTGTAACTTCCTTAAGTGCTTTTATTCAAAAAAGTTTGGTACATCCAACCTGTATTGATATGCTCAAATTACTCTTTGATGACCAATAACCGCACTTCATCGTGCCATCTATAATCTCAGTGTAGCCTATTGTTTGATTTCTTAGAGTCACTTCTATCTAGCTTAGAATAATTTATCTTTCAATAACTCGCCTAGGCTGACTTTCTTAATTAAATTTACGGTCTTAATTGTCAAATTAATGCTATAAAATTGGTAAGTAGCTACTTATATGTATTTATAACTCCAGGTAATGCTTTGTATCTAAAACAATAACATGATAAAGCAGGCAATATAAATGCATACATAAGTCATTCGATAGAAAGTTAGAATTTATTGTGTTTGGAAGCCTGATAGTAATACTAATATATGCAAGAATAATCTCTAAGGCTATCGAGGGAAATGTACAGCTGTGTATATTGTACTCACCGTTGAATATTCGTTGGTTGGTTTCGCGATGAGTGTTATATCGAGGTGCATATAGTTGCATTATATTGTTTTTTAGGGTAAGTTATTGGATTTATTTAGAAAGTATATTATTCATAATCTAATTTTGCCAAATTTTTAATTAATGATGTTCTTTGTTTGATTATTCTAATGTAAAGGAAAATTCTCAGTCAACTTGTGTACAGTAACTTTAAGTAGTTTGACCCCAACTTGTTTTGACCCGTTACCAACCCGTCCCATATTGTAATCTCAAGTTTAAGCAAGTTTGTTTTTTTTTTTTGGTTTTCTAAATAGATATGTGAGTCCGAGCAAGTCTGCAATTCATGCGGTGGATTGAGTGTAGATTTAGAGATTGCAACCCAAAATTCACCATTAATGATCCGAACTGAGTGGTTCGGTCAAACCACAACCAAGCAAACTGTTGAGATGTGGTAAAGAGGTACTTATATCATTCGTTTTTTGAAATGAGAAGTTCTTTTTAAAGACTCTTCCATTTGACCCGTTTATTTTCTAGTATAACTATATTACCTTTGACCTATTTGACATTTTATCGTGATAAACCATTGCCACAAGTCAAATGTATGTATGTGTATGTTTGTTTGATTCTTGATCCCTAGTTGGTTGCGGGTAAAACAAATTTGAAAATGTTTATTATTGTGGGAGCTAGGGGGAAATCTATAAAGAACTCCCTTGAAGATAACATTAATAAGTGGTAATTAACCACATGTTATAACCAATTCTGGTGCTTCTAGCATTGTATGTAAGTTTATGTTCATGTCCTAAAAAATAACAATATTATAGCTTGAAGAGTGAAAGTTTATGTTCAAGTCCAACCAGTGAGTTGTTTGATCACTTTTCATCTAGTAATTAATTTCATACAATACATTTTATTCTTTGTTTTTTGAACATTACCTTTTACTCTTTAAAACAATCACAAAACCAACTTATTGAGTTTCAACGGTGAGTTTGAAATCACATTTTCTAGTTTAATAATAGACTGCGACAATATCAGTCAATTGGGTTTCATGAATTAGACCACATAAGGTATTTTAAGTATTTGATTGAGGGAAAATAAAAGAACTATTGATTTCAGTACCAACTTATGAAAGGTTTGGTGAATTATCATGTAGGCGAAACAAGAATTGCATAATGGTTTTAGCATTTTGTACCAAATAACCGTCACCCGACCCACCCAGGCTCTTACCCGAGATCCCGTCCAACCCGATTTCGATGTCGGGTCGGTTCTGAGTCACATTTAAAAATTCAAAACCGATTCAACCCGACCCGATAACACCCTACACAAAGGTGTATTGGTCCCATGGACTTGGATCTATCAAGTGTTAAGAGTGCCTCTGTGATTCAATCACATGCTTATTTAGTAGCGGGTAACCTTGTAATTGTTATAATATCTAAAAAGTTTCATCTTTGAATCGTGATTGGTTAATTGCTACTGATTATTTATCTATTATATGAGTTAGTCGTATTGGTTTGCGGAATACGATAGGATGGTGAAGATCCGATGTTTTGGAATTTGGTGGCCCCAACTATGGTATAGCACTTAAGTGCGATATATCAGTTGTGGTTTTTGATATCTCGTACCTCTATCACTTAGCCCAGCGGACCGACACCCCATCTACACGAACCGAGCCTAGATGAGGTTGTGAAGCAGTGTCGTGGCAAGAACCTCTTATTTAGCATTGGTGTTGAGAAGCGTGTATGTGAGGCTGACATTGTACTTGTTTCAGTAGGCATTAGCTCATATTGATTGAAGTTTGTTAGTGGATGGAACCGTGTATTCTTGATTGCACTCACGTGAAGGACTAAAAAATGAGGTTAGATCCATGGACATGGAATGGTGGATGAAATGCTGACAATTGTCTTCTCATTTGATTAAAAGAGTTCGTCATTTTGAGAACCAAAGATGGTCCACTATGGGAGGTCAAGACGATATGGAAATGGTTAATAATCTCCCTAAAGGAATCAGACAAGATATCAAGCGTCATCTTTGCTTGGACCTAGTAAAACACATATTGGCGCTTTGAGCCATATTACTTCGTAGTTTTTTTTTTTTTTTTTTTTTTTTTTTGAAAGAAATATTTTAAGCACCATTATTCAATTTATTGGATGATGTTATTCTTGACAATTTGTGACTGTGTTACTTGTTTCTAAAGCAGTGAAAGGTGTATCACACTACTAACCTCAGATACTTTGTCTGAATGGGTGCGTGTTTATCTTTCTATTGATCTTGGTGTTGTTCTTCTTGATGTAGCTTTGAGACCTTCTCACGGTAATTCATTTCAAATTTTACACTTTATTTATTAGGCTAATGAATCCACTTAGTGGGTTTTAGCCAGAAAGTCCCCGCCCCAGCGAGATCGGGACTCGAAATGAATTAGGCTTTTATGCAAATCTAGGTTGAGACAAGTGTGGAGTTATTGGATTTGCTTTCTTAAATCGGCCAAATAAAGTCATTCTTATAGTGTGACTAACAAATGGGGCTTATGATCCATTGGTCTATTTCTTTTCTTGGCAACTCTTGTTATAAGTTGCTATTTCAAATAATACGATTGAGTTAACAAATATAAAATTTAAATGAAGTAAGATTTTTTATCAGGGTTTGGTGTGATTCCATTATGCGGATTATGCTTAGGATGATTGTATCGATAATGATATGCTTGAGACAACTTCAAGATTCCGAAAGCATTTAGGCTCCAATCGTGATACAACTTCAAGATTCCGTAAGCATTTAGACTCCAATATGTAGTTGCCATAAAGGTAACAAAATTTAATACGGACCTGAAAAGGTTTACCTCATATGAATAGAGTAGCTAAATGAGTTTTCAGACAAGTGACCTCGAAAAATTATCAAGCTTGAAGCTATTTCATTGAAAGCTCAATTTGTAAACATCCTTACTTGAATATTTGGCTACCAACTTATAAAGAATATTTGGTTCTTTTCTGTTAAGCCTCATACCTTACCATTGTAGCTTCATGACTAATTTGTAGCCCCTCAATTACCTTCATCTATAACTAAGTTGTCGTGAAACTTGTTTACGGACATATATTTTCACATGTGACCAAGTTGTTCATGAATCTTAATACGAGACGATCTTCACACATGACCAAGTTTTTACGAATCTTAAAAGTTACATGAACATATATCTTCACATGTGACTAATTTTCTCGCGCATCTTAAAATGCTATGAGACATGTGAGACACATATATAGTTCATTTGACCAATTTTCACATGTAACATATATTTTCAGGCATATTAATAAGCTACGGGACATGGACATATATTTTCACATATGATGTTGGTTTACACATCTTAAAAGCTATGAGATATTTTCACATGTGACCAAGTTGTTCAACGCATCTTAAAAAAGATAATTGAGACATAGTATCACATGTGACGGGTTACGGTTACAATTTCACATGTGACCAACATGTTCATGCATCATTAAAATATAAGGTATATATTTTCACGTGTGACCAAGATATTCACATATCTTAAAAGCTACTAGACATATATAACTTATATATGACAAAGTTGTTCACGCATCTTAAAAAGCTACGAGACATATAGTTTCACATGTACCCAAGTTACAAGACATATTTTCACATGTTGTTCACGATCTTAAAAATAAGAGGTATTGATGTTTAATATAATCTTATTTAAGTTTTGTAAAAATATCTTCACATGTGAAAATTATGAGCAAGGATTGAAGCTTTGATATTCCTATCATATTTTTTTATACTAGAAGTGCAAAAATAGAAGATATTGATGTTTAATAGACAATTATTTAAGTTTTGTAAAAATATCTTCACATGTGAAAATTATAAGTAAATATTGAAGCTTTGATCTTACTAGCATATATTTTATACTAGAAATGCAAAAATATGAGATATTGATGTTTAATAGACTCATTATTTTAGTTTTTAAGAGTATCTTACGAAAATTATGATCAAATATTGAAGCTTTTAAGAATATCTTGACTACTTGGTCACATAAAAAATATTTGTGTCGATTTTAAGACATGTCACATGTGAAAATATATGTCTCGTAACTTGGTCACATATGAAAATATATGTCTCATAGCTTTTTATCAACATGTGAAAATATACGCCTTATAGTTTTGGTCACATGTGAAAGTATATGTCTCCTAGTTTTTAAAGATGAACAACATGGATAAGTTGGTCACTTGTGAATGTCCCGTAACTTGTCACATATGAAAATATATGTCTCAGAAGCTTTTAAGATACATGAACAACTTAGTCACATGTGAAAATATACGTCTCATAGTTTGGTCACATGTGAAAGTATATGTCTCGTAGTTTTTAAAGATAAACAACATGGTCGGCTTGGTCACTTGTGAATATATGTCCCGTAACTTGGTCATATGTGAAGACATATGTCTTGTAGCTTTTAAGATGCTGAACAACCTCGATCACATGTAAAAATATTTGGTCACATGAAGAATTTTTTATTCATGTGTGAATAAACCTCTTCATTACTAAATACACTTACATTTATACATGATCATATTTTTTTCTCAATGTAAATAGACTTTCTACACTAGTAAATACACACATACACTTTTCACTAGTAAATACACGCATATTTGTACATTTGTACATGATCAAATACTTTTTTTCTTCACGTGTGAAAATATATGTCACTTATATACTCGCTACAAGTAATCTTAACATGAATGTTATCATAATAATCTTCAATGCAAAATATTAATGATACCAAATCACCTTAGCACCAATTAAGTTGTGAAACTAAAGGATTCAAAATGTAGGTCATAAGTATAGCATATCCACGCCTACGTAATAATTCGATGTCAAATGTGCTCAGCAAATATTAAAAATTGTTAATATCTTAAATTTTAAAGTCATCAAAGCATACTGTTAGATGGATATGTTCAAGAGATGGAAATGATCGTGTCTTATGGAATATGTAATGGTCACGCTGACATGAACTATAGCACTACATGTGAGGTTTTAAACCCTAGAGTCAAAAAGATTTGATTTTGCACACTTGTAAGTTTTAAAATTTAGGTTTCAATCGATGTTTTCCACCAAATGCAATAACCAATATTCAATGGCTTTTCATAATATGGATTACAAAGGATAACATGATACACATATGTCAAAGAATGCAAAGAGGGAACTAGAGTTCGATGGTTTTCCTTACCAAAATATGGAAGACAGAAAGTGCTCTATACCACCATTCTCATTTCTATTTTCTGGTGAGGATCATAGCCTATGAGCTTAAAATCATCAAGCCACAAAAGCATCTATATCCTTCTTCTCTAATTGATCTTCAAGATCCTCAATCACAATAAAAGTTGTAAATAATATTGCAGTAGTAACTGTAAATATGCCCTTCTTCATAGACATACTGAAAAAATGTTGAGGTGTCCAAGTATAATAACTAAACAAAACAATTACTGTAGGGTAAGATGATGTGGGTCACACGGGTAGATTGACATTTGACTGTTGTTGCAGTTCGATTCAAACGGTTCTAAAAAGAACGGTTCATATCGCACCCACAAACACATGTTTGTCTATTTTATTTGTTCCATATAGAATTTGATGTGTTCATTACGCCACTCCTCAGTCAGCTATATAGCGAGTGTGCAATCCATGGTACCGCGACTTCAATTGGGAATGCAACTGCTAGTGCAAAACATCTTTC
Source organism: Chrysanthemum makinoi (assembly GCA_910596185.1). Lineage (NCBI taxonomy): Eukaryota > Viridiplantae > Streptophyta > Magnoliopsida > Asterales > Asteraceae > Chrysanthemum > Chrysanthemum makinoi. Next base: position 160,381,536 of record OU343219.1, read on the forward strand.
AATAAAGAGCTCTATAAAATAGAGATAAGTTCTTAACTTGAAGACTACTTCTATGGTTCTCTTTTGAATATTAATCTGAATGTGGTGTAATAGGATAGGCATTTGTGTATAAGAATTCACCTCTACATAATGGCGCCTACTTTTCTATTTGTTAATGAATTCCTACTGTTAGAACATCCCTGGTGTCTTGTCAACTCCATTAAAGTGCTACAATGTTAAACATAAAATTTCATAGAAAACTATTTTTAAATTAGAGAAATGACATCATGAGTTTTATAATCGTTACACACCACACATAGAACTCTCTCAACTATCTCGGCACCAATGTTGGGTCGTCGATTTGACTTACCATTCCTGTAAAGTTACTTGTTCTGCCGCTTTTTTTTTTCACTAAATTTTCATCTAATCATGGTGATTGCGACTTTCACTTTTTTGGGAACGAGTATTCCGTACACCACCTAGTAATCATACCTTTAGAAATAGTTAATATTTCTACTCTTGAGGAACAATAACCAAAGGTATTGTTATCTTACGGTGTCTATCATATTTCAGAAATGCGTTAGTCTTATTATTTTGAACTCCACAACAAGTTTTAGGAATACAGACCGATTAGAGGACCACCTACTCTAAATCTTGTTGGTTTGACTCGCTTGATAAGATTGTAAGATTACTTATATAAATATATCACGTGTTCATTATTCAACATTTGATTTATGTATGACATTGGCATCTTTGAGTTGTTGACAGTTGACGATTTTTCTTGTTCACGTAACCATTTTGTTACTTCAATAAAAATGTTTTAATATTGAGCCTTTTGCAAATTCAAATGAAGCTAGTTCAAGACCTTAAATGCCATTTGCTTATTTCAATGGTTTTTACATAGTGGGTTGAATATTGAAAGATTCTTACCATCACTAAAGCGTGCAATCACCGACTATCAGGATTCCAGTTCTAGATGTATGTGGACCACTTATATCAGCTATCACAATAGCTTACATGAGCGATTACATTAACTATTGATGTGTTTTATGTTGCCACTTTATAGAGTGAGTATATATGAACTTCCTTTACAGACTTTAATGCGGGCACATGGGTAAATTTTCACGGCGCTTATAGCGGAATATGATCTTAGCAGTAATTTGGAGGAGAGTTTATATAGGAAGGAACAATGAAGATAAAGGTAGGAACACTATAAAATAGTTTAGTCATGTAAGTCTTGTTAGAGACGGCAAGATTAGCGGGTCAGCCGCTTGGTAATAACTTAACTACTTTCTAAGTTATTGTCATGTAGCATGCATAACCTTGAATCTAGAAACGACCACACAAAGCCCACCCCCGACATCGGTTTTTAAGTACATTCTAACAATCTCTTAAAAAGATGAAAAGGTAATATTAACTTTAAATAAGCTTACCCAAACATCCCTTACTAACACTAAATATAGTGAAAATGACTTTCTTACCGTTTATTGTCCATCCACTTGCAACAGTGTTTTGAACCAAGCAGTTTTCAAACTATACCCATTGATGGATCAATAAAATTAGGCCTATATTGATCCATCTTACCTGTATATTTGCCATTTTTACGCATACTATGGAAGTGAAGTTATCGTGGTACTGATTTTATAAAGTGATTAAATTGCACAAATAGTCTCTTCCGTCCCACATCATTTAATTATTCTTTTTAAGATTCAAATAGTTGATAAATAATACCAAAGTTTTATTAGAGGGTGTTTGGAATTGCATGTTAAAAGACTTGTACTTTTCCGAAATAACATGTACACTACAACGCGGGAAATTAGAATTAATGTTACCTTAAATTGACATGATAAGTTGTTATTCTCCGGTATATATGGCGAAGCGTTGACCGTCCATAAGCATATATGAGCTGTAACTGGCCGTAAGAACAAATAAAATGAAGTTAAAGATACGCGTCAAATGATAAAATATAAGTCATGCATAATGAACCTTTAAATTGACATGTTAAGTTGTTAGTCTCCCATATGATGTAACTGTACAAGAAAGCACATAACAATGTTTAAGACATTTTCTAAAATGAATAGAAAAGGAAAGCATCAATTTTTGTAGGGATGAGCACGGTACCAGAATGGTACCGAACCCGTACCGAATTAATGGTACCGTTTTTTTCCCGAGCATGTGTGGGTACCGGTACCGCATCACGCAGGATTTCGCACGGGTACCGCATTCTATCGGGAAATCGGTACCTATCCGGTACTTCCCGTTTTTTGTTAAAAAAATTCGGAGTTCATGCTAGTAACAATTAAAATATCAAATAATATCACCAAATTTAATAACAAACATCATACTAATAACATATAAGCTAACATCGTGATGTAGCTATATCGAGCTATATCCAATGTTCTATATCAAGAGCTAACAAACAATGCATATTTACAAGATATTGACAATGCTATATCAGTAGCTATATCAAGAGAAAACAATGCATATTTACAAAACAATGCATATTTACAATGCTATATCAAGAGCTATTTACAACAATGTAGTAATAACTTCTAATAACTTTAGCTTGTATACTAGTAACAAATATATTCCAACTGCATTTTATTATTTCATATATAGAAATTGATAAGCTATTACCTTGTGCAACATCGTCATCATTTAATAAATCGCCTATGTCGCTATTATAGCTTTTTTGGACTTTCTTACCCAATCTTGGGTACATATCAACGCCTCAACTACTGCATAAGACAAGTTAGTCCTATAATGGTCAAGAACATGGCCTCAGAAGAAAAAATAAAAACCCTTTTTTAAACCAAAATCAGAGCCTACTAATTTTGAAAGATACCAAATTTTGAAAGAAAAAATAAAACCTTTTGTATTCGGTAATCAATCGATTTCCCGATTAGTCCCACCGCTTTTGAAAGGTACCGAATTTTTTGCTTTATTTCATAGTACCCGTATTGTATCAGATAGAATTTGTGATTGCTGTATTTGCACGTAGATTGTTCGTTCCTCGGTTCCGATCTTCGTCCAAATGCTCATCCCTAAATTTTGTCCCAACCAAGGTATGACCACAAATACCCAAACAAATTTAATCTATAGGTGCATAAATGGCCGGGCTCGAGGATCGGTCAAACAATTTAGTATAAGTCTTGTTTATGCCCTGAAATACCCAATTAGTCACAATCTTTTCTCCGAGCGGGTTAAGCCCAAAATCACTATAATGCTAGCAACAAAATGAATATCGAAATGATGAATTTTCATATAATATATGCATTAAAACTTCCCCCCTTAAGACTATATGATTTTGAAAGATGGGAGTACATTTTTGCCAATAAAATCACCACGAAGATACTCTACTACAAATATCGATTAGAGTTTACATGGCGTAAAGATACACCATAAAACACAAAGCTAACCACATCTTTATGTTGTCGGACACTCGCTAATCTTCCCTCATTCATGGATATAAGTGAAAGCTATTTTCCCAAATGCCGCATGAAACCGTAAAATTTTCGATGGTATCCGTGATTTTGGTAAAGCTTCCGATAAGGCTTATCGCTGGCTTAGAAAGTGAATATGTTAGTTTAAATCTTCACCACCGATACTACCCAAAAATAACTTGGGTGATGATTCAAGACCTAATGCCATCGGATAAGCCTTCTCGAATCAGTTGAACGTTGAGATTCTAATAAGCCATATGATACAATCACCGAAATGCCGACCATTTAGCCTATAACCCATGACTTCCCAAATAAATTGAATAATGAAATGAGTTGGACCATCATGCACCACAAGGGGATTGTGATGCACCAGCCCCATCTCGATCCTCAACGGAACTGAGTTGAATACAACGATTCCACAACCTCAACAAGACCAAACATATAATCGATAAGTCCGAGAGTACCCTCTCGATTCTATTGACCATGAAGAGGAAACATAAGCATAGTTAGCTATTATCGTAAATGTTTGAGTTTTGGTTCGATCTGGCAATTCATTCGAGAGTGAACCGATGTTTAATTTTCACACCCGAAAATAAGGTAAACCAAACACCTTGATAACTTATTACCATTACCTGTACTTGATCATTTCGTGAAACACTAACACATCTCCATCGACAACCTTTCCCCAGCCTCCTTCACATATCATCAACAACGCCTACAAAAGAAAATAGATATGGTGTGTGCCTATACCAGTAAATGAGATGCCTAAGACCAGCTTTGATGTACAATTATTACTCTATCAAAAGGCCGACGCAATATAAGCATCAATTAGGTCCGAAACCACATGAACTTCAGATTATAAGAACTGCATTATCATTCCATAGAGCGCCTACTGAGTGAAACCATTGTTAGCATAACATAACATCAAAGTCACAAGGTAGAATTGTCAAGAATAAAACCTTCAGGTAACTGCAATCGAATTCCAATTCAATGAGCAATATGGGGTAATCCATTTTGCTTAAACTTTGAACAAGAACACTCATCAAGTACATCGACTTTTTTAAGACTTCCATATCGCTATAGTCTTGATTTATCTGTTCAAGCAAACTAAAGCCCATTAATGGTAGAGGAAAGCCACATCATATGTTATTTACAATTATAATATTTCTCGCTTTGTAACATTCTAGACTAAATGTCAGGATTTTTTTCTACATTCAATATCGACAATAACTTTTCATTCAGAACCTAATAGCATAAATATTTCACCAATATGTTATAAATAACAAGTTATAATTAGACACAAGATTAACGTGATGCCCTAAAAAATATCGGCAGATTATCATTATATCATGAATCTTTCTTGGGATTTCCTTCTTAGATTGTAATAATTTCATAAGCAATATTTAAGAACTTCACGATAAGATGTTTGTACAACATAGATGTACTTTAGTACTTCAACACTACAAAGCCGTAAAACAATGCGATACATCTATTGAATTTATGCTTTAATACTTAAAACCATATCTTTTTCTATACTAACTACAATATAAAACTCAACGTAATCTATTAATTATAAATAGTTAGCAATTACAATTTAATCCACAAACTTTCTCCACAAATAAATACGCAAACTCAAATCAACGCTACTCAAATAAAAAAAAATTCATTCCTATCAAAATTTCATTCCTAGAAGATATTTTCACAAGTGAAGATAAAAAAATTCATTCCTAGATGATATTTTTACAAGTGAAGATACTCATACTATAATTAAATAATCAAAAAAAATCTACTAATAACATCAAAAATTCCTAGATATTTTCACAAGTGAAGATACTTGCACTATACTTAAATAATAATAAATTAAATCATTCCTAGATGATATTTTCACAAGTGAAGATACTCGTACTATACTTAAATAATAAAAAAATTCATTCCTATCAAAATTTCATTCCTATAAGATATTTTCACAAGTGAAGATACTCGTACTATACTTAAATAATCAAAAAAAATTCATTCCTATCAAAATTTCATTCCTAGATGATATTTTCACAAGTAAGATACTGTACTATACTTAAATAAAAAATTCATTCCTATCAAAATTTCATTCCTAGAAGATATTTTCACAAGTGAAGATACTGCACTATAATTAAATAATCAAAAAAAATTCATTCCTATCAAAATTTCATTCCTAGAAGATATTTTCACAAGTGAAGATAAAAAAATTCATTCCTAGATGATATTTTTACAAGTGAAGATACTCATACTATAATTAAATAATCAAAAAAAATCTACTAATAACATCAAAATTTCATTCCTAGAAGATATTTTCACAAGTGAAGATACTCGTACTATACTTAAATAATAATAAAAAAATCATTCCTAGATGATATTTTCACAAGTGAAGATACTCTAACTAAACCTAAATCCGCTAATAATCTCAAAAGTTCATTTCTTATTAATATCCTTCACATGTGAAGATACTCTGACTAAGCATAAACATTTCACACGCGAAGATACTTTTACTAAACATAAACATTTTCACACGCGAAGACACTCTTACTAAACATAAACATGAATATTTTTCACGAGCGAAGATACTCTTACTAAATTTAATCTCATTCTATATTCATATCTGAAATACAAATACACATTTCTTCAAAATACCTTGAAAAGACACATTCAACAGGATATGAATCTTCATTTTCATTAGCAACGTCAACCTAATCATCTAAATAATTTATCAACACACAACTAAACCTAAATAAAAAACACAATAAATTAAACACTTATTAGTACTTACTTTCTTTGTTGATGTTTATCCTCAAAAATTCTTCTGATGAAAAGGTTTATAATTTATGCTTCTAAATATTTTGATTGACAGAGCCATGATAATTTGACGAATTTACAGTTATAACAGTTAATTGTAAAAAAAATCGTTTTTGATGATGATGATGATCCTGATGAGTGATGATCAGGATCAGGATTATCATTGAATGATTGAATAACAGCGGTAATTGGTGATTATTACGGTGAGGAAGGTGGTGGAAGGTGTTGAACGATGGTGGATGGCAGTATAGATGGAGGACGCAGATGGTAGTGGTGGATGTGGTGAGATGACCGAGAGAGTATTTCTGGTTTCACACTATAAAAAAATGAGATGTGTGTTTTTTTTGCTTTATATATATGAGGTGTGATTGGTTTTAATGACAAAAATACCCTTGTTAGTTACTCTAGTGTAAATTGTGAATTAATATAGGTTAGATATACAAAATAGGATGAAATGGAGGTTATCTTTCCGCCTTCAAAAAATAGACTTCTCATTTGAACGCTTGTCTATATATATATATATATATATATATATATATATATATATATATATATATATATATATATAGAAGCGTTCAAATGAGAAGGCATTTTTTTGTGAGAACGCGAGAAGTGATCATGACCCTCCATTTCCCTCCTTTTTAAGATCAAATGGTTAAAATTAATATTTTTCGTTAATTATACTTTAAACATTCCATACACCTAGTATATATATAAAAAAACACACACACGTCCAAATTTTGAGGTGTAAACGTTTCATCTTCTCTCTGATCATAACCACCGCAGATCACCGCCGCTCGAACCACCACTACATCGTCATAATTACAATCGTCTACCACCATCTACCGTAATCACTATCGATCACCACCATTGTTCACCATCCATCACCATAATCGTGATCCTCACCATCACTCATAACAATCATCAAAGAACAATAACACTCTCTCAAGGTTCATCAACACCACCAACCACCACTATGTTCGCCACTTTCCACCATCAGAATCATGGATTATCATCTTCATCTAATCAGTAGTGTGAATTAAGCTTCTGATTCATTATTTCTATATATTTTGTAAATTGTTATATATATTTTAGAAACTGATGATGAAATTGAAGAGATAGATCTAGATGAATGTGTCTTTCGAGATTTAATATCTAATTTTCACATGTGATCAAGTTGTTCGAAATGAATTTTCAAGGAGAATTAAGTTTATTCGAATGTTTGATCTAGATAAAAAAAAAAAAAAAAATCATGCTTTATGTTAGCTATTAGTTATGTTGATGAGTAATTTAGATGATTATGTAAACTTGATGAAGAAAATGAAAGTTGAACTTGTCTTTTTCTCGTTGTTTGTCAACGCACACCAGGTGTTCGCTAAAATGTTAGTTGTCTTCACATGTGAAGATAGTTTGATCTTCACATGTGAAGATCAAACGTGAAGATAGGTTGATCTTCACATGTGAAGATAAAACGTGAAGATAGTTTGATCTTCACATGTGAAGATAGTTTGATCTTCCCATTTGAAGATAGGTTGATCTTCACATGTGAAGATAGTAAATGGGATCTTGCGAATGTATTCGTTCTGTGTCTAATCTTATTACTTTCTTGCATTATTAAAAAATAATTGACCCATTTGATTGGACTTATATGAGTTTACACATGTACTCTTCATAAACAGGCCTTTGGAGTTTGTGGCGATCACTTTCGTGTCTCTAGCTTTAAATGTTTTAAGGAAGGGGTGTATTGGAATGATTCCATTCATTGGCTAAATATTAATAATGTGTTTAGGGCGGAGACTTCGCATTTCAAGCTAGATATGGAGAGTGAACAATTGGTTTTAACCGAATTGGAACTCCCTGTAACCTTTGATGGGAAGTCGCATTTTCAATCCAAACTGTTTGAGTCTCGTGTTTTTTGGCTTCTTCTGGTAAGGATTCTCGCTCATTCTCAACAATTGAATCTTTATGAGATGAGGCATGGTTATTCAGAATGGTCGGTGAAGTACATTGTTAATCTTGATGACATTATGATGCCATTTCCTAGAACATGGAGGATTTGTCCATGTGTTTGGTCTATTATTTTGGGAGAAAGAGAAGAGGATTGTTTTATGATAATTGACTTATTAAATAAAGTTGTACAATACAACCCCATGTTAAAGACCGTTCACACTTGTCGATTTGGAATCCATAGGCTCTCCTCTTATTGTTTCTAATTTTGACTGTTTTCGCCTTCAGCATCTTTTCTTGAAGTCTAATTTCGCTTCGTTTAACGATTTTCAAACTTAGTGATTTTCTTTTAAAAGCATTGTGTTGTTATGTTTTGCATTTTGTAATTCAAAATCAATGTGGAATAACCTCGAAATAACTTGTTGCCAACTGACCAACCTGTAACACCGATGGCTTATAGCTTATATGATAACTCTTCCAAAATCAATACCAAAATATGGCTAAAGCTTATTAGTATCCACTGCTTAATAGTTAATACACGGTTTATAATTTAAGATTTGATGTTTGATCCACTCTTTGAGAAGCTATGGTTTGATATTTGGTTCAAACTCATGTTCTCAAGGATCTTTTTTGGTGAAATGGAGAAGAAGGGGTAGGGAACTTAAAAGAAATAAGTTTCAATTATGGTTAAAGTTAAACCAGTTCCAGTGGTTCTATTATTATTTATTATGTTTTGTTATTGTCTGCTTTGTTTCAAAATCGATAAACAACACTTTAGCCGACTTTGAAGCAAAATGTCATCCGTGTTTGATGCCAGCGACCTTGCTTTACAAGCATAATGTACATCAATGATATGGGTGAATTAAGAAACCTAAAGACAATAGATGTAAATAAGTTGAAGTTTTTTCATGTTCTTATGTTACTGATGGAAATTCTGGTGTTTTACAAGTGATTTTTGCAGGTACTGTTAGCTCCACTTAGGTGCAACTTTAGAACCTCAATCACGCATCACGAGGAAAAATGGACTTTAGAAAAAAAGTTACGTAACATGCCAAAGTCAACCCACATTGCCATAATAAGATAACATTAAGAGGGCATCACTTTTTAATACAATAATTATAAGAATGACATAATGAATGCATCAATGTTTTACTATATGGATGTTGGGAAGTTTGCCTCTTGTGCTAGCATACCCGCTCAATCAGTAGTTTGTCAAGCTCCACACCCAAGGAAGGTGTTAGTCTTGCAGTTGTAGATCAAGCTCACGTGCAGACACGTACTTTAAGTAGTATTGAAGGTACATGTTCTATATGATGAGTATATAGTTTCTTTGAATGACACTGTTACATTGATGAAATTTGACACTAGTGTAGCCTAATATGAGAACACTCCATTATTATAATTTATGTTCATTCGTAATATTCTGCTTAAGAGTCGATGCATCAACTTCAAAATGTGGTGTAGTAGTTCTACCATTTTATGTTAATTTACAACTAGAAAAACAACATACTCAACCCAGAGCAGTATATGCACATTTTATGTTAATTTGGGTTATGTAAACATTAGTTGGAAAATAAAGTAGGTCTCGTTTTCATAGTCCCCCAATACATGGTGTTCGCAACTTCCTTAAGTGCTTTATTCAAAAAAGTTTTCGGGTACATCCAACTCGTATTGATATGCTCAAATTACTCCTTTGACCAATAACCCGCCCACCATCGCCATCTATAATCTTGTAGCCTATTGTTTGATTTCTTAGAGTCACTTCTATCTAGCTTAATTTATCTTTCAATAACTCTGCCTAGTCACGACTTTCTTAATTAAATTTCTGGTCTTAATTGTCAAATTAATGCTATAAAATTGGTAAGTAGCTACTTATATGTATTTATAACCCGTGTAATGCTTTGTATCTAAAACAATAACATGATAAAGCAGGCAATATAAATGCATACATAAGTCATTCGATAGAAAGTTAGAATTTATTGTGTTTGGAAGCCTGATAGTAATACTAATATATGCAAGAATAATCTCTAAGGCTATCGAGGGAAATGTACAGCCTGGCAATATATTGTACTCACCGTGAATATGCTCGTTGGTTGATTTCCAAGAGTGTTATATCGAGGTGCATATAGTTGCATTATATTGTTTTTTAGGAGGTTATTGGATTTATTTAGAAAGTATATTATTCATAATCTAATTTTGCCAAATTTTTAATTAATGATGTTCTTTGTTTGATTATTCTAATGTAAAGGAAAATTCTCGTCAACTTGTGTACCTGTACCCTGACCCGTAGTTTGACCCCAACTTGTTTTGACCCGCTACCAACCCGTCCCTATTGTAATCTCAAGTTTAAGCAAGTTTGTTTTTTTTTGGTTTTCTCTAAATAGATATGTGAGTCCGGAGCAAGTACGAATTCAGTACGGTGGATTGAGTGTAGATTTCTGAGATTGCAACCCAAAATTCACCATTAATGATCCGGCTTCAGTGGTTACGGTCAAACCCACAACCAAGCAAACTGTTGAGATCGTAGTAAAGAGGTACTTATATCATTGCGTTTTTGAAATGAGAAGTTCTTTTTAAGAGACTCTTAACCCATTTGACCCGTTTATTTTCTAGTATAACTATATTTACCTTTGACCTATTTGACATTTTCGTGATAAACCATTGCCTGAAGTCAAATGTATGTATGTGTATGTTTGTTTGATTCTTGATCCTAATAGTTGGTTAAACGGGTAAAACAAATTTGCGAAATGTTTATTATTGTGGGAGCTAGGGGAAATCTATAAAGAACTCCCTTGAAGATTAATAAGTGGTAATTAACCACATGTTATAACCAATTCTGGTGCTTCTAGCATTGTATGTAAGTTTATGTTCATGTCCTAAAAAATAACAATATTATAGCTTGAAGAGTGAAAGTTTATGTTCAAGTCCAACCAGTGAGTTGTTTGATCACTTTTCATCTAGTAATTAATTTCATACAATACATTTTATTCTTTGTTTTTGAACAAGCTACCTTTTACTTTTAAAACAATCACAAAAACCAACTTATTGAGTTTCAACAGTGAGTTTGAAATCACATTTTCTAGTTTAATAATAGACCTGTGAATATCAGTCAATTGACGGTTTCATGAATTAGACCACATAAGGCTGTTTTAAGTATTTGATTGAGGGAAAATAAAAAGAACTATTGATTTCAGTACCAACTTATGAAAGGTTTGGTGAATTATCATGTAGGCTAAAACAAGAATTGCATAATGGTTTTAGCATTTTGTACCCGACAACCCGACCACCCACCCGACATAACCCGACGAATCCCGCCCAAACTCGATTCCGATCGGGTCGTCGGGTCACATTTAAAAAATTCAAAACCGATTCAACCCGACCCGATAACACCCCTACAAAGGTGTATTGGTCTCGGCCATGGACTTGATCTATCAAGTGTTAAGAGTGCCTCCTGATTCAATCACATGCTTATTTAGTAGCGGGTAACCTTGTAATTGTTATAATATCTAAAAAGTTTCATCTTTGAATCGTGATTGGTTAATTGCTACTGATTATTTATCTATTATATGAGTTAGTGCGTATTGGTTTGCAGAATACGATGATGGTGAAGATCTGATGTTTTGGAGTGGTATGTTGGTGGCCCAACTATGGCTGTCATAGCACTTAGTGCCCCTGATATCGAAGTTGTGGTTTTTGATATCTGTACCTCGATCACACTGAATGAACACCGACCAGACCCCATCTACGAACCGTGCCTAGATGAGGTTGTGAAGCAGTGTCGTGGCAAGAACCTCTTATTTAGCATTGGTGTTGAGAAGCGTGTATGTGAGGCTGACATTGTACTTGTTTCAGTAGGCGCTAGCTCATTGATTGAAGTTTGTTAGTGGATGGAACCGTGTATTCTTGATTGCACTCACGTGAAGGACTAAAAAAATGCAGGTTAGATCCATGGACATGGAATGGTGGATGAAATGTCGACAATTGTCTTCTCATTTGATTAAAAGAGTTCGTCATTTTGAGAACCAAAGATGGTCCACTATGGGAGGTCAAGACGATATGGAAATGGTTAATAATCTCCCTAAAGGAATCAGACAAGATATCAAGCGTCATCTTTGCTTGGACCTAGTAAAACATTATTGGCCGCAGCCATATCTCTTCAAAGAACCGTTTTTTGTATCTTTTTTCCTTTGAAAGAAATATAAAGAGTTACGTGCACCATTATTCAATTGATGATGTTATTCTTGACAACATTTGTGACCATGTTACTTGTTTCGTCTACTCAAACAGGAGAAAAGGTGTCGTCACACTAACCCAACCTCGATACTTTGTCCGAATGCGTGTTTATCTTTCTATTGATCTTGGTGTTGTTCTTCTTGATGTAGCTTTTGGAACCTTCTCACGTAATTCATTTCCGCACACACTTTATTTATTAGGCTAATGAATCCACTTAGTGGGTTTGCGCCAGAAAGTCCCCCGGCCCCAGAGGTAGATGACTCGAAATGAATTAGGCTTTTATGCAAATCTAGGCTGAGACAAAGTGTGGAGTTATTGGATTTGCTCGAGCAATCTGCCAAATAAAAGTCATTCTTATAGTCACTTGTGTGACTAACCAATGGGGCTTATGATCCATTGGTCTATTTTCTTGGCAACTCTTGTTATAAGTTGCTATTTGCTAAATAGTCTGTTGAGTTAACAAATATAAAATTTAAATGAAGTAAGATTTTTATGTGTTTGGTGTGATTCCATTATGCGGATTATGCTTAGGATTGTATATCGATAATGATATGCTTGAGACAACTTCAAGATTCCAGAAGCATTTAGGCTCCAATCTGTAGCTGATACAACTTCAAGATTCCAGAAGCATTTAGACTCCAATATGTAGCTGATACATAAAAGGTAACAAAATTTAATAACGGACTGAAAAGGTTTACCTCATATGAATAGAGTAGCTAAATGAGTTTTCGCAAAAGCCACCCGAAAAATTATCAAGCTTGAAGCTCTTGTATTTCATTGAAAGCTCAATTTGTAAACATCCTTACTTGAATATTTGGCTACCAACTTATAAAGAATATTTGGTTGTCGCCTGTTAAGCCTCATGACCTTACCATTGTAGCTTCATGACCTGACTATTTGTAGCCCTCAATTACCTTTTCTGTCTATAACTAAGTTGTCGTAAACTTGTTTACGAGACATATATTTTCACATGTGACCAAGTTGTTCATGAATCTTAATAAGCTACGAGACGTATCTTCACATATGACCAAGTTTTTTACTAATCTTAAAAAGTTACATGAACATATATCTTCACATGTGACCAATTTTCTCGCAAGATCTTAAAATGTCAGACATGTGAGACATATAGTTTCACATTTGACCAATTTTCACATGTAACATATATTTTCAGGCATATTAATAAGCTACGGGACATGGACATATATTTTCACATATGAAGTGGTTTTACACATCTTAAAAAGCTATGAGATATATATTTTCACATGACCAAGTTGTTCACGCATCTTAAAAAGATACGAGACATATAGTATCACATGTGACGAAGTTACGAGCCATAAATTTCACATGTGACCAACATGTTCATGCATCATTAAAATATACGAGGCATATATTTTCACGTGTGACCAAGATATTCACATATCTTAAAAAGCTACGAGACATATATAACTTAATATGTGACAAAGTTGTTCACGCATCTTAAAAAGCTACGAGACATATAGTTTCACATGTACCCAAGTTACAAGACATATTTTCACATGTTAACAAGTTGTTCACGCATCTTAAAAATAAGAGGTATTGATGTTTAATATAATCTTATTTAAGTTTTGTAAAAATATCTTCACATGTGAAAATTATGAGCAAGGATTGAAGCTTTGATATTCCTATCATATTTTTTTATACTAGAAGTGCAAAAATAGAAGATATTGATGTTTAATAGACAATTATTTAAGTTTTGTAAAAATATCTTCACATGTGAAAATTATAAGTAAATATTGAAGCTTTGATCTTACTAGCATATATTTTATACTAGAAATGCAAAAATATGAGATATTGATGTTTAATAGACGATTATTTTAGTTTTTTAAGAGTATCTTCTACGTGAAAATTATGATCAAATATTGAAGCTTTTTAAGAATATCTTGACTACTTGGTCACATGTAAAAATATTTGTGTCAGATTTTTAAGACATGTCACATGTGAAAATATATGTCTCGTAACTTGGTCACATATGAAAATATATGTCTCATAGCTTTTTAAGATACATGAACAACTTGGTCACATGTGAAAATATACGTCTTATAGTTTGGTCACATGTGAAAGTATATGTCTCCTAGTTTTTAAAGATGAACAACATGGGACAGTTGGTCACTTTAATGTGTCCCGAACTTGGTCACATATGAAAATATATGTCTCGTAGCCTTTTAAGATACATGAACAACTTGGTCACATGTGAAAATATACGTCTCATAGTTTGGTCACATGTGAAAGTATATGTCTCGTAGTTTTTAAAGATAAACAACATGGTCGGGTTGGTCACTTGTGAATATATGTCCCGTAACTTGGTCATATGTGAAGACATATGTCTTGTAGCTTTTAAGATGCGTGAACAACCTGATCACATGTAAAAATATTTTGTCACATGAAGAATTTTTTTATTCATGTGTGAATAAACTTTCTTCATTACTAAATACACTTACATTTATACATGATCATATATTTTTTCTTCACGTGTAAATAGACTTTATACACTAGTAAATACACGTATTACACTTTCTTCACTAGTAAATACACGCATATTTGTACATGATCAAATACTTTTCTTCTTCACGTGTGAAAATATATGTCACTTATATACTCGCTACAAGTAATCTTAACATGAATGTTATCATAATAATCTCTCAATGCAAAATATTACTGCATACCAAATCACCTTAGCACCAATTAAGTTGTGAAACTAAAAGGATTCAAAATGGTCATAAGTATAGCATATCCACGCCTTGTAATAATTATGTCAAATGTGCCGCAAGCAAATATTAAAAATTGTTAATATCTTAAATTTTAAAGTCATCAAAGCATACTGTTAGATGGATATGTTCAAGAGATGGAAAAATGATCAGGTCTTATGGAATATGTAATGGTCACGTTGACATGAACTATAGCACTACATGAGGTTTTAAACCCGAGAGTCAAAAAGATTTGATTTTGCACACTTGTAAGTTTTAAAATTTAGGTTTCGCAATCAGATGTTTTCCACCAACAAAGAATAACCAATATTCAATGGCTTTTCATAATATGGATTACAGTGTGAAAAGGGAAGTTTTAAGACATTTCAGAGCCATTTTTCACAAAGCATAAATGTAGACCGAGTTTGATTTGCACTAACTCGCAAGTTTTGGACCCTAGTTGTGTGGGGTTTTAATCGCCCCATTTTCTGAAAAAGGAGATCAAAGAAGCCGTCTTCGCATGTGGTTCTCGATCGAGCTCGTGCCCTGATGGGTTTAAATTTGGGTTTGTGAAACATTTCTGGGAATGCCTTGAAGAGGATTTCTTTCGTTTAATGGGGGATTTTCACCAAACGGGAGTCATAAATAGAGGTTGTAGCACCTCTTTTATAACTCTCATTGCTAAGTCTAAAACCCCGTTAGGGTTGAAAGACTATAGACCCATTAACTTGGTGGGGGTAGTGAGTAAAACCATCTCAAAATTATTACCGTAGAAGATTGAGTAAAGTTATTGGGACGGTGATTTCTCACAGCTAAACGGCTTTTTAGGGTCGTTATTCGGATGGGCCCTTGATTATAAATGAGGTCATGGTTGGATTAAGAAAAAGGGAACAAGCTTTTATGCTAAAGATAGATTTTGAGAAGGCTTTTGACAACGCCAACTGGGTTTTACTTTCTATTTTGAGCCAAATGGGTTTTCCTCCTATATGGTGTCTTTGGATCAAAGGCATTCTTTCTTCTGATAGATCTTCTGGTCTTAGTTAATGGCTCTCCTACTTTTGAGTTCCACTCTATGAGAAGGGTGTTAGGCAAGGAGATCCTTTATCGCCTTACTTATTCCTCATTGTGATGGAGGCTTTGGCTTCCATTATTAATAAGGTGATAGAATTGGGGAGTTTGAAGGTGTCCGGCTTCCAAATGGTGGTCCTACTCTATCTCATTTGTTTTTTGCGGACGATGCTCTTATAGTGGGAAAATGGTCCAAAGACAATATGTTGAAGATATCCCGCTTGCTTAGAATCTTTTACTTGTGCTCCGGGTTGAAAATAAACCTACACAAGTCTCATTTGTACGGTATGGGTATCACGGGAGATGACTTGAACAACTTTCCCGGGTCTATTGGTTGCAAAATTGGAAATTTACCGTTTGATTACTTGGGAATCAAAGTGGGTGCTTACATGAATCGGATAGCTCATTACCCACGGTCTTAGAGACCATACAAAATCGGCTTGCCTCTTGGAAAGCAAAACCCTTTCTATAGGGGGTCGTTTGACTTTGGTGAAGTCGGTTCTTTCCAGTCTCCCTATTTACTATTTATCTCTATACAAAGGCCTAAAGCGGTGCTTGAAAAATAGAGAGCCTTATGAGGAATTTTCTCTGTGGTCGGTACTCTTGACAATAAGAAACTCCATTGGGTTTGTTGGGACATTGTCACGAAACACAAAAAGGAAGGTAGGTTGGGCATTTCAAGACTTTATGATGTTAATGTGGCTTTGTTAACTAAATGACGGCGTTTCAAGACTCAGCAGTAGTCTTTGGAGGAATGTTATTGAGGCTATTCATGGTAGTAAAAATAAGTGGATTTTTCTTCCGGTCACGTAATTTGACAGTTGTTGGAAGTCCCTTGGTTGTTGCGTTGGATCAAATTCAAATCAATGGAAAGCAGGTGTCTTGGTTCTTTAAAGGCAAGCATGGCAATGGAGATTCTCTTCATTTTTGGAAGGATAGGTGGCTCGGTGAAAAGCTCTTGATGGATGGTCAAGTCTTTTTAGAAAATAACAAAAGCTTCAATCTTGGATAGTCTTGAGAGAACAGTCGGTTTGTGCTCTTTGTTTGCTGGATGGAATGCCCGGCTGTCCACATAGTGGAAAAATATCCAAATGCAAGATCTCAGCTAAACTTTGTTGGCCTCGGTATCTTTTGCGCACATGGGTTCAAAGGATGTTTGGCTATGGGATGAGGATTCCAATAATGTTTTCACAGTCGCTAATTTCAAGAGGAACAATGAAGTTCGATAAACAGGAACAATCGACAGTCCCTTTTCAAGTGGGAATCTTGGGTCCCCCTCAAGATTAACATACATATGTGGCTTTTGGAAATGGACCGGCTTCCGACCCGTCTAGCTCTTCAAATTAAAGGCGGCATATTCTTTTACCAAACACTTCATGTTCTTTGTGTGAAGTTGCGGACGAGAGATGTGGCCATATCTTTGTTTCATGTGGATTTGCTGTTGAGGTTTGGAGGCATATTAAAACTTGGTGCAAGCTTTCATTTTTGTCGACTTGTGGACATTGAAGACTTGCTCACGTTTTGAGCATGCAAGGCCGGTGGGCAAATAAAATTATTAAGGGGATTGTTATGACGATGTCAATTTGGATTGTTAGGAATAAAAAGGTTTTTGAGAACTCTACGCTAAAGTAGCCGATGTGGTGGCTTCGGTTAAATCTCTTTCTTTCTTATAGCTTAAGAGTCGGTCTTGATTTAACTCGATTATGTGGAAGGATTGGGTCATGTATCCCATGTATATGTTGTAATTGTTCTTGGAGGTCCGCGTTTGAGGGACTTGCCGCTTTTAATGAAGTTCACCGTTAAAAAAAATATTATTAAGCTAAGACTCGATACCACCGATGGGTTTTCTATACCCTAACTAGATTAACATAAAGTGGAAATAACAATTAATCTAGGGCAAGAAGGAAACTAAACTATAAATAATCATAACCTAATAAATAAAAGCAACTTAAAGTAAATAAATAAATAAGAATATACAAACCTTTTGAGAAAATCGGATTTCTCACACACAAACCACCTTGATCGAACTTGAAGGCAAGTACTCTAACGAGAGTTCCTCTAATGGCTCACACCCACGAACCAAAGAGAAAAAGGATTCGAACTCCTGAGGTCTCGACACAAGTCGAACAAACCATTACAAGGAGTAGGAATTAATGAGAAGAAGAGAGTGAATAATTGAAGCCTTGGCATTCCATTCTATTTATATAGAGAGGGAGGGACTTGGAAAAGCTACTTGAGGCGATGTGGGATCCCCCCAAAATCGTCCCAAGCTTCCCATATGGCCACATGGTGCGCGTCATTGTGCCAACACCAAACGACTAGTCTCACATTGCTTCTCTATAATTAATTATTCAGTTTCTAATTAATAAACCAATTATTTAATTATATATAATATTAATTCTAATTAATATTATCTCTCATTTATTATTTCTCTTAACAAATCATTGAGGGCAATCCAAAAAGGACTCTACTTTTAATGACATTCTTACCAATTAGTTATGAACTTGGACATTAAATCCAACAAATTTTAATACTTCTTTCGTTTGTCCGGAGATAAAAAATTATAATAATATTTTTATCGTTACATTTGTTAACAAAGTTCATATATGTTTCTTCGGTTTATAGAACGCTAATTCTCTAGAGCAGATTTGGGTATGTGGATAAATTTGATTATGGACTATCATAAGCATGGTTAACATTAATTAGCCATCGTGGATGTATGCGGAAAGACCAAGTCACTACTCAAGGTGATTTCACTTAAAAAACAAGCACTCCAAAGGAGATCTCCAAGTTTGATTCTCTAGTTCATTTTGGTGGCTTGTTGTTTAAATGTAAATCTAGTAAGCAAATTTTGTTTTGAACCTTGTGAGATTTTTATATATGGAAACGGAACGTTGTAGGCGACAGTTTTCTTTGAAATTTAAAATAGGGACATTCGTTTAGGCTAGTTATTGTCATTATCATTTTGACAGAATCATAAACTTTCACAATGTCATGTTTAATAATATATGTCAGAGATGCAAACAAAATGAATATCAAGTGACCAAATATACATGCAAAAACCTTGTAAATCAATGCTTCTTAGTTTTAAAAGGGTTATTGATATGGATAATACGGATAGTGATAATGAAGTGCTCGAGGTCCACAATGAAACTGCTACTTATATGGCATCTACGTACGAGTTCAAAGGTTAATGAAATCTCAAAAGTGATGGTGGAGCTTCGGTACGGAAGAGTTTATACGAGCAATGAAATTAAGAGGAGACCTATAATGAAGACCTGTATCATGATGATGACTTTGATGACTGTTTTGATGAAGCCCAAATGAAGTTTGCTAACGCTTTTGATATTAATCTCCGTGGTCAAATTAGATAAGGTTTTTATTATGTCTCATAAGTTTGACATGTCATTCTTATATTATATTAGGTGCTAAACACAGTTGAAGCGTTTGTTTAACCTTTTTCTACTGAGATGTAGGACTCACCCACATTCATTTTACTTATTTATTTTTTTGTGTAATAAAATTTATGAGGAGTATTGAATCCCTTTACCAAAATAATAATTAAAAAAAAAAAAAAAACTTATTGAGAAACTAGACATAACAAAATGCTTGAATTTATCCTTTTAACCTTACACATATTGATACCTGAATTTAATTCGTGCTATTAAGACACATGGAAAATTGTTTTACCCGTAAAAGCTACCAAGTTTAATTGGAGCAATGAATGATATGATATCCTGAATATGTAACAATATGAAACGATCACTACATAATTAATTCCCATTAGTAACAAGAAAATTTGGTCACTAACTCAAAATACTTTAGTGACAAAAATTAGTAACCAATCATCACTCACTAAATGTCATTTATGACCATATCATAAAATTATTACAAGTTAATGGTGACTGGAAAGCGGTCACATTATGATAATTAACCTTCTCATCACTAACTTAAATTCCTGGAATGACAAAGTGGTCTACTTTAATAAGGTGACCAAAAAAGTAGTCACCAACACTTATTTTGAGCAATTGAGTTGAATTCTTCTCATTCATGTGATTCGTAGCCTAATACTTGGTCTTTTGGTTTGTCCTCGAACATGACGGGTTTAGTTAAATGCTTAAAAAAATAAATATTTTAATACTACCTATGGCTATAATTAAGTGTATGATACATTAGCATACATAATAAAGAACTAGCAGGATACCCGCGTGATGCTGCTGACAGTACCTCACACTGACTATATCTTCCGGCAATGTGATGTTTTTCGCCATACTTTTTCAACAATTAATTTACGAATAACAATAACTTTAGTTAAGACAGTGATATAATTGCAAGTAGTTAAAAGGTTATGTGATTGTTAATGCGTTGTTGCGGTGACAAAGAGACGGATATTGGTTGCTTGACAATGTAGGAGGTCGTAGTGATCAACATTAACGGATAGTTGCAAATAACTAAAAGGTCGCATGATCTCATACTTGTGCATATCATTTATAACACAAATTTTTTATGCGTTTAACATGTTACCTCCAAGATTCAAAAGAAGATTTCTATATAAGCTATATATGTAAAAGTTACAACTTTAAAGTAAAAATAGTTCTAGACTTCTAGTATATCAATTTTATTTACTTTTCAAATTGTTTTGTGGATAATTTTGTTTTAATAGTCACCACCGTATAATTGTTTGCATTTGCATTTAGATATTTAGTAAGAGTATCTTATCAGTTATTCTAATGTACCGCTTTTCACATATTTGATTTTCACTAATGGCTTTAAAAATAAACAAAATGCAGACTAATTGGGCTTTGAAAATAAACTCAGTTATACTTAAATATTAGGGTTTTTGTTTCGGTCATTTACATACGCAACCTCTCTTTCTCTAAACCATGCTCACACGACAGTTCATCCAAATCTCTCAATCATATTTAATTCTCATATGTATTTCTAGTCATTGTTTTTATGCTTTCGAGCATAAATTATAACAATTAATATTAGGGCTAATTCTAAGAATGCATCTTTTGCTCAAGGTGTCATCACTTTTTAGGAAAAAAGTTTGGGTATTTCCAAAATAAACCTTGAGACTTGCGACTTTTTTCTTCCAATCTAAGAGTGCCAAGTGTCCTGACACTTTTCGGAACCCAATCATTGAAATTACCTTTTCATCCCTATGATTTATAATCGACTTATATCCAGCGACTTTTTAATATTCGAGCGATTTTATTTTTTTATATTTTCGAGGAAAAAGTCAAATTTTGGAAAGTATTATTTTATTCCTTTTGCTCCTTCCCAATGCTTTGGCGACTTAAGCGAATTACTTTGAGCTCCTTTTTAACTTTGTATTTTTGTATTTTTATATTTTTTTACATAACTTTTAAATACTTTTTAAATTAAAATAACTATTGTACCCTTAAATATTTTTACATGTTGAGCATCTTCTTTCCTTTAACAAAACCAAACTGACATTACCAATTCACTTTTTAAACTAAAAACTACTGAAACTAAAATCAGTATCTAAGCAACTGCTACCAATTCATACTACAAGAGAAATGCCATGATGAAACTTTTATGACCCAAGAATAAAAAGTCGATAAAAAGAATACTCCGGAATTATTTCCCTCAATAAAACCTCTCAAGCCGCCATCAACTCCGGCTATCATCACCTTCACCTCCGGCCACCATCACCGCATTCGGTATCAACACCTTCACCTCCGGCTATCAACACCTTCATCTCTGGTTATCTCACCATCTCCTCAATTCCGTCGCCGAAGGTATTATTTCTCTAATTTTAATATACATATAATAATTAGGGTTTCATTTACACCGATTGTTGTGTAAATGAGCTTCGATTATCACCAATTGATGTGTGGACTTAGTATGCAATAGTGCGAGTCCCATATTGATTAGAAGTTTAATTTCTCGAAGTTATTGATAGGAAAACTTATTCAACTTGCAAGAATCAAAACACAAGCAGTAGAATCAAAACAAGCTAGAAGTGGTAACGACAAGAACCTAGCAGTGGTTTCGAGAAACGTAGCAGTGGTTACCTAAATATAATAGAAGTGGTTTAGTAACACTAGCGTGAATAAAATAAAGTAGCAGTGGTTACCTAAATATACTAGCAGTGGTTTAGTAACACTAGCAGTTGAATAAAATAAAGTAGCAGTGGTTACCTAAATATACTAGCAGTGGTTTAGTAACACTAGCATTGGAATAAAATAAAGTAGCAGTGGTTACCTAAATATACTAGCAAAGGGTTTAGTAACACTAGCAGTTGAATAAAATAAAGTAGCAGTGGTTACCTAAATATACTAGCAAAGGGTTTAGTAACACTAGCAGCTGAATAAAATAAAGTAGCAGTGGTTACCTAAATATACTAGCAGTGGTTTAGTAACACTAGCAGTTGAATAAAATAAAGTAGCAGTGGTTACCTAAATATACTGGCAGTGGTTTGGTCAGTGTCCATCTTTATGCCACTAACCAAAATATTCTGGCATCTGTTCGTCCATCTTTCAGATGTTAAGTATGCCCATAAGCTTTTCTTTTAACAACGTTTTAAAGTTGATAAGCTGTAAAAAGTAAGCTTTTCGGCTTTTCCAAAGTTAAGTATGCCCATAAGCCCGCAAGATAAGTTATCCAAACGCCCCCTTAGTATATTTCGGGTCATGCACTCATGGAATTGATGTTCATTTGGATGGAAAGAGAAGGTAGTATAGCATTCTTGTTGGTGTCGGCGAGCTAAAATTAAGCTAAAAATAGTCGTTTGGGTTGCATTAGAAGTTTGTCACTCTATTGAAAACCTTGCTGCTGCATTACTGTGTTTGTTAATATATTTTGTTAGAATATTTCAAAGTTGGACCAGTATGTGTTCGAGAAGGTATATTTCTTTAAATTTTGCTAAATGCGGGATAGTCTTTGTTTTCGCTTTAAACTGTTTGGGGTCGCTTTGAGTGGTTGATCAACGATAAGGTTGAAGGATAAGAAAATGGGATCCATAATACCTCGGGCCGCTAATCGTGTTTTGTTCAGCTTTATGAACAATGCCTATGCTGGTGTTACTAGCAGTTTCATCCGTTCAGAGTGGCCGTCAGTTGACATTCCTCTTGATAATAAAGTTTTTGCAGTTCCCAGTGGTTATAATGCACCACAACAGGTAAGCTTCTGAGGTTACATAGATCATATGATACTTTATTCACATTCTCAACAAAGCGCATGTCAAAAATGTTATATGGGATGTTGCAAATACTTTTTAGCCGTTTATATCATAAATTTTTCTTTCTTTAGTGGCTAATTCATTTTATCGTTCAGAGGTACACATAACTCAAGGTGATTATGATGGAAAAGCTGTGATTATAATGTGACTGGATCTTGTATAAACTAATTCGGACATATACTTAAGTTTGGTAGATTAGATATGGTGATGAAAGAAGTTGAATCCGTAAGTTGTAATTCATGTAAATTAGTTTGTTTAATAAAAGTTGAAACCGGAAATCATTTTGTAATGTATTCATTATAATTGGTTGTGAAATCAGGGGTTCTTTGGTGTTTATGATGGACATGGAGGTAGCAAAGCTGCAGATTATGTATCCAAGAATCTGCACACGAATGTGTTCGAGATGTTGGAGAACTGTTGCGAGAATGCAACGAGAAGAAGTTGTTAAAGCCGCATTCATGAAAACAGATGATGAATTCCTTAAACAGGTTTGGATTTTCGTGTTAATGTGTTCATATTAGCTATCTTCACATACTCATACTTAATAAAAATGCCAAAAAGTTTAAATTGGATTATATCAGTTTTTTATGTTCAGATAAAGGAATTCTGCTTTTAGTTATCTAGTTTGGAGGTTTGCCTCTTATAAGCATTTTATTACAACTGATTATGCGATTATGGTCAATAAAAATTAGCGCAACACTTCAAACACACATCCAAACACCCCATAGTTTGCTAGGATAAGCAACTTGCGATAAATTATGGAGATGTAAATGCAAATAAAAAGTCCTTGATGCGGACACTTTTGTTGTTCAAAAACATGCAGTCTTATAAAGTATGGTCGGGAATCTAAAACATTCCGTTTACATTCCAGAAGGCTTTCATATTCATGAGTCAAATAATGCTACTTGTCAAGCAATTTTAGTTATTTGTTGAACAACATTTGAATAGTTCTAATAATCTATATTTAAGTACAAGTGTTGTTAGGAGTTGTTCACATATATGTTTACTATTTCAAGATCTAGACTTGGTCATACTTGAAATGGCCATTTTTCAACTTGCGATATTATATATCCATCAGAATAAATTTTCGTGTACTTGTCTAGTGGTTAACAATTTAACATCCGTAGTAAGACCGTTACTAGTTAGCTTGACTTTAACTAACATGTAACTAAATCTATCTTAATGATGAATATGTGAAGCCATATGTTTGACTCAGAATGTGAAAATGAAAGTTGCATAGAAAAACTGAATGGTATGTGGTGACGACTTACAGGGATTAGAGAGTGGCGCTTGTTGTGTCACGGCCCTTGTCAAAGGGAAGGAACTTGTTGTCTCGAACTTAGGAGATTGTAGAGTTGTTCTTTCCGAAAGGAAAGGCGACACTTTAACGAATGATCACAAAGCATCACATGAGGATGAACGTAAAAGGATACAAGATAAGGTACAAATTCAGCCAATAAAACTAGGTAGTAAAGATGGCAACTTTAACTAATTACCTTAAAATGGGTGGATTTTGGTTGCGTTTGATCCCAAACGGGTCAAGTCAAAGCTAAAAGAGGAACATGCTTAACAGTAAGTCGTACAAAGTCTTGTACACCTAATATTTTCACTTTATGCAAGTATTTAGCTACTTTGTTAATCATAATCAAGACATTAAGTATTTATCAAAAATGGACAAAAGGTGTTAGTGGGTGAATTCAAGCTGGCCCGTTATGGATCGTACTAAAGATGCCCCTTTTGACATGTTACTCAACTTGTAGCTTGTTCTTGAGAAAATAATGAAACCAATGATTCTATTTGTGTCTGTGATTTAGGGCGGGTATGTGGAGCTTCATCGTGGGACATGGAGGGTTCATTGTGTACTTGCTGTCTCAAGAAGCATCGGCGATTCTCATTTGAAAGATTGGGTGCTTGGTGAACCCGAGACCGAGATTTTACCATTGACAGATGACTTAGAGTATCTAGTCTTGGCTTCTGATGGACTCTGGGATGAGGTAAGCTTTCATGTCGTGGCCTGACTTTTAAGGTCAAAGTACACTTATATCTACCTCTTGTTTGACACTAACTATAAACAAATTTGAGTACAAGAGGATGGTTACCATAAACTATGTAACAAACAGGACACGTGGTAATTTACAGGGACTGATGATTGTGAGAACATCTTAATAAATTATAGGTTAAAAACCTATTTGTTTGACTTTAAATGTTTTCAGGTCGGAAATCAAGAAGCTATTGATGTCGTAAACCGATCCATGACAAATGTTTCACTAAAACGAAGAAAACTTGTCGGGTTAAACAAATAAAAAAGAGAGTAAATAATAACTGGGAAGAAAGTGAAAATCACTTCGCTAGTGAAAACAATGAACCTCAACGAAAGGCTAGACGCGTTTCACTTGTGAACCAGGCTAAGAGCACGACTCACAACCTGGACCAGAACGAAAACCAAGACCAGGACCATGGCCTGGCACATGATGGGCTAATGGATTCTTGGGTTTATCTCATTAATACTGGCTTTTAGTCAGTATTACATTGCAAAAATATGCTTACCCGTTAGCGCTTCGATACAATGTTGCCGTGTGCCAAGAGAGATAAACCCGTGAAAGAAGAAAGCCACCGAGTGCTTCTATGGTACGAGCACGTAGATCTCTGGCTCAACTCCTCTGCATCCGTTGCAAGAAGGTATCTTAAGCATCATTAAGTCAGAAATATCATCTTAATAAAACAACGTGCAAGAGGAACGTTCACTACTTTTAATTTTGAGATTTTATTTATAGGGGAAAGCATCAATTATAACTGTTGATGGGCTACATCAGTTGCACATCCTCATATTCTTTCTTGCATTATTTCATGTTGTGTTCAGCGCCATTACTATGATTCTTGGTAGACTAAAGGTACAATATCTTAACTAGCATCGACACTTGTCTTATTCTTTACGTCATAATAAGTTATATACGGAGTATCAAATTTCAAGTTTTTTACTATGGTCAAGAATTTAAGTAATAGTATCGATTATAGAATTTATTTCACTGAGAAGAGAGCAGACATCTTTGTGTTTTGGTGAAATTGGATGTTTTACAAGTTTGATAATTAGGATTTGAGTACGACTTTTTGCCCTACGACTGGGGTTGGAAGCCTGGAAGCGGAGACTTTGTCCCCTGACAATACATATCCTACCGGTATATAGGTTAATAATTTGATAACAGTTTACATTTCAAGAAGTTATATCTATTTGTTCTTACATGATAAAATTACGATGCTTCACAAATCGGCTTACCCATGAGACGTCTTTCGTAAGAGCACATACTAGTTCTTGGACTCGACTTCCTGTCATCTTTTACATTGTAAATGCTTGAGACTAGATTAGATCTTCTTGTAAATAGTAGATTTTTGTTACGTCTTTTTCTTATGCAAGCTAGCTTCTTTCATGTAGGGTTGTTTCTTTCGTCAATTTTTCGGGTCCATTCGTAGATCTGATTATTTGACCTTACTTAAACGCATTCATAAATGTGAGACTTTTGCTCTTGCTTCTTTACTCTTAATGTTCTC
Organism: Chrysanthemum makinoi; assembly: GCA_910596185.1. Classification (NCBI taxonomy): domain Eukaryota; kingdom Viridiplantae; phylum Streptophyta; class Magnoliopsida; order Asterales; family Asteraceae; genus Chrysanthemum; species Chrysanthemum makinoi. The sequence continues at coordinate 160,408,508 of OU343219.1, forward strand.
AGACTTTTCCTCTTACATGAACTGCTTGAATCTTTCAGCTTCATTTAGCTCCAGGAAATAAGTTTAACTTCCAAAAGTATATCAAACGGTCCTTGGAGGACGATTTCCAAGTTGTCGTGGGAATCAGGTAAATGAATGTTCTACATCTGCATTAACGGTTAATAAGTTTAACTTCCAAAAGTATATCACATCATTCTTCCATATTATTATCTTCTACATCTGCATTAACGGTTAAAATGTTGGCAGTCCTGTACTATGGGCATCATTTGTGATCTTCTGTCTTCTAAACGTTAATGGTTTGTCACTACTCCCTTTATTTCAATACCTCAACAAGAACGTTCATTTTTCCCCTCTATAGACTTTAAAATGAAATCTGAATTTGTACGAGAATATATTCACGACTTCTCAAACTATACAAAAAAAATAATTTTCTTGCAGGATGGCGGGTAATATTTTGGGCGTCACTTATTCCATTAATCGTAAGTTACAGATTTTATTTCTAACATTAATTAGGAAAAAATGACTCTTGACCTATATTATTGCATTTCATCTGGCTCTGCAGATAATCCTAGCTGTTGGAACAGAACTTCAAGTCATCTTGACAAAAATGGCTCTAGATACCTCCCAAAGACATGCAGTCGTCCAAGGGGATCCGCTTGTACTGTCCTCCGATAAATATTTTTGGTTCTCAAGGCCTCGCCTACTGCTTCATCTCATACACTTTGCTCTCTTCGTGTACTTAATTACTTTCCGAATCTCATTTGATATTTCTTCATTCTCATGTCGTAAGAATCGCTTTATTGCTTCTTTGTGCTCACGAATGCTTTTCAGATAACTTACTTCTTGTGGATATGGGTATAGTATAAATCTGCCTTCTAGTGTTATTTTATAGATTCTATTTTTGATCACTCGGTTTTGAGCCATTGGTAACCAAACTGTTTTCTTGTGCTTGTCAGCAAAAGTATGAATTTGGCATCAATTCATGCGTCAATGATGATATACGACTCTTGATTGTAAAACTTGTTATTGGGTAAGAATTTTCTTTTATGAAATTGGCCATATTAGCAACCTTGGAATTTTCATTCTACAAGGAGTAATATCTATTTGTCTTTTATATACGTAGGGTCGGAAGTTTATTCTTGTGTAGCTATATAACACTTCCATTATATGCACTCCTATCCCAGGTCCTGAATTGGCTTTTATTTATATTAATTTTGAGAATAAGGTCTATCATACCATAGTGCATCATTATAGTTATCAGTCCTATATCGTGTAGTTTGATTGTATATTAATTTGCATATCAGTGTATGCACACATATACATGCATAAATATGGACACCATTGTTCGTATCATTAAATCACAAACGTACCCATATTGCAGTAGATATGTTTGTTCTATAAGAACTTTCATTTATGTCATAAAGAGATACAATATTAAAGGTAGTGGCTATTTTGTATGTTCAGATGGGGTCGGACATGAAGAAAACCATTTTTGATGAACAAACAGCCAAAGCCCTCCACCGGCTAGAACACTCAGTGGGATCTACCTCCTACGAGGATGCAGATACATCAAAATTTGTAGCTGAACCACTCTCTGGTGGATCATCTATTGAAGAGTTGAATGATGTGGTTGTTGACGAACGCAATGATGACATTGTTCAGTTGGATACCTCCGCCGAGCAAAGGGGCGAGGATAAATTTTGCTTGGTTAAGCAAGCTATCACATTGTAAAGTCTTTTACTCGATACTAGCCATATTACTCCGCTGCACCCGTTAAAGAATGCTATCGGGTTCTTCGCTCCTTCAATTATTCCAATGACATTCTCAATTGTGCTTATTACATTTTTGGCGTTAGGTGTGTGAATAGTGTAACGATTGAAGATATAGCTAAGCATGCACGAAGTGAATCAGATTTAGGTATATATCCTTTATTCCTTTTGTTTTGATCATACAAATACCATGTGCTACTTTATTTCATTCCACTGCTAGTGTTACTAAACCACTGCTAGTATATTTTGGTAACCATGCTAGTATATTTTGGTAACCACTGCTAGTGTTACTAAACCATCTGCTAGTATATTTCATTCCATGCTAGTGTTACTAAACCACCGCTAGTATGCCAATTCATAAAGCCGCTTAGTATGCCAATTCATGATCTTTTTTATAAAGCTGTTAGTATGCCAATTCATGATCTTCTTTATTTCACAGGTGTTGCAAAATCATCAAGACTCTAGGGAGGGACGTCCGCCACCACCTCCAGTGACTCCAACCTCTTTTTTTCGATCGAGCCAGTGAAGACACCACCCTCTGCTCCACCGCCAAACAACAACAAGCCGCCATCGCTATATAATGCAGAGGAACTCCACCTTCCACCAACACCAACTAGATCCCCTTCTAGAGAACCTTATTGGTTAAGATTTAGACGTTCCAGATGATGAATTTGATTCTTTCAAATTCGAGACTTCAATGTACAAATTGTAAAGAAGCATAGAACAAACAACAAACAAAAAAGGAAAGAAACTAGTAGTTTTGATTTTCATTTATTCAATTCATTAGTTTTTTCATGGCTGGTAGAATGATGGCATCATTGACGAGTAATCCATTAATAGAGCCATAATCGCTTTTGTGAATGCAATCCGGAAACAATAATTGGTGGAAATGTATAGGGAATGAATGAGAAAAATAATTGGTAGAAATGGAAGAGACAAGGGTATAATAGACAATTTAGTTAAAATTATAATTTTGAAAAGTGTAAAAATGTACTAAAAGGTACAAAAGTATAAAGTAAAAAAGTCGCTAATATTATTTCGCTTAAGTCGCAAGCATTGGGAAGGAGCGAAAAGTATTAAAAAATATTTTAGTAACTTTGACTTTTTTTACTAAAAGACAAAAAAAAAATTCGCAAGATTCTTAAAAAAGTCGCTGAGATTCGGTCGCTGTACTAAAAGACAAGGGTATAATAGACAATTTAGTTAAAATTATGATTGGGTACACAAACTTCGAAGGACACTTGTCATGCTTATATGAAAAGTAGAAAAGTCGCAAGTCTCAGGGTTTATTTTGAAAATACCCAAACTTTTTTCCTAAAAAGTGATGACACCTTAAGCAAAAGATGCATTCTCATAATTACCCCTTAATATTATCATCTCTTCTAAAGTTTTTTTAGTGCATGAAAGTATTTTGTTGATGATTAAATATTTTTGTGTAAAATTCAATCCTCTCATGTCTTCATCGGTATTTACTTTAGTACAGTATCTTTATGTCTTGTTTGTTTGTTAGTGTTATTCAAGATAAAAAAAAAAGTACATGTGATCGCGATATCATTTTAATATGATATAAAACTTCGAACTTATATTTTTTTTCCGATGTACTCTTGTTTTTTAGCGATTCAATTATTTTAAGTTTGAAGTAAATAATATGGAGTAGTACCAAATAATATGGAGTAGTACCAAGTAGCTTGATTAGGTTGTATATTGTGGTTAAATAGTTGTATATTTTCGTGAAGGGGTGAATTATATTATGTATCAAGTATATGTGTTAACATAGTTTTTTTAGTTTTATTTGTGCTTTAAGTACTTGTAAATTATGCTTTTTTATTTGTATTTGCTTAAAAATCTATTTTAAGAAGTTTTAAAAAATTAATAGGAAAGAAGTGTCAACATGCATTATAAGTAGTATAGATAATATATGATATGCTTGTTGACTTGTTGTCAAGTTGCATACATATAATGCAAAACATTTAGACACAAATTGTACGCCATGAAATTTCTCTAATGTAAAGCAAACGAACTTTAGTTTTAATGTATAAAGGGAGTTGTAGTTTAGACTTTAGATTGCATGCATGCTTGTGTTTTATTTCACACTTTAAGTAATTATATATCAATCATATAGTTTCATAACATATCCCCTATGTAGACTAATGACTCATTTCAAATATATTTTGGCAAAATTTAATTTTTAAATTATTGCTAAGTGAAATACAAGTGTGGATGTCAAACGAGTTGACATCCCGACAGGCATGAAGCTAAACTTTTTGTCGATTGGATTCAAAACAAAAACCAGTATTAGTTGGTTCGGAAAAAAAAAAAAATACTAAATCAAACTAAATTTTCACTCAAAATTACAAAAATAATCTTCTTTATAGTGGTTCAGTTAAACTCACTCGACTCTATGTAGCTCTCCCATGCATCTCGACCGTAGTTATAATTTCAGTTCAATTGCCTTAGTCCTCTAGTCATTCTTTTTAATCTTTAAGTTCTATTGTATTGTTGGTTGAGGATTTCAACAATAGATTAATGCTTTAACAGTAGCTAAAGTGACATTAGGAATTTTAGTACTCTAAAGTTGTTTGGTTAATTCGTTTCTTCGGATATTTGAGGCCAAACCATTTAGAGGGCAAACCGTTTAAACCGAAAGTTTATTTGGGTGGTTTGGATTGACTATGATCAACTTTTGTTTGGTTACTGGGTGATTATGTTTTATTTTCAAAACCTAATAGACCAAACCAATTAACTACATTGAACCGAAAACCAACCGTTTGAACACCCTATTCGGTCAATTAATTAAAGATTGTAATTGTCCAATTATAAAAGGTTATAAGGAAGAATAGGTTGAATAAGTGAGCATATGAAAAAGAAAGAACAAGCGCAGTTGACTAAGCAAGTCCAGTTAAGGAAACGTACATCGATATAACACATCCAATACACACAAATGTACGTACATATGAGTCGGTATATGTACTTTGCATCAAGCTTAAGCAATATTAATCTTTATCCCAAAAATGGAGAAGCAATGGTCAACTATGGGAAGTTTTTGATACATCTATAGTATGTGTGTTTAGTATATATAGAAGAGGGATGTGTATGAAAAGATGTATCCAATTCAAAAAATAAAAAGAACTGTGTGTTTACATACATTGTAGCAATGAAAACATGCAGTCTGTTCGTTGATCTCTTTGTCTGGTTCTTGTTAATGGCAAGTTGTGTTTTATCCTATAACACCTTTAATGAAGTCATGTTGCCTACAAGTGTCATAGGACCTGAATCTGTTGCCTTTGACCTTGGAGGTGGAGGTCCGTATGTAGCAGTTGCAGACGGTAGGATCCTCAAATGGCAAGGTTCTAACATTGGGTTCGTTGATTTCGCCTACACTTCACCCAACAGGTTGTGCTACTCTAAATCCCTAAACACACCCTTTAATATTTATATCTAATTGCAAGCTCACACGCCCTTGTCTCACTTGTCACTTGATTCCGTAACTACTTAAAACTTAATTAACAGAAAATGTTTCCTGCACATCGGAAATTACTTGTTGGTCACCCCTCATTTCTACATAGCAGATAATTTCATAGTTAGGTTCCCGATATTGTGTATCTATGACTTTGAAGTCAACAGTTAGTCTTTCATAACTCAATGTCGGAGTGTAAACTTACTAATTACGGAGTATATGATTTTTTTTTCAGGACTAAACAATTATGTGATGGTACAAATGATTTGGACTTGGGACCAATATGTGGAAGACCATTGGCTCTCAGTTTCGATTACAGAACCAGTGATACATATATCACAGATGCTTTCTTCGGTCTGCTGGTAGTGGGATTCAGTGGTGGGCTTGCAACTCAACTTTCCACTGGTTACAAGTACCTTTCTGGAATCGATGTTGAGTCATATAGCCAACATGTTTATATGACCGACGCTAGCTTGACTTACGACATCAGGTAACTTCTGAAAACGAAACACTAACCAATTCGTTATTAAAATTATTTTTGGCAGTTTTGATAAAGGTTTATTTTTGTGCAGAAATATAACACAACCAGGGTTTACACCCGACTCAACCGGAAGGCTCTTGAAATACGATCCATTTAATCAAACAGTAACTGTTTTATTAAGCGGGCTTTCAGGGGTAGGTGGTCCCACTGCTAATATTCACCGAGACTGTGTTTTAATTCCAGAGTCTGTGAACAAGACTATCATAAGGTATTGGTTGGAGGGACCAAAAGTAGGCACAACTGAGGTATTCCTTACTGATTGTGGGGACGTGAAAAATATAAAGCGGGCTGCAACTGATGGAGATTATTGGGTGGCAACCTCGGTGTTGGATGCACAGCAAGGAATAAGGGTTAATGAGTCTGCAACAGTTCTGGAAACTGTCTCATTTACACAGTTTGGGAACATGACTATTACTCTGGTTCAGGAGAAAAACAGTGCACTATATCTGGGTTCAAGTCATGCTGATTTTGTTGGCAATTACACAAACTAGAATTGTGTAATCATTTCTTGAATGGCCTTAAGTCACTGTACTACTATAATAATGGTGATGTAACTGAAATAATTGTTTCACGAATAAATTACTATATTATCAAAATGCATTTTCTGCGATTTATGAAACGCTAATTCCCAAGAGCCGGTATTGCTATGTACATAACTAGCCTATAGTGTATAGACATGATTAACATTAACTAGCCATTCTTGGTGCATGTATAATGCGTAAGCCGCTGCTCAAGGGTGACTTCACTTGGAAAATAAAGCACTCCAAAGGAGATCCCAGAGTTCGATTCCTACTAGTTCACTTTTTGGTGGCTTGTTGTTGCAAAAAAAGTCTAGTAAACCAAATTTGTTTTGATCCTTGTGAAATTTATATATTTGGAAATTGTACTTAGTAGGAGACAGTTTGCTTCGTAATTTATCACCAGATTCGTTTATGAAACTTTGGTTGTGAGCAGACCAGATACTCAATGAGGCTAGACATCGTCCTCTCATTGTAAAGGAATCAAAAGTGTCACAATGTCATGTTTAGTGACATACAAAATGTGTTAGTAGACTGCAACTAAGTGATAAAAAAGTATCTTAATATAACAGTATATAAATATATATGATAAAAACTTTGAAACAATGAACTTAAATAACAACAACAATATCTAATCACGTCCGAACGAGGTATGACGGAGGTGAAATGTACCCTAAGGTAAACCCAAGAGTAGGGAGACTCCTCATATTCAATAACAAGAATGAACTTAAAGATATACTTAATTGGTAACAACATGAAATAGTCACTACGTGATTAGTCGCCCATTTGTAACAGCATAATTCTATCACTAACAAATGAAAAACCGTTAATGTGATTTAGTGACGCAAGTAAGTTCAGTCACCGATAATCACCCACAAATTGTCTTTAATGCATAATGATCGGATCAAAAAGTCATTAGCACTTAATTGGGGACTGATCAGGTGTCACATACTCATATCTTGATTATTATTAACCTTCTCGATCATCACTAACTAAAATTTGTTCCTAGAATGACAAAATAGTTTAGGAATAAGTGTAACCATGAAAAGTGGTCACTAATATTTCTTTTTGAGCAAATGAGCTAATTTTTTATTATTGAAACCGGCCTGATGGGTTGACTCCGGCAAATTAAAACATAAATCTTTTAATAATAGCTAAAAGTGTATAATACACTAGCATAGATAATAATAGATACAATATGGTTGTTGAATTGTTATCAAGTAGAGTAGTAAATTGAATTTATTATGTAAAGTTGATGATGCTAAAGGTTATTTAGATACAATTCTTTTATATAATAAAGGAATTATATCGTTTCGGAATGATTTTGTCAATTAATTCTTATTGAAAAAATAATTGGGCCAATAGGAGAGCTTGATTTCGTCACGTAAGCAAAATCGTGTGATGTTATTGGTTAATAAAGTCAAAATTAAATTGATTTTGGTCAAACTTTAATAAATTTGGTGAAAAAATTTGGTTGATAAAAGAAACACATAAAAATATAGGTGTCAAATTTGTGAAAATAAAAACTTAAAAAAAGAGGAGGTAATTAATAAAACTTTAGTGGTTGAATTTTAAAAAATTATATAGAGTTAAGTGTAATATTAAGATCCTCCATATTTTTTAATAACTTTGGATTATAAACAAATACCCCTTATACTTTATACCTTTTATATTTTATATCTTAAAATACAATGTATATTTTGTTTTAAAATAACAATACATAAATTTGTATAAGATTATAAGTTTCAATTTTTTTTACTATATACATTCAATAAAGACTCATTTATTTCATTTTTAAAGGTGTAACCTATATGGACACGAGTTTACATTTTAAATACGGCTAAATTACTGAAAACGGAATATAATTATCAAATTGTAAGCACGGTTTACTTTAATATAAAAATAAATATACACGATAGTACTTATAACAATGACTCATGTAATTATTATTTATTTATATAAGGATATATAGAAAAACATTTTTTAAAAAGTTGAAGGAGTATACTTTAACTTTATCAACACTCATTATGTGCTATTAAACATACATCATGTGTACAACATATACAATGTATATGTTGTTTAAAATAACAACATATAAATTTGCATAAGATTATAAGTATCAATTTTTTTACTATATATGTTCAATAACTCAATAAGGACTCATTTATTTCATTTTTAAAAGTTTAAGCTATGTGGACACGAGTTTACATTTTAAATACGGTTAAATTACTGAAAACGAGAATATAATTATCAAATTGTAAGCACGGGTTACTTTAATATAAAAATAAATATACGCGATAGTACTTATAACAATGACTCATGTAATTCTTATTTATTTATATAAGGATATCTAGAAAAACATTTTTAAAAAAGTTGAAGGAGTATACTTTAACTTTATCAACACTTATTATGTTCTATTAAACATGCATCATGTGTACAACATAATATCAGTAATGAAATTTAAATAACAACATCAACATCTTTGTCAGCTAAATAAAATTAAATCTTGAGTTACCTAACAGAAATTTTTACAAATATTTTACCAAATTCTAATGGATATTAATGTATAAAAAAACTCGTGCATAAGTATTAGTTGTACTTATATCACTATTTTCATGGGCAAATTCTTATATGTGTATATACTGAACTAAAATATTAAAATAAATTTGATTTATGGGTAAACTTCGTGCGTGCACGAAACATATAACTATATAATTATATGCAATTACATTTAAAGACACAATATTCAGTATTAACATAAAATATTTTTTTTTGTCAAAACTCCGTGCGTGCACGGGTATTGTAACTAGTCATACGCCATGAAATTTCCTTGATTTAAAGCAAATGAACTTTAGTTTTTAATCTATAAAGGTGGTTGTGCTTAGATTGCATGCTTGTGTTTAATACTTTTATTTCACACTTTATGTGATTATCAATCAAACGTGCATACTTCTTTCCAAAAAAACTAATTTCAGCAACTTCTACTCCCGGAATATTGTCTTATATACGTGTAATTTTAAATAATTTTGGCAAAGTTTGCATTTAGAAATATTGCAAAGTAAAATAGCAAAGTGAGGGATGTCATGTTTTTTTTTATGGTCGATTGAATAGTGTAAATGTGTAATTGTTCGTTTACAAAAAGGTCATATGTTGAGGAATAAGCTAAATAAGTAAGTATATGAGATAAAAGAAGAAAGAAAAAGCCGTTGACTAAGCAATTCCAGTTAAGGAAATGTACACCGATATAGACATCCAATTATCCAATAAATTAACACAAATGTACGTACATACAAGTGGTATGCGCGTACTTTGCATCAGGCTTAAGCAATCATCTTTATCCCAAAAATGGAGAAGCATTTGTCAACTATGACAAGTTTTTGCTACATCTATAGTATGTGTGTATTCACATGTATATATAGAGGAAGATGAGTATGAAAAGATGTATCCAATTTGAAAAATATATAGAACAGTGTGTTTACATACATTGTAGCAATGAAAACATGCAGCTTGTTCGTTGATCTCCTTTTTTTGTTCTTGTTAATGGCAAGTAGCAGTGTTTTATCATACAACACCTTTAACGAAGTCGTGTTGCCTACAAGTGTCATAGGACCTGAATCTGTTTCCTTTGACCTTGGAGGTGGAGGTCCATATGTAGCAGTTGCAGACGGTAGGATCCTCAAATGGCAAGGTTCTAACATTGGGTTCGTTGATTTCGCCTACACTTCACCCAACAGGTTGTGCTACTTTAAATCCCTACACACACCCTTTAATATTTATATCTAAGTGCAAGCTCACACGCCCTTGTCTCACTTGTCACTTGAACCCGTAACTACTTAAAACTTAATTAACAGAATACTTTTCCTGCATATTGATACTTCGAAATTAATTGTTGGTCACCCTTCATTTCTACATTGCAGATAATTTCATAGTTAGGTTCCCAATATTGTGTATCTATGACTTTCGAGTCAACAGTTAGTCTTTCATAACTGAATGTCGTAGTGTAAACTTACTAGTTACGGAGTATATGATTTGTTTTTCAGGACTAAACAATTATGTGATGGTACAAATGATTTGGACTTGGGACCAATATGTGGAAGACCATTGGCTCTCAGTTTCGATTACAGAACCAGTGATCTCTATATCACAGATGCTTTCTTCGGTCTACTGGTGGTAGGATTCAATGGTGGGCTTGCAACTCAGCTTTCCACTGGTTACAAGTACCTTTCTGGAATCGATGTTGAGTCATATAGCCAACATGTTTATATGACCGACGCTAGCTTGACTTATGATATAAGGTAACTTCTGAAAATTATTCACGGCCTTACAAATAGAAAGTCTTTAAAATTACCGATTCACTATCAAAGTTATGTTGGACTGGTTTGATAAAAGTTTCTTTTTGTGCAGAAATTTCACACAACCAGGGTTTATACCCGACTCAACTGGAAGGCTCTTGAAATACGATCCTTATAATCAAACAGTAACTGTTCTACTAAGCGGGCTTTCAGGGGTAGGTGGTCCCACTGCTAATATTCACCGAGACTGTGTTTTAGTTCCAGAGTCTGTGAACAAGACTATCATAAGGTATTGGCTGGAGGGACCAAAAGTAGGCACAACTGAGGTATTCCTTACTGATTGAGGGGACGTGAAAAATATAAAGCGGGCTTCAACTGATGGAGAGTATTGGGTGGCAACCTCGGTGTTGGATGTACAGCAAGGAATAAGGGTTAATGAGTCTGCAACAGTTCTGGAAACCGTCTCATTTACACAGTTTGGGAACATGACTATTACTGTGGTTCAGGAGAAAAACAGTGCACTATATGTGGGTTCAAGTCATGCTGATTTTGTTGGTAATTACACGAACTAGAATCGTGTAATCATTTCTTGAATGGCCTTAATGCACAGTACTAAAATAATGGTGATGTAACTAAAATAAATGTTACAAGAGTAAATTACTATATTGTTTAATTATTGTTAGACCTTTATTATCAAAATGCATTTTCTGCGATTTATGGAACACTAATTCCCAAGAGCCGGTTTTGCTATGTACATAACTAGCCTATAGACATGGTTGACGTTAACTAGCCATTCTTGGTGCATGTATAATGAGTAAGCCACTACTCAAGGGTGACTTCACTTGGAAAATAAAGCACTACAAAGGAGATCCCCGAGTTCGATTCCTACTAGTTTACTTTTTGGTGGCTTGTTGTTGCAAAAAAAATCTAGTAAACCAAATTTGTTTTGATCCGTGTGAAATTTATATATTTGGAAAGTGTACTTTGTAGGAGACAGTTTGCTTCGTAATTTATCACCAGATTCGTTTATGAAACTTTAGGTTATGAGCAGACCAAATGCTCAATGAGGCTAGATATCGTCCTCTCATTACGGAATCAAAAAGTGTCACAATGTCATGTTTAGTGACATACAAAATGTGTTAGTAGACTGCAACTAAGTGATCAAAAAGTATCTTACATAACAGTAATATATGGGTAGTACAGTGAAACTGAAAGACACAACCACATGGGTATGGGTCATGGACTTTGGGTTTTACCCAACTACATTCAATGTATTAAGTCAACGGGTTAAATACTTAAACTTCTACCCATTTTATTACCCATTATAATACATACTAAGTATGTATATATCTACCCAATATGTAAACATTAGTTGTTATACATATGCATTATTATAACATGAAAAACACTATTACTTGTTTAGTGTTATATATGAAAACATAAGTGTGTTAATGAACTACTGGCTCAAACTATTTAACGATTTTATTTGTTTCGTTAAAATGATTTTACTTTTGGTATCGACAAAACATTAGAAGATTGTAAAATATAAATAAACGCTTTTACGGCTTATTTGTATTAACAATCTCCCCTTTTTGTTGATGACAAAACATAAGATTATTTTAAGGAAAAACTAAAATTGTAACGCTTTGAATTGAAGTTTTACTCTTTCTCTCCCTTTTGTCGAAACAAAAAAGAAAAAGAAACTAACTCATTTGTTTTAAGAAAACATGTGAAAAGAAAAAATATGAAAAATAGAGAGTAAGAGAGAAGTATTCTCGCTCTTAGCTCCTGATGACGTAGTCTATATCCGTCACGAACCCACCAAGGTCCAATACTAACAGCCCAAGACGGATCACACGCCGATCAGATTTGGGCTCACGAAGGCCGAAACCCAAAGCTATTTACGGAATAGATAATGGATATCTCCTATGTTTGAGATAATCATTCCCAACCGATTTAGGCGAGATACGCCGGAAGGTTGAGGAACACGGAACCAACAAGGATTCCGCGGCGATATATAAGGGAATCACATCCCTCGCTTAAGATACGATCTACAAACCCTAACTCTCCTTAAACCCTAAACCGATTACTTACTCTCACGCCGGAGGATAATCGGGGGAGACAATCCCACGGTAAGCCTAACGGTGTTTTCGTCTCTTAGTGCAGTCTCAAGCAACGATTCTCAATTGGTACAAGAGCCGGAGCTCCAAACAAGGAACGCCCAACTTTTGTATCAACAAGTGGCACCATCCGTGGGACCATTCACTAAGAACCAAGAACTAGAATGACGAAGCATGGAAATCATCGATCGCAACCAGACCTTACGGGAAAAAGACGCAATTGATCAACTCCTAAGCGTGACTTCTGGGACAACCAGCTGCTAAAAATCGTGGATCGGCCAGACATGGTCTTCCCTCTAGTGGAACCGCCTCTGGGACAACCCAGGCCACTACAAACACCACCAGCCAGAGATCCAAAGACTCCTTTTACTCCTCTCCATCGGTGCTAGAAACTAACTTCACAAAGCACCCAACGCCCCGATAAGAACAAGGGCATCTTGGTGGAAACGGACACCCTCGTTTCTAGAGGAGTCGTGCCGGAACTAGAGCCAAGTAGTTTTGTCTCTCAAAACTACGAAGCCTTAGCCACTCTCATGGAAGAGGAAGCAAAGAAAAGGTCGACGGAGTCCGAATGCTCGACTCAACTTTGGACCAGAGTTTGGCGTCTCCACCGCGCCGACAGAAAGTAAAGCGAGAGGGATAGTCGCCGACCCCCAGATTCAACAGTAATTGGGAGGAGAGTTGAGGGTGAAGAGACACCTAACTCACAGATTCGAAGAAAGTGAGGAAGATGAACGGCGCAACAACGCCCACGCCGCACTTGGTAGCGCAGAATCCATGACAGACTTGGGCGACGACACTCCCAAGTGAGAGTCCTCAAGTACAAATTCGAGGACAGCCGGCGCAAGTGCCAAAGGAGGGAAGATTCGTCCTCCGATAATTCCTCTGGACAACGAGGATAGCGACCGACACTGGAAGTCCGAAAGAAATACCGTGACCAAGAGGAGGAAGACATGTCTCTCCCATGGCGCCGTAAGGTGGATGCGCTCACTAGACGATCGGTGATTTCTCGAAAACAAGAAGAGGCGCATGCCCGCTAATGTCAAAACCTATGACGGAACAGTGACCCGACGATCACCTAAAAATTTTCGAATCAGCCGCAACTATCGAAAAATCGGCCACAAGCGGTGTGGTGCCACATGTTAATTCCACACTAGTGGGAAGCGCGAATCGGTTCAACAAGCTTCTACGCAGAAGCATCAATGGTTTTGAAGAATTGAGAAAGGCGTTCCGCCTAAATTTCACTCAACGAAAAAGTGTGCGAAAAACCCCATTGAACTCGCTAGGGTCAAACAGCCAAGGGAATCCACGAGCACTTTTATGGAGCGCTTTAAGGACGAATGCATGCAAGTTAAAGCATGTCCTGAAATACTCAAAATTTCGTGGTTTATGAACGGATCAAGAACCGGAACTTATCAAAAGATTGAATGACAAGATTCCCCAATCTTTTGATGAAGTCATGAACGCACACGGTCCCTTCGTCCAAGGAGAAGCGCCGCAATGATAGCAAGAAAAGCTATTCAAACTACGGCACAGAACAACCGAGACAATCCACGGACCGGAATAGTAACCGTAACAAGAACTATCGCAACCAAGGGAGTGGGAGCGACAATGAAAAGTACACCCCGTTGACAAAAACGCCGAAGGAAATACTCGCAACAGAGGGCGCAAACTTTCCAAGACCGCCACAAATGCGCACTCCAGAGGATCGACGAGGGGAGTGGCTATCGTGACTACCACGCACGGAAGGGCCACAACACTAATGAATGTGTCCAGTGCGCCACCATTGAAAAGCTGTTAAAGAAGGCAGATTGGACCATTTGGTCAAAAATATTAAGGAGGGAAGCATAGACGAAAAGCGGAAACAAGAATGAGACACCCAAGGAAAAGGCCGACACCATCTACATGATACAATCATGGCGTGGTCACTAGACGAAGGTCACCAGAGTTTTCCCGAGGAAACGAATTTTCTTTCCCGCCTTTAACCGCGACAACGCAGTGGTTGAGCCACTCACCATTGAGATTAGTGCGGGGGTCATGACATCCATCGCATGTATGTTGATGGTGGAGCATCGGCAGACATCATATATGAGCACGCCTGCTTCGCGATCGCTGCCCGAAATACGCAGATCGCTAAGCCCGGTCGAACGGCGTTGACCGGTTTTACGGGTGAAAAGATATGGCCTATGGGGCAAATACGATTACTAGTCGCATCGGAACGAAAAACACTCTGCGACGGCTTGGATGGAATTTATGGTGATCAATCTCCTCGCCATACAATGGCATTATCGGAGGGCTCGATATCCGCTATGCGCCATCAGTGCCATCAACAAGACGGGATGCTTAAATTCCCAGTGGAAGGGGGCATTGTTACACTTTACAATACCACTGTACCGCATAGAGAATGTAACACGGTTACATGCGAAACGACACCAATCCCGAACATACAAGCGCCAACCAAAGTTCCAAACCCGGTTGCGATTCACCGCACTACCCGCATCAGAAATATCCATTGGAGGGTCACCGTCGGACAACGGCAAAGCAGCTGTCGGGCGCTCTTTACAAAAGAACTTGGACATTTTTGCATGGGAGCCAAAACACATGACTGGGTACCACGCCAATCACGAGCATAGATCGAGAATCCGGCAAGGGTACTCACCAATACGCCGAAGAAGCGCCGCCAAGCCCGAGCCAGCGCAAGCAATTTTGGCAGAGGTACACAAACCGGTGGATGCCTGGAATTATGCGTGAAGTCTACTACCACGATGGCTTTCTAACCCAATGGTCAAAAGAGCGACGGTAGAGTGGCGAATGCGCGTGGACTTCACCGATCTTAACAAAGCGTGTCCACAAGACTGCTACCCATTACCCGAGATAAACTGGAAAATAGAGTCTCTGTGTGGGTACCCATTGAAGTGTTTCCTCGATGCGCACAAAGGATACCATCAAATCCAGATGGCAAAGTAGGATGAGGAAAAAACGGCCTTTCACACAAGCCAAGGTGTCTACTGTTACACAAAAATGCCTTTTGGCAAGAATGCAACCGCCACCTACCAGCGGTTAGTAGACAATGCTTTAAAACAGTGGGCCGCAACCTGGAGGTCTATGTTGATGACCGGTCATAAAAAGCCATACGAAGATGAGTTAGTGCGCGATATGGAGGAAACGTCAGTGAACTCTACGAGAGATCAATATGAAGCTAAATCCCAAAAAATGTACCTTCGGAGCCGCCGAAGGCATGTTCCTCGGATACCTAATAGAACCCGACGGTATAAAACCATGCCCAAAAAGACAAAAGTCGTTATTGAACTTCCTTCACCGCAAGACGTTGAAGGAGGTCCAATCTCTCAATAGAAAGTCCGGCGTCTTTAACAGGTTCCCTGTCTAAGTCACAGATAAGTCTCTACATCTCTTCAAAACACTCAAGAAGTGTATCAAAAAGGGAGATTTTCGGTGGACTACGGAGGCGTAAGCACTTTCAGAGAACTTAAACAACACTTTGTCGCACTCCGACACGGGAAGAGTTAATTATGTATTTATCCGCAATCGATGGAGCGTGCTAGCCAGCTACTAACAGATAGAGATTCAAGTACAAACCCCTGCCTACTTTGTAAGCAAGGCGCCAAGAAGACGGAGTTGAACTATAGCGCCATGGAAAAATTAGTTCGGCGTTGGTGTTTGTCGCCAAAAGGCTACGCAGGTACTTCCAGCGCATCCAATAGCGATCACGCACCAACCGATCAAGCAGATCATCTCCAAACCCGACGCATCAGCCGACCGAAGTGGAGTGTATTGCTAGGTGAGCACAACATCTCTTACGGACCACGCATCGCAATCAAAGGACGATTCCGGCAGACTTCATCATCGAAGCCGACATTAACCGACGCAGGTACCCACACCAAGTAGGGACGGAACCGATGACCCATGGAACTTGTTTACGATGGGTCCTCATGCTGATGGTTCGTGAGCGGCCTCATTCTCACAAACCCAGAGGGAATGGAATTCACTTACGCGATCAAGGCTTTGAATTTACAATGACGAACAATGAGGCGTAATATGAAGCTCTAATCGCTGGACTACGCATTGCGCTTCGGATGGGTGTAACGTAACCTAGAAGAAAATGTGGACTCGACTAGTGGCCAACCATGTGTTGGCGGATACGGGCTAAAGAAGAAAATATGATTCAATATCTCGACAAGACCAAGACACTGATCAAAGGCTTTGACAGATTCACCATCAAGCAAGTTCCTAGAGGAGAAAATCGCAAGGCAGATGCACTAAGCAAGATCGCCTCGACAAGCTTCGCACACCTATCAAAGCAAGTGCCGGTGGAAACACCGAAAAGCAAGTCCATATCGGAGATGGAAGTCTCCACAATAATAAAGGATGAAGGTCCTACCTGGATGACACCGATAACGGAATTCCTAAGCAAAGGAACGTTACCCCAAGAGCAGCAGGAAGCTCGCAGGATACGGCGCACGACGTAGATTTGAACTTCGAGACAACATATCGCGACGCCCTTCCTCCAACCATGGCTCCACCGTGGTTGGCCCCTACAAGCAAATTACGCGCTGCGAGAAATCCATGAAGGTTCATGCAGATGCACTGTGACCACGGTCCATTGTGGCATGCGCCATGAGATCCGGATACTACTGGCCAACCATGCACCGTGATGCGCAGGATTTAATAAGGAAGTGCAACGATTGCCAAGTTCATAGACCCGTCCCGCGCCAACCACAGCATGAGCTAACACCAATAACATCACCATGGCCATTCTACAAGTGGGGTATTGACGCGGTGACCTTTTCCACAGCAGGGAGGGTTAAAGTTCCTCATAGTAGCTATAGACTACTTCACCAAGTGGATCGAAGCAAAGGTAGTAGTAACAATCACGGCAACCGTGTCAAGCGCTTTGTCCGAAAGCATAGTATGCCGCCGGACCGCCTGGGAAATCATCTCGACAACGGGAAACAATTCTGCGACAACCCTTTCAAAGACCGTGCGAGAAGTTGAACATCACACGCGACTGCGCCGCTGGTTAAACACCCACAAACCAACGGCTTAGTCGAACGCGCGAATCGAAGCTTAGGTGAAGGAATTAAGGCACGCCTAGAAAAGCACAAAGGAAGGTGGGTAGAAGAGCTATCACATGTCTTATGGGCGCATCGAACCTCAATCAAAACCAGCACGGAGACACTCCTCTCTCTAGTCTACGGGACGAAGCCGCCATACCAGGAGATCGGCATGCCAACTATCCGCACCGCCGAAATCAATGCGGCAACCAATGACGCACGAGAGGCAGGTCGACTTAGACCTGCTAGAAGAAAGGCGCGAACGCGCAGCCTATAACGAGGAGGCAAAATCAAAGTCAAGGATGAAAGGATACTATGACGCTAAAGTGCGCAATGTTTCATTCGCACTGTGTGATTTCGCCTCTACAGCGCCAATGACGCGAGCCACGCAGAAGACACGGGCAAGCTCGGACCAAAATGGGAAGGACCCTATGAGGTTACAAGCACTAGGAACGGCTGCACAAGCCGCGAGGCTTGGATGGTCGCATGAACCGCCACAAGCACATGGAATATCTGCAACCTCAAATGGTGCTACCTATAGGAATGGCTAAGGCCCGAGCACAAGCTCGGGCACTTTACTAAAGTGCCCAATAAACACCTATGTATTTAATTTTTATTTCCTTAATGTAATGTCTTATTTGTTTCTTTAAACACTTGCAAGTATCAATAAAACGTCACGGTTTCTAGCTAACTCCGTGTCACTTTTTAATTTGTTATTTCCATATACTGTATGTCTTAACATTTTTCTATTTCTTGCCTACATGGCGTGCATGCACTAAATCAACCCACGATGGTAAAAGGATAAGTTAACCTACTAAACAACTTGTTGAGTAAGAGGATTGCAAACCCATCAACACCGGATCACGTATCCTTGTTAAACACCTTGTTCTCAAGACGTTGGAATAAGTTTGTGCGCATCTCACGATGGGTGCGCAACATCGCATATGGTGCACGTTTAACAACTTAGAAACCAAGACTCTTGATTTCTTAATATGGTATTTACATGACGCGCATATCATAACATACACGACTATGGTAATACTTGGGAATTATTTTTTTTAAGTATTCTATGATCTTCATACATGACTATGAATTTCCTCATTATTCGTGCTTGCATATACATTTGACCATTCCACAACGAATACGCCTTTTACGCAAAGACGCATGATAAGTATGCACATCACAAATTTCAATAACACTCACACACACTTAATAAAAGGAGATTTATTCATAACTACGAGTTATTACACAAAGATGTTTGCAACACAAGTTACAATGTAGAAGCTATGACTACGCCCAAGAGTTACCCGCACGCTTGCAAAAGCATTCCCAATCTCATCTAGCTTCTTCAACAGACTGCATCTTGACGAGCCACGCTGGCAACACTCACGGCACCGGCCGGATCGAGCAGGAGTCAGCGCCAACACCGCACAAAATAGCCTTGCCCTTAATGCCCTCCTTCTTGGCAAGCCTAGTAGCATGCGCTTCCAAGACTTGCTTCAAAGGTACTTCCTTCTCCAAAGCAAATGGATTCAAGATATCCTTAGGACGCCACAAATACTGCACGGAAGTTGGGATTCATCGCCTTAAGGTAATGGTCTGCGCGAACGGGCTCCCCACCATGATGACGCGCCAGAGTCAACCCGACCATAATGACGCCATGGGGTAATCCCAACGCTGCTCCGGCCAAAGAATCATGGGAGCTCCGTGTCCTTCATCCTATTCATAGCAAATACCGTGTTATCATAGGCCTTTGTATCATAGTCAGGTACCTCCTCAATAGGCACCTTTAAAAGCTTAGCCTCCCGCAGCTTCTCCACGCCTCGCTTTACCACGCCTCAATACAGACCGAACCACCTTTCCAAAAGCATCAACCACTTCCTTGGACTCAAGAGTACCACCGCAGAAGGCGCGAGCCATGGCCGATGAGCCACTCCGGCCAGCGACAGAACATAAGATGAGGTATAATTCCTCATCATACTCCGCACTTAGCTTGCGAACTTCATCTCCTGCTTCAAGGGCACTTTCCCACGAGCGCCAAACTTTTCAAGTCATCGCTTTGCCCTTCTCCAAATATTTCATTGCCCAGTGACAAGAAGACTTATACCGCCAGCCTCTTCGCTCTTGATTTATTTGGCACATCAGCGCCATCTTCTCCTCAGCCGAGCTTTTGGGATTATGACCCCATGCTCTCGCTGCAGCCTTTGCAGCCAACTGTGACTCCAAAGAACGCAATAGCTCGATCCTTCGAGCGCTTTGTCGCTCTCACCGAAATCTGAGCCCTTAGCTTCTCCACCAACGAAGCTTGATGTGCAGATACTTGCGCCAACTCTTCTACCGTTGCCATCGATGCATCCCCAAGCAGACATATCCCATCCTTTTGGGCATGCGGTTCGGAACGAGTGTGAAGATTGCACAGACTAACCCAGGCGTGGCGACTCTGATTGTTCAAATCTACAAACATGACAGTTATTTAGTAATATCATAAGGCATTGCGGTAAATAATTTCGTCATAACACTTACGCAGGAATGGATGTATCAGGTGATGGTGGGCGCGATGCAACATCACTAGAGGATGACTCCACATTTAACACAACAGAGCTTCTTTTCGAGGTAGCAGGCCATCGCCATCGCAAGATTCTTTTGCGCTTCCATCCGCTCTTTAAGAAGATTGGAACTTTTCCGAATCGCCAAAATAGTTGCTAATGCCAATATGCACCAAGAACTCCTCGGAGTAGGAGTTAATGGGGATGCGGTTGGCATTTATTGTGTCCGCATCCTCCGCATTATATGATCCGTGGGGGGCGCCATCCTGCGGCGTGTCCCCCGGGAGTAAAAATCAAAACGAGAAGGAAAGCACGCCGTCACGTCGATCCGAAAAAAGTTTCTCTCCAATTTCGAGTGCATCTAATTTTTCCGTATAACATTGAGTCGCCTGCGCCATGAAGGATACCACCCGTGTGACCACGTGGTGGTAAAAGGCGCCAACAGGTGGATGGTGGGGTTAATGGCCAATACGCGGCAATTCACCTCAAAATTGGTTAGTTTCACGCACCTATGCATGAAGCTACCGGATATGTGTATGCGGTAATAGTTCAATACATCACTCAAGAATAACGATATGGGTATAGGCTGATTTGCGATCAAGAAACGCGATATACCCCAATCTTCCCATCGGGGAAGTCTCGCTATTGACGCATTCGCAGCCGAACTTCCGGATGTACCGCTACAGGGAATATAGTAATCGACGCAAACGCGTAGAAGTTCCTCCTCTGTTATGTTCGATGTGAACCGATAATACCTTAACCATGATCTTGTTTTTCTAACAAGAAAAAGACGCCGTTACCTTGTGAATATTAAGGTATGGTGGCTGAAAATGTTTAAAGCTGTGGTAATAGCGGATAACATTTTCTTTTTACTATAGGAGGAATGGTGAAAATGAAGCGAAGGGTTATATAACCTCCCTCATCCACGAAGTGAGTGTGGACCCCACCAACCCTAACTATGTGGTTGAGATTGCTTGATGGGACACGGTGCAAGAATTTAATTTACTATTTTTAATCTAATGTCTAGATACAATGTACCGGTTGGTATATTTTTTATGGCTTTGGCTACGCTCGAAGTTTTTCGACACGGTTATTAGTCTAGCATCCGTAGTTAGTCACTACGCATACTAGACTGGGGACATGATGACGATAGTCTATATCCGATCACGAACCCGACCAAGGTCCAATACTAACAAGCCGGCATGGACCGCCACGCCGACGATTGGGCTCACGGAAGGCCCAAACCCAAAGCTATTTACGGAATAGATAATGGATATCTCCTATGTTTGAGATAATCATTCCCAACCGATTTAGGCCGATACGCCAAAGGTTGAGGAACACGGAACCAACAAGGATTCCGTGTGTATATAAATGGAATCACATCCTCGCTTTAAGGTACGATCTAAAAACCCTACTCTCCTAAAACCCTAAACCGATTACTTACTCTCACGCCGGAGGATAATCGTGGGAGACAATCCCACGGTAAGCCTAACGGTGTTTTCTGTCTCTTAGTGCGCAGGTCTCAAGCAACGATTCTCAATTGGTACGAGAGCCGGAGCTCCAAACAAGGAACGTCCAACTTTTGTATCAACAGCTCCGCCTTGACGAGTCCATCCCTTTGTGAGGGCGTCAAGTAAGTAGAAATACTAAGCTAGTGCATTGCAAGTATGTTTGCACATAGTTTCGTCCTTATTGACGAGCATGCTCCCCCTTGATGATTGCATTTGCAAGGAGGACATCAAGTAATGTAACCTAATTTGAAAGTCTTGCAAATGATTTTGAAATTTTTTGCTTTGACATGAAACTCCCCCTAGCTAAGGGTGTCAAAGTCTTCATGTGTATATTAAAAATCTACAAAACAAATGTTAGAAAACAAGTATATAATGCATAATTTCCTGCAAATAAGACTTAAGTTAGTAATAAACAAGTCTTCTGTTGCACGGATCCCACGGATCCCCCTTTGGAGGGATCCGTCTAAGCTAAACTGAGGGATTCGTCTGTTTATACGCTTAAGAGAGCAATGGTGATGAAAAAAAGTGATGTTAACATTAAAATGAGATATGTATTAAGGCACCAAACATATTCTCAAGACAATATGACATATAACATGTAATTTCATTCAATAAAAATATGAGAAATGATCTACATATCTCTAAAAATAAGAGAGTGACTTAAACATGAAATATGATTCCTAAACTATCTAAGTTAAGCTTAAGACTAGAACACCACTCAAATACTTAAGCTCAAGGTTGTTTAGGTTTGTTGATCTCGTCAAAACATTCGAGGAGGTGATAAAACATGAAACGTTGCTCCTCACGTACTTCATGTATCAAGCCTTCAACATGTTGAAAATGATAACAATCTTTGTCATTGCTGGGAAATGGTGGTGGTAGAAATGGAATGGTCTGAGATGGAAGGTTTGGTTGAGGTTCCACAAAAGGAGGAAGGTTAAGTGAGGAAGGTTGAGGATTCTCAAAAGACAGAGGAATTTTTGGTGGTTGTTCAACCAAAGGCGGTGGTGGTGGAATTTGTGATGAGGATGGTGGTAGAGAGGTATCTACTTCCATGTGGTCGGGTGATTGACTTTGATGATTCCTCATAATCCAAAAGGGACTATTTGAGGGTGACGGAGAAAAAGATGCCGGGGCTAGTGTTGATTCAACACCTTGATTTTGTTGTGCTATTCTTTCTATTGAGGAGAATGTTGGCAATGGTGGAGGATGAGATGGCCTAGGAGGCAAGTCCTAGATTATAGAGGTGTGGTGATGAGAGTGGAGTGGTGAATGATATGGCTCTAGGCACTAAGGGTGATGGTTTAGTGGAAATAGGAGTGTTTGGTTTAGGATGTATAGTGGTGTTTGGCATTGGTAGTTTTGTGGGAACAATCCTTTTGGGGATTGGTTTGATTGGTTGAGTTGGTGGAGGGGAAATCCTAGTGTTTGTGGAGGGGAAATCCTAGCGTTTGTGGATTTAACAAGAGATGATTCGGTTGAAGAAATTTCGTGAATAACACGAGCAAGTTTCTTGGGTGGTTCTTTGGTGGATGAGTTACCACTAGGAGCTTTCCTCATGATGAGATGACAAAAAGTTAGTGAGATAGAGGCTTCTAGTTGCTGAGAATTAAGTTGTAGATGATGATTTAGAAGTCCTAACAAGATGGTTTATAAAATGAAGGATTTGGCAAGTGCATTCAAGGCTTAAACCACTAAGATCCTTTTGTAATGCAATGATTTGTATGCACAAGAGTCAACTTCAGAGTTGCACTGATCAAGGAGGTTAATTAAGGAAAGATGGAGTGTTCAAGTTAGCAAGAAGCGCTTGAAATGATTGCCTTAGCTAGATTTAGCTGAATCTGTCATCCGGTTCCCACTGTTCCCTCCAATGAGGGATCCATCTAGGCTAATCCTAGGGATCCGGCTATCAGCAGCCAATAAAAGAGGGAAATAATGTTTTGTAAGGTCTAATACCTATACATCTTGAGTGTATCAGTCTTTCTAAGTGTCTTAAATGAAAGGGGACTTAAATGATCAAGGGCAATGAGTGAAGGTAGCTAATGATTGCCTTTTATAGAAGAAAATAGGACTTTATGAGTACCAATGAATGATCCAAGATGACACTAGGAAATTTGATAGTGTCAAATGGTGCTAAATGATCTTAGAGATCAGACGATAACTTGAGATAAATTTGAAAAATTCCTTAAGAATTATAAGAAATAAAAAGCTAGTTTCTAACCGATTTTGAGGTAAGGACGACTAAAATCAATTTGCTAAAATTGAGAGAATTATAAGATTAGATGTGTTAACATGTGAAAAATGATGTGTGAGTATTGGAGCGGAAGGATGATGACCTTTGGTGAAAATGATAAATCAAAAAGTATTTTTGAAGTTGATTTTAAGTTGGCTATAAGTGAGTGTGATACCTAATGAGCTTGAGGAAGGCTTAAGTGGTCCTAAGACATTATGTTTAGCTAGTATGAAGTGGTCTAAGGTAATGATTTGATGTAAGGAGATATGCAACTGCATTTCTGTTTGCCCGGATCTCACGGTTCCCTAAGTGGAGGGATCCATCTAGTACAAAGTGAGGGATGCTCTCGCTAAAACAAGACTTTCACGTAAGGTATGCAAAATTTGCACAAGGTATCGTATTTCAAAGACAGTGCTTTCTAAGGAATTTGAACAACTATATAAGCGAGACATCAAACATTAAATGTTTTATTTCATGATAATGATCACATTACAATGATAAAAGATTAAATCTAAGGATTGAACCTATTCAGAAAGGAAACTAAGTTTCTTGAAATGCCGCTAGATGGATCGTCAAATGGATGATGAGTATTTGCCGATTCAGGGATGAAGAAATACTTGATGTGAGATGTGTTTAGAGGTTCCATCATCTTATTCACAAGCACGTACAACGGACTTTGAAATTGAGGATGGAAGTACATGATATGATGATAAAGGCGTGTCGTGAACATTCCATGGGATTAGCTTGTTCTTGTTGCCTTGAAGGTTTACAATTCGTTTTGCGAAGAAATAGGAGAGATTGTATGGTTGTTGCAAAGAAATACATTATGTGAGCACAACAAGGTGAAGAATTTCTCGATTTCCCCTAAGAATCCAAACATTTTCAATGAATGATGCAGAGGTTTATTATCATCTTGGATATCACGTATAGATTATGTTTGGATCTGAGTAATATGGTCTAGGTTTGCATAACATGCAGTTAATTTTGAGGGAAGGTATGTGTGACCAATATGGACTATTTTCTTCACGATGGTTGAAGAGAGAATCAAGAGACCAATCTTCAATGAAGGCACATTGTCCATGATTTGGAATTCGAAGAATATGAGCAAATTTCCCAAGGGTTAAGACAAAATTTTGGTTTTTGATCCAAAACCAAAGTGATAGAGATCGATCCTTATTACTTAACGAAGTTCAACTTGAGGGAGAATTCCAATACAAACCGTGGACATATTTTCTCAGTAGAAGGCCTTCTAGTCCAATGGTTTGGAAAGAGGTATTGATACCTTCTTCATATAGTAGAGGTGTGTCAACAATACGTCCTTCATGGAAGTGACGAAGTCGAGATTATTGAACCCACGGACATGATTTCGTGTGTGTTGGGCTCAAGGCAGATATTAGGAATGTAGACATAAGTGAGTTGAAAGTCGAATTCATACTCATGAGTCATGACGAGACCTATGGAAGTGAAAAGTTAATATGAGGAGATGCATCAAAGGAGAGGACATTTGATAGATGAAAAATGATCTCCTAATGTTTTTATTATATTTCTATTAACAATGACAATTAACTTACTTAGTACTTATCATTCTAGTGGGATTTTTCCTTTTATGGTAGATTTTTATGAAATGGTTTTTATGTTGCATGAGATTCTGTTTCCAGTTCCACGGTTCTCACGGTTCCCTTCCATGAGGGCTCCGGCTAGTTAAACTTTAGGGATCTGTGGATCTGCAGTGACAGAAAAATGGTCTTGACGTAAAATAGATTTTTGCAACTTTTAGGTTTACAAAAAGGAGGTGTGTTCTAGCCAAAATTTACTAGTTAAGCATGCATTGTAGGTTTCGAAAGTATGTTAAGGTGAAAGATACGAATGAAAAGAAAATGATAAACACATAATGAAAAACAAACGAGATAAACTAAGACATTATTAATATTTCATTTCAACACTAAGAGCGATACAAAGGAATGGATATATGATACAAATGTAGATTAACAACACAAAATACATGTCTCCATGAGAAACTTGATCATGGGATACACGAGAGCGATGAGTGTTAAGACGATGATCACGACAGCGATATAAACTATGATGATGAACTTTTTCCTTGGTTTTGATTTGAGATGAGATGAGATGAGAGGGAAGATGAAGTTTGAATGAGAGGTAATTTTTGAAAGTGGAAGATTTGAAAAGTCAGGTTTTGGTGGAGCTGACAAGCGGAAGGAGTTTTTATGGGGAAGGAGGAATTTTTGAGATTTGTGTTTTGTTTTATTATTAGAGAGATTTGATTTTTGGGTTAAGAAAAATAAAAACACGTGTTTATAAACCTAGACTATAGACGGAATAGTAATACGTATGCAAGAGTATGTGAAAATATAATATAAGTTCTTATGCAAGAGTATGTGAAAATATACTGAGTATGTGAAAATATAATAATATAAGTTCTTATGCAAGCATACTTATTCTAAGCTAATGTTATTTAGATATAAGTTAGAAAGTCATACCTCTAATGTAAATATGAGTGTCTTTGTCTTTTGACAAAAAAAATGTCAATAGACAACTCCGGTTCTTTCGTGATCAAGATGGAAGTTAAGATACCTTCTTAGGAAAGGTAATCTTGTTACCAAAGAATTCCTATGGCTTGATAAAAATGAGCTTTAACTAAGCAAAATGACAAGAAAGGTTAGTGAAATTTAGTAAAAATAAGAAATAAAAAATATAATGTTGTCATCCAAACAACATCCTATAAAAGTGTTTTTAAACATGGTGTTTATTTTTGTGAAAGACCTTCTTTGTAGTTTTCAATTATACACGGATCGTGAAGTTTTAAGGTACAATATACTCTAAAAACTTGGTAACTAAGCTCGTACCAATTGTGGAAAACTAGAAGGGGGGTTGAATAGTTTTACCCATTAAAACTTGGTTTTAAACTATTTAGATCGACTTATGTCAATCTATTTAAACGTGTGTGTTAGATGTTGATAGATAAGCTAAATAAATAAAGCAAAGATAAATTAAAGAGTAAGAAGCACAAACCACAAGCAGTATTTATAGTGGTTCAACTACAAAAGTGGTCTACTTTAATATGGTGAACAAAAAAAAGTAGTCACTAACACTTATTTTGAGCAAATGAGTTGAATTCTTCTCATTCATGTGATTCAGAGCTAATACTTGGTCTTTTGGTTTGTCCTCAAACATGAAGGGTTTACTTAAATGCTTAAAAAATAAATATTTTAAAACTACCTATGGCTATAAGAGCACTAGATGCCACGAAGAAGGTTGGGTACTCATTCGGGGCCCACGGGGTGCCACATCACTATAACAAACTTCCACAACTAACCCTCTCTTACTCATAACTAACCTCAACTTACTCATTTGTGGTCCACCACTTCCTAAAAATACAAATATTACAAGTATAAATAAAAAAAGAAAAAAAATACTAACAACATACCTTCGCCATGCAGACGACGAAGGTAAAATGGCGAAGGATGAAGAGGGGGCGGTGTCATGGCTAGCCATGGCAAGCTTGCCAAGTTGGAATTGCGAAGGGCAACGAAGCCCACACCGGGTGCTCTAAGTGAATGATACATTAGCATACATAATAAAGAATAATGTATCATATGCTTGTTGACTTGTTGTCAAGTTGCATATATGTATATAATGCAAAACATTTAGACACAAATCATACGCAATGAAATTTCTCTAATGTAAAGCAAACGAACTTTAATTTTAACGAGGCATTGTAAGCCCGTGCGTTGCACTGTATTGGTATGGACCGAATGTATAATATTTTTTATGTAATATTGTGTGGAAGTAGTTAAATATAAGATATTGAAATTTATGGTATCATAAGTTTTGTTATCGTAGGCGGAGGTAAACTCGACAAAGTCGCTTCTTCATCTCTACGTAGATGAGTACATAATAATGTTGACTATTTTTTTGGTCAAGTGGCCTAAATTGTAAAATGACTACAATTTTTTTTACCCTCTTATTAATTTAAGTTACTATTATTTTAGATAGACAATTAACGTTATAAGAGTATATGTGAAGAGGTTTATGTTAATATGTTACATTTAAAAGACTTTTCATATGTAACACTTTAATATTAGTAGGTTACATAAATAATGTATAGCCTATTTATTTGGTGCCTGTTTCATAATGAGTTATAGTACCAATTGGTTTGTTGTATAGTTTATTTTCAATGGCAAATTTTGAGTTGATATGTCATTTATCAATATTGCAGTTCTTCAAAATTGCGAATTGCATGCAGGGTTTGTGCAACAGCATGTGAAGATGATGCATTATCCAAAATGCTATTCCTGTTGTGCCAACATTTGAGGAGGGTAATAGTTAAGAACCATACAATGATGGCAAACATGGAAGCTTATGGTGCTAATGGAGTTGCTTTGGAGTCACTTGAAGCTTTAAGAAAAACCCAAGACAGACATCGGTTATTGCTTGCAGAGCTAAACTATTTGCTAGATGAAGCGAAAGTAGGTGCCCGTGAGGAAGAAGCTAATGCCATTAAGATGAATGAGTTTAAGTAATTGTTTGGGTTTAGGTACTTTGGTTGGTTTTAATAATTCGAATGTTTTGTTTGTTTTTGGAACGATGCTATGTCAAATTAATATATATTTATTTCATGGCAAATGATATAGTTGGTGTATTTAAATTAGATTAATTTTATTTTAAGTTTCATTTAACATATAGTTGAAATGTTAGTATATAAATATAAAGATAATATATAAGTTATTAACATTATTATTATTATTTTTTAAATTAGGATGTTAATGCCAAAGCATTGTATATATAAGGACCTGCTTTATATCTACTTAAAAGATGAAGGGTTTGAATTGCAAAATGAGATAACTTCCTAAATATTGCATATCAGATTTTTGCATGAAGAATATGAAAGGGTTGCATAATCGAAATTAAATTCTCAATGACTTTTGAGTGTATTTTGTTTTGTAATTATCTCAGGTATTTATGAGTTAGTACATTGCAATTATGTATACTTACAAAACCATAAACACAACCATCATAACTTAACCGGTTAACCCTAGACCATCATAACATAACCCTAATCGAAAAATGTCTTCCACACCTAACATTGACGAAATGAAAGCTCTAATAATCGTGAAACTAAGTGATGCTTTCAGGCTTTTGATTATGCAAGACATTGCGAGAGGAGAAAAGTTGATTGAGAAGTCGGAAGAGAGCACCATTCTGAGAGATTATCATTAAAAAGAAGAAACAATCGATGAGGCTAGAAGATTGTTTCCTTCTTCAATGCAAATGTTGAATGTGAGTTTGCCTTTGTGAGATCCAAATTAAGGACAGAAGGAAGAATGACTTGCTTGCTCGCTTGTTGGTGCTACCGGAGTTTGGCAGAGAAGGAGGATTTTCTCGGATGACTTGGATGAGGCCGATGATTCAAGATGAAGTGAAGAATGTGGGGTGGGTTTTTGTGTTTTGATGTAAATTTGTTGGTTGTATGTATGGTTTGATTAATCGCTACTCTTTTATCTTAACTATTAAGTATATATATTTATGATGGAGTAAACCGATGAATCATCACATCGGTTTTAGATTTGATGGTCTAGTAATTACTTGAAGAAAGCAAGTTTTTTATTTAGTTATTTACTTTTATTATAAAATGGTCAAGTAGTGTGTGTGTTGACTTTAAGTGTTTCACACATATATCTCACTTTTACTCGGTTCAAACACACAGTTACATTCAAACTTCCGACCTAGGGTTTTCAATCAATCAAAAATCAATCAAAATAAATGTTACGCAATAAAATATTATTGAAGGCTATTATTAAGTGCTTGATTATCTACTCATTGAGCCTAATATCTCAGGTATTCTATTTGAATATGATAGCCCGAAGGGTAAATGTTTAAACGTTATAATTTATTGCAAGGTTGTTACTTTAGGCCGTTTGTTGATTTATAATTGATATTGTGTTATGTTAGTTTCGATTCAACTCAAAAGCAAGTATATGTTTAAATGATAATTTGATCAGAGTTTATTAAATTTGCATTATAAAGCTCGAATTTTTTTGTTGTTTTTATGTTGAGATTGGTAATCATTGAACTGGGTTTGAATAAGTGTAAGATCAATTTTTATTTTTTAGTGATAATCCAGTTAGGGGTTTGAGTTTTTTCGGGGTTAAATGATTTTACATCTTAAAGTTTAGAAGCATTATAGATGTTTTGGCATTGTTTAATTTATATTTTCGATAAGCAACCTAAAATAAGCACTTCATGAAATAGTGTTTTGATATGCTTATGTTGTAAAAGATGCTATGTGGATGAAAACGCGGACAGATAGCTAGTCTTTGTGTATTTAAGATTTTTACGGGTCTAAAAGCCATTCAATTTTATCTCAAATAAGCACCTTGAAACAAGAAAAAAAGCTTAGTTTGTTCCAAGATATGTATCAGGACACGCACTATACGAATCAGACACGACAAACATTAACTCACACCATACTTTTACCTAGTTTGTCATATGTAGCATAGTCTATCAACAAAGAACCTTTATTGTCGAAGATCCTTTGGAGGAGGTCAAGTTTGTTTCTAAGTGTGTTATTGTTTTGTTTATGATTAAACCGAATGAAAGGGAAGTTAGAAAGTTAAGCTTTCCCTTTTAATTTTTTGATATATATAGAAGCTAAGTTTCAATAAAGACTAATGACGATCGTAGGCTGGTTTTTGTCTTGTTTCGCTTTTTTTTGTAAAACATAAGTTTGTCTTCTTATAAATTTATGAGGTTATGAGTTCAAGAACATGAGATATTTGTAGATCTTTAAATATATTAAAGTGTGTTGAACAAAACCGAAATATTAATTTGTTTTCCTTTTGTTTTGAATCTTGTTCTTGGTTTAGATATAGATAATAGGGACTCAATAACCGGTGAGACGTGACACATTGATTTAGTTTGAAGTCATGAGAATATTCGCTTTTTGGTCGATTCGTGGTATTAGTCACTGCAGCATAGAAAGCGTATTTGTTGGATAATTTACGCCTCATTAATTGATCTAATACATGCAGTGGGTAGGTGAATATCGATGTGGCTTGAGGTGATGCAAATAATGGGGGAGTCGAGGATATTGTGATGATATGAGATTTATGTTATAACGATGTTGCAAGCTTGATGGGTGTGTTGGTTTCAGATACGCAAATAATGAGACAATTAGTAAATGAGACAACGGGTAAAATGCT
>OU343219.1:160439886-160526854 GCA_910596185.1 Chrysanthemum makinoi
TGGGAATTCACATCAGATTATGATTATCACATGACTGAAATGTCTTTCAAAAGGCACAATCGGAATGGAAATTATCGTGTTCATTGAGACATTTATCCAACTCATGGATAATGGGAGAAGTACATTGAGGAAGTCATAAAAGACGCAAAAAGTGGATGAGTGTCAGCAAAATGTTAGATAGTTGTGATGAGTCCCGTATGTATCGGGAAAGGTCTGCAAGGTCTGAATGCGAATATCGAGAAAACAAAGAATGATGTAAACCCACCGTCAGACTGTCACACAAGAAGTGGATGTTGTGATTAGAAAGGTGATGAATCGTCGGGTACAATCAATAAATTGTAGTGTTGAGACCCGGTGAGGCATCGATGATGATGGATTAGTTGACCGGAATACGAGGAGCGGCATATACGCTTGAAAACAGCCCGCGAGTTCGGTGACTCTTGTTACACATGATGTGGATGCAAATATCGAGCCGGACATTATGAACAGTGTCATGTGATGAGGTACCCTTAATGATCAAATATGTGCATCACGCTAACAATGTACCTAAACAAACCCATCTTAATAATCAACATGATTCTAATAATTGTTCCTTGGTTGAGGCTGAGTCTAATAAACTCAAAACAAATGATATGGTTGATAAAAGGGCTTTTGATGAACTTTCAAACAAATTCTCAAAACTTGAAAAACATTGCATTTCTATTGAAATTGCAATACAAAGAAAGGAGGAAAGTTTTCAAACTAGGAAACCATGTAAAAATCCAGAATTTCCTAAATTTCATGAATTTTTTGAAATAAATGATTTAAAAGCTCAGCTTCCAGCCAAAAATTCGACTATCAACAATTAGAAAAAACATATTTCTGGTATACATGTGAAAAGTAATTCAGTCAAGACTACACAAGACATTGATACTATTATAACAAGAAATAATGAACTATCAATTTATGTGGCTAAATTACTAAAGGAAAATGAGTCTTTGAGAAAGCATCACATAGAGCTAAGTGACTCTGTCAAAGAAGTTAGAACTAAGTCAATGGAACAAACAAACACTTTGATAGCAAAAATTGATGAACTCAAAGCTCAACTTCAAGAAAAGTGTTTCGCTATTGTTGCCTTAAAGAATGAGCTTAGAAAAACCGTAGGAAAAAGTGTGAAAACTAAGTTTACAAAACCATCAACCTTGGGGAAGCCAGCCATCCCACTAGAGACCGTCCGCTTGTTAGGGCACCTCATGCATTTATATCCGAAAGAACAAAATCTTTAAAGACAAGGCTTGCCTCCCAAGTTGATGCGATACAAGTTTTGTCAAAACCAGCCACCTAACCTCGAAACCTAAGAATAATGCTTCTAGATCCTTTAACCCTCAACAAGTAGCTACTTATACTCCCAACACCTCTAGGATTATTTCGAAAACAGTGTCAAAACCAAGCATTAAAACCCATAATTCATATGATATGAATGACTTGAGGAAGAACTATTATCTAGAAGAAGCTAGGAAAAAGGCACAAATTCGAAAAGACGGAATTTTAGGTGCAAGACCTAGGGTGATGAATTCTACGAGATTTCAAGGCACTGCTAGTAGTTGTAAACCATTACCTAGGAACACTCAAAAGACTAAGGGATGGCTTGTATCTAAGAGTAGTTATATGAAGAAGAATGCTAAGCATGAAATGAAACTAGAAATTATGAGTCTTTTCCAAATAAGAAACATTTTCCTAATTCACATGCTAAGGTACAATCCACTAAGACTACTAACATGGCTAAGGGTCAACATTCTATGAAGCAAAACAAACCTAAAACTTCGCCTAGATGGATCCCAACTGCTAAATACTTAGAGTCTAGGAATAACGATAAGTCTTCCACTATGCATAATGTTAATACAAATATAGTTATTAAACGTTATTTATATTTTTTATCTTTACCTAAGTTTTGTTTACGACAAAAGTAAATTTGATTTTTATAAAGCTTAAAGCTTGTCAAGTTTAATAGATATTAAAACAAGCTTTTTCAAACAATATCTTCATCACTCAAGCATTTACATTGTGATCAATCATATCTTGATATGTCTCTAACCATAATGTATGATAGTAGTTTTTAGAATGTTTTAGTTTCTTAAAAACTAAACATTACATATGTATTTGCATATTTCAAAAAATAGAAAAACAACACATGACATCATGTGATGCATCATGGAAATCATTGGAAGATTTCATTAGATATTTTGTGTAGATTTGGACTCTTTATATCTTACACAATCTTGCATAGATATGGTTGACTTTGGCAAGATCTTGATATCTTCTTTGTCGGACCCAAGACTGACACCAAAGCCATAACGGCGGAACCCTTTTAAGGGGTCCGCGGTCCGTGGATCTTCGATGGTTTTGGCTATAAATAGCAAAGCCAAACCAAGTAGTTTTTCATCCCTCTCTATCATACTCTCATACATATATTCTCTCTAACCTTTCTAACTCAGTTTCATACCATATTAGTGATCTATTTTGTAGCAAAGAAGATCAAGTCACATTCAAGCTTCAACGAAGTCTTGTTTGTTTAGTGTTGTATGATCTTGTGTTGATTCATACTTCATTGTTGCATTAAACTATCATAATCTTGTGAGTGTGAGTGGTTAGTATTTTAGTCCTTAAAATACATTGTGTGTGGGAGTGGTTGTACCCTTGGAAAGAACTTGACATTTAGCTTAGTGTCGAAAATCGTGTAAGCGAAGTGTAAAGGTTTCTCCACCGGTGAAAGGAGCTTGTTGACTAGTGAAGTTAAACTCTCGAGTGTGAGACTCGGGGAGTGGAGTAGGGCAAGGAAAAAGAGTCCTTGTAGACTGAACCACTATAAACAACTTGTTGTGGTTTGATCATTTCTTTCCTTATTTACTCTTTACTTATTGCTTACATATTTCATTTACATATCTAAGATCAATATCAATTGATCTTTCAATAAGTTTCAAAACAAAGTTTTTAATTAGTAAACTATTCAACCCCCCTTCTAGTTTTCTACAATTGGTACCAGAGCCTCGTTGCTCAAGAATTTCTAAAATAATTTGTATTTTATAAACTTAAAACGATCCATGGATTCTGAAAACATTAAAGAAGGGCAATCTATGCAAAGACCCCACTCTTTGAAACCAATGGATTTATCTATTGGAAAAACCGTTTTGAAACATATGTAAAATCAAAATATATAGATCTTTAGTTTGTTATTGTTAAAGGGGATTTTAGTTCTACAACAAAGGATATTTCTGTTGATGAACAAAAGAAATTAATTGCTAAAAATAAGGAAGCTAAAATGATGCTTTATAATGCTTTGCCTAGAAAAGAATATGAAAGAATTTTTATGTGTGAAACCGCCAAAGATATTTGGGAATCTTTGATTGTTACACATCAAGGTAATTCACAAGTCAAGGATAACAAAATTGATATTCTTGTTCAACAATATGAACAATTTGTTATCCCTGAAGATGAAACCATTGATTGTGGCTTTGCTCGCTTTAATACTATTATTACATCACTTAAAGCACTTGATGAATCTTTTCGTAGTAAGAACTTTGTCAGGAAATTTCTTAGAGAACCTAAAAGAAGCCATTCCTAAAAGATCGAGATGGAAAAAAGGGTAAAGGTGAAAGAAAGTGTTTTAGATGTGGTGATTCAAGCCATCTCATAGGAGAATGTCCCAAGCCACCTAAAAGCAAAACTCAACGAGCTTTTGTAAGTGGTTCTTGGAGTGATACTGAAGATGATGAAGAGTCAAGCAAGGAAGAGATCGCTCTAATGGCACATGAGTCAAACGAGGTACATTCCGACTCTTCTTATTCTTCTATTGATGATGACACTTTGCAAAAACAATACAATCAATTGTGTGAGCTAAGTTTAAAAATCATAACTAAAAATAAATTTTTAAAACCCAAAAAGGAATTTTTGGAAAATGAAGTCTATGAGTTAAAAGAAAAAGCAAAACGACCAGAAAAGGGAAAAGCAAATGACGATGGTTATAAATCATGTCAAGAGCTTAATCTTGAAATAGAAAAACTAAAACTCACACAAGATGTTCTAATCGAACATAATTCTAAATTTAAAATGTTTAACAAAAACATCGCTCTTGCCGATGAAATAGTTAAAATCCATAAAACACCAAGAGACATGAATGGGCTAGGATTTAATGAGGTATTAATTCCAAAGAGTAAAAACAAAGCGGTAGAAAAAAAGACGAACAATCTGTCAAAGCTGGCTGCGATGATCGGCCACGGACGACGACGGACCCAAAATAAGGGTTCGTCCGTTGAACAAAATGGTGTCGTGGGTACTTGGCACAGACGAATGTTGTGATACTACGTAATGAATTTTTCAAAGTAACAAAGAAAACCAAGGATAGTGTTAAACTAAAACCAACTGTTACATCAGGAGTAGGACTTGCTAAAAATGAATTTAGATCAAAAACTACTCAACAACGACATAAAACACCTTTTGCCAAACGCCCCTTTCCTAAGAGCAACCATAACGTACAACCTAACTACCAACACAACGGTTGGAATCAAAACTTTCCTAGACCATATCAAACTCCAGATTACATGTCATGGAACTCTTACCCATCGTTTTCATACATAAATCAAATAAATGGTATGTTTAACCCAAACGAACCCATGAGATATTGGGGACCAAATGCTTGAGTTATTTGCCTCTTAGGTATGCTTGAAAGTTGGATTGGAACCTGATGAGTGGATAAAAGATAGTGGATGCTCACGGCACATTGACTCGGCAACAAAGTCTCTTCTCATCATACCAAGAGTATGGCGGAGGTAATGTCACTTTTGGTAGCAATCTCAAAAGCAAAATCATTGGCAAAGGTACGATCGCTCATAACTCCCTAACTATTGAAAATGTTGCTCATGTAGATAGGTTAGGATTTAATCTACTTAGTATTATCCAATTATGTGATAAAAAGTATAAAGTACTATTTGATGAAAATGGTAGTAAAATACTAAAAGATGGTATCACCATAGCTAAAGGGGTTAGGAAAAATAACATATACGTCATGAAAATAGATTAAACATCTAATGACAAACTTTTTCTAACAACATTAGATGATAGCTCATCTCTTTGGCATAGACGCTTAGGTCACGCTAATATGAGACTTATACAAAACCTATCTTCAAAAGAGATAGTTAGGAATTTACCAAAACTAAAATATGACCAACACTTTTGCGACGCTTGCAAAATTGGTAAACAAACCCATAGTAGTCATAAATCTAAAAATATGGTGTCCACATCTAAGTGTCTAGAATTATTGCATATGGACTTTTTTGGTCCATCCGCTATAAGAAGCTGAGAGGCAACTTATACATTTTGGTCATAGTAGATGATTACTCAAGGTTTACTTGGACGTTGTTTTTGAAAACTAAAAATGAAGCTTTTGATAAATTTGAAATTCTTAGCAAGAAAATTCAAAATCAACTAGGTGTTAAAATTGTGTCATGATCCGAGCGGATCATGGTCGTGAATTTGACAACGAAACTCAATTTGGAAACTTTTGTGATACAAATGGTATAACACATAACTTTTAGGCTCCTCGAACACCTCAATCAAATGGAGTAGTAGAACGTAAAAATAGAACAATTCAAGAAATGAGTAGAACAATGCTTAATGAACAAAACATTCCTCAAAAGTTTTGGTGTAACGCTTGATCACTTCTACATATATTTTGAATAGAGTCTTAATACGTCTTTTCCTAAACAAAACACCATATGAGCTTTATAAAGGTAAAAAGCCAACTTTAGTATATTTTAGAGTTTTTGGATGTAAATGCTTCATTCTTAATACTAAAAATTATCTCACCAAGTTTGACCCAAAGTCTTATGAAGGATTTCTTGGTTAATCTCAAACTAGTAAAGCTTACATTGTCTTAAACAAATAAACAATGATAGTCGAGGAATCGTTGAACATAACATTCGACGAAAGTCCACCTCCCTCTAAGACATCACCTTTGGTAGATGATGACTTAGTTGAAAGTCAAATGATGGAAAGTCAAGAAATAATTAAAAATAACAAGGAAGATGAACCATTAAATAAAGAGATTTTAAACATCAAAGAATCTAAAAGTCATCCTTTAGAAAAGGTCATATGACAACTAAATCAAAGAACCTTAAGGTCACAAGCCCAAAATCAAAGTAATTATTTTTGTTTTGTATCCACCATTGAACCAAAAACATAAATGAAGCAATAAAAGATGAATCATGGGTAATTGCCATGCAAGAAGAGTTAAACCAATCGCTAGTTAAAATGATGTTTGGAAGCTAGTTCCAAAACCTAAAGATCAAACTATAATTGGAACGAAATGGGTTTTCGAAATAAAATGGATGAAAATGGTATAGTATCTAGAAACAAAGCTAGGCTTGTAGCGCAAGGTTATAATCAACAAGAGGGGATTGATTATGATGAAACTTATGCACCGGTAGCTAGGCTTGAGTCTGTTAGAATATTACTTGCTTATGCATGTTCCTATGATTTTAAATTATTTCAAATGGATGTTAATAGTGCATTTCTTAATGGGTTTATTAACGAAGAAGTGTATATTGCTCAACCTCCCGGTTTTACCGACTTTGAAAAACCACATCATGTCTTCAAACTCAAGAAAGCATTATAAGGTCTTAATCAAGCACCAAAATCTTGGTACGATCGACTTAAGACTTTTCTTGTTGAAAACAAATACACTATGGGATTAGTAGATAATACTCTTTTTACCAAGAAAAATGAGTCACATATTATTATTGTTCAAGTATACGTTGATGACATCATATTCGGATCAACTTGTCAAAAGCTATGTGATGATTTCTCTAAAATCATGCACGACGAGTTTGAAATGAGTATGATGGGTGAATTAAACTTCTTTCTAGGACTTCATATTTAACAACTAGAAGATGGCATATTCTTTAATCAATCTAAATATATAAAAGACATGATTAAGAAATTTGGTCTTGAAGATTCAAAACCAACTAAGACACCCATGTCCTCGGACACTAAACTCACCAAAGATGAGGAAGGTGAATCCGTAGATAACACTAAATATAGAGGAATGATTGGTAGCCTACTCTATCTCACTGCTAGTAGACCCGACATTATGTTTAGTGTTTGTCTATGTGCTCGCTTTCAAGAAAACCCAAAGGCATCACACTTAGAAGCCTTGAAAGGATTTTAGATACATTAAGGGAACAACGTGTTTAGGATTATGGTATCCCAAAGGAACGGTATAGAAACCATAGTGTATGCCATTTCGGATCATGCCGGTGACTATGTCGATAGAAAAGTACAAGTGGTATTTGCACTTTTGTTGGACATTGTCTCACCTCATGGTTTGCAAAAGCAAACGGCTTTAGCCATCTCAACTCTCTTGGCCAATGCGTCTCAAATGCGGAAAAGCATGTCAACAAGCTCTTTGGATGAAGCAAGCTCTAGTAGATTACGAATTCATCTCAACGATATTGTTATACTTTGCGACAACAAAGGATCCATCGATCTCAGCAAAAATCCCGTTCAACATGCTCGTACAAAGCATATTGAAATCCGTCATCACTTTCTTCATGACAATGTTCAAAAAGGAAACATCTCAATCGAGAAAGTATCCTCCGAAGACAACATTGCCGACATCTTAACTAAGCCTCTTAAACGAGAACCTTTTAATCTTCTTAGACTTGGTTGAGGGTTAATGGAACCAAACATATAGGATAAACATAGCCTAAACCTTAGAATAAACAAAACAAAACAATTTTGTTTTGTATCGCTCTTGTATCAGAGCCACCCACGACTTAAGCGACAACACGGACGGAACCAAAAATTTGGTATCGTCTGGTCCGTGGTGACTACAGAAGCAAAATTGCTACCTACAAAACATCTTCTTCCTCAAAACCCACTTTACCAAAACGTGTAAACATTAAACCAAGCTCATTATTAACACATTCTCACTCATTAATCACTGGAGATAACATCATTGTAAGTATCCTAACTATATGTTATCTCTTAATTGTGAGTCTAGGATTCTTATTTGTGCACAAAATCATTACAAATCATTACATGGGGTTTGTGTATCTTCTTATACAAAACATGGATTCAATTGGCAAATTGCATAACTAGTCATTGAAATTAGGTACTACATTATCATATTGTACAAACAAATCATGCTTTCCACTAATCAATAGATAATGACTATAAGGCCTTATTCAAATAACCAAACACCCCATGTCAAAAAATTTGAAAAACTTCTCACTTGTAGGAAAACAATTTTCATTGTTAATACAAATAGAAACGTTAAATTTTCATCACTTGCATGATCTTGAATACTAAAGGTATTGCATAACTAATATGCATTCCCGGGTATATTCAAATGAAGCCACATTGAATTAGGAGCATTTGGGTTATCTCATGGTATTTGCCAAACACCCCACTAAAACCATTTTTATGCATAAAATGAGTCGAGATAACCGCAACTCCAAATCGTTTTCATATAGGCACACACTAGAACCAAAACGTTGAGTTTATTCTCATTTTTAACATGATAATTCTTGCTCCTAGGAATAACCATGGTAGCCACAAGTTTCTATGATCACAAGGACACCCTTGGCTACATTCCTAAACATCATAAAACCAAAGGACTTTCCAAGGAACAAGTTGAAATCTTTAAGAGTCTAGAATCAAGGTATTTCCATGAGGGTCGAACCATTCACTCATCTTTCATTGAAAATACCAATCTCTGTCAAGAACTAGCCGCCATTCAATTCGATTGTCTTCTTGACATCGATGAACCGATTTGTCCTAGGTTTGTGTTAGAGTTCTATGCTAGTGTGACCGGCTTCATTGATGAAGATGATGAGTTTAGTCTTAGGTTTAAGATCAATCAAAACGACTACACCATCTCCTTAACCAACTTTTCTCAAGTGCTAGGAATTCCCAACCGAGGGACATGTGTCTACTCCTAGATAAGTGGTCACTCACTATCCTTGATGCAATCAATGACCGCTCTCTTCCCTACCGAACACCTCTAGCAAATAAGGATGTCATCCGTGAGCACCTATTTATCCCAAGGGAAGATACAACCCGAGTCACCCGAAAAGGAAAAGAAGTGAACCGAGATCCATATGGAATGGAGCTAAATGAACTTAAGCCCGAATTTAAGAAATGGAAAGAACTACTTAGAGCCAATGTCATTAGCACCATAGGAAATAGGGATCACATCAATGCTTGTCTTTGCCATATGCTCTACAATTTGTCCACCCGTCAACCATTCAATTTAGCCTACTACATCGCTAGGAGAATGATTGATATTCCAACACAAGGATCGGTTGCTCTTCCATACGGGATGCTTCTCACCCGTCTCTATAGAGCCTTTGCACCAATTCCACCAAGCCCAAAAGGGATGCACCTTCACTATGAGCTCATCCCTCACATCTTTGTACCTTTGAGTGATGAACCAAGCTAAGACAAAGGCAAGAGAGCAAAACCTCCAACTCCATCATCATCATCATCAAATAGCTCCAGATGATGGTCTTCCAAACTCGCCTTCCACCTCATGAGTATTATGAATCTCTTCCCGAGATTGAGAATGAATCAACGGAGTTCAAGCAAACCAAGGGGATGTTCAAGTGCCTTGGTAGAATGATGACCAAGATCTACAAGAAGTTGGATAAGTGAGAATCGTTTTAAGGAGTGTTTGGAACAATACATTATCTTTAATGTTTGATACAATTTGTTTGTTTTTATCTTATAGGATGATAATATAACTCGAAACAATGATGTATGCTAACAATCTTATCTTGGGGATAGCACAAGTATGTTATCAAATTTTACCCATTTTCACTATAATGTGAAAATCACTTGGCCTTGCTCAAAATCTATGCTCCATTATGTTTGTGCATGTGTTATTTACTTTTCCTAACTAGAAATGATTAATGTCACATGTTTTGAGCAAAATTTCAAGTTTCGGAAATGTCCCCGACACTTGAAAATACACTCTGTGAACTTTTCTGGTATGCACGGATCAGATGGCACCAAAAATTTGGTACCGTCTGTTATGCACTTTGGTACCGCCGTACCTGTACAGGAGGACCACGCAGCGCCCTTTTAAGGGTTCCGCTTGTGTAAAATTTTGGTGTCGTGGATCCTCCAGGTAAATTTATGAATTTCAGTTATTTCGACATTCCAAATTATCATACATTGCTTGTAAGTTAATCTTAACTAGTCTTTACCCATATTAGAACTAGTATAACATACTTAGGCATATAAGAAATCCACTTCCCACCAAAATTCAAAAATTTGAAAAATTCACCCAAGGAGCCCTTTTGCATAAAGGAAGGAACCAAAATTTTGGTACCTTGCAATCCGTGGGTAATCTGATTATTAGGATCTTACAATCATTAGAACACATTTATTGCAAATCTTTGCTTCTTCACTCCATCCCTCTTGTATGGCTTGACTTGGTTGATATGACTAGCATTTAACCCA
Source organism: Chrysanthemum makinoi (assembly GCA_910596185.1). Taxonomy (NCBI): domain Eukaryota; kingdom Viridiplantae; phylum Streptophyta; class Magnoliopsida; order Asterales; family Asteraceae; genus Chrysanthemum; species Chrysanthemum makinoi. The sequence goes on from OU343219.1 coordinate 160,450,384, forward strand.
CTTCCAAATCATTAGGAACCTCATCCCTTCTATGGTTTAACATCAAATCAAACACATTTCTCCATAATTTTTCACTTCTATAAATTAAGAGGTTTTACCATGATCATCTTCACACCTTCTTCATTCTTACCATCAACTAGCAAAAACACAAGTCAAAATGACATAATCTTCACCTTCCACCAAGCCTTGCAAGAAAACCGCTAGGATTAGCGTAGGCCATGTTGTTCGTCAACTTGAGCTCATCATCCGAATCTTCTCCACTCACCATCTCATCTCCCATAAGGGATAACACAAGCCTAACCTTGGCTACTCCTACTCAATCACCCATTGTCATCACCACTCCACCACCTACAAAAACACCAACCTCACCACCACCGGCACCTCTCCAAACATCAAAAACACCATCACCACCAAAGTCTCCAACCCTTATTCCTTTTGAGTTATTCTCCACACCTCCCACTTCTCCAAATCCTTTCTTGGAAGACTTGGACGATTTGCCTCCTAGGCCTAGTCATCCACCACCATTGCCATAATTTGGCACTATTGAGCGGATTGCTCATGAATCTCCTAGACCATCCTTTGACCCAAATGCCCCGGTAGGGCCAAGACCTCTTCTCTTCCACCTCATCCACAAAGACATCCATTGTCCTTTGTATGGGGATCAACCACTACCTACATCAATGTCCCCTCACATAGAGGACATTGAGGAGTCCATGTGGGAAGATCATCCCACAAGAGAGGAAATTCATGCTGAACTCCAACATCTCCACCAATTTTCAAATATGGTGGATTCTCACCTAAGTGAGACTATGCTAATGCAAAGTGCTTTGCTAGCCTCCATAATCACCACTCCAAACACCAACACCAACATCAACACATCTACCATTCCACCATCACAACCTCATCAATCATACTACCCCTCAGGCATGGTTGCTCAACTTGTGAGCAAACCGCCCAAACCATTGATCGGACCCGGGTAATGGTCCATGACTTCCAAGAGGAAATGAGGTTCATCCTCAATCACATCCTTGAGTGACTCAACGCTCTTTCTCATCCACCATCTCATTAGAATAGTCTTACATTAGCTTTTCTAAGTTTTTTTTTTCTTTTCTAGGATTATTTTTTTTGTTTATTGTACTAAAACACTTCATTGTGTTCTCTTTTCATGGTTTTTAAATCATGAAAATTTTTAACTAATGAATGGTGTTTTCTATATTGTTGGTGCTTATTACATAGTGTTTGGAAATGCTTGTGAATGATGATTATTACTAACAAATCTTTTTGTAGCTTTTCACAATCCATGTATCTTCCCATTAGCACCCAATTTAGGGGAGCTTTGATCAAGGGGGAGATAATGGCTCGGGCTCATTATACATTCCGCATCGCATCTTCTTTTTGTTGTGACAAAAAGAGGGAGAAATATATAGAACTTGGTTATATTTGACTTTTCTGAAAAAGTCAAACTGCATACATTGACTTTCTGAAAAAGTCAACATGATACTTCATTGGTAATACTTGACTTTCTTGAATTTCTGAAAAAGTCAACATCATGCCTCAACTAATGAAGACTTTGACTTTCTGAAAAAGTCAAACATCATACATTTGCATTATCATTTCTTTTTCAAGTTCTAAAACTAATATTTTTATAACTCTTGCACAATCTTTGTATCTTTTATAAAAATAAAATTTATGTTTTGTCCTCAACAAAAAAGGGGAGATTGTTAATACAAATATCGTCATTAAACATTATTTATATTTTTGATCTTTACCTAAGTTTTGTTTACGACAAAAGTAAATTTGATTTTTATAAAGCTTAAAGCTTGTCAAGTTTAATAGATATTAAAACAAACTTTTTCAAACAATATCTTCATCACTCAAGCATTTACATTGTGATCAATCATATCTTGATATGTCTCTAACCATAATGTATGATAGTAGTTTTTAGAATGTTTTAGTTTCTTAAAAACTAAACATTACATATGTATTTGCATATTTCTAAAAATAGAAAAACAACACATGACATCATGTGATGCATCATGGAAATCATTGGAAGATTTCATTAGATATTTTGTGTAGATTTGGACTCTTTATATCTTACACAATCTTGCATAGATATGGTTGACTTTCGCAAGATCTTGATATCTTGCTGTCAGACCTCGGCGGCACCAAAAGCCATAACGGGCGGAACCCTTTTAAGGGGTCCGCGGTCCGTGGAGGCTGCTGATGGTTTTGGCTATAAATAGCAAAGCCAAACCAAGTAGTTTTCATCCCTCTATATCATACTCTCATACATATCTTCTTTCTAACCTTTCTAACTCAGTTTCATATCATATTAGGGATCTCTTTTGTAGCAAAGAAGATCATGTCACATTCAAGCTTCAACGAAGTCTTGTTTGTTTAGTGTTGTATAATCTTGTGTTGATTCATACTTCATTGTTGCATTAAACTATCATAATCTTGTGAGTGTGAGTGGTTAGTATTTTAGTCCTTAAAATACATTGTGTGTGGGAGTGGTTGTACCCTTGGAAAGAACTCGACATTTAGCTTAGTGTCGAAAGTAGTGTAAGCGAAGTGTAAAGGTTTCTCCACCGGTGAAAGGAGCTTGTTGACTAGTGAAGTTAAACTCTCGAGTGTGAGACTCGGGGAGTGGAGTAGGGCAAGGAAAAAGAGTCCTTGTAGACCGAACCACTATAAACAACTTGTTGTGGTTTGATCATTTCTTTCCTTATTTACTCTTTACTTATTGCTTGCATATTTCATTTACATATCTAAGATCAATATCAATTGATCTTTCAATAAGTTTCAAAACAAAGTTTTTAATTTGTAAACTATTCAACCCCCTTCTAGTTTTCTACACATAAGAATATCAACAATCCTAGACCTTGCCATAAGTGGATTCCGTCTGGTAGAATGTTTAAGGATGTTGGAGTTAGGTGGATACCTACCGGAAAGCTGTTTACCGATGACAAAATCAAGGTTGACCGTGAAACCCCAAATGGTTTGGATACTAATGTCACTAACCAATATATATGCAATCAATCTTGTAATGTTAGTGCAGGTAGTCCTTACTCAGAGTTGCATACTTGATCCTTCACTCGTGGGACTGGCTTAAAGTATGGATAACAAAAGGATTGATATCTCATAACTCACGGGTTCAAGTAACTCAACATTGATATTCAATCGGCAATGGCGTCTGCGGAGATAACACTTCGGCCAGTTCCTCAAAGAAAAGAAAGGCTTACAATTGATGCGTTTTATCTTACTTTAACATAAATTCTCTCAAGAATGACCATCCTCATCTACATTCTCCATCAACGAGTTTCATGTGTTTCCCATGCTCATTCAGTCATCAAGTGGATCTACGTTCATTGGAGTATATTCTTATTCACTTGTTCAAATAAAAAAATGGCAACTTCAGATGCAATTTTTGAGGGGGAAAAGTGTGAATAAAATGACAGTTATCAAATGGATCTACTTACCGGTGATTGTATTCTTACTCACTTGCTCAAATAAAAAATGGCATTGGCAACATCATATGCAACTTTTGAAGGGGGGAAGTGGATCTACATGTTGATGGATATTTGTATAATGGTCATACGCCTAATGTTTCACTTACTAAGGATAACTGGGATTTATTGTTTGGGATTCATTGAGGGATTCATTAGGGGATTCAACTGGTTCACCTTCTTCAATTTCCATTGATCAAGATGCACCATCTAAGAAGTACAACTCAGGCTACTCAAGAAGCCTAATGTTGGATATTGGATTTCACAAACACATCAAACCATTAACACAAGTGGGCGTATAAGTGGAATTCTAGAGAGAGAAAGTTAGAGGTTTAGGGAACTTAGTGAGAGAAAGTGAAAGATATTATTATGAGCTCCAACTCTCTACCTTGGGAGGTAGAGAGTATTTATAGTCTTACATAAATCGCCACACAATGGGCGTGGATCGGGCATACAGTGGGTAAAGACCGTCCGTCCTCCACGGTTTACTTAACAAATACTACTAACCTCAATATAACTACGACTACGAGCATTCTAACGATTACATATACTTGAGGTGACCGACTCTTTAATAAGGAAATTCTAATTCCTAACAATCTCCCCTTAAAGGAGGTCACCTCAAACATATACTAAAATGACATTGAATACAATCAGATATTACATTAACAATTGATCTTGCATTCTTGATGTAGTACTTTGCTCCGAAGCTCGTAGTCATTGATTCCACTCATTGCATGTTTGGTTAATCCAAGTGGAGGTCCTTTATTGATCCACGTGATAATAATGTTGAGCCAGCTTTTGAGATCATCAGCTAATAGAAAATCTCTGATACATCCATTATGGTGTTGGTATTATGTGATGTTGTGACATTCAGACCGACATGCTCACATTCTGGATCATGATGTATTCTCATCAGAGTAGCGGAAGCATTCGATGATTCATGATATTGGCGCAGCGTAGCGAGAAGCATGGAGTGATAATATCAGAGTCATTGATGCACTAATCATGATTTCTTTTGAGATGAATGTGTTAGGTGAGCATGCGGCTATGGATTGACCGCTTCATTACGTCATTTGCAAACATCGGGGTGTACCTGCATACGACGATTAGCAATAAAGCGCACAAGAGTGTCTTTGATCACTTTCGATGAATTGAGGTACACGGCCCACGGTTCCCCGTTGATCAGTACAAGTACTGCCTGTGATCAATAGAAATTGTTTTTGCAAAATAACGAAGGTTTTAATGAAAATCAATTATCAATCATAAAACACCTTTTGATTTGAAAAATTAGCACACGGTCGACGTGCTAATGAAAAGAGTTTTAAAGCACAAAGACCGGTTTTCAAAGGTATCCGTCAATCCATAACCTGAACCAGGATTGATTCAAAAGATTGAATCGCCCCATTGTTTCGGTTCAGTTGTCACATGGTTGATCTATATAATAGATCTCACATGCCACCTACCAGGAGCTTGTTAGATGTTGGCTCAGAAGGCTTTCCATCTTCATTGTGAGTATGTTTGCATATCACTCAGATGTTCTGGCAATACCACAAGGATAATGCGTAGGACTCAAGATATAATCTCTCTTTCCACATTGTGTGAAACAGAGAGTCTTCATTGAAAGTGTCCTAATTAGATTTAATGATGATCTCGTGGCTCTAGACTCAATTTGTGCATATTTTGATCCTATATCGGAGACTAGGGAGAGGGTCTCCTCCTTCAATATCAACAATCTCTAAGAGAAAGTCGATAGATAATGTCGGTTCCCCGTGAGAATGAAACAAGTCCTTTTAAGAGGAACTTGAGTGGTTTGGAAAGTTGAAGTGCAGTGCGTCACTGGGTCCATGACGTCTTGTCTTCAATACCGATGTTACCATCAGTAGCATATGAATTGAACCCGGTTTTCGCCCTAAGGTTGAATAAATGGAGGGCTATTTGTTTTCACCCTTTTCTCATTCAATTCTTTTTAATTCTTCAACCCCTTCTGTGCTTACCGAGACTTCATAGCAAGAACCTTGTTGGGTTTATTCCAGTACTGCTCTGTCTCAGTCCACACACTTCCCATATCTCACTTTTCTCCTTTTATCATCATACCTAAGGACATCTACACTAACTAGTGGATAGTCCTGGGTAGATCCCTCCGGTTCTGGCGGATCATGGGAACACATACCTAACCTTATCGTCCTTATATCACCATACATAATGTAAAGTTGGTCGGTCTTTTTGGTATTGTTCATCGGCCATAGGAACCAATTGAAAACCATTTGAAAATCAATCCGGATACTTATGATATTTTATCAAAGCATTTTGTACCTGAATTGTTTTTGATATTTTTAGAAGAACTCCCCCTCAACATGTGAATCAAGTATTTGAAATAGTTTTCCACACGGAGGCAAGAGAAAGAATTAACTTCTTTGATTACCATTTTTTAAAAAATATCAACATCACTTCCCTAATCGAATCAAGTAGATAAAGCATTTTGGGGAAGGATGAGGTTTTCATGATTTTGCTCCCCCTCAATATGTGCCTCGAGATTTGAAAAAAGTTTTGCACATACTAGAGGGAACCTGCACCTTGAGATAAGTTATCACGTTTCAAATCATAGGTTTAAGATAGATGCTCCCCCTCAACATGTGCATGGAAAATTTGAAATTGTTTGTCACATGTGGGAAGGAGAGCTTGTATATCCTTATAAAACCATTTACCGAATTATCAGTTTAAATCCAATTTAAATCACACATTCTCCCCGATCACAATTATCAAATCATTTGAGATTTGTGATCTCTTATAGATTTAAATTGATTTTGAAAGCTTTTAAGGAGAATTGTGACTTGATTATGAAAGCGTTTTAACTGATAATGATCGGATTTTAAGACTTTAAACTCCATTGATAAAACATGCTGAATATCTTTTGAAAACAATTGAATGCCAAATAACTTTTTAATTTAATTGAAATCATTCTCCCCTCAATCAATGACATAGGTTGTTGATTGAGAGATTGATATTTTAACAAATAAGTCCAGATGATTATCAAAAATAGAGACTGAGTTATTTTTCAAAGCGGTTAGTTTTCAGCAGATAAATGATTAAAGAATCAGAGCATGGAATTTTGAAAACATGATAAAGTATGGCTCTGTTCTTTCTTTGAAAAGCGGGTTCTTGCACTGAAATGACAATAAACCATCGTTTCTCCTTCTCCCAAAAATAATTTTTTGATTTTTGATTTTTTTTTTTTTTTTGGAATTCGAACAACATCTAAAGTCCGTGTCATTCTTTGAATGACAGCACAAAGACCGTAGATATTATCGAACCGAGAAAAGCATGACAAAATGACAATATTTTTGAAGATTTTTCAAATTTTTTAGATTTTTATGGATTTTGAAGGTTTTATAATTTTGTATTTTGATTTTCGAATAGATATATACAAGAGGTAGATGAAGATAGACCTTTACTCCTCGTCTTCTTCTCCGAAGACGTTTGAGTGTTCCTGGTTGAAAGCTTTTCAAGCCTAGTCGAGGAAGTATGAACTCAAAACGTTCTCTTGGAAGAGCTTTGGTGAAGATGTCGCTAACGATATTCAGATCCTCACAAAATAGAGTTCCACCACACCTTTTTCCACTTGTTTCCCGATGAAATGATGTCGAATGTCGATATGCTTTGCTCTTGAGTGTTGAACGTTGTTGCAAGAGAGCAATAGCACTTTTATTGTCACAGAAGAGGGATTTTGTTGAATTCAAAGCCATAGTCGGATAATTGAGATCTCATCCATAAGACTTGAGCACAACAAGATGACATGGCTATGTATTCACCTCTGTAGAGGAAATAGAAGTACTCATTTGCTTCTTTGAAGACCAGCTCACAAGCTTATCACCCAAAAACTGAGCACCTCCGTGCGACGAGTATCTTGACATCTTGCATGATCGGCATCTGCATAGGTCGTTAGTGACATACCGGTGTCCTTCGGTACCAAAGTCCCATATTGATGGTTCCTTGGAGATACCGAAAGACCCGTTTAACCGCTTCAAGGTGCTTTTTAGTAGGCTTAGCCGGGTATCTAGCACACATGCAAACAAAAGCGAACAAGATGTCCGGTCTACTAGCAGAGGTACATCAGGGATCCAATCATACTACGATATTTTGTTTGGTCAATCATGATCCCCGAGTGGTCCTCATCTAGTTTGGTTCGATCAATCATGGGAGTGTCAACAGGTCACTTGAATCAAATCCAAATTTCTTTAAGATCTCAGTTGCATATTTAGATTGATTTATGAAAATGCCTCCGGGACTTTGTGAAATTTGTAATCCCAAGAAAAATGACATTTGTCCCATCATTGACATTTGAAATTTTGAACTCATTTCATTAGAAAACGATCACATTCCATTGGGTCAGTCGAGGCAAAAATAATATCATCAACATAAATTTGAACATGAGTTAAATGTTTGCCGGACTTCCTGGTGAACAATGTAGGATCAACTGCTCCTTTGCTAAATCCGGTAGATAGAAGAAACCTTGACAGTGTATCATACCATGCCCTTGGAGCTTGCTTTAAACCATAAAGAGCCTTCTTCAGACGATAAACGTGAGTAGGATGCTCTTGATTCACAAATCCTTCAGGGTTGGTGACGTAGACGACTTTTTTAAGATCTCCGTTCAGGAATGCCGTCTTTACGTCCATTTGATAGACTACCATGTTCTTACTTGCGCGCATTAGCCAAAAGATTCTAATTGCCTCGATTCGAGCCACAGGAGCAAAAGATTCTTCAAAGTCTATACCTCCTCTTGACGGTATCCTTTAGCAACTAATCGAGCCTTGTTCTTCAACACATCACCATGCTCATCAAGTTTCACTTTGAAGATCCATTTTAGAGCAATAATCATAGCACAATCTGGAGCGGTACTAATTCCCATACATCTAGTCGATCGAACTCATGAATTTCATCTTGCATAGCATTGAACCGGCTATTTTCATTCATGGCGGTTTTAACATCTTTTGGTTCGATCTTAGAGAGTACGGAGTTGAAGAAGCACCATAAGGCATCGGTTGCAAGTTGTTTCCGTGTGGATACAGGGCGAGAGGGGTTTCCAATGATGTTGTCTAATGGATGATCGTGAGTCCATTTTCTGAGGTGTTCATGTGGGTTGTTGAGGGACCGAGTAGCTGAGTCGATGTCTCAAGAAGATGGTTCGATGATGATTCAGAGCAAATATGTTTTTAAATGGAGCATCTTCAGAAGTAGCAAAGGGATTAACTTCATCATTGATGCCAGAAACATTTCCATGATGTACATTTGAAGAATGATGATTTGTTGATGAGATCAAGGATCGCGGCAGGTGCTTCTTGACTTAACGATATTGAGACTGAGGGATTGACTTCATTCACGGGAATATGAGCATCCTCTGTTGTAGGGATCAACACCTCATTAGTAATTGAATCATACAGTTCATCAAACATAGGAACAAACAATTTCTTTAAATCATCTTCAGATGGAGGTACATATGGAGTTTCTTGAGAAGAGTTTGGAACAAGGGATGAACCAATGGGACTGTTTTGAAGTCGCGGTCTGAGTGGAGTGTCCAGAGCCATTTGACCGAACAACTCATCAAACGTAACGTGAATTGTTTCCATGATATTTCGGGTTCTTTTGTTGTAGATTCGGTATCCCTTTTGTTTGGTGCATATCCTACAAATACTCCAATGTCAGCTTTAGCCCTAAGTTTGCCTAAGTCTTGACCCTCATTGGTTGGATAACACAATGCACCAAACACACGAAGGAAAGAGAGATTAGGTTTTCTTTTGTGGACAAGTTCATATGGAGTTTTTCCATGTACAAAGTGTGAATCGGGAGCGATTTTGTGTGTAGCATGCAGTGGCAATAGCTTCAGCCCAGAGAAACATTGGAACTTTTGAGTAAATCAACATTGTTCTAGCGGCTTCTACAAGAGTTCGATTTCGTCTTTCAACTACACCGTTCTGTTGAGGAGTTCGTGGAATACTTCTTTGATGGCTGATTCTAATGCTTTCATAGAATTCACTAAGTTGTTTGTTAACAAACTCAGTTCCATTGTCTGTCCGGATAATTCTCACGGTTTTGTTAAGTCGAACCTGCAGCTGTTTGATAAGTTTGATGATGATATTAGGAGTTTCATCCTTTGTCCTTAAGAACTTGACCCAGGTGAATCTAGAGTAATCATCAACTATAACTAACACATATTTCTTCCCAAAGATATTCTGTACTCTCATTGGTCCACACAAATCCATATGAATTGTATGAAGAACTTCTGTGACAGAGTTAGTAGGTTTGGGTTTGTGGGCAAACTTTTTGCTTTTACCCAATTGACATGCTGAACAAAGATGATCCTTTTCATACTTTAGTCTAGGTAAACCTACAACTAAGTCCTTTCGGAAAGATCATTGATTGTGTCGAAGTTCAAGTGATTGAGACGACGATGCCATAACCATGACTTTGTTTTTGAAGCCTTTGATAACAAGCAGATTGGAGAAGACCTCATCATGTCATCGATAGAGATGGTGTAAAGATTTGAGCCACGAGTTCCTTTTAACCTTGCCATTAAGATCTCTAACAAAGCGGTATGTTTTCTCAAGGCTACTTCTAGATCGAATCACAGAATTGACCAACGAGAACAGTTATGACCCAAACCTTACACATAGTATACTCTAGAGATAACACTATCACCAACAACATAATCACCATAACCCATAATTGCACCGAAATGATCATTACCGAATCTAACAGTCCCGATGAATTTGCTCACGAAGTTCATGAGCCACGACCGGTCTCCAGTCATATGCTTGGAACGGCTGAGTCGGTACCACAGAACGATTTGAATGATCTGCAGTTGAACAGAGACAAGAATGGATAACTGGATAATTGGGATCCCCATGCAAGAATGGGTTCCACTTGGTTAGTAACAGTAATTGGAACACCCACATCGAAACGAAACATCCATATCGGAAGTAGAAGCAATGGAATCATTGGGAATAGATGCAATGCTGGTGTCTGTATTTGACCTATTCAAAGTATGTTTACTTCTTAAGGGAATAGTTCTACCAGTAGGCATCCATTTTCTAGTGGGCATAATCTTAGCAGTTTGAGAACACAACTGATTATTCTTATGGCCAAAAGGTATCCAATAATAACCTATCTTTATAAAAGTTCTTCCTGTGGGTTTCCACTGTTTTCTAACAATCTTTCGTTTTTGCCTTATTTGCACGATTATTAGCATTAACAATTTTAACGGGCATTTGACAGCATTAGACAAAGCATTCACACCACATTCATGATTAGCAACAGAATTCAAGCGAACATCATTACAAGGTTTGCAAATGGTATCGAATTCGAATTAATTACAGTACGCCTAAGGCTAATACTAGAATCAACACGATTCGTTTTATTCAACTCAAGCTTAAAGTTCCTAGATTGGTCTTCTACTCTCTTCCAATGCACATTCTTAGCTTGCAAGGTCCTATCATTCCTTGTATTGTCTTGAGACTTTGACCGCTTCGCTTTAAAGTCACTATTTACTCCTGTAGAGGGAATGGGAACATTAGTTGGTTGATCTAATTTTTGCATTCCTGAACTTGATGTGCAAGGATCCGAAGTACTAGAAGGCACATTAGTGTATACTTTCTTAAGACTGTGATTTGAGCTTTTTGCAGGCACACTAAAGTTCACTTTCTTAGCACTAACATATCTAGAATCTGAACTACTTGAAGGCACATTAGTGTTTCCTTTCTTAAGACTGGGCATAGAACGGATTTCCTGCTTGGCACTAGGCATAGAACAAGGTATCACAGCTTTGCCTTTTGCACCTAAGGTTAAGGATTTGGGACATGTGGCAATTACACATTCTAGCAACTCTTGAGATCGTTTGGCCTGGAGGCAAGCAAACCTAATTTCACTATCAAGAGGTTTGTTAATGAAATCCTCTTCGACAATCTCACGAAGACATTCTAGACTATCCTTAAGGTGAGCACAGTATTCATGAAAAGCATGTTCATTATTCCTAAGATGAGGAGGAATATATTTAACTGTCACAGTGTATTTGCAGTCTAAGGGTGACTTTGAGACAACATTCTTATTGAAAACAAGTGGCATTTCCCATTTCCCCGACTTCTCAGATTCTCAATTTCCTTTTGTAGAGACGTTATTTTTTCGTTGTTTTGGTCACGGGTGACTTTCATTGAATCATATAACTCTTTAAAATGTCTTTTAACTTTTTCATTTTCTTCTAGAAAACTCTCGTTTTCCTTTTGTAAGGCATCAACTAAGTTTTGAAGATGAAAAGTTTGAGAATTCGGAGAATCTAAAGGAGGAGGCATTTGGGAGCCTGTCATATTGTTCGTTTGACCCTTTAATTGAGAGATTTGGGCTTTCAACTTTCGGATCGTGTTGCACTGAGCTTGAATCTGTTCATCACGTTTGTTAATTTGAAAAGCATCAATCTCGGAGCATCCGAGGATGTCTTGATATTTGAAGTTTTAACATTTTCTTTAAGATGTTGATATTTTAGTTGTAAATTAAAATGCTCAACTTCCAGTTTAGAAAAATGTTTAACCAAATTGTCGTGATCATCCAGTTCAATTTTCTCGTTTAGTTTAGAATTAGTTTTTCAAGCTCAATGACACGATCATGGGAGACTTTCAGGGCCCCAGATAGTTCATGAAATTTGGAAGCATTAATAGAGCAATTTGAAGCAGTGAAAAAGATATCTTGAGCAACACATTCATTAATAAGAGTCTCATTTAAGGTATGCAAGTTCTTCCTCTCAATCTCATTATATTTTAGTGCACGCTCATAATCACTAACTTCAACTACCATTGCATCAAATTCCTTTTCCATTCCCTTGATATCGGTTTCTATCCCCTTTTTAAGACTCTCAAAGTGATCTTTTAGAAGTTTAAAGAAAGGCATGACCTCAGTTAAATAACATTCTTTCATTTGCTCAAACCCCTTTCTCCTTCCGTTATACCAGTGGGTGTGATCCTTTTCTTGCAAGTTTTCTCAAAATCAACAAATAGTTGAAATATAACATATTGGCTAATTAAGGTCTTGCTTTTAGTGGCAATTTTCCTAGGAACAAGATGCATTGGTGTATTAGGAGGATACACAGTCGCTCTAGGCATTTTCCATAGGGGAGGGTTTGTTTCAACAATATTTTCAACTTTCTGCTTATCTAAATCCTTTTCCGAAAACTTTGTTCGGAGTCAACAATGTCTAAGGCTTAAACATGTTCAAGGAAATCCAGTTTTCCTTCTTGTAGTCATGGGGAGTGATAATTATTTTTTTCTCTTTGCATTTAGGATTATCTAATTTTTTTATTCATCCTTTCCCTAGTGACTTCATCTGACTTCTTATCTTCCTCAGTGCACTCAAGGCAACTAGGTTTCTGTCTAGGTTTAAGAATCTCATTGCCATCATAGATCACACTTTGAGCTGCTTTAGCTATCTTTCCGTACTCAGGGTTGGGTTTATCAATAATGGGAACACTATGCTTATCGCTTAGAACTCTATGTTTAGTGACCATGTGAGCAATCTGAATGGTGTTTCCTTGTATGTACAACTTGTTATCAAGTTTGTTTTTCAAAGTTTTCAGATTAGAAAAGTCTCTCAAGAGTTTTGATTCCTTTGCATTAAATTCTTGCTTAAGCATTTTCACATTTTCTTGAAGTTCTTGTTTTTGCTTAGCTGTTTTAGAAAGTTTTTCTTGCAAGGAATTTAATTCTTGTTTCAATACTTCTTTTCTAAAATTACTTTTTCTAATGACTGTACGCGCTTGGTCATCCATTTCCTGCTCACGAGTGGTCAACTCAAATTTAGCACGTTGTTCATAAATAGCAACACGTTCTTTATAGGCATTTAGTTCGGAAATTACAGAATCATCAGGGGCACATGCAGTGTATTCATCAAAAACATAGTCATTGTTGACTGCAGAAGATGCATCACTTGGTACACCTTCACTTTCACTTTGTTTCACGTATTGATCATATGGGATAATATCGATATTACCCATATTTTCAACATTTGATTCAATAGTTTCAGTTGATTGTACTTTGTCATGCATCTTTTGCACATCAGCATTATCGTATAGTTTTAATACCTCTGAGATGAGTTTGTCTGGGATGGGCCAACTAGTGGTGAAGAAGAGACCTTGGGAGAAACCATTGGAGAAATGCTAGCCATAAAAATTGTGTGTGTGCGTAGGTCCATCATCCACATCGAGTCGTATGCATCACTATCGCGACTTGAAAGGCATTCTGATGATTGTGACCTATCCCCTGAATAGGCTGCTCATCCACATCTGCATCATAGGTCTTGGCATTGCCCTCAGCTAGAAACAGCAATTCCTCTTCATCCAAAGCAGCACCATTGTCGAGCTTGTACCAAAGCATCTTATCTCTGAAGTAATCGATGGTGGACGCTTTGGAGATGTGCAGTTTCTTGCAATGTGTCCCTCACCACTACAGTTATAGCATTTGATAGGCTTAGCTTGACCTTGGTTACCATTCCTTCCTCGATTCTGATTGCCAACATAACCTCTACCAGCTCCACCTCTTCCCCGATCATACTGTCTTTCCTGAACTGGTTGCACCACGATCCTTCCATCTTTAACAATGGCTTGATTGTGTGGGTTAGATGCTGTTCCGAGGTTGTTGTTGGTTTGTGGGAGAGAATTCATGTTTTGACTAATCAGAAGAGCATTACCCAAGGGTATGACTTGTGAAGCTTTGGTTGTGATTCCGATGTTTGAGTAGAAGGCAGTTGAGTCATTAGACGATCTTGTCTCTCCCTGGTTGGTTTTGAACTGATTGAGAATCAATTTTTCAAACATAGCATGTCTCTCATTCGGAAGGAGGAAGGCATAGAGTTGCTCATAGTTTGTATTCTTCAATCCTTTAGTGAGCTTCACAGCGTTGACAAACTTGTGCCATTCGGGATTCATGTTGTTCACAAATTTTGAGTTCAGCTGAATGTTAGGCATAGTCATTCGGATGTTCCTCATGTCATTCACTAACTTATGAAATCTCACATAATACTCATAGACATTCTCATCTGGTTTCATCTTGAAGTGTTCAAATTAGTCATAGAGTTGGGATTCTCTGTCTTCCATAGTTAATTCTGAACCTGAGAGAAGCATCTTAACATTATCCCAAACTGCCTTTGCATCGGTGTTGTGATTGATCAGCTTGTAGATGTCTTTAGGAAGACCTTGAAGAACAATGTTTGAAGCCCGGATATCTGCATCGAATCTCTTTTTCTCCTTATCATCAAGCTCATCATACATTTTAGGTCTGTCCATTCCGTAAACAGAAGTACCATCTTCATTAGTATCAAGTATGTCTCTAGTCGTCTCAACTCGATATGGTCCTTCATCAATGGATTTAAGAATGTTGACACCATTTTCCTTTCCAAGGCAGTACAATCTGATTCGTTGAGCCCAAGAATCGTAGTCAGTTCTGTCAAGCATGGGTGGACGAGTATCGACCCAGTACGCTTGAACATCCTCTGCAATAGTGGAGATGATAGTAGGAACGTTGGTAGACATGTTAACAGATTATACGGGATTTTATAACTCTATGATTAAACCGGAAATAGATTCTTTCACGGGATTTTACTAAATCAAGAGAAAACCGTAAGCAATCACCCAAGTCGCTAGAAGATAATGAACCAACTCGCTAACAACTAAATAGTAATAATCCCAAGTCGTTAAATCAACATCCAAGTCGCTAAGTACAAGTCGCTAATCCTCTAGTCGCTAACACCTAATTCGCTATACCACCAAGTCGCTAAACAATTGCAAGTCGCTAAGTAGTAACTCGCTAAGCATTAAGTCGCTAGCAAAAATTTTGGCAAAGAATTCGCTACTCAAGTCGCTAAAGATACAAGTCGCTAAAGAGAAACTCGCCACAAACCAAGTCGCTACTGTGGTGGAAAGTCCACTACTTGTACTGTAAGTCGCTAGATCTAAGTCGCTAGGTCTAAAACTGTAACTCGCTACAAATTTGTAAAGCAAGTCGCTACGAAGAAAGTATTCCGTGTGTTAAGTCGCTAGCAAGAAAAAACCACATAAACATCACTTTTCAATCCAAAAACAACCCAACCAAGATGATTCAAGCTTACCAAATGAAAACCTACACACTTGTGATGATTCTAAACATAAAAGTACTAACAAAATCCAAACTTTAACACAAGAAATCAACCAAATGATGCAAAAACCACTAAACTTTTTCAAACTCAAAACCACCTAAAACCACTAGAAATCCAAAGATGTGCAAGATATGATCTAACCATGGCTCTTGATACCAATTGTTGGATATTGTATTTCACAAACACATCAAACCATTAACACAAGTGGTATAGTGGAATTCTAGAGAGATAAAGTTAGAGGTTTAGGGAACTTAGTGAGAGAAAGTGAAAGATATTATTATGAGCTCCAACTCTCTACCTTGGGAGGTAGAGAGTATTTATAGTCTTACATAAATCGCCACACAACGGGTGTGGATCGGGCATATGAGTGGGTAAAGACCCGCCCGTCCTCCACGGTGTTACTTAACAAAATACTACTAACCTAAATATAACTACGACTACGAGCATTCTAATGATTACATATACTTGAGGTGACCGACTCTTTAATACCGGGAAATTCTAATTCCTAACACCTAATCTCCAGTTATTCCTCAAGGCGTTGTTAATGACTATCATTGTAGTTGCACTCATGAATAATGATCCGCTCTTTGGTATTCTTTTGCCAAATCTTCACGGATTATTGGTCATGAATAATGATCCGCTCTTTGGTATCCCTTTGCCAAATCTTCACGGATTATTGTGCACTATGTTAATCAACCACATGAACATTAAGGAAAATGACTACCTCATCTGCTTGAAGACATTATTGGTGAATCTTCCAGATCAGTCTCTATATTTATATCTTTAGGAAGATGGCATTGATATTGAGGAATCACATGATCCAGTTCATTCAATGGATCGATGTACATCCGATTGTATGTTTCTTCATGTACTGGGCATTTGACACAAGTTGATTACTTCGAAGTTAATCATTTATCACTTATTTGAGATTGAAGTTGACTTTCACAAAGGTGTGTTCTTATTTGATAAATTGCTCGGGCTTAAGAATTTGAGTTGAAGACTTGGTTTATCTAGTTACCGGTTAATGGGGTAGATGGTTGAATACCTGGTTAACTATCACTATTAGGAGTTACGTTGTTTTACTCAGTGTCACACGTAGATTACGTTGTGGATAATCGCAAGAGGTGTTAATGTCTCATACTTTGTTTGAGTATTGAGTACTTAGAGATTTGCTTGGAGCGTAAATTCTCGACATCGTTCTTCCAACATTAGTGCAAGATTAAGATACAAATGCGGGGAACTCTTCTTCAATTTCAAGTTTGGTATATCGGGTTTGCTTCATTAGTGGTCACTTCAAATTGTCTACATCTAGGTTGGTTAAGATAGTCGTGAGAGTTTCTCAGTAGCGATTGATTCTCACAGATTCATTTGAGCTAATTTGTTGTTCTTCGATTTCAAGATTATCCGGTATGTATAATGTGTTGATTCCCCCGAGGTATCAAAACCAGCAAGGGGGAATGAGACATATATCTAAACACACAAAGAGTACACGTGATGAACTTAATACTTCTTCTCTATTGAAGTTATCCCGGGGAGACAAATGTCATAACCGCAAAGAATCTCAGTGTTTAGCTCGTAGCCTTTGGTGTGTTATTCCAACTATTTAGGGGAAGGATGTATTATTCTAACTATTTGGGAGAAGGATATATTATTCCAACTATTTGGGGGAAGGATGTATTATTCCAACCATTTAGGGGGAAGTGGTCTCTGGATAATTTTGGTATGTGTTAACTTAGCCTTCAGTAGGAAGAAATATGAGAAGAATACCTGATGAGTGAGATGATATTGCTTATCGACATCTTCTATATGATTCATAATAAAGTGCTTCCGGTTAGTACTTCATGTACACATTGTTATGATGATTCCGATGAGATCGCATCCATCAAGGGAGAGATATGTATACATCAGGGACGTACAACATGTTCACATGATCGGGCTTAATAAGTTATTCCGGAGTTGACAACAACAGAGATGATCAGTGACTAAACATGTTACTTATAACTGGGTTGGTGAAATGAAGATGTTGATATATTGTTCTCCCGAACTGAAAACTGCTCAATCTCGAAGAGTGATGTGTACATCGGGGACGCACAACAAGATCATGTGATCGGGCTTAATCATGTATTTCCGGGTTTGATATCCACAGAGATGATCCGTGTTATCTTGTTACTTCGTTGTTATCGTCTTCTTCGGGTTCTTAAGCTTCATACAATTAGTCTGTTTGCTTCACTTCATCTTCTGGGGGAAATGGTCTTAATTCGAAGATTGTCGGTTTGGGGGGAAGCTACCAAAGATTCACATTTAGAAGGCTCATGTTCAGACGATTTTCTTAGAAGCCTCGAATACTTTGGTGGTGAAAGTTTAAGAGATGTTGATTTCTTTCTTCTTATACGTGCTGAACGATATCCTTATCTTGGTACTCATTTCATCATCCTCTTAAACTAAATTATCTTCTTTGTATATATCTTATCAAAAAAGCAAAATACAAAATTATAAAACCAACAAAAAGAAAATAGAAAAATAGAAAATTTTAAAAATCCATAAAAAAAACCCATAAAATTTTGAAAAATCAGAAAATACCAAAAATATTGTTTTTCTCAAGACATGTCTTATGTTATCGATAACATCTACGGTCTTAGAAATGTCATTCAATAATGGCACGGGACTTTAGATGAAGTTCGAGCAGGAGGTGCAAATATTTTTTTAAAACATGTCTAAAACTATGGCTTGCAGTTATTTCAGACTGTAACCCAGGCTTAAACCATGGTTTGCTATTATTTCAGATAGCAACCCGTTCTTCAAGAAAGGAAAGTCTTTGCGCTAAACCAATTTTAAAAATTTTGTGCACTTATCCTAAAACAAAATGAGGAAAGTATGTCGAAGGACTGCTGTTCCTACTCAAATATTTTTCCTTCTAAAATTCTTCAGAAAAATATTTGTTTTAACAAAATGGTGGAAAATAAGTTTCTTTAAAATCAATCAGATTTAGTATTTTCATAAATTTGCAAAACCCAATCAATGACTTCAGCGCTTTTAAAACTTTTCAGAGAAAGAGTCATTGATTGAGGGGGAGAATGTTTTTCAAATTTATATCATCTATCGGGCTTATCTAATTACCCTATATGCTTAAATGAAAAACATGTTTGCCTACATCGAAGGACTAGGAATCTAGGATATGATTGTTAGGATTAGATGATTATAGTTTGATGAACAATGTATTCCCATGCTTTACATGATCTGATTGATATGTTGGAATGACCTTTATTAGTCGATTGATGTTTGGGTGATGTCGACCACCATATATCTGTTTGTATGTCTACTAACATATGCAGGTATACTGGCATATAAGAATGTTCCTGATCCGGATCCCACAAATGAAGATGATTGGATGCCGAATGGAAAGGGTAACTATCTCTTGGGTCGACAGAAGAAGAAACGGAGCTTAATTGGATCTCTATGAAGAGTTGGCATGATAGATGCAACGTCAGAGGTCTCACTGCATCAGCAGACGGTTTTCTTCCAACTTTACAGCAACAACAGAAGCAGCTTAACCACCTAACGTATCTTTGTGCAGGATAAGTAGTGATGATACCATTTTATTTATTAATTTTGTAAATATTGTTTTTAAAAATGGAAAAATATTGTTTTGAAAATAAATTGGACTTAAATTTTGGAAATCAACCGGACTTCATTTTGATAAAACCTAAGTCACTCAATCACCGACTACGGTCATCGATTGAGGGGGAGAGTGATTTCAAATAAAATATTTTCAAACAATATTTCTTCATAAAAGTATGGTTTGTACAATAATAAGTGGTGATTTAAAGATTTAATGTTATGTCATGGTATGATTTTATTTCAAACTCAAAGACCTTACAAAATGAAATTTTTTATGTTCTTATTTGATTGTGAAACTTGTTAATACAAATAAGCTGTAAAAACATTTATTTATATTTTACGATCTTCTAATGTTTTGTCGATAACAAACGTAAAATCATATTAACGAAACAAATAAAATACGTAAATTGTTTGATCTAATAGTTTCTAACTTATTCACATTTTCACATAAAACACTAAAACAAGTATAAGTGATTTTATGATTTAGTAATACATATGTACAACAACTAATGTTTACATATTTGGGTAAAATATACACATAACTAGTAGGTAGTATATTGGGTAATATAAATGCGTAGAAACTTAAGTATCACAACTGTAGGATCATTATTTTATTGTGTTTGATGATTCGGGTGGTCTTGCAAGATCAAAATACATGTTTGCCATTAGAGAGAGAAAGTTAGAGAGAGAGGGTGTTCTTGCTAGAGAGTTGGTTTACAAAAAGTGAAAGATTAGATTAGAAGCACCACCCCTTCCATGGATGGAAGGGGTATTTATAGTTACATGAAATACGACCTCCTATCGGCCTGTGGATCAGGGATACAGTGGGTAAAGACCCGTCCTTCCTCCACGGTGTTGCACTAAGCTATACTACGCTAAAAACTAATAAATAAACTACTAAATAACGTAAATAACGATATGTCTACGAGCTAACTTATGCTAGATAATATTAGGGGTGACCGACTCTTCACTATGGAATTTTCTAATTCCTAACAATCTCCCCCTAAGGGAGGTCACCCCATGTTATACATTTAGAGTCCTAGCATTCTATTCTTGTCTTTGTTCTTGAGCTCGTAGACTTCAATTCTTCATTTCAACAATCTTTGTGCTTTTGTAGCGATTCTTCAATGTCCGCATTGATTTGTACTTTTAGTGGAGGCCTTTAACTGATCCACATCTTTGATGATCTTCGAGCTTTCTTTGAGATCATCACCACGATAAATCTCTCTGGATCATCCATAGTAGTGTTGCCTTCATGTGAAGTTGTGACATTTGGACCGACATGCTCACACTTTTGAATCATGACATCTTTCCATCAGAGTAGCGGAAGCCTTACTGGTTCATGATATTTGCAGCAGCGTAGCAGAATCATAGTATAAAAATATCGAACCGGTTATGTAGATATGCGCCAGTCATGATTTCTTCAATTAAGTGTGGTTGCTGTGAACATGCGGCTTTGGATTGACTCCTCAATTCTGATCAGCAGCAACCGTCCAAATGTACCGCAAACAACGTTAGCAATAAAGCATATGAAAGTGTCTTTGATCACTTTCGTTGAATTGAGGTACACGGCCCACGGTTCCCGTTGATCGATACAAGTACTGCCTGTGATCGGGTAGGATTCCTAAGAATCTCCTTGACAGGGTTTCGCAGTACTTCTAGTGTTCTCAAACGGAACGTCTCAAAGAAGACAACACGGAGTGAGTGAACCAGCGAATTGAGATTCACTGATTGATGAAAAATGATTTGAAAAACAATCGCCTATTGCTTGAAGAAAGAGTTTTGCAATACAACGAAGGTTTTATGAGAAAGATCAATTTTCAAACAAAATACTTTTTGTATTAGAGAATGAGTACACATTCGACATGCTAGCGAAAAGAAGAGATTCGCACATCGAACGGTTTTTCTAAAAGTATTTTTTAATCAGAGATACTTTTTGAATTTGAAAAACATAAGTACACATTCAACGTGCTAGAGAAAAGAGGGTTTGCACATCGAACGGTTTTTCCAAAAGTATTCGTCAATTCCAATCCTGGACCAAGGTTGATTCAAGAAAGAATCGCCCCATCGTTTCTATCCAGTTGTCACAAGCTTGATCTTACGAGAAGATCTCACATGTCACCCACCAAGAGCTTGTTTGATGTTAGCTCTAGAAGGATTTCCATCTTCATCGTGAATATTTTCATATCACTCGGATGTTCTGGCAATACCACAAGGATAATGCGTAGGACTCTTAATATGTACTTACTTTCCACATTGTGTGAAACAGCAAGTCTTCAATAATTTAGTGTCCTAATGAGATATTGTGGATGATCTCTTGGCTCTAGACTCAATAGTGCACATTTGGTTCCTGTGACGGAGACTAGGGAGAGGGTCTCCTACTTCAATATCAACCATCTCTAAAAGAAAGTTGATAGATTATGTCGGTTCCCCGTGAGAATGAAACAAGCCCTTTTAAGAGGAACTTGAGTGGCTTGGGAAGTTTAGTGCAGTGCGTCACTGGGTCCATGACGTCTTGTCTTCAATACCAGTGTTACCTTAGTAACAACCAATAGCATATGTATTGAACCCGGTTTCTGCCCTAAGGTTGAATTGATGGAGGGCTATTTCTTTTCACCCTTTTTCACATTCAGTTCTTTTTCATTCTTCAACCCCTTCAGTGCTTAATGAGACTTCATAACTAGAACCTTGTTGGGTTTATTCCAAGACTAGCTCGTCTCATCTGCACTCTTCCCATTTCACATTTTTCTCCTTTTTTCAATATACCTAAGGACTCTACACTATCTAGTGGATTGTCCCTGGGTAGATCCCTCCGGTTCTGGCGGATCGTGGGAACGAATACCTAACCTAACCATCCTTATAACTCCATGCATAAAGTAAATTGGTCGGTCTTTTGGTATATTTCTTTCCTTCATGAAACCAATTGAAAAATCATTTGGAAAAACAATCAAGGTACTTGTGATACGAGATCAAAGCATTTTGTACCTTAATAGTTTTGATCATTTAGAAAATGCTCCCCCTCAACATGTGCATATGATATTGAAATTGTTTGGCACATGGAGGCAAGAGTTCTTTGAAATAATTTCTTTGAAATAATTTCTTGATCACATTTTCCTTAGAAAAAGCCATTTGAATTTCTTTTGGTAAATTCTACCCCTCAATATGTGCATAGGATAAGAGAAATCATTTTAACACATAGAGGCAAGAGTTCTTTTGAAGCACATCCACGAATCATAAAAGCCATTAAGAAAACCATTTGAAAACTCAATCAAGGTACTCTATGTTAAAACATAAAGCTTTTGTACCTCGATAGTTTATTTTCCTTTAAAATGCTCCCCTCAATATGTGCTTCAAGATTCGAAAGCGTTTAGCACATATGAGAGAGCAGCTGCACAATTAAATCAAAACGATCACCTTTTATCAAATTTCATTATTAAATCACAAATTCTCCCCGATCAAAAATATCAAACCCTTTGAGATTTTGGATCCCAAGTGATTTAATTAGGTTTAGAAAACATGGGAGAAAATGTGGCCTTGTTTAAATACTCATCTGGTTTTTGGATAAATCCTCCTCCTCAACATGTGCATTGTGTATTTGAACTCGTTTGGCACATGGAGGCAGGAGTGCCTTTAAAGGACTAAAACCAATTCCATTTAAAACAGATTTGAGATTTAAATCACGATCTATACCCCGATCAGAAATATCAAACCATTTGAGATTTGTGATCCCAACTGATTTAAATCATTTAGAAAACTTTGGGGAAAGACGTGGCAAGATTTAATTTTGAAAAATGACAGATAAGGACCATTTTAAGACATTAAAGATTGTTAGTATCAGGTATGATTGTTTTAAGAGATCTTTTAAGTAAAATAAAACAATTTCACAATCAAACAAGAACAGAAAAAATTTCATTTTGAAAGACCTTGATTCAAAAGAAAAATCATACCATGACATAACATTAAATCTTTAGATCGCCACTTTAATTTCGTACAAACGGACTCTTTTGAAGATATATTGTTTGAAAATATTTTAAATTAAATCACTCTCCCCCTCAATCCATGACAGAAGTCAATAATTGAGTGACTTAGGTTTTGATAACATGAAGTCCGATGATTTTCAAAATTTAGTCCAATATATTTTCAAAACAATATTTTTCCATTTTCAAAAACAATATTTTTCAAAGTTTTAGAAAATGGTATCATCACGATTATCCTGCACAAAGATATGTTAGGTGGTTGAGAAGCTTACATTTGATCTTTGTAGGGCTTGGAAGAAAAACCGTCTCCTGATGCAGTGAGACTTCTTCTTACGTTGCATTTTGTATGCCAACTGAGGTCAAATTAAGCTCCGTTTCTTCAATCACTTAGAAGAAAACCATCTGTGCGATGCAGTGAGACCTCTTATGTTGCATTAATGCCAACTCTCCATAGAAGTCCAATTAAGCTCCGTTTCTTCATTTGTCAACCCAAGATATAGTTACCCTTTCCTTTCGGCATCCAATCATCATCAATAGTGGGATCCGGATCGGGAACATTCTTATAAACCAATATACCTGCATATGTTAGTGAACACACATACAAATATATGGTGGTCGACAACACCCAAACAGCAATCGACTAATAAAAGTCAATCCAACATATCAATCAGATCATGTAAGGTATGGGAATAATGTGATTCTCAAACTCTAATCATCTAAACCTAACAATCATATCCTAGAAACCTAGTCCTTCAACATAGGCAATTACATTTTTAATTAAGCACGTAGGATAATTAAGAAAGTCCGTTAGATGATATAAATTTGAAAACATTCTCCCCCTCAACCAATAACTCATTTTATAAAAGATTTGAAAGCGCTGAAGTCATTGATTGAGTTTTCAATTTAACAAAAACTCTGAATCTGATTGTTTTAAAAGCAACTCATTTACCACCATTTTAGAAAACACCAAATATTTTTCTGAAGAATTTTAGACGGAAAAACATTTGTGTAGGAACAACAGTCCTTCGACATACTTTCCTTGTTTTGTTTTTAGGATAAGTGCACGAAATATTTGAAAATTGGTTTAGCGCAACACTTTCCTTTCTTGAAGAACGGGTTGCTATAGGAAATAATAGTAAGCCATAGTTTTAAGCCCTGATCAGAAATAACTGTAAGCCATTTTTTGAAGCGGGGTTACCAAATAATAGAAGCCATAGTTTGTGACATGTTTAGAAAAAGAATATTTACACCTCCTGCTCGAACTTCATCTAAAGTCCCGTGCCATTATTGAATGACATTTCTAAGACCGTAGATGTTATCGATACGAAGACATGTCAAGAGGAAACATATTTTTGGAATTTTTGAAATTTTCTGATTTTTATGGGTTTTGGAAGATTTTATATTTTTCTATTTTCTTTTGTTGGTTTTATATTTTTGTATTTTGTTTTCTGAAAAATATATACAATGATAGAGTAGATGATATAGTTAAAGAGGATGATGATACGAGTACCGAGATAAGGATATCAGCAGCCCGTTGTAGAAGATAGAAGTCATCATCTCTTAAACATTCACCACCAAAGCTTCGAGGCTCCGAATAGAAGAAAGAAATTGATCCATCTGAAAGTGAGACTTTGGCAGCTTCCCCCAAACCGAAAATCCTTTGGATGAGCAGATTCGAAGCTCTATTTCAAGCTTTCCTTAGCCAGGTGCACAGAGAAGCACACCATTATCATAAATCCCGCTGCTCCTTTTAAGACCGATAATCGAGAATCTCCGTTCGGGGTTATATCATCCATAAGAACAACAACGTATCATCCCACACATAAATAATCTTCTCAAATTTCATAACTACTGAAGTCTGACGCTATCCATTCCAAAAGGTGTCAAGAGACCACTTCCCCCACGTAGTTGAATTGATGTAGTCAGTCTCTTAGACTAGAGCTCACGAACCCGAATACACATACCCGAAGACAAAGAAACTTATACCATCGAGTAGCAGATTAAGTCCAATAGCCAAAGAATAACCCCGATGTATACTTTTCTCTCCCCAAGAGGAAAGTGTATGAAGCTCAAGAACCCGAAGTACCCGAATGCCCAAAGAGATAAAAACCGATAACATTGAAGAAGCGGCCGAATCACGATTATCTCTGCGGATGACAATTTCTGCGGATGTCAACTCCGGAATAAGTGATTATATCTCTGAATCACTGATTAAGCCCTCAAGTGAGACAAGCTGAGCGTCCCCAATGGACACAATCTCTCTCTCCCCTGATGAATGCGATAGCATCATCACACACTTGTGTACCTCTTTTATCATCAGAAACTAACTCTTCCATCTCTTCCCCAACATAGTTGGAATAAAAAAACACTGAACGCTATGAGTCAAATCTTGAGTTTCTCTGCGGTAATGACGATAGTCTTCCCGGGATATCTTCAATCACTTAGAAGTGTTAAGCTCGTCAAGATTACTCGCGTATAGATGTGTGTCTCCTTCCCCCTTGCTGGTTTAGACACTTCGTGAGTCACAAATCATTATAAGCCCGTTTACTAGAAATTTGTTGAGAAGATCGCTTGAAGTCTTTGTGAGAATCAACATGCTGAATAATAACGTGAGCAAGTCTAATTAGAGATTATATTTGGCATTTCAATCTCCCCCAATTAGTGCTCTCCCCTAAACTGACAATCTGTTTGATAAATGCCCAGAATAAGAAGAAGTCTTTTGATAATCACATGCAACTCGTCTTTTAGTCTTCTAACATATAGCAGAAAATGTAGAACCGACTGTAGACTCGACCTTCTTCTAGATTGTCCAATTGGGGAATAGATAGTTAACATCTTCATTTCACCAAAAACACAAGAACATCACCAAAAAGCATCCCAATTAACTTACATCTTGCAAATCCCCTTAATTAAGATCCTCCCAATCAAACAAGAACAGAAAGATGTTCATCAAGGAAATCAAAGAATCACCGCAGCGAACACACAAAATGGTAACACCAAGCAAACAATCACATCAAACAAGAACGAAGGTTGTTCGAATCATCATGTTAATGTACACGTGAAGCATTAACCGGAAGCACTTTGTCAATAAACTCATATCAGCTTGTGAAGATGTCAACTAACGGCTCTTAGAAGAAAAAAAACTCCATGTGAAGATGACCCGATAAGAAGAAGCTCGGTTCTTACATGAGTTTGGAGCCGTTTGACCATTTATTCTCAAATAACAATCAACCATGCAAAAAATTCACACTTCTTCTCCCCTCAAGAATTGCATACGGAGTTGCCATTCTTGATTAAATAAGTGAAAATCATCCGAATGTTCTATTCACACTTCTCTCCCGCAAAATCAGCACATGATGTCGCCATCTTCATTATAATCGAGCAAGTGGAATGAGAAAACAATCAGTGGTAGCCCGGTTCACTTGATGACTGAAGCGCATGGAAAAAGTATGAAGCATGTTGATGAGAATGGTCATAATAAGAAGATTTCTCTTCTTCAGAAGATAATGCGCACTGAAAAGTACACATTTCTTTTCTTTAGAGAACGAGGCATGAACTGTTGTGTTCATACGTCATAAGAAGATTTCACTTCTTTTGAAGATAAAGCGCACTGAAACGTACACTTTTCTTTTCCTTAGAGTACGAGGCATGAACTGTTGTGTTCATACGTCATTATGATGAAGTACGAGGCCTGAACTGATGTGAACAGACATCATAATCTTTCTCTTTTCTGCTCTCTTAGCAAAACATGTAATCATCCCCATTATCATTCTGTAGGCTCTTTGTAGTGACAACTGATGGAGAAAACCCAATATGATGAATTTGACCCTGAAGAAAACTAACCCAAACTCGTGACTTAAACTTGCACATATGTAACAAAGAGCGGTGCCGAGAATTCATGCTCCATTGAATCTCTTATGTACTCTATACTCTTCAACCAACCAACCATCAAGTAATAGACGTACATTACCTCTTGAAAATCCACAATTGAATGTGACACTGAGCACTACAACGTAACTCCTTAAGTGATAGTTATTTTGTGATGATAAGAGCCCAATTCCCCCAAGTGGTAAAAGAAAAGGTAAAGACACCCAACAATAACTAGATTTCCAAGTCTTCGTTAATAAGCTCGAACAAGGATCATGAAGAATCTTCATCCAACCATCCCCGATATCTTCGGATACTAAGTACACTCGCCCGTGATATTTCACTTCAACCTCAAATAAATAATACTGAATTAACGCCGTTGTCACATCTTTTGATTAAACGCTCCAATCAAGCCTCCTTTGACGTTTTAAGTGAACTATGATAATGGTTTCCATCCCGACCATGGTTAGAAGCACAAAACCCCGTAAAACTTTGAAATAGCCAAACTGCCATAACGAATATCCAAACACACATCCAATTCATGAAGTACACCCTTTTATCCCTTCTTCGAAGTAGAAACCGTAGTACCAGCATCAGATAAGATCCAGAAATACACATTCCTTTCTCCAGGATGGTCCATCAATACGGGATTTTACAGTTCTATGGTTTAAACCGAGAAATAGTTTCTTTCGCGGGATTTTACAAAACCAAGAATAAACCGCAAGATAGATCCGGAAATGCTCATTACTTTAACCAGGATGTTTCCATTGTTACGGGATTTTACAAGTCTATGATTTAAACCGAGAAATAATTTCTTTCGCGGGATTTTACAAAATCAAGACAAAACCGTAAACAATGCCAGCTTGAATGTGTTAAGACAACTTTGGTTTCGGAGAATATCTGTTTTAGGGGAACATGCCTTGGTTCTTCAACGATTCTTCTTCACCATGAACAATTCTATACCCAAATGTAGACAGCTTCACAAACCATACTAAGTCAAGTAGTATACACTACTTCCCCTGGAGGTTGACCGTAACACATCAAAGTACACGTTTCTCCCCCATGATGGTTTCGAACTTTCGGAAACATCATAATGTGTACGACCATTTGCACGAAAAGTTCTTGTCATAAGTAAACATCTTGAAAAATCATAACTGACGCTGAAGATTCTTGAAAATTTTTTGCTTAGACTGTGAAGTATCATTGACATTCTGTGGCTTCGAATATCTCATGGGAATTGCAGAAATTGAACCTCCTTTGATTCTCCGGCTAATAGTAATGACCACATATGGGATAACATTTCGCGTTAATAATACCGTACAAAACCCCGTAGTCATTTTCCACTTTTTCGTACAAGCCGTGAATTTGTATCCTTTCGTGAAATATACCATACCAAAATAGCAATGACTTAAAAAAATTTGCATCCAATATTCACATTCGGATAACAAATTTTTTCTAAGTAACCCCGTTAAGCTCAGGTAGTCAGGTCTAATGCCAATTACTCATCAATCCCACGTTTAGATCCAAGATTGTGAAGCCCAAATGCAATGGAGAAGCCGAAGACCAGATGAGAAGCCCACGTGCTTAAGTTGGATTACCCGATCCATTAGCCACAACCTCATCCGGTTATAAGAGATGAATACTACTTTAACCTAAACCTAAAATAACACATTACACCACATCTGTTAAAAATGCGCCCCCCTCCTCTTCTCACCTACCCTTATCTCTTCTCCACAAAACAAAACGCCTCTTTCATTTTTATACCAGATCACATCGCGTATGAAACTTAAAGCATCAAATAACATCATTACAATCTCGTCTCACATCAAAACCTTTGATAACAAGCGTATCATCAAAATACCCTTCTCACAATTCCTTCGCCACAGGGATGGCATGGTGTACGTGATATGAGATAGCCACAGGGATGGCCTAAAGTTAGAAACAAGGTTCTAAGAGCCTCCTTAAGTTCTCAGGTAGGTAAACGATTGCATTTAGTATCTTGTGTTTAAATTTGAACGACACCTCAATGGATTGTAACACTTTTGTTATAAATCCGATTGACAAGTTTCGAAAATTAAAGAAGCATATGCTTTCACAAAAATAACGGATCGATGAGGTAATTATTCTAATTCGTGTCTAAGACTTGTAATAGTCTTGATGTAAACTTGTGAGTGCCACGAATTAGAACAAACTGAGATCATTCATTTTATCAGATTCATGTCTCATTGGCATTCAAGGGTTTGAGTCTAATATTGATCTGTGATGAGGAACACTAGAGAGATATGACCTTCAAGTCTTGATGTGTCATCAATAAGCACTAGAAATCTGAGATTGTTTGATGTAGATATCATGTGTTGCTTTTTGGTTCAAATGTATTATCAGGTAGTTGCAAGTGTGGTTTACTCTTAATTTCACTTTCTTTTCTTATTTATGGATCGAATGCACTTTTGGACTAGTGATGATAAGAGTCTGAAGTCCACATAGAGTAGTATTATAACGAAGGGTATAGTGGCACTTGACTGATGAGGTTGACATAAACTGAGGTCGAGATGTTGGTAGATTGAATTTGGTAAAATGGTATATGTTCAGATCTGTTATGAGTCTTTTGTGTGGTCATGGTCAATTCTTCTTCTACCTTTCTGTCACTAAACCATCTTTTACACAAGTCGCCCCCGCCAAGTCGCCACGGCTAAGTCGCTAGGCTAACTCGCCACGGCTAAGTCGCTAGGCTAACTCGCCACGACCAAGTCGCTAGGCTAACTCGCCACGACCAAGTCGCTAGGCTAAGTCGTAGCGACTTGTAAAGACAAGTCGCTATAAGAGGTGCAATGCATCTGGTCAGTTTTGTGTCAAATCGCTAGCAAGATTTTTTATGTTTTCCGATGAGTTTTCCGGTTACTTTTCCGTTCATCTTCATGATAAACCCAGAAAATTGCAAAAAAAAATGATACTTTTTGACCCAAAAAGACAGCATACCAATAAGCATGTGATCCATTTGACCACGATTTACCCAGAAAATACCATGTTATGAAAAACGACCCATGAGAATAGCATGTGGACTACATACATGACCTGTTTGACTGATAGAACACGGTTTGGTGCAAGAAAGATCTGTAAAAGATATGACATAAAACTGTTTGGACAACACATGACACACCACAGATATGACAAAGATAACAAAACCATAAGATTTTCTTGACCAAAACAAGGATACAACTAAAACTGTTTTGCCAAACAAGATACGATACCACACAAATCAACAAAACACCATAACCTTGGCTCTGGTACCAATTGTAGGATCATTATTTTATTGTGTTTGATGATTCGGGTGGTCTTGGAAGATCAAAATACATGTTTGCCATTAGAGAGAGAGGGTGTTCTTGCTAGAGAG
Organism: Chrysanthemum makinoi; assembly: GCA_910596185.1. NCBI lineage: Eukaryota > Viridiplantae > Streptophyta > Magnoliopsida > Asterales > Asteraceae > Chrysanthemum > Chrysanthemum makinoi. The sequence goes on from OU343219.1 coordinate 160,480,911, forward strand.
TTGGTTTACAAAAAGTGAAAGATTAGATTAGAAGCACCACCCCTTCCATGGATGGAAGGGGTATTTATAGTTACATGAAATACGACCTCCTATCGGCCTGTGGATCAGGGATACAGTGGGTAAAGACCCGTCCTTCCTCCACGGTGTTGCACTAAGCTATACTACGCTAAAAACTAATAAATAAACTACTAAATAACGTAAATAACGATATGTCTACGAGCTAACTTATGCTAGATAATATTAGGGGTGACCGACTCTTCACTATGGAATTTTCTAATTCCTAACAACAACCCATTGGGCAAAATACATTGAATGTAGTTGGGTACAACCCAAAGCCCATAACCCATGGATCTTAACCCATAACCTATTGCATGACATCATGCTCATATCACATATGGATAATACTGATAACCCATGGATCAACCCATACCCAAGTGACTAAGTGCAACGCACTCAAAGATACATTGTATCTAGCCAAAGATCCATGGTTCAACCCATGACCCATGACCCATAACCAAAATACCCATGGGCAAAGAGGAGCGTTCCACGGATCCCTAGCTTTGTGCTAGCCGGATCCCTTGTGGTAGGGATCCGTGGGATCCGGGGAACAGTAGGATTTTTCCTCTATAAATAGTGAGCCATCTCTTCATTATTCCTCACCCCTTTTCTAACACACTTTCTCCCTGAGTTACAAACTCACTAACCTCAGATCCAAGAGATCTATGTTTGTAGTTTTGTTTTTGTGTGATCTTTTAGGTTCCTCTTAAAAGGCAAGATCACCACCTTTGAAGTCGAGCAAGCTCAAGTCCATGAGTTGCCATGCTTCCTCATCATCAAGGCTACTGAAGTCTTCTTGTTGATGATTCCTTTCTTTCTTCCAAGGAGTGTAGTGTTGAAGACATTAGTGAAAGATGTCTCAAGTGTCAAGATGAAGATATTAGTGAAGGGTATCTATCGTCTATAGGATAAGCACTTGTGGTAGGTGCTTAGAAGTCAAGACAAAGAAGCATTAGTGAAAGGTGCTTGGAAGTGAAGACACAAGGCATTAGTGAAAGGTGTCTTGTAGATCTAGTCAAAGGCATTAGTGAAAGGTGCCTTAGATGTACATTCGATATGGTGTGTTTCGATGTACAAGATAGACTAGCATTAGATCCAAGGATATTGATATCCTTGATGATGTTGTAAAGGAGTAGATCTCCTTTGGGATTAGTCGTTGGTGTAGTGTGGTAGTAGTTCCTCCATTGCAATGGAACTAGGTGCTTAGCCTAGTACCTAATAAAGGGTAGGCGATGTTGTGAAAGGTGTAGTTCACCTTGGAGTGAAAGAACTAGGTACTTAGCCTAGTACCTTATAAAGGGTAGGCGACGTTGTGTAGGTGTGGTTCACCTTGGAGTGAAAGAACCCGGTGGTTAGCCTAGCACCGGAAAAAGGGTTGGCGACGTTGTGAAGGCTTCTCCGCCATAAGGAGATTGGTGTAGTGATTACGAACTCTCGAGTAGGTGACTCGGGGAGTGGAGTAGGGCAAGGAAGGTGTCCTTGTAGCCGAACCACTATAAATACTTGTGTTGTGGTTTTGTGCTTCTTACTATTATCTTTTCATTACTTACCTTTATATGCTTGTTTATCAACATCCAACACATACATCCAAATAGATTGACATAAGTCGATCTAAATAGATTAAAAGAAAGTTTTAATTGGCAAAACTATTCAAACCCCCCTTCTAGTTTTCCACAATTGGCATCAGAGCTTCGTTACCAAGTTTGTTGAAGTATATTGTACTTTAAAAACTTGATACGATCCATGGTTAATTGAAAACTACAAAGAAGGTCTTTCATAAAAACAAACACCATGTCTTTTAAAACTATATGTTTGGATGTTGATTTGATAACAACATTTTTCTTTTTTTTTCTTTTTTTTTGCACTAATCTTCTTTGTCATGTTGATTAGTCAAAGCTCATACCCACCAAGCTTTAGGAGTCGCTTGATAACAAGAATGCCTTCCTTAAGAAGGTATCTTAAACGCAAAGGAGCGGGAATCGTCTAAGTGACATTTGTTGTGTCATTTGTAAAGACTTTCCTAAGTGCGCTAGAGGTATGATTTTCTTTTTACTTTACTTGATAATTAAGAATACCTATTTAGATATTTATATGATTATCTTTTGTGCTTATACATGTTTTACATGAAGCTTCATTAGGAAGCCTTTTTCTCACATACGTGTTCTATTTCTCGTCTAAAGTCGTGATATATAAAACTTATGTTTTATTTTTTTAAATCCAATAATAAAACAAAACATGAATTTCAAAAATTCCTGCTTCCCTATAAATAATCCTATCGTCGACCACTCTACCAAACCCTCACTTTTTCAAATCCTCCAATTTCAAAAATTTTCTCTTATTCAAAAACTTCATCTTCTTCCTCATTTCATCTCAACCGAAACCAAGAAGATCCGTCATCAACATGGTTTACATCACACTCGTGCTCATCGCCCTAACACTCATCGCACTTGTGTTCCCTATGATGAAGTTCACATACGGAGACATTTACTTTGTGTTGTTAATCTATATTGGGATCATATACCCCCCCCCCCCAATCCTTTGTATCATCCTTAGTATTGAAATGCAATATTATTAATATAAAGTTTATCTAGGTTATTTTTATCATAATGTGTTTGTCACTTATTTTGATTTATATGTTTTATATTCTTTCGTGATACATTAGAAGTCATGTATGCATGCTAAAAGAAAATGTAGGATAAAACATATGTCGTGGCAAAAACTGTAAAACCTATGTTTTATCAAATCTATTTACATTTTCTGACATCCACGGATCCCGAAGATATACTAGCTGATCCCTTTTATAAAAGAACCGTGGGATCCGGCCCTATGGAAAACAGTTTTTTTCATGCAAATTAAAACCACTATCTTTCTAAATGTAATAATCCACTAGAAAGTCAAAACCTTGAGTGAGTTAAAGTGTTAAATACCATTGTTAATAAAAATCTAGTAAAAACATTAGATAATCATAGGTTGATCACAAACATCTCTCTTTATTAACTCATCATTTTTATAGGTTCAACTATGACGCATGAATATGAGTTTGATTTTTCACTCACAAGCGTCTACACTCCGAACATCTCTCGAACCCAACACACCCGCAATCATGTTCGTGGTTCAATAATCTCAAAACCGTCACTTCCACGAAGGACGTATTGTAGACACCTTCTACAATTCAAGAAGGTATCAATACCTCCTTCCGAGCCATAGGACTAGAATGTATTCTTGAAATCAACAAGAAGATATGTCCAAGGTTCATAATGGAATTCTTCATCAAGTCGAACTCGTTAAGTAACGAGGATCACTCTATATCTCTTTGGTTTTATATCAAAAACCAAAAGTTCACTCTAACCCTTGGGCATTTTGCTCACATCCTCCGGATTCCAAATCATGGACAATGTGCCTTCACCGAAGATTGGTCTCTTGATTCTCTCTTCAAATTTTCGTGAAGAAAATAGTCCATATTGTTCACACATACCTTCCACCGGAAGATTTAAATCGCATAATATGCAAACCTCGACCATATTACTCCGATACACACATTATCTTTACAAGGGATATCCGAGAAGAGTACAAGCCTCTTGCACTCATCCTACGTGAAAATGTTTGGAGTCTTAGGGGAAATCGAGAAATTCTTCCCGCTTGTTGTGCTCACATGTTGTATTGTTTGCTAACACAACAACCATACAATCTCGCCTACTTTCTTAGCAAGTAGGCGTGAATTTCAAATCTTCAAGGCTCCAAGAATAAACTCATCCCTTATGGAATGTTCTTGACACGCTTCTATCATAATGTTATGCACTTCCATCCTCAATTTCAAAGTTCTGTATGCGTACTTGTGAACAAGAGTATGGAACCGCTAAACATATCTCTCATGAAGACTTTCTTCATTCTTGATTCCACCAACAGTCATCAATCACATAATGATCCTCCTAGCGAAAACACTCAAAGAACCTAGTAGTATTCCAAAATAAGATCAAATCTCTTGTACTCGTGCTTTATCAATGTAATCCAATTTCTTTCATGAAATAAAATATCTTACATTTGATATCTTAGTATTAGAACTCTTTTAGACTATCCTTGAGATATAATGCATTGTCAAGATCATTGCATACCTTTGGTAAAGGTCTGCTGAAGCAGATAGGCGATCCCAAAGATTGCGCTAGACGGATCCCTACACTTAGGGAACCGTGGGATCCGACAAACAGAAAATGCAATTACAAGCATTATATTTCAAACATATCCTTAGAACACTTCACACTAAGCTAAACATAGTGTCTTAAGGCAAATTAAGTCCTTATCAAGATAGGTTGATCTTTCCTACTCATACTTAACTCACCTGGATCACACTCCAAGACGCGTAGATCTACCGCTTTCATTTTAATCCATTACTCTTCCGCTCTCAAACTCACACTTCATTTTTACTTAATCCCTCACATTTAGTCTTAGAAATCTTTCGATTATGGCATAATTGATCATAAATCATCCTTACCTCAAAATTGATCAAAGTTGATCAAACTCTAGTTTTTCTCATCTCAAAGCTTCTAGGATATTGTCCAAAACACTATCCTAAGTCACAACCTGATCTCTAGGATCATTTAGCTTCAATTGAGACTCTCATCTTTAGTGTCATCCTTGCTCATCCATTGGTACTCTTGAAAGTTCCAAATCCTTCCATAAAAGACAATCATTAGCTACATCACTCATTACCTTCAAGTACTTAAGCACCCCTTCATTTAAGACACTTAGGAGGACTGAAACACTCAAGATGATTATAGGTCTTAGATCTTAGAAACATCATTTCCACTCTTTCATAGCTGCTAAGAGACGGATCCCTAGGATTAGCCTAGACGGATCCCTCTGAGGAGGGAACCGTGGGATCCGGGTGACAGTTTATGTCAAATCTTGCTAAAACAATCATTTCAACTCATCTTCCTAACTCAAACACTCCATCTCATCTTAAATGAGTTCCTAGATCAGCACAAACTCTAAAGTTGACTCTTGTGCATGTTAATCATCACATTCCAATGAATCCTAGTGGCTTAAGGCTTAAATGCACTTGTCAAATCTCTTGGTTTATAAACCACTTTGTTAGGACCTCCATAGTCATCACTCTCATCCTAACTTTCAGCTCTTGCAACCTCTTGAAATCATCTCATCATGAGGAAAACCCCAAGCAATAATTTATCCACCAAAGAACCACCCATGAAAAAGGCTCGTGTTATACACGAAATATCTTCAACCGAATCATCTCCGGTCAAGCCAACAAATGATACAATCCTTCATCATCCAATCAAACCAATTCCTAAAAGGATAGTACCCACAAAACTACCTATGCCAAACACCACCATACCTCCTAGGCCAAACAGAATCATCTCCACTAAACCATCACCATTGGTTCCTAGAGCTACTTCATTTACATCCCCACTATCATCACCACACCTCTACAATTTAGAGGACTTGCCTCCTAGGCCGTCTCATCCGCTTCCTCCGAAAACATTCTCCTCATTAGGAGGAATAATGCTTCAAAATCAAGGTGTTGAGTCAACACTTGCTCCGGCTTCCTTTTTGCCGTTTCCATCATATAATCCCATTTGGAGTATGAGAAAACGTCAAAGTCAACCACCCGACCATATGGAAGTTGACACTTATCTACCACCACCATCATTCTTGGTTGAGTCATTCTCAAATGCACCTCCACCAATCCCTCCATCGTTTGAAGCTCCACAAGCCGCTTCACTTGATCCTTCGTATCAAGCCATTTCATTTCTTCCACCACCACTACCTAGCCATGACAAAGATTGTTATCATTGTCAACATGTTGAAAGTTTGATACATGAAGTACAAGAAGACCAACGTTTCATGTTCTATCATCTCCTCGAACGTTTCGACGAGATCAAACCTAAACAAAGCTTGAGCTAGAAGATTTTTAGTGGTGTCCTAGCATCAAGCGATAGTTGGTTTAGAAATTCCTAGTCATGTATTTTCTTATTTTTTAGAGTCATGTATATCATAACTCTAGTTTTATTAAATGGAATTACATGCTACTTGTTATTTTTCTGAGAATATGATCACTTTGTATTCTTATCTCATTTTTGTGAGAACATTACTTGTTATATCACCTTTGAAATTAATTAGCTAGTAATCGATCCCTCAGAATTGCCTAGATGGATCCCTACTAGGAGGGAACCGTGGGATCCGTGAGACAGAAAAGCTTTCTTTTACTAACTTGAATCACATTTGCAGGAAATTGTGAATTATACTTGCTTTCTAACCTTTGTTTTGTAGTTATTCAATTTACATATGAAGACTTTGACATCCTAAAGCTAGGGGAGCTTTATGTCAAAGCAATACATTGCAAATTACTTGCAATACTAGGTTTACATTTCGTGTCATCCCCTTGCAAAATTGCAATCATCAAGGGGGAGCACATTCGTCTCTTAGACGAAATCTATTGCAAACTTATTTGCAAACAAACTAGATTAGTATCACTTACTTGACGCTCTTACATAGGGATGGACTCGTCAAGGGGGGTAAAGACAGAGATCCTTTCCCGTTACTTGCTCTCTATTTTTTTTCTTTCACATGTTTTTCTTAAAACGATGTGTTGCCTTCCTTCAAACACTTTTTGTTTCACAAAGGGGAGAAAAGTAAAAACTACAAATTCAAACTTTTACAATTTTAGCTTTTCCTTAAAATAATTTTATGTTTTGTCATCAACAAAAGAGGGAGATTGTTAATACAAATAAGCCGTAAAAACGTTTATTTATATTTTACGATCTTCTAATGTTTTGTCGAAACAAGCGTAAAATCATATTACGAAACAAATAAAATCGTAAATGGTTTGATCTAATAGTTTCTAACATATTCACATTTTACATAAAACACTAAAACAAGTATAAGTGATTTTATGATTTAATATGTACAACAACTAATGTTTACATATTTGGGTAAAATATACACATAACTAGTATGTAGTATATTGGGTAATATAAATGGGTAGAAACTTAAGTATCAAAACCCATTGGGCAAAATACATTGAATGTAGTTGGGTACAACCCAAAGCCCATAACCCATGGATCTGACCCATAACCATTGCATGACATCATGCTTATATCACATATGGATAATACCCATAACCCATGGATCAACCATACCCAAGTGACTAAGTGCATTGAACTCAAAGATACATTGTATCTAGCCAAAGATCCATGGTTCAACCCATGACCCATGACCCATAACCAAAATACCCATGGGCAAAGAGGAGCGTTCCACGGATCCCTAGCTTTGTGCTAGCGGATCCCTGTGGTAGGATCCGATCCGGGAACGATAGGATTTTTCCTCTATAAATAGTGAGCCATCTCTTCATTATTCCTCACCCCTTTTCTAACACACTTTCTCAAATTACAAACTCACTAACCTCAGATCCAAGAGATATATGTTTGTAGTTTTGTTTTGTGTGATCTTTTAGGTTCCTCTTAAAGGCAAGATCACCACCTTTGAAGTCGAGCAAGCTCAAGTCCATGAGTTGCCATGCTTCCTCATCATCAAGGCTCCTGAAGTCTTCTTGTTGATGATTCAAAGGTGTAGTGTTGAAGACATTAGTGAAAGATGTCTCAAGTGTCAAGACGAAGATATTAGTGAAGGATATCTTTCGTCTATAGGATAAGCACTTGTGGTAGGTGCTTAGAAGTCAAGACAAAGAAGCATTAGTGAAAGGTGCTTAGAAGTCAAGACAAAGAAGCATTAGTGAAAGGTGCTTGGAAGTGAAGCCACAAGACATTAGTGAAAGGTGTCTTGTAGATCTAGTCAAAGGCATTAGTGAAAGGTGCCTTAGATGTACATTCGATATGGTGTGTTTCGATGTACAAGACAGACTAGCGTTAGATCCAAGGATATTTATATCCTTGATGATGTTGTAAAGGAGTAGATCTCCTTTGGGATTAGTCGTTGGTGTAGTGTGGTAGTAGTTCCTCCATTGCAATGGAACTAGGTGCTTAGCCTAGTACCTAATAAAGGGTAGGCGACGTTGTGAAGGTGTAGTTCACCTTGGGTGAAAGAACTAGGTACTTAGCCTAGTACCTTATAAAGGGTAGGCGACGTTGTGTAGGTGTGGTTCACCTTGGAGTGAAAGAACCGGTGGTTAGCCTAGCAACGGAAAAAGGGTAGGCGACGTTGTGAAGGCTTCTCCGCCATAAGGAGATTGGTGTAGTGATTCCGAACTCTCGAGTAGGTGACTCGGGGAGTGGAGTAGGGCAAGGAAGGTGTCCTTGTAGCGAACCACTATAAATACTTGTGTTGTGGTTTTGTGCTTTTTACTCTTATCTTTTCATTACTTACCTTTATATGCTTGTTTATCAACATCCAACACACACATCCAAATAGATTGACATAAGTCGATCTAAATAGATTAAAAGGAAGTTTTAATTGGCAAAACTATTCAACCCCCCCATTCTAGTTTTCCACAAAACTGTTTTATTTTACTTAAAGATCTCTTAAAAACTATCATACCTGACACTAACAATCTTTAATGTCTATAATTGGTCCTCATCAGTCAATTTCAAAAATTAAATCTTGCCACCTCTTTCCCCAAATTTTTCTAAAATGATTTAAATCAATCGGGATCACAAATCTCAAATGGTTTGAAATTTTTGATCGGGGGAGAGATCGTGATTTAAATCTCAAATCGGTTTTAAAGGGTGATTGTTTCAAAAGCACTCCTTCCTTCATGTGTCAAACGATTTCAAATACATAATGCACATGATTGTGGAGGAGCATTTAACCATAAACCGAAAGAGCTTTAAAATCATGCACATTTTCTCCCATGTTTTCTAAACCTTATTAAATCACTTGGGATCCAAAATCTCAAAGGGTTTGATATTTTTGATCGGGGGAGAATTTGTGAGTTAATTATGAAATCTGATAAAAGGTGATCTGTGGAAAACTAGAAGGGGGGGGGGGTTGAATAGTTTTGCCAATTAAAACTTCCTTTTAAACTATTTAGATCGACTTATGTCAATCTATTTGGATGTGTGTGTTGGATGTTGATAAACAAGCATATAAAGGTATATAATGAAAGATAAGAGTAAGAAGCACAAAACCACAACGCGAGTATTTATAGTGGTTCGGCTACAGGACACCTTCCTTGCCTACTCCACTTTCCTCGAGTCACCTACTCGAGAGTTTGTAATCACTACACCAATCTCCTTATGGCGGAGAAGCTTTCACAACGTCGCCTACCCTTTTTCCAGGTGCTAACCACCGGGTTATATCACACCAAGGTGAACCACACCTACACAACGTCGCCTACCCTTTATAAGGTACTAGGATAAGTACCTAGTTCTTTCACACCAAGGTGAACCACACCTACACAACGTCGCCTACCCTTTATAAGGTACTAGGCTAAGCACCTAGTTCCATTGCAATGGAGGAACTACTACCCAACACTACACCAACGACTAATCCCAAAGGAGACCAACTCCTTTTTACAACATCATCAAGGATATCAATATCCTTGGATCTAGTTCTAATCTATCTTGTACATCAAACACACCATATCGAATGTACATCTAAGGCACCTTTCACTAATGCCTTTGACTTGATCTTCAAGACACCCTTCACTAATGTCTTGTGTCTTGACTTCTAAGCACCCTTCACTAATGCTTCTAGTCTTGAATTCTAAGCACTTATCACAAGTGCTTATGATATGGACGAAAGATACCCTTCACTAATATCTTCGTCTTGACACTTGAGACACCTTTCACAAATATCTTCAACACTTCTTAGAAAATAAAAACAATCATCAACAAGAAGACTTCAGTAGCCTTGATGATGAGGAAGCATGGAAACTCATGGACTTGAGTTTGCTCGACTTTAAAGGTGGTGATCTTGCCTTTAAGAGGAACCTAGAAGATCACACAAAAACAAAACTACAAACATAGATCTCTTGGATATGAGGTTAGTGAGTTTTTAACTCAGGGAGAAAGTGTGTTAGAAAGTGGTGAGCAACAATGAAGAAATGACTCACTATTTATAGAAGAAAAAATCTACTATTCCCTGGATCCTACGGATCCCTTCCACAAGGGATCCGTCTAGCGTAAAGCTAGGGATCCGTGGGACGCTCCCCTTAACTCATGGGTATTTTGGTTATGGGTCATGGGTCATGGGTTGATCCATGGATCTTTAGCTAGATACAATGTATCTCTTAAGTGCAATGCACTTAGTCACTTGGGTATGGGTTGATCCATGGGTTATGGATATTATCCATGTATGATATAAGCATGATGTCATGCAATGGGTTATGGGTCAAGCTCCATGGGTCATGGGCTTTGGGTTGTATCCAACTACATTCAATGTATTTGCCCAATGGGTTATGATACTTAAGTTTCTACCCATTTATATTACCCAATATACTACATACTAGTTATGTGTATATTTTACCCAAATATGTAAACACTAGTTGTTGTACATATGTAATATTAAATCATAAAATCATTTATACTTGTTTTAGTGTTTTATGTGAAAATGTGAATATGTTAGAAACTATTAGTTCAAACCATTTACGTATTTTATTTGTTTCGTTAAAATGATTTTACGTTTGTTATCGAAAAAACATTAGAAGATCGTACAATATAAATAAACATTTTTACGGCTTATTTGTATTAACATGATCATTTGATTCAATTGTGCAGGCTTCTCTCCCATATGTGCTAAACGTTTTCATTAATTGAAGCACATATTGAAGGGTAGTATTTCAAAAGAAAACAAACTTTTAAGGTACAAAAATTTCTATGTTTCAACATAAGTACTTTGATTGATTTTCTAATGGTTTCTATTGGCAATCGTGGAAGTACTTCAAAAACCTCTTTCCTCTATGTGTTAAATGATTTCAAACAACCAACGCACATTTTGAGGGGGAGAATTTACCAAGAAAATCAAATGGCTTTTTCTATGAAAATTGTGATCAAAGAAAATATTTCAAAGTCCTCTTACCTCCATGTGTGATGAGTGTCTAAATACTCATCATTTCGTTCACATTTAAGCTACAAAAATATCTGAAAACATACAAATATGCTTCATAAATACTAGAAATATCTCCAAATTATGTTTTTAGGTATTAAAGTGCAAAAAGGATGAAAACTGATGAAAAACATGTAAAACATACATAATTTTACAGCTTCATCCCTGAGTTTCTAAATTGGCAAATCTAGTCCCCTGTTAATCAAAACTTGTAAAAATATCATTAAAGGTCCTTGGGATTCACAAGTTTTTCAAAATAATCCTTTGAAGTTAAAAATCATAAATTTACAACTTTGGTCCCTCAACTTTGCAAAAGTGTCAAAATTAGTCCCTAAGGTTTTAAAAATAAGAAAATAATCAAAATAAACCTTATACTATTTATAAATGGCAATATTGGTCCTTATGATAAACTTTTGGAAAATTACAAGTTTAACCCTTCAAGTTTCTAAATTGGCAGATTTGGTCCCTAAAAGTTTAAAATAATGAAATTTATACTTGTGGTCCTTGTACTAATGGTTAATTGCAGGTTCAGTCCTTATTTGAAGGTTGGGGAAATTACATATCAGGTCCCTAATGAATGCTCAAATTACAAATTGGTCCTTGTGATACTAATAACCAACCGGACCCTTTTATTTAATAAACCAAAGTCCAAATCCAATCCAAACTAAACCCCGGCCCAACACACCAGCCCAACCCCTTTGTAAATAAATAAAACACCACCTCCCCCGCTTTTCCCTCTTCTTCTTCCACCTCCCCTAGCCACCTGTAACTGCCACCTTAAACACCACCTCACCCCTTCCAGCTCACCTCTACTTTCCTACCCACTCTCCACCACCTCTTCAAAGTGAGAAACCCACAATAAATGCCATTCCCACCCAATACCACCACTCGTTCACATATTTACCCACAGTATTGAGCAAAACCACCCAACTTGGTCTAAACTTCACCAAACGTGTCCCCTACACCTCCACAATGCAACAAGAATCCTGTATCTCGAACGCCTCATATCTACGTGTAAAGTTTTGGTGCCAAAATGAGTTTGAACGGTTTGGATCAATTACTCAATCAATGGCCGTGATTCAAGTGGGAAAGTATCTGGAAGCTAGTGGGATGCAAAAGAGTGATAAATACAGAAGAATGGAGAAGAAGAGAATCATCATAATTTTAAAATCTTAGTTTATGATCAAGTAGCCTAATTAATCTAGTTGTATCATTAGTGTAATCCTCAATTCTGTTTTAGAAGTGTTTATTAGCTTTGCTAAGTGTAATAAACAACTTTGTATTCTCATATCAATCTATCTTTCAAGTTTTCAGAATTTCACTTTGTACCATTTTCATTACAAGTCTTTTAATTTCAGTTTGATGTTTGTTAATTAGAGGACTCTAATCACACTACTTGGCTCTCATAAATAGCAAGCTTTTAGATCAATCTAATTAGTAATAATCAATAAAAAGGAAAATACCAAAAAGAAACAAGTAAATTAGGAAATTTAATATAGAATTTCTTTGAGAAGAAGCTTGGAGCAAGTGCTATCTTGGATTGCCTTGGTATTAGAGCTTAGTGGTAAGCATATAGGATTGGTTCTCAGTTCTTGGTTCTCAGATTTTGGCCTTGATTCAAGTTGTAAGCATATTTCTTGATTATGCCATTTTACTGTATTAGTTCTTAATTTAGCTTAATCTCTCTTATTTTATGCTTATTTGGTGATTGTTAGTGATAATATAGATTAATATTAGTAGGTTGTTAGTTAAAAATCTTAGTTGCTAGTTGTTTCATATTTGACAGTCAACATAGCTTAATTGTGTTTCATAGGTTAAAGTTGTTATTATCCTCTCAGTAGTTGTGTTCATCTGATCTAATAATATCATAAAACTAGTATCTAGAATCAATCTCATGGTCTAATTTGTTGTTATACAACACTAATCATAAAAACTGCCTTGCTAAGGTGTGTTTGGATCAAGATGTTACTATGAGTTAGTGCATGATATTGTTGTTGATTCTTGTTTATGCATGTTAGTTTAGATCATATTAGTTCATATCTATCATAATATTTATGTCTCATTAGTTTAAAAGTCAAAATAGGTTTTAATCTAATCCATATGTTTAACTGTTAGGATTATAAGTTCCATAATCATCATATTAGCTTAGAATCTGATAACCTAGCTTATTTTCACCTTATTATAGCTTATCTCAACATAATCAATCGAGAAATCTAGATTCAAGCTCGATAAGTCAACTTATTGGTTTACATAAAAAAGTCAATTTGTAGCTATACGAATTTTTGAATAAACTTTGGATTTAAATTGTGAACTTGTTAATTGATATTAAGACTTGAGCTTGTAGGTTTATATAGTCTTATTGCTGATCTCCTTGTTACTATTTTTCATAATTTTTATGCTAGCTTATTAAGAGCTTAATTAGTGCTTAACTTTTGGTGATTCTTCATAGACCTCCCTCACTTACAGGTTTGACACCCACTTTTCACAAGCTTGCATAAGCTTGTTTATTGAGTGTTGGTCTCAGTGTATTTGGTTGTTTGTGATACCTTTGTGGCTAGTTATCTGAAATAAGTGCTTATTTGCTTTTGATTGCTTATTTGGTCTGTTTAATTTGCTTAAATTTGTACAACAAAATCAAACACTACACTGATCACTCAGTGTAAACAAGCAAAACCACGAGCCCATCATAAGCTCATCACTAAGCTTTGGCTTGTGATCTTTCGCTCATTTAGAAGCTAAGCAGCTCATCTATCAAGTTCAAGCTTTATTTTTCACTCACAAAGCCTTTAACTAGGGCTGCACACAGCTTGAAGCTTGTCCATTCACTCAGTTCACTCATGTGCTAAACAATTTCTAAATCAGATGCAGATGTTGAGTGGGAGCTTTTCTAAATGATAAAAAACAATTAAAGTACAAAATACTTTGATATTTTGTCACCAGTACCTTGATTGATTTTTCCAAATGATTTTTCAATTGGTTTCAAGGAAGAATGAACTGTACCAAAAGACCGACCATTTTACTTTATGCATAGTTATAAGGATGGTGAGGTTAGGTATTAGTTTCCACGATCCGTCAGAACTGGAGGGATCTACCCAGGGACAATCCACTAGATAGTGTAGAGTCCTTAGGTATATTGAAAAAAAGGAGAAAAATGAGAATATGGGAAGAGTGCCAATGGCTGAGACAAGCTAGGGCGGAACATACCCAACAAGGTTCTAGTTATGAAGTCTCGTAAGCAGAAGGGCAAGTTGAAGAATGAAAAAGAATTAAATGTAAAAGGGTGAAAAGAAATAGCCCTCCAATAATTCAACCTTAGGGCAATAACCGGGTTCAATACATATGCTACTGGTGGTTACTAAGGTAACGCCGGTGTTGAAGACAAGATGTCATGGACCCAGTGACGCATTGCACTAAACTTCCCAAGCCACTCAAGTTCCTCTTAAAAGGACTTGTTTCATTCTCACGAGGAACCGACATAATCTATCGACTTTCTCTTAGAGATTGTTGATATTGAAGAAGGAGACCCTCTCCCTAGTCTCCGGCATAGGAAACCAAATGTGCACAATTAAGTCTAGAGCCAAGAGATCATCCACAATATCTCATTAGGACCCAAAATTAATGAAGACTTGCTGTTTCACACAATGTGGAAAGTAAGAATATATTAAGAGTCCTATGCATTATCCTTGTGGTATTGCCAGAACATCCGAGTGATATGCAAAATATTTACGATGAAGATGGAAATCCTTATAGAGCCAACATCAAACAAGCTCTTGGTGGGTGGCATGTGAGATCTATCTAATAGATCAAGCTTGTGACATATGGATAGAAACGATGGGGCGATTCATTCTTGAATCAACCTTGGTCCAGGAAATGGATTGACGAATACCTTTGAAAAACCGGTTGGTGTGCTCAAACTCGTTTCTTTTGCACATCGACTGTGTATTAATCTTTCAAAATTAAAAGGGTATTTATGATTGAAATTTGATTTTTCTTATAAAACCTTCATCGTATTGCAAAACTCTTTCTTCATGCAATGCGATTGTTTCCAAATCATTTTAATCCATCATAAATCTCAATTTCTGGTTCACTCACTCCGTGTTGTCTTCTTTGAGATGTTCGGTTTGAGAACAGCCTAGAGCAGTATTGAAACCACAGCCAAGGAGATTCCTGGTTTATACTGATCCCGCAGCTTGTACTTGTACTTGATCAACGGGGACCGTGGGCCGTGCACTTCAATTCAACGAAAGTGATCAAAGACACTTTCGTGCGCTTTATTGCTAACTCTTGTCTACAGGTTCTCCCGACGTTTGTAGCTGATTAGAATTGAGGAGTCAATCCATTGCCGCATGCTCACACATCGCACTCACAATCTAAAGAAGTCACTATAAGCATATCTTCATCAATCGCTCATATTTTCAATCCATGCTTCGCTACTCATACAAATATCACGAACCAACAAAGCTTCCTTTACTCATGAGAAGATATCATGATCCAAAATGCGAAAGCATGTCATCAAGGTCACAACTTCACATCATGGCTATACAACAAAAGGATGATTCAAGATTTACTCAGTCATGATCTCTAACCTCGCTAAAGAATCACCAAACGGATCACAAAAGACCTCCACTAAAAGTACAAAGTAGTCGTGACTAAGAAATCATCGCTAAAGCAAATAATGCAAAATTTGAATAATTGAAGTCTACAAGCTCAAGAGCGAAGTCAAGAATAGAATGCTAGGAATCATAATGTAAATCATAGCTCTCTGTGGGGAGATTGTTAGGAATTGGAAATTCTATAGTGAAGTGTCACACCCCAACTATACTTAAAGATATACTGTACATATCGCTATTAAGTAGTTTATTAGTTAGTTATTAGCTTAGTTTAGCTTAGTATAACACCACGGGAGAAGGACGGTTTTACCTAATGTATGCCCTGACCAACCTGGGCGCAGGAGTATAGAGTAACTATAAATACCTTCACCTCCTGCAGTAGGTCGGACTTTCACTTAATCTAACATTTCTTCTCTTTTATTACTTTCTTTCTCTGTGAAACATCCCATCTTCTTTTACTCTCTAAACTCTGCATACATTCGGCCCTTATATGATATTGCGCGATTTAAAACCATATATAAAACCAACCAACCTGGTAAATATTTAGTTCTTGATTCGGATATGGTTATGATACAATGAACCGAGAACCAAACCGAAAACTGAATTCATATGAATATATATAATTTTTATTATATAAAAAGATAAGACATTAAAACTTTTTCATAGTATAAATATTACATTTTTTAAGCTTGAAATTCCTTTTGTGAAAGAAATATAAAAATTATATAAATAAATAATTAAAAATATGTAATTCAGGTTATTCAGTTTGGTTTTCGGCTATTCGATTCAATTTTTGATCGATTTAATCTTTGAATTCAGTTCGGTTTGGTCAGTTTTACCCAAAATTAACCAAACTAATCGAATCGAATAAATCAAACACCCCGATAACCGAACCGATAAACACCCTTAGTAGCATTTTGAAAGCTAAGTTTTGTACGATTATACTGGGCGAGGCCAAAATTATAATTTTCATAGAGCCTAACTATTCCTAATGTATATCAGTATATTGGTCAGAGTTTGGGCTAGAATTTACATGAGAGGCCCAACCAGGTAAGATGCCCAACATCAGATGGCGATGTTTCTACTTATAATTTTATCATTAATCGGCCACAATCCTTCTTAAAAATACAATATCAAGATTGAATCAAACCCACGTAAAAAATCAGAACTCACAAAAAAAATCAATGACCCACATTTATAACACAAAATTGTAGCTAATTGGCTACAATTTCTAATATATTCCCATACTATATTACTACTTGCAACTTTAAGGTCAAAAGGCCTAAACCATGTGTATAAGTATTCTTAATGGTTCAACATGTCATCTAATCTAAAGATTAGTCAATTATATAAGAAATGGTGTATAACGACGATCCTATACATATATGTGTTTGAGGGCCCCAATTATACACTGTATGTGTGATTTTCAAAAGAGACATGATATTCGGACTTTTTTTATAAGGAGTGATTTCAATCACTATGCGACAGAGGATTGCATAACGATATCGCACGTTATACTTCCCATAAAGCCAGACGGTTGACCCATAAAAAAGTCCCTATAACACATCCTTTTCTAAAGCGAGTGCTGTTATACATACCTCCTTACGCTTACATCATGTAGCTGGCCAAATCAGATAACCCGCTGGTTTAATCGCATGCTCGATGCACTTATATATGGATACCTCTCCATGAGCAAGTGATAACTGTCTTTCAAAATTCGCCATTAACGAATCTTTTAACAGATTTTGAGGCCGTCAACTCATGCATTACTTTCAAATCATACATTTTTGTAATTTTGTTACTATAAAAAAGTGATTTACATTGTGATCTCCATACTAAAAACCAAGTAGGCCACTATTTTTGTTTCCTCTTGCGTCTTTTAAGGCACACTCACTAACTACAAGACATATATTTAACAAAATAGTTGTCATATAGCATCCCTTAACAATACATGTTTTGCCCTATTGGTGAAGTTACTAAAATGTTTATCAAATTCAACACGCAAATTTTTTTCATAGAGCTCATAATTTCTTTTGTACGCGTTTACGAACCTTAGTTTGTGTTATTCAAACATCCACAGACGCATAGTTTGTGTTCTAGCTTTTATGTATACATTGCTACTCGTTCTAATATGATAGTTTTTGAGGATAATATCAAGGTTGCAAAATCCTGACCTTAGTTTGGCCGCACCTCAGAATAATATGCCAGAATCCATTAGGCTGTGATTAATCTGGTGATTAATCTGATTGACATTTGGTGCAGTTTTGATTTCCAAATGTATTATTTGGTTATTCTATAAGACTTTCCTCAAAAATCATCTTGTAAACAAATAAAAACATCAAATATATTGATTAAAACTTGTTCAAGACAAGTTTTCAGATTCTACAAGACTTGCAAGTTTTCTAGTTTGACCACCTTTAACAACCGTTGACCGACATTGACCGCTGTTGAATCGCTTGACTCCCCGCCACACAAATCCGTTATCAAGAGCGACCTAATCGGATTAATCTACTGTTTACCTCTTGCAACAACACCTGATAATATAAATTTCATAACGAGTGACAAATATTACGGAGTATGTAATTAAAAAGGGAGGTGATATGCACACAACTTAAAGTAATGCACACATCATCAATCATGCATAACGGTATTGTACTGTGTGCATCACAGGTATGATTTAATAGTGTAATAATAAAAAATAAAATGTATAAGATAACAATTAACGCCAAGAATGAAATGAAAAAAAAGCACTATTATGTGCGTAGGCCGATCCGTGAAAAATTAAAAGCGCCAGAGTTCTATCATTGATCGATGTCAGTCCCCCGCTTAATCCATCCTTTTTTCTTATTAAATTTCCATGATTTTCGGCCCTTTAACATTTTTATTTCACCCAAAAACTTCAAACGAAATAACTTTTAAACGATAAACTTTTATAAGTAAAACCCATTTCACCATAATTTTAAATTTGATTCTCTTTAATTTGGTATGCATTTTGATATAAATCGCAGAACTTTTTCAACTCTTTGTTTCATAATTTTTCAAATTTTCTAAGATTTTCCGCTAATTTCTACCATTAAAAGCCTAATTTTACAAAAACTAAAACATAAAAATTGTAGGTTTTACACCATTCTTTACTCAGAATTTGAATCACTCAAACTGGAGCATTATGAGTGAGATATCGAACGCTAATGACACGCTTACCATATTTAGCAACATACAAAGGTTTGATAAAACGCCTAAAAATAGATTTTTCTTATAAAAGTACATTCAAATGCACTAATTGGTATACCAAAATACATGTTTTGTTACTTTTGTTATTTTTGGTTTTTTTAACTTATTGAACAACCAAATGATAAATCATTTCAACATCAGATTATAAATCATGAACATTATAAATTTTTTCACAACTGATTGAACATTAGATTTTTTCTGAAAACCGAGCAAAATGATGAACAAAATTTAAGAGAACTGACGAACAACTTTTTATTGATGAATAATACTAACTACTCTTAAAAGCATTAATCACACAATCGATGAACAACTAATTGATGAACTGATGAACACCGTAGATTTTTTTAAAGACTCATGAATTGATGAACAACTAATACTTAACCAATAATGTGATTTTTTTAAAAGAAAATCTGAAATCGATGAATAATGCAATTTTTTGAAAACCATGAACCGATTAACAACTAATCAATGAATCACAACACCATTTTTTTTAAAACCGGATAATTGATGAACAACTAATTGATTAATCGATGAATAATGTGATTTTTTATAAAAAATGGTGAACTAATGAATAATGATTTTTTTAAAACGTATGAATCAATAACAACGACTTTAACTGATGAATATTGTGATATAATCGGCGAATATTGTGATATAAATCGATGAACAAAATTTAAGAGAATCATTTAACAACTCTTTTATTGATGAACAATACTAATCGATGAACAAGAGTAATCGCTTAATCAATGAACAATTGATGAACCGATGAAATGATGAACAATTAATTGACGAATCAATAACAAACGAACATCTCTTTTATTTTATCTGGGTAACCCTTTACCAAAATGAACGCTTTTTTGTTGATAACAATATAAAATAATCGATGAACGCTATTTTTCAAAACTCAAGCAAACATTATAAAAATAACTCAATAACGCTATCAAAAATAATCGATGAATAATATCAAAATAACTCATGAACGCTATTTTTTCAAAAACTACCAACATTATAAAAATCAATAACTAACCGACCATGAACAAACACTTCTTATTGATGAACGATACATTTTGTTACAAAACCATGAACAACGTGAATCCAATTGATAAACATGTAAATATTAGTTGATGAACAATGTTAAAGAAAACTGACACCATCGTAATCATGAAATCTAACTAAAATCAATAAAAAAGACACACGATCTCATTTTCTATCTCACACAAAAACGTATCAACAAAAAGTCAGAAACACTATCTATAATATATTTAAGTGATAAAACCACTATGTAGACTAAATTCATCTAAGTGATAAAATAGGATACAAAAAGTAACTAATGTATAATATATTAGAACAATACTATCCCTCTTCTTCCTCATAGTCTCATCTCTGTGATCTCGCTCCATCTTATTCAAAAATCAAACTAAAAAATAAAATAGCCTAATTTTCTTCCCTATTCTTGCTCATTTTTTGCACTTTTCCAAACTATGTCTAACACACGAAAGAACCAATACTTTTTACAAAAATCTTACACTTCGCCAAGATCCCTTCGGCCGCCATTGGCTCAAGGGACAAAGCTACCTCGAGCACCGGAGTGTGATAATGGTGTCGGGTGCAAATAAGTGGCTTCCGCCAAAGGATGAAGATCTGATCTGAAAGAATCCGTGATAAAGAGGGTGATAATGGTGAATCAGATATACCCATTCTTCCGACCAATGGTCGGATAATGGTGTCAGCAAAATAGATCCGACGGAAGAATTTGTTCGACATCGATTAAGATCACCGCCCGGATCGGATCTCAATGGGATATAAAAGGGAAAAGACAAATAAACAATATTATTTTTTATTTAAATGACCAACACGCCCATGCGTGTAGATCCGACACTTAATTCGTGGATTGACATGATCCAACATTGATATTACTTTACATTGCAAATTTTACTCCCTTTTTAATAGAAGGTAACCCCTCCCCCACGTTAAAAAAAATATATATATAAATAACAATACAATAAGTTCATATTTCATGTTTATCTTATGAACAATAATTTTGTAAATAATTTAATATAAAAGCATACATACTTGAGTAAGAGGATATGCATTTGCATATCTTTAGATTAACATTAATAGTGTGAACCTCTTCAAAATTGATCACTAAATAACAACGATTTCTGAAAAGACGAATTTAAAATTGCATACTCTATAAGAAATGTTTGCGTCCACCACTGATATAATATCAAGCTATAAAATTATGCTCACATTTAGGCTGTAAACGAACTAAACGTTCAGTGAACATTTCATAAACCGTTCGGTAAAATGTTCGTTTTTTATCAAACGAACAAATATGAACAATATTTTACATTCGTTTAGCTAAATGAATAGACATGAATAAAAGTCATATCCGTTCATTTATTTTTGTAAACATCCGATTATGCATTCGTTTATGTTCATTTATTTGTTTATATTATCGTATCTTTTTATTAAATACTTTTAGATATGTTTTACTGAAATTAAAAAAAAAAAAAACAAAACTTATAAATCACAATATTATATATATTTATAAATTTTATGTTTATTAGTCTACGTTCATATATGTTTATTCTTTTAGTTTTTTAATGAACGAACATAAACAACATTTTTTCTTAACAAACAAATACGGACAAAGAAAATTCTTCTGTTTAAGCAATCATATCCGTTCATTTGTCCGATTAAACTTAACTAAACAAATAAACATAAACAAAACTCTCTTCGTGTTCGTCCGATTCATTTACAGCTCTATCTCCATGCCTAAAAAAACCATAAGAACATGTTTTAAAAGTGTTAGAAAAGTACAAGGACTCCTAAAGTAAACGTAGACCTTAGATATCATCAACGCGTTAAGCTTCCTCTCCCCCTTCTTATTACCAAGTCAATTTCCAATTTAGTCAACTCTCATCATAAACGCTTATTAAATTAGGGCTTCAATTTCAATTTCATTCATCAATTCAATTCAGTTGAATCTAAGGTGAATCAACAGCAGGAATGGCGATGTCACAGGAACATTTGGACAAGATGCAGCTCCGTCAAAACTACAGGAACTTATGGCACACTAATCTCATGAACACCATCTCTGCTGACACTCCTTGTAATTAATTTATCATCACTTCATCTTTTTTATTAACTTCTTAATTTATATATTATATTATTTGATAGTCTAATTTGGGTGTTTGTTTTTATGCAGATTGCTGTTTTGCCTTGTTCTGGTATGTTTTTAGATCTCTTATTCATGGTTTAATTTATTTGAAATTCAATTTGTGTGGTTTTTATTTAAATGAAATTATAGTTTAGTGTAGGTATGAGAAAATATTAGATCTATAATATTTCTATGGGCAAATCGCGCAAAAAGGTATCGCCCTCAATTTAAGGTATCCAACTTTATTTTTTGTGCAATGTAAGGTTTTTTTTCTTCGACTTTTCGAAAGATGTTATCGGTCAATTGAACATTTGAAAGTCCTCTGGGTTAAAAGTATGACCGGTAGTCGCTTTTGAAAAGTCGAAAAAACCTTATTGCACAGAAAAAATAACTTCGATACCTTAAATTGAGGATAAAAAGTTATTCAAATTCCTTAAGTATGATACTTTTTGTGCGAAAAATTTGGATGAATAGGTTATTGTATTGAAGAAAATGTTTAAATTAATGTGGCTTATGAATCGATTTAGGAAAATTGTTAAGTGATATACATTATAAATCTTGTGAATTGTTAGGTGGATTTTATAGGTGTAGAGTAGGTTATGACCAGTGTAGCACCGAAACGGGAACGGCAAAGGGATACGGGAACGATATGGGAACGGGAAACGGCAAAAATCAAAAATTCAAGATACGGGAACGGCATAGAAACGGCAATAAAAAATATAAAAAAATTAAAAATATATTAAAGAAAATCCAAAATAAATATATGTTGATGTAAATTGTAAACTCCAAAAGTACTACATGTTCCAAAGATAATTAGTTATCAATATTCCGGTTCATCTGTATGATCATCAACACCTTGTGTTTGTTGTGTTTCTTGAGAAGAAACCATAATAGATTAATAGATATTCGATGTAGAGAGTAGAGACGTATTGTATATTTGTGTTATTGTATATGCCGGTTTTGTGTATATATAAACGATATAGATGGCTGCCCTAATGCATGTGACAGTTGGGTTCCAATGGGTTTGGAATAAAAAAGCCCATTAAAACTTTAAAACCCATCATAAATACAGAAACTGCCATGGAAACGCTTCAAATTCAGGAAACTGCCAGGGAAACGCCTTGGGAATCCAGGAACGGCAATGGAAACGGCAAGGAAACGTTTCGGGGGCGTTTCGGGGCCGTTCCCGTTCCCACCACGTTTCGAAACGGGTACGCGAGCCTCGACGGAGTTTCGGTGCAACACTGGTTATGACTACTGTGTGCGTGTGTCTCAGTATAGCCGACCTGGATGAGCATTTCTTATTTGCACGTATTTTACTTTGGAATTTGTGCGTTGATTTGAGAATTTTGTTTTGTACGTGTCTATTGTTGGAGATAATGATATTATGGGTTTTCTAAATTATTGAGGTCCCTAATCTATTGATACCATATATGTTGGCTATTTGAATGAAAGACAATAAAAAGGAATTATGGTTGCTTGGATGTATAAAATGCCTATAGTTACCTGTACATCATGTTGGGAATTCTATTAAAATTATATAGCATCTTGTTTTTTTTTAACTAACGCACCTTCCTGTAACTTTTTATGAATGTCAGTGGACCATGTGTGTCGTACTTGCTTCGTAAGCGAGCTCTCTATGATGATATGTCAAGGTATGTACAATTCTCTATTACCTAAACTTCACTTACACTGAGACTAGCGATTCTCCATATTTATATCGTTTTCTGCTTGTCCTAGGTATACATGTTGTGCCGGATATATGCCATGCAGTGGAAGGTGTGGAGAAAGCAAATGTCCTGAATTATGCCTTTGCACTGAGGTATTTATATATCTAGATATTTTGTTATTGTTTGAACATTATTACTTGTGATGACGGACACGAGTTAAATGGGCACAAAGTGGCTGGGATAAGGGAGGATATGCTAAATGGGCATTGTGTGGGAAATTTTGTACTTGCGAGAGGGAGGAAGATTCTAAGAGTTTATTCGGAATTTGGATTGTTAGGAGGTATAAATGTGCTTGTGGTCCAAGTTTCTTTATACTAGGTAGATGTTTCCAGTCCATGTATTGTATCGTGGTCCCCGTCATGATAGCAACTTATTCTTTACTTATCTCAGTCTGAAGTCTGAACACAATGTATTTAAACTGAAGCATTAGTTAGCATTCTCAGCATATGTTCTAAGATTATGTAATGTAGTGATCTTGTTAGGCAATATGCATCATTAATCTCATAGATTCCGACCACCTAATTCAATAGCTAGATAGCAGGTTTGTCAAGCATGCACATGCCAAAATTTAAGAAGAGGTTTTACTATGTTTCTATGTCTTCCCAATATACTTTTAGTGTACATAAAGTGGTAAATCATATTACGTGCTATCACTAATCGATGAATTGTGAGAGTTTATAGTGTTGTGAGGGATGTATCGCTGGTTTCATACTTAGAGTGGACATAGAAACCTAAGACTACTATAGTAGCTCACATAAAACACATTAATTCTGGCACTCTAGCATAATGTTTGGATGTGTCTGGTAAGTGGGTAAACTATATAACAAGTTGTGAAATCAATCTACATGGTGGGTCAGTATGACGATCATGGTGCAGGAATCAGTCGTTATATGAGTAATGTGCAATACGTCTATGTATACCGTTCTTGCTGCTGCCTGCAGATGTGGGAAAATAATGTATAAGTGTGCATTGCTGTTAGATGGTATTACTAAAAATAGAAAATTTTGGCTAAGTTTGAAATCCAATTGACGTTTAACTTTGGTTCACAAACATCATCTTTTATGTCATTATTGAGGTGTATGTTAGATATGGTTAATAGTCAAAGGTTTTTACCAGAGTATGTCGGCGGTCAAATGTTTCATGTATTTTGTGAGCTGTAACATCTAACCGCCTTCAATGTTGCACTTTAATGAAATGGAAACTGAACATAATTTACAAAACTTTCACTCCTTCCCCTAAGACGAATATGGCTACTAAGAAATAGGAGTTTTATCAAGCCAACAACCAAGTACAATGAGAACAAAGCCCATTAGAACTTATGAAAGGACCTTCGCCAAAATTTTTTGCCCACAAAAGTATACAACACATGCCATATACAACACAACCTAATTTATGTAAACATTGACCACATAAACATTCTGCATATCCAGAAGCCAATTATTGACCCATTTGGAAGTATTAACTTAGTCAGATAATTCTAGCTACTGTATAGGCAGGATAGTTATTCCTACAATTTAGAATGGGAAAGTGATTGTGTAAAAAAGAATAAAGCTCTGCTAACTCTCTATTGACACGACCTCTAGGAAATATATTTGCACAAGGCAGAAACACCCACTCATCACTATCAAGCATTCAAGCCCACTCTTAATCTCGTAAAGACTCGAAATGACTTTTATCCAACGTTCATCATTCTCTACTTTAAACTGCCACAGCCATTCCCAAGTATGGTTTCTGGCCCGAGCCTTCTTATGTTTGACCCAACATCCGTAAACAGACTATTATGATAGAAATACTATGTCATTGGTTTCATGCTACTACTTCTTAAGCTCTGACATGGAATAAACGTCATCATTTATGTTATTAAAAGTTTAGAACACATGTTATCGCCACTGTATCTGTATGCAATCTTCAGCTGCTATCCTTAATCATTTCTTATTGTTTTGTTTTCGCAAAATCCTCAGGTCTTCCTGTGCTTTGGGAACTCAGTGGCATCTACTCGGTTTCTATTGCAAGATGAGTTCAACATACAAACAACAAAATGCGATAACTGCATCATTGTAATCTCATAGAACTCTTTTATGTCTATCGTTAGTTACTCTAAACTTTGGATTAACTTGCTTTGCGGTCATAATGTAGGGATTCATGTTCTGTCTCCAACAACTTGCATGCATATTCTCCATTGTTGCTTGCCTTGTTGGAAGTGAAGAACTCAGTGAGGCATCTCAGTTGCTGAATTGCTTAGCTGATATGGTTTATTGCACGTAAGTCATTTCCTCACCCTTCCGACCTCATACATTAGCTTAATATTATGAAAATGAGTATTCTAACATACCTACTGTAATTTGCTTTTTGTAGGGTTTGTGCGTGCATGCAGGTAAGTAATTTTTGCTACAACTATATTTTAAAAGTCGTTTGTTTATTAAATGTCTGTATTGTCAAATTTTAGTCATGTCTTTAGCAACCCATCTTAATATGACTTTCATGTGTTTGGTATGAGCGTTTGGGAATGATAGTGAAAGGTTTTTTGACCTTGCATAAAAAAAGAGTGAAATTTTTTGTTTGGTTGAGGGTAAAGGTTTGAGAAACTACAAAGGGTAGAGTTTTGGATGAACTCACCGAAAGTGTTGGATATACTAATACCCATTCGAGATCACTTCTCATTTTCTTCAAAACAAACCATACCCATTCCCAGAATCATTTGCGAACCAATCTCCACCAAAAATCTCATTGTGAGATTTCTAATTATTTTCTTGGATGGTTATATTCATGTGGTTATTTAATCCAAGGCTAAATTGACTGTTGCAGACACAGCACAAGGTTGAGATGGACAAACGAGATGGAAAGTTTGGACCACAACCAATGGCAGTCCCACCAATGCAGCAAATGTCAAGGATTGATCAACCATATCCTCCTAATGTTGGATACGCACCCCAACAACCATACGGCTACCCTCCACAACCAGCACCTCAAGCTCAGGGCTACCCACCTGCCGGTTATCCTCCACAGGGCTACCCTCCCGCTCAGGGCTACCCAGCCCCAGGTTACTAGAGGTAAATCTTTGAATCATATTGTGCAAGTAAAACCGCGGCGAGTGGTTTTGTGAATGAAATATTTTATTTTACTATTGAATTCCTTGAGGAGACTGATTATTTTTTGGTCTGAGAATTTATGATGTACAAGACATTTATTTTGTTTGATATCTGGATACTATGTTATGTTTGTCGGGATCATGGTTTGGTTCTTGTATGGACTCGTTTGGTCTGGTTCATTTATATACATGGTATTTGGTGTTCTTGTACATTGTCTTGTATAAGCTTAGTATTTATGGATCCTGATTCCTGTTTCTGTAGCCAGTCATGATAAATCCTCCTAAACATCTTTCGTGAAGGTATGTTAGAATGAGAAAGTTCACGCAGTCTCGTGTAATTTACATAATCAAGCTGAAAACAACAAAACATGAAAAGAGAAATATTGTGGCCTTATTGAAAGTTAAAAAAGTGCGAGATCTGGGCTAGAGCTAAAGAACTCGCCTTTTGCTAATAAGTGGAATTTTTTATACAGAGATGTGATAAACCTTATAAATCTTTGGGATTGCTTGTTTGTTTATTTCGTCAATAAAGCAGTTTGAAATAATCCACTCCAGTTTGTATATTTTAAACTGTTGTATTGTCGCAGTAAACGCATAAACAAGGTTAGTAAGCAATCCTGAACATTTCCCTATTACATGATACTGAACTTGAGTGTAATATATTGATGGGGTTTGCATTGAGATGAGCTCAAAGCTGTACAGCACTCGTCCTGATAGCTTTACAAGCCTTCGTTACACATGCTCAAGAATATTTAAAGCTGGTTCGACCTCAACTAGAATAGCTTGAATATATATCTCAAACTCAAAGATATTCAATTTGTCTTGTGTAAAAGCCTGAAACTTGATTTCAACTTCTTATATTATACTTCTAGTTTATTTTAACGCTTAGAGGTTAAACACGAACTTGATAAATTTGCAGACTCAACAAGATCAGGTAACTCCAGAAAGACTACTCATTTGCGACCTCGATAGTGCGTATCTAAAGACATTGGTTCCTTTGACAAACCTTTTGAGACCCCCTGCGACCATCTACATTTCATGATCCCTGAATTATGTTTTTTTGGTGCAAACGGTGAATTATGTTAATAACACAAATGATACTTACATCAATGAGACGAGAGATATGGACAAGCCCATACTCTAAAATACTAGACAAGCTGATACAACAACGGGATCACCATCATCCCCTAGCTTGGACTCAGTATCAACGGGAGTCCGACTAGGATTACAACCAGTCATATGAGCTCGCTCTAGGATCTCAGTGGCATACTTACGTTGAGATAAGAACATCCCTGTAGAATCACGTGTAACTGATATGCCCAAGAAATATTAAGAGAACCCAAATCTGTCATAGAAAACTCCTGATGTAGAGAAGCAATAATCCGCTGTAGCAAAATCTCAGATGAAGCAGTAAGAACAATATCATCAACATATAGCAATAAGTAAGCAGTGTCAGTCCCCTGTCTGTAGATAAATAAGGAAGAGTCACAACGACTAGAGCCAAATCCGACCCGTGTAATGTATGATGCAAACCGCTGAAACCAAGCCCTAGGTGCCTGCTTAAGACCATAAAGAGACCTCTGTAATAAACAAACATGATCAGGATGAGCAGGATCGCGAAAACCAGGTAGCTGATGCATATAAACTGTCTCAACCAAATCGCCTTGGAGAAAGGCATTCTTAACATCTAGCTGGTGAACCGGCTAGTGTTGAGATAGAGCCAAACTAAGCACCGTCCGAATAGTTACTGGTTTAACAACAGGGCTAAAAGTCTCATCAACATCAATGCCCTCAAGTTGGGTACTGCCATTCGCTACAAGGCGAGCCTTGTAACGACTAAGGGTGCCGTCAGCCAAAAACTTGTGGCGAAATAACCACATACACCGAACAATATTGGCATCTGAGGGCCGAGGTACAAGAATCCAAGTTTTGTTTTTAATAAGTGCATCATACTCATCAGTCATAGCATTTTTCCAATTTGGATCATGAAACGCAGCAGTATAGGACTTTGGTAAAGGAGAAACAGACGACACATGAAACCCATAACGCTGAGTTGGACGATTAGTTCCGACACGAAAACGTGTGACCATGGGATGAACCAAAACAGGGTTTGGGTTTGTATTTATGGACGGCAAGTTGGAAGTAGTGGAAACATGGGTTGGGGATTGGTTGATTAGGCTAGCATAGGGTGCATGTGTTGGACTAGATACATTTAGTGGAATCGGGGTAGGAAGATGTGGTGAGTTAGGCGTATGTGGTTGAACCGGAGAACATGTACCGGTGGATGGGGAAGTGGGTTCATTATTATGGATGGAGGGAGTGACAATATCAGGAGTGGATGTTTGAGGTAAAGTAGTTGGTGGAGGAGTAGGAGTGGTGGGTGACATATTTATGATGTTTGAGATGACATTCGAGGGGTCTTCCAAAAAATCATATGAGGGAGATGTGTTGGGTGTTATAGAGCCAAATGGAAATACCGTCTCATCAAATGTGACATGACGAGAGATGATAATCTTATTTGTATTTAGGTCTAGGCAGCGATAACCGCAGTGATTAGAGGTATGGCCTAAAAATATGGAAGGTGTGGCACGTGCTCCAAGTTTATTTTCGGTATCAATGTGAGGGTAACAAAGGCAACCAAAAACACGTAAAAGGCTATAGTCAGGTGTGGTACCAAAAAGTCGTGTAAAGGGAACTTCATTGTCAATGGCGCGGGATGGTAATATATTTAATAAGTAAACGGCCATATTTAGGGCTTCAGTCCAGTAATTAGGGGGTAGGTGAGCCTGAAATAATAATGTTCGAATAAGGTTATTAATTGTGCGAATCATGCGTTCAGATTTCTCATTTTGTTGTGATGTACGAGGGCACGAAAAACAGAATTGAATTCCTTTATCAGAAAAAAGTTTATGAAAGGCTTGGTTGTCAAATTCACCACCATGATCACACTGAAACGATTTTATGTCACTTTTAAATTGAGTTTTAACGAAATTACGAAACAAAATAAATTTAGACAGAACATCAGATTTGTGAACTAACGGGTAAACCCAAACAAATTGAGAATAATGATCTAGAAATAAAACATAGTATCTAAAACCAGACAAGCTCGGAATTGGGGAAGTCCACAAATCCGAGTGAACAATGTCAAACAAAGACTGAACTACAGTAGGAGAACTAACAAACGGAAGTCTCACGTGTTTGCCAAGCTGGCAGGCATGACAAAGCACGGGAGACTTCGCTTTATTACACGCAATAGAATTATTAGAAATGACACGACCTAGCACTTCACTTCCTGGATGTCCAAGACGCTGATGCCACGTGTACTGACTAGTGAGATAAGCTTGAGGAATTGGTGAAGGCTTCGTGACAGGGTATAGATCTCCAGTGCTATCACAACGGAGCAGCACCCGTCGTGTTTGGAAGTCCTTAACAGAAAAACCAAAGGGATCAAATTCAATGGTACAATAGTTGTCACAAACAAATTGACGAACATAAATTAAATTTTTGACTATATTGGGAGTGATGAGAACATTATTTAAATGGAGAGGATGAAAAGGTGTAGGCAAAATACTATGGCCCGAGTTGGTAACGGGAATTGAATGTCCGTCACCAACAGCAACAGATGAGTAAATACAAGAATTAAAAACATCACTTAAATTATTGACGGAATCATTTAAATGAGATGTCGCACCTGTATCCATGTTGAGTACCAGCAGCAAAAGTATGGGGTAAAAGAGTTTCTTGACCCGGGAGTTGACCCGAACCAAGAGCAGAACCTGGTAATGGCTGCGATTGACCGAAATGATGACCAGCCGCACCATTGGACCCCAAGTATGAGCCTGTCAAACCTGCCACACCTAGCATGGGACCTGTCAAAATGGTTGAACCCGGCTGCTGACCTGTTAGATTAAGCTGACCCACCTGTTGACCAGTCGGATGAACTGGTAAACCAATTGGACCCCCGTGACATGTCTGACCCGTCCCTGAACCTGTCAAACTAGAAGTGAGCCCTCCTTGAGCTATCTGACCTGTCGTAGTAAACTGCTGACCCTGGTTCATAGCCAAACCAGAATGCCCCGGTCCAAAAGAATACATGTGTTGTTGGGTCGCTGGGTAAGTGAAACCTGGTGGGGGTTGGGCCATATAAGTGTGGAGAGCAACTGGTTGGTGTCTGGGTTGTGAAACACAAGAATCAAGTGTTTTGTTATTCCCACTACACCCAAGTTTGGCCAAGAGAGTTTGAAGGTTTTGTACCTCCGTTTGGGTCAAAGACGAGGTTGATATATTACTCAAGCTAGGCATAGGTATAGCAAGACCATGTACCCCGTTATGTAAGAACTTGCATGAAGCACCAAAACGACACGATCCCTTATTAAAATTGAAACATGGTTTGTGTACCTTATCCGCGGAGGAAGATGAGCGACGAGCATTGGAATTTGCCAACAAGACCATTGGTGAGGATGACGTAGCATCAACAAAAGTGTCATGTCCCCGTGACTTTTGGCGCATCTCCTCCGTAGTGAGCATAGATCTTACGGTCTTGAGGTCTGGAAATGGCTCGCGATGGGCAATGATCGTGGAGATGTTGTCATATCGTGCAGGTAAGCCTTCAAGTGCTAATGTGACCACATCATCGGAATTCATAGGCGACCCAAGGCTAGACAAAATTGTTGCAATAGATTCAATTTTCCGAAAGTATGCATCAATGGTCATATCACCAAGTTTCAAGGAACGAAGTTCCGCCTTCAATGCAATGGACGGGTACGTTTGTTGTCATGAAAGATATCGGCAAGGATGTCCCAAGCTTCCTTAGCCGATTGAGGATTGTCAACTACAAGCCTTTGTTGAAGAGTCTTTGACACCGTAACAAAGATCCAAGATAGAATGATAGTGTCGATCTTAAGCCATTCGGCATCGGAAGGTGGCTTAGTGCTCGTGGACACACCTTCATCTTTCTTGTCCATGAGATGATCCAAAAGAGAGTTTCCGCGACAAATATTGTGGAAAAAATAAACCCACGAGGAGTAGTTCATCTCATCCACGTCTAACTTTACGGGAATGAGATTGTTTAGGTTTGTGATGGCCATAAGTTTGTCGGAGAGGAGGATAATGGGTTGTTGAGGAGTTTCAATAACCGTCATGTTTTATGAGATGTAAGTAAGGTTTTGCTAGGGTGATGTATACTGAAGAAAGAAACCAAAACAAATCAGTCAATGAATTATCAACTGAACCACAATCAATACGTACCAATTAACAAAACAAGGTGTCGACTGGTTATATCAAGCAACCAACGATCGACCCAAACCAAATAAAAAAGCTGTCGACTGGTTATACTTATTAAACCAACGATCGACAAGATTAAAACTGTAAAAGATAGCAGCAGAATTTAGGCGTGTTGTAGGGTTTTAGGTGTAGCTCTGAAACCATGTGAGATAGGAAGATAATATTGTATATTGAAAATGATTGAATGATACGTACAATATACATGTATAAATAATGTCTATCTCTAGTCTATTTAGGGTAAATATCAATCACCCTTTAAATGCTAGCTAATCTATACTAAGAAACTACTAATTGACAACTCATTGATCATATCCTTGATATACTCATCATATACAGCTAACAGGGATGATCGAATCAAAATCTCCATAATGACCAGCAACACCCGAAGCTAACTAAAATCGTTCGTTAAATGAGTCCAACAAATCTTCATTCATCAATGGTGTCCGAAAAGTGGGCAAGTGTGCCTTTCATGATATATCCAATGGTCAATACAAGACCTGTGGAATACATGTCTACAATTCACTAATCCGCGTATATCATCACTAGCATCAAACTCAAACAAAAACACACAACACGACTCTCTGGAAGGTCCACAAGCTCAGAGAACTTCACTACTGGAAGGAGATCACGAAGAAGGATGTGTTGTAACTGGTCTTATTGTGTCAAGTTAGATGATGTGTGTATAAAGGTAATGAGGATAGTAACGTAACTTAGAAGAGTTAAGATATAGAGATTTAGTTTTGGGAGGAACATCTCTGATGTTTTGAATGTATATGACCATATGGAGAATATGGATTAGAGAATATATATGCAGGGGCTGTTTAAGTCCATATAAAAATGTCTCTATATGATACAATGTTTCTTTAGAAAAGAATAACAAAAGCCTGGTATGATATACTTATGCAGAGCGTGTAGCTCAGATGTTATAATTGGTAAAATGATTGTTAAAATGAATGTTTGTCGTTGACAATAAGACTTTCAGGTTTTCTCTCTAAACCCGCATCAACTATTTTTGGATGCTAAAGTCTCTGAAGTATGCATCTTTGAAACGACCTTTGTATCCTGTTTGATTGTATTAATCTTTTTCGAACGACCAAGCTTTTGTTAGAAAACCTCAAAACAGAAAGAAGAAAAACCAAAAAATGCAGATCTCCAAGTTGGATTTCTGTGGGACAACAAAAGAAACTAAAAATCAACATAATACATAGTATATCCAAGTTATATCGATGATAGCGAGATATTCTAATTATATCATGTCTACTTACTGCAAACGTTAAAAAGAACCCCATTTGAATCAGAAGCCGGCATCATATATAATTTCCCTATCAGTGCATTACTTTTGTAGGATGTCTATATGGAAGCAGTCGTTCTATCCGCTAGCAAAGGAAGAGGTATGAGACCGTCTACATCCTACCTCCCATACTCCGCTCCATCAAGATATGTATTGTTGTTGTTTTCCCTATCAATTCATTATTGAGTTGTGCCATACGACTCTCTCCTTATATAACGATGTCACAAGGTTGATCAAGTGCACTCAAATGTTGCGCTTAGTGGGTTCTCATTGCCATTAATACAAAAGATATACAGCATATATATATTTCTATTGTCCAACTCATGTCATATGAACTTGCAAGACAAGAAAACAAAACATGTCGTTACTCAAGTACATGCTAAAAACATCACCTTCCTCACTTATCATCACGGGTTGACCATGTTTCCCATAATGACAAGAGAACAAGTGGCCCAAGAACTGGTGGGACAGGTGGTGGCTTACTAAAAGTAACGATTGGATCAACCTCCTCCTTTTTCATTTGTTCGTTCTTCTCAAAACCATCATCCTTTACCTTCTTTGGTGTCAAGGTGGCGACTGCGCATTACATTTCAAGTCAGATGGTTAAACAACAGTGTTTAACAAACAATGTTAAAACTGAAAGTTTGTGTTACCCCATGAAGTTTTGACAGGATAAATGTTTTTGAGGTTATTCTTTGCCCGTAGTATTGCAGCTATGTCACGCATATGAGTTGTTGTTTCCTATGCTTCCTCCAAGAAATACGTCTTGAGCTAGTAATCTGCAGCGTGTTAAAGACCAAGAAATAATAAACTTTTGCTCGGATCCAAATCCAACAATAGTTATACTTCTTTGCCCATGATAATGGAAACAAATAAAAGTAAATGATCAATTAAAACAAGCGAATTTTTACAAAAGAGAATGCAACAAGCGTTAGTTTTTTATTGGGCAAAATGCATAAAAAGGTACTCAACCTTATTTTTAACAATTTAAGGTACTAAAATTTATGTTTTGCTCAAATTTGGGAAAAATTACCTTGACACCAAGTTATCACATTTTTTTACATGTTTTAAATATTAACTTGAGTTAATTACTTAAATCATCCATTTTTCATACGTTTTGACACGTTTTTATCTGTTTTCGTCCGTTTTTAAATTGTTAAAAATAAAGTTGAGTACCTCAATTAGATATTTAAAGTTGAGTACCTTTCGACTATATTTAACTAATATTGGCCGAAAGTCCTCCTGAAAGCATACTCTCTACTGTCGGGTTTATCTTTATTTGTTTGTTGTTGTTGTTGTGATTATATCTAACTAATACCAATTCTCGAATACTCAAACTACTTTCCTAGATAAATTCAATCATTTGACAAAAACCTAGTTAGAATAATCATATGAACACATTATAAAAACGGATCACAACATATCAAAGCAGAAAAACCAAAACAATAATCTCATCAGAAAAACAATTTAGCAACACTAATTCAAAAAAGTGCATGATTCAAACATTATCTGATATGAAGATGAAATGATAATAAAGTACTAACCTGTGATCGTTTGATGATACTTTAAATAAAAACAGTTGGTCAGCTGGAGATAATATCAAGAGAGTGTGTGATTCGTAACATACCAACTTCTTGAAGTTTCTTGAATTATGACGTGGCTGCTAATTATGATGTGGGCTCAATGGGTCATAAATCTGGGCTGTTCTTTTGGGCCGAATTAGTAGACTTAATAACCTAGCAATATATGAACTTAGACCCCAGCAACAACGCAAGACCCCAAGTAAGCCATCACTAAGAAAAAATAATAAATAATACAAACCAAGCCAACCAAAAAAAAAAAAAAAATCAAACTAAACAATATATGCCAACCGATATGGTTAGAACCCAAGCAACAACGCAGAACAAAAGAGACGCTCCAAGCAATCAAGTTACACCATGAAAATTAATATACTTAACCTTCATATGTTAAACATATTCGAACCATGACCTTATTTTCGATTCCATGAAATATAAACAAAATAAGTTGCTAATTACATTGATACCCACAACAAGTAATATATATTCAGTTCAAATAAGAATAAAATAAATCATATCACAAACACACAATCTAGCTATAAATACAACAAGTAATTTGAACACGCCGCGATGCGGCGGGGACAGCTGAGAGATTGCTTCTTGGAGAGTGGAAACGCTAGCTAGTTACATTGTATCATATGGTGTTTACAAAAGATATATGTTTCAGACCTGGTGGAATGAAACTCAGAAAGTCCCAGCCTGATGGATGTACAATGAGTGTAACACGCAGAATAATTTATACTAATTTGACCCCGAGCATGTTTTAGAATGCACTTCCCGTTTCACAGTTTTGGTGACCCGTCTATTTAACCACAACTATAAATGGACAACAAACGATAAAGGTGTGTATCTGTCATTCTCCTGTGCCCTTTCACGTGGACCCGTTCGCTCTTTGAAATCTGTATCCATACAAATATAGACACGTAAGCTGAAATAGGGTAACCCTGTATGGCCAAAATAATAAAGCTAACATGAATATTTGCGATCTTTCAAACACAAAACTTTCAACCCACGTACCATACATTCAAATGTTGCCAACCCAGATCCAAGAAGTTGGTGCTGACCCAATTCACACGTTCCAAGACACCCGTAATCCAGAGATGGAGCTGTTGTAACACATGAAACTATAAAATGCACATAAGGGAAACTAAAACGGGTAAATATAGAAAAGCAAGACCCACCTTGCATTCGAAAGGCAATAGGCATTTGTTGTTCATCTACTAACCCATTGGATAAATTAGCGCGACCGACAGACCCTAAATAACAGTAGAAACATAACAATAGGTCATTAATTAAAAAAAAACAATACTACGTACATTATATGGCATGTGTACGTGACTGTTTAAAGAAAAGCTACTGTTAATATGACAAAGGCATAAAGAAAGCAAAAAAATGAAACCTGCGATCGTAGATGGCTGCAGACAGACAGGAGGAATTGCAGGTGTAGCGGGGACATATGACATACTTGCTCCTGATATTGACGATGCTGAGACATAAACAGCAACAATGTAGCCATTGGTCAAACCAAATGAAATACCAAATCAGAAAACGAATATTAAATTAGTCTACTACTTTTAAGGATCCCAGCATTTGACTGCCGAGGTTTAAGGCTATTTTGAGGACCACTTTGCTCTATCACTAAGATTTGCTGAAACTGCACAATATTTACCAAATTTCAGTAGTCACCTAAGCATACTAATAAGATCTTTTTGAGATACTGACTCGAAAATTTCTTGCTACTTGAGTAATATACAATTTCTGCATGACCATCGTGAAATGAACTATTGTTCATCTCTAACCCTCAAAACCCAGTGTCTTCAAAATGGACCTGGCCTAAACGTATAGAGATTGTAATGGGAAAAAAATTACCTTAATTTAAGTCATACAATATTGACAGTATGAACAAATCAATAAGAACTTGTCTTCTGCAAAGTTTAAAAAATGTGTACTCTTTAATAACATAGAACTGTTAGACATAAACCTGATACTCCTACCACATGAAAATGGTCTTTGAAATCTGACGTTGGGAACACATGACCATCCGACGGATAAGAATCTCAAACGACACCTGAACCAAAATCTAGATTCTGTGGCCACATTCCTAGCGCTGCATCTATACCAAACCAAAAATAACACCATTTAGAAATAGCAAAAGACAGAAGAGGACAAAATACAAAAGATATGTATGAAAAGACAAAGACTGACACAACCCATTACAAACATGTCTTAGATTTCTGCCACATACTATCTGTAACAACGTGTGTCAGCGACAAAGGCGTAGAACTCAGAAGTAGTCCATAATGTTAAGATTTTTCCAATTTTCATACAATAACTATAAACCAAATTAGCAAAGCGGAAATGGCTATTACCTTATACTTCTTGGTAGTCCAGTTAAGGGCTGCGAATCTGGTAGAAATAACAACAAAATGCATAATTGGACTGCAAAATATGAGGCTCAGATATGCAAATATCGGATCGTTATGAAACACGCGCCATGGCTGCAACCACCCTCTGAGTGTGGATGCCCCGCCAAGACACGGCCGTCAGTAAACCGTGATCCGATAAAATATAAATGCAGGAAATCATCATCGCCTATTGATATAAGATATTATGGATGAGAGCCTTCTCAATCTATTAAATGTAACGCTAAAAACACGGGCTTCATGGGGTGAATAAACGGGCCTAATATTCAGTACTTCTTTATTTTCCAACGAATAAAATACAATGGTTTCAACATGCTCCCAGCTATAATAACATTTATAAATATGTTGCTACACCAAGTTCCGGACAATGTCAGCATTTACGTAGCCCATGTAAACATACCACTGCCTCATTAATATTGATGTGACCCCAGCAAAAGTATCGTTTATCAACCACCCAACAACACCAGCTATCGAGTTAAGTCCTAAAATATAAGGCTTAGATAGGGAACTAACCTAGAAAAAGAGGATACATTCGGCATGGCTGCAAACCAAATAGGCTGCCACGCCAAGTTCCGGAAAATCTCAGCTTTTACCTAGGTCGTGTAAACTCATATCCGCCTCATTAATATTGATGGCGTCATGCTCATAAGCAAACAAAGCCAGCAAAAGTATCACTTATCAACCCTGCAACAACACCAGCTATTGAGCTAAGGCCACAGTAACTTTTGTTAAATGGCTGTAACTTTTTTTAAATGGCACAACTTTCCATAATATGACACAACGCTACAGTAACTTTTGTTAAATGACAGCCTATTCTAAAATAGCTCATATCAGCTCATCAGTTTTCCAAATAGGCTGCACATAGCTCAGATCAGCCAAAAAAAAAAAAGCAATAAACAATGCTTCTTACTCTAAAAGTCTAAGCAAGTCCCTTTTCCAGCTTATCCTCTACTTGTTTGTTGCAGAAGAATACTTTTCTGTAGCATGTCCCTTTTCCACATTTCCTTCACACGCAAACACAAAAAACAAACAGTACGTAAATCAAATTTCCTTGAAAAAATTAAGTAAATCTGATATGGGTCAGATTGGGGAAGTCAAGTAACGGATCAAAACGGGTAGTTTTTAAAGCAGGTCAGTACTATATTGGTCATACTATTACTTACAATCACTTTATTTATCTAAAATTTCTAAGCTCTAAAAGCAACCTTTGCGCTAAATACTTATCACAAATCATAAGAACAGAATACTCAGCCCATTGAAACAATTTCATGTATTTCTGTTAAATACTTTAATTTAACCCAATTGACCTTAAAGATAAAAACACAACCTATCACATGTGACAAACCTGTGTCCACCGTTAACAATAATAAAACAATTAAACCATGCCCTTCATTCTCAATTAACCTTTATAACTTCAGATAAATGAGAGAAATACTAAAAAAAACAAATACAAACATCATAGAGTCTTTAATCTTAATATGAAAACACGGTGAAATTTTTATTCAACTAACAAAATGTTGCCACTTCAATAGACAACTATAAATCCAGGCATTTCATCAAACGGTTAGTATGCTTCAAGAATACACATTAAAAACAACCATTCTTTTATATCTTCAGTACAGATAATAACGAATAATCCAAAGATAGACTAAAACAAAACAATCTGTTATGCTTTTCCCCTCTTTTTTTGGAACAAATCAACCATGAACAAAGACAAAATCAATGAAATACTTACCTAATGATCAGCCATATCAATTGTTCAAGAATTCCACATGCTTTTCACAATTTCACCAATCAATGAATAGCATAACTTACTGACTCATTATTACATTGCCATATTAATCATCCAGTCAAACTTTAACAACCAAAATTTAGTCAAAACATATATAACTAATAGACGCACATATCAAACCTTAAACGAACAAATCTTCTTTTCTTTTTTTTAGCAGGCGGCAACGACCAGACTTCGAATCAAGAACCCTAATCTTGATTAATAATAAAAATCAAACCTTTCAAAAAATTAGAGAACAATACCCACATGACAAACATACTTATGATTAGGTTACTGCATCCAGAACTGATGATAATCTGTGAACCGACTAATACTATCAGTCGGTGGTGATGATAAGATGTGGGTGTAAAGCGTTTTGATTAGATATGTGTACAACCAAGCAGAAATACTAATATTTGTAAAGGAAATATGGGCTTCATGGGCTGAATAAAACGGGGTAATATTTACTAACAAAAGCGGGCCAAACTCGCCGAGATATATTAATTTTAAATGAACCGAATAAAATACAATGGTTTAGATGTGACTTGTGCTATATATCTTATATAAATTGATGTGGATAAAATATATGAATTGTTTCTCTAGTATGTATATGATAAACTAATGATCGTACAAAACACCAAATACTTGGTAGATTTGATCATACATCAATAGATCAAAAACTTAATAAGTATATTTGTAAAACCTAAAGTAATCAAGCAAACATTTTCAACCTCCATCTTATTTAAGGTACACATCTAATCCCCATTCTCATAATCAGTTGAGAAATACCACACCTTTAAGCATTTTAAAAGCTAAATAAATAAAATTATATATTCAAAGGTTTATTATTTCATGACAAAAACAAAAAGATATAAATGAAAAAGCTTTAATTGATAGGTTTTAGAGTACAATGGTGGTTAGTTTTCAATTGGTAGTCATTTTCATCTTTACTCATTCCCAACCACCAACCACCTTAGTCGTTTCTTATTAAATTTTCTCATATACTTATGAAATTCCTTCTTATATAACTAGACACTTACATCTCCTTACTTTCTCATATCCTCATAATTTCCACACTAATATCCACTAAATCAACCATTCCCTTCTTGCTCTCTTTATACTGATGCATAATTCACCTCAAACTTGCATCTCGCAATACTACTTCCTCAATCAACTCTTCAACTACCACCTTCTCAACCAATCCTTTAGCAACAAAAATGGATCCTCAAGCTTTCAAAAACTCCATTAACAAACCCAAAGGTACAAAGCCAAGAATGAAGACTCGAAAACCCACATACATAAACCTGAAGTGCTCTAACCGTGACAACTTTCCCTAACAAACCCATTTATGATCATTATTCTAATCTCTCGCACCGGGATCATCTATATGGTTCCAAACTTACCTTCCTCCTTCTCCTCTTCCAGCGTCCGCCGCGGTAACCCATAATTTCTCTTTTCATTTCGATATGGTTGTATAACTCTTTAATTTAGGAACCTTAAACTTTGTTGGATGATCAAACCATTTATTATCATGTTTGCTATATTTTGGTGGTTGTGAACTTATAATGCTTGTTATTCATATTTTGTTTTCTTTTTACACTAACTACTGTTGTAGCTCGTCTCCAAATCTCGATTCCTTTGGATGCTCATATCAAAGGGGAGCATGGACCAAAGAGGAACCTTGTTCAAAGGCTTGTCTCTTCACTTACAAACCTTCTTTTTGCTTCGACAAAAGTGGTAGAAAGGTTAAAACTTATCTCTAAAATATTATTACTCTATTTTTATGTTGATTTGAGTTTATATTGTCATTATCGAAAAGGTGAGGACTGTTTATATAAATAATTGCATAAAATGTTATTTCTATATAATTATTTCTTTATATTTTTTTATTGACAAATATAAACGCGTATTAAGTAAAAATTTAAGTAAACATGTTTAAAACATAGTTATTATTTGGCGAAAATCAATTAAGATATGTATGTGAATCTCTAGAACTTGTTTAATGATCAAAAATGGTTTTATCATACATAATGCATTAAATTCTTGCATCATTTTATAAAATCTTACATATTTTTATGAACATTCACATAATTTTATTTACTTCCATTTTAAATAAAATGTTTTGTTTATCCTGGGGTCGAGGTATGATCTATCTACAGTCTACCTCTCTCATACCCCGCCCCGACGGGATTTGGTATGTTGTTGTTGTTGGTTTGTTTAAATAAAATGTTTTATAGAATTTACATCTCTAACTAGTAAGAATCTTCCTCTTAAGGAAGTGATTCAAATCTCATCTTGTATGTAAAGATGGATTAGCCATTCTTGCCGTAATTCAAAGCTAATGAGATAAGCGTCAAAAGTGTTTTTTTTTATAAATATACTCATTAACCATATTTTGGGTTTAGAGTGTTTAACACTTTATGCAAGCATAAATGATAACATCAAATAGTCCTGAATATTAAAGTCAATTTTCTACGATAATGCTCGTTATTTATATCATTTATATGGATTTACGCTTGTTTTCCATTGTTTTCCACTTTCAGGTAAATTACGAGCATTGGAGCTAAAGAGACGCGGAAATGGAAACATTACTAAAGATTTATCACAGTATGCCTATTTTGAAGAAGTTACGGCGTAACTCCTCTCTCACATTACGCCGTAACTATTGCGTGACTCAGAATACCAACTTATCAAGAGGTTACGGCATAACTCTTCCCAAAGGTTACGACGTAACTACATTAGGTCAAATGAGGATCCACGCCGCTGATACTTGAGGCCGTAACTACTGCATCACTTACGACGTAACCGTGTTTATTGAAGACTACGGCGTAACCACTTATTAGGTTACGCCGTAACTAGCAGATCTAGTGCATTTACGATGGAATAGAAGGTTACGGCGTAACTCCTATATTCGTTACGCCATAACCCAGACCTGGCCTATAAATACCCCACGAATTCCATCATTTCTAATCATCCCATTCCACACACAACTCTCTGAGAACGTGGGAAAAAGCTCAAGGCAGGTCTAGGGGAGCATACGGAGTTGTTTCCAAGGGAGAAGTCACTCCATTACGATAAGCTTTAGCGTTTTATATTTCTTTTACTTTCAATTCATGTATTTCGTACCTTTGAATATTGAATTGATTTGCATGATTAATATGAGCGGCTAAGCACCCTTTGCTGCTAGCCTAGTTATGATTCCTTAATTGTTTTGTTTGTGTTTACCTTTACTTCCGTACAATTATTTCTAAGTGTATGCATGCATAGTTCTTTGGTAGTCACCCTTGATTCGGTAGTTTTGAATGGCGGTAGAGGCCAATTGCCTAGGAGATATGACCAACTGACTCTAGGTAAGCGGACTGAGACTGGAAGGGTAAGATATGACCAACTGACGACCCTTTCTACTTGTGCGATTTGACCAACTGATCACCTATCGTTTGGATGAACTTAAGAATTGGGGGGTGTAGTGTCTATGTTCCTAACGGCCGAGCACTCAGTATTTAGAATCTAGCATGTAGCGGTACTTAATGACTTGACTTAGGGGACTAGGAACAACAGGACTTATGACGGTGCACCTGATTTCTCCTGTGGTGGCATCTTTGCTGATAGGTTAGGGCGAATTGACCAAATGTTGTCCTCTCGAATTTGACCCCACCTGAAGTAATTGGAAGTAGGTAGACGTAGACATAACTAGCTAGGAGGATTGACTAGGTTAGCACCACTATTCCTCTATTGATTTCCCTTTACCATTTATCTGCTTTTATTCTGCATTAGTAGTTTAATTAATTAATTCATTTTCGTAACCATCATTATTTTGTGACAATTAGACTTAGTAATAATCCAACACACATAGCTCTTGGGACGACCTCGGCTTTACCATTTACTACACTACACACGACCGGGTACACTGCCCGTTAGTGCATTAGGGTAGACCATAGGTATAGCGAGACACTATAAATATTAAGACATGGTCAATAAAACCTGCATCAAGTTTTTGGCGCCGCTGCCGGGGTGCTATTTTAGGATTTTATATTAAGTCTGTTTTAATTTTCTTTCTGATAATGTCAGGATACAAGACTCGCAGCTCTAGGCGTTTTCTGGCCATCCAATTCGATGACCCGGAGAAGCAATTTCGTAGAAAGAAAATCTATTCTCCGATTCCTATTCACAACATCTTCCCATTCTACGAATCAGACCAGTCAGACGCAAAACCAGAAGTCATCAATGAAAATAATATCGATGACTTAACCATGGAGCAATATTTAAAGCGACCGAATGAAAACTGCCAACGAAGTTTCACTCAAGACTCTCACACTGAAAAGTACTCTATTCCAGATCATATTATTCGAGAGTTTCATGAACTTGAGTTTTCTGGAAACGAAGATGAGGACGCTCAGAATCACGTAGAAGAAGTTCTCCACTTCTCTTCTCTTTTCAACATCAGAGGTACTCCGAGTTATTCAGTCACTGCAAAGATTTTTCCTATGACTCTTTATGGGACAACGAAAAGATGGTATAACAAACTCCCTCACGATTATAAAGGGGAGTGGGGTAAACTTAGAAAAGAATTCGTACTGCAATTTTGCCCCCCTTCAAAAATGGCCAAGCTTCTTGGGAAAATTTATCAATTCGTTCAGATTGGGGAAGAAACGCTTTACCAAGCATGGGAAAGATTCAACGAGCTTCTCTATCGATGTCCTTCACATGATTTAAACAAACATCAGATCGTATACGTCTTCTATCGTGGGATTAATGGGCAAACACGAGAACTTCTCGATTCACCAAGACCTATTCCTAGCATGACTCCTGATCAGGCCTTGGAATGTATTCAGCGGATTTCTGAACATTGATATAAGTGGCACATGGATACAGGGTACGGACCGAGAGGTAATTTCGATCATAAGGTAATGAAGACAATAACGAAGCAAGAATACAATTACGGGGAAATTTTCGAAAAACAAAGGTTGGAAAGAGAAGCTGAAGCATGGAAAGTTGAAAAGGTTAAGAGCGTGTTTGGAACAAAAAACGGGGGCGATCTTGAAAGAAAAATTCTTGACCACATCAGGGAATCAAGAGAACGAGATGATAGGATTGAAAAAGTAATAAAGACATTCGTGGATAATACAATCTCTTCTCTCAAAATGCACGATGATAGGATTAACAGATTGGAAAAGAGTGTTAGTTCATGTTCAGAAGCTATCTCTGATTATTTAGCAGCCAAGGAGGAGGAAGTTGTCCACACTGTAGAAACTATCCTCGAAGAACCTTTGACCTTTCGAAAAAGTTAAACGACGAATCAGCATGGAGAAACAATCACTTCTGGACCAAACTTTGCTGGTAAACCCTCCTACCAATGATTCTGATATTACACCGGATTTAAGTTATGATGAGACTATTCGTCTCAACGAAAGATGCTCAGCATTTTTGAGGAACTAGCTACCGCAAAAGGAAAAAGATCCAGGATGCTTTACTCTCCCTTGTTA
This sequence comes from Chrysanthemum makinoi, assembly GCA_910596185.1. NCBI lineage: Eukaryota > Viridiplantae > Streptophyta > Magnoliopsida > Asterales > Asteraceae > Chrysanthemum > Chrysanthemum makinoi. Next base: position 160,525,634 of record OU343219.1, read on the forward strand.
TATCGGGAGTCTAGACATGTGTAATGCCCTAGCAGATCTTGGAGCTAGTATCAGTATAATGCCTCGTTCGATGTTTTTGCGTATGGGAATTGGTAACTTAAAGCCGGCTAAGATGAAAATTGAAATGGCTGATCGATCTATGCAATCGCCATTAGGAATTGTTGAGAATGTGTTGGTGAAGATTAAGAAATTCCTTTTCCCAGTAGATTTTGTGATTCTTGACATTCCGGAAGACAACAGGATACCTGTCATTTTAGGAAGACCCATGCTTGCTACTGCTCACACTAAGGTGGATATCTTTGCCGGAAAATTGACTCTTGAAGCAAATGGAGAAATCGCCTCATTCGGACCTAATGAACATTTGTCTACCCCGGAGAAGGTATGTGCAATTGACCCAGTAGGCAATTTTGGTGAAGCTTTAGAAAAATTTCTTAGCGACCCCCCGGATCCTGGAGAGGTTGACTCGGGGAAAGATTTTGATGTTTTCGTGAATTTTGAGGAAGAGGATAACTTAGGATTAAGTACTGAAGACCTCTCAAGTGATGTCGAGATGACCCATTGGCAAGATAACTCTAAAAAAACATTCTTGCAATCGGACCAACCACAGTTTTATGAGATGGGGGCACGAATCCATCATAGGAATCCCTATTATCTGAAAATCTCATGCAAAATTGGGTTCATTGACTTTCACCCATTTATCGACACAGATTCCCCAGTTAATATTATCTCTAAGGAATGCTACAACCAGGTTATGGAAAAGGAGCTTGATTACAAAGGAAACAACTTCCTCGGGATTGCAACAAATATACGTGTTTTTGTAGGAACTCACTCGTTTCTAGTCGACTTTGTGGTTTTGGATGATGTTAGTGAGTTCGTGTCAGATGGGCTAACTGGGGTGATTTTCGGAAAACCCTTTAAAGAAATATCTAGGCTTGATAAAAACGAGAAGGAAGGACTGGTTTGGTTAAAGATTGGCGATGATAAAACTGTTTTCAAAATGCCAAGGATTGTCAAGAATTTTAAAAATTGGACTAAAAAATAGTTAAGTTATGCTCGACCGCTGCTTGGTATTAGTGACGAAGATAAGGCCAAAGGTTTTGATCACCCTTACCAAAAGATCAAATTTTTTTACTTAGGGTGTTTGGAACTTGTTAGGATCCAAATATTATTGTGTTTGATGATTCGGGTGGTCTTGGATGATCAAAATACATGTTTGCCATA
>OU343219.1:160526954-160685170 GCA_910596185.1 Chrysanthemum makinoi
ATGAGACCGATTCATTAAGTTTGTATCGGTTTCAACGGTCCTCTCCGATTCATTTTTGGATGGCTTTTATTGGTTAGCCTAACCGGTGACGACACCAATTCCCGGTTTAACCCGTTGGTCCGGTCCGATTTTTAAAACTATATATAGCATCTATTTGTTAGCATCAATTTGTTGTTAGCTTGTATCAAGTGTACATGTGGTCAATTACTCGAGTAGTTATAGAGCTTGTTCATACACAGTTTCAGTCAAAGAGTAAAAAATTAGGTCTCCATCTCATCATGTATCTCTCCCCTTTCTTTTTCATCGGTCTTGTGCTTATTATTAAATTTGATTAATGTGCTCATTTCTGGTATTCAACTGATAAGTGATCAATTTCATCCTTGAAATATGAGTTTTATCAAATTGCATGTCAAATAATATTGTCTAATGCAAATGAGAAACAGACTCAAATGATTATCTCTTTGAATTACAGAAAATTTTTAAGTGCTTATATAGCTGGCTTATGGCTTATATGACATGATCATAAGAAAAGTTAAAATAATCAAAAAAATTAAGCTTATGAAACATAAGCCGAAAATCACATAAGCCATAAGCCCATTATAAAAGCTTAAACAAACACCCCCTTATTTCGGAGCAACTAAACACCCCTTAAATTATTCAGATCTGTTATAGGCTTATAGTTACTATAATCTCATTATTTGAGTTCTACCATAACCACAGACATTAGGGGTGTTATTCGGGTTGACCCGGTCGGGTTCGGGTCAACTCGGGTCGGGTCAATTCGGGTCAAGCCTTAGAAAAATATACCCGAACCCGACCTTGTTTAAGAACTTCGGGTCAACTTTCAGGTTGGGTCAATTGGGTTCGGGTCAACTGGTCGGTCAATTGGGTTTAGTAGCAGGTTTTATAAATAAAAGTGTTGTTTAGCCCAGGGTTAAATTCGGGTTCGGTCGGGTCAAGGCTAAAATATATACGAACCCGACCTTGTTTTAGAATTGGTTGACCCGATTGGCCAGAATATAAATTTTTGAGCGATTGGCCCATTCGAATTGACTCGGTCGGGTTGAAAATCGAATAACACCTAATACGGTCATCATTTGACTCATCGCCATGACTCATTACAATTAGGAATTGCAATTTTGATCGAATTACGAAACCCATTTTGGCCAGTCGAAAATAAACGAGTTGGGTTGAGTCTAAATAATTCAAAATCAAGTTTGGGTTGACCATCGAGCGTTATTAAACAGTCGAGGTTGGGTTAAAGGAAAAAATTAGCGAATTGACCCGCCAACCCGTTTAAGATTTTTCTTAAATTAAAATTATTTATATTTTATTATCTTTGGTTAAAATAGTTCAGAATTCGTACAAACTGTTTAACTTTCAGCGTAATGTGCCAACTTTATAATAAATAAAAAGCGGGTTAAGCGGGTCAACTCTGAAACCCGTTTAACCTATTCAACTCGGGTCAACCTATTTAACCGCCAACCCAAGTATATATACGGGTTAAATGGGTTAGTTCAGGTTATGTGTAAGCGAGGTTAGAGGTTGAAAATTCTTGGCCGATGATTTAAATGGATTCGAGGTTTGGGTTGAGTTTCGACCGCCAACTGTTAACGAACCGCCAACCTAACCCGACCTGAATTGCCACCCCTAATTACAATACTGATATGACAAAAAGCACAATCATAAGATGATCCACTCTTTTTCCAGTTAAAACGCACTGACAAACAATATTGAATATTTTAGAACAACAGACAATAATTTTGAGAAAATTGCATAATTGGGTATTTTTAGTAAGAGGAAATACCACTGACCGCGCTCAAATTGTTTTATTGTCAAAATGTTCTCCACAATATAGAAATCTTTATTTCGTTAACAAGGAAAACTACAAAATATAGTTTATTTATTGTGTATCAATCATTGTTTATCTGGATTGATTTTTTCAATGACCAACTTTTCAAGTTTTCAGCATTACTTAATGTCAGTCCAACAAGAATATTCTGAGATGGAAGCTAAAAGTTCGTCTTTGGATAGAATTAACGACATCCCTTCAGGCATCATAGAAAACATCCTTTGCTTTGTACCAACAAAAGATGCGATGAGGACGAGTATCCTTTCCAAGAAATGGAGATTCAGTTGGGTCACAGTTCCTAAACTTGTGTTTGATGAGGAAGATATGTTCGGTATAAGCACTGTTCGAAGATCATCAAGAGAAGAGAAAGAGTTGGCCAGGAAGTTTAAGTGCAAATTGTTGGCGATATACCAAGTTATGTTACTCCACCAAGGTCCAATCCTTGAGTTTGGACTTTCCATTAATTCAGATTTCTTACTTCACAAGGATCCAAGTTACCCATATTCCACGGGTTCAGATACTTGTGTTGAAATTGACCAGATAATAACTCATTTGGCGAGGAACAACAATATTGTCAAGAAATTTACACTTGACTTGGGTTATTACTCTACATATAGACCACCTTTATCTATCTTCACTTTGCATCAGTTAACAGACCTGTATATAAAAAGCTGTAACTTTAACTATGATCCAACATTTTGCGGATTTGGTAGCCTTACAAGTTTACACTTGGGAACTCAGCGCACCTCCAAAAAAGCTTTGCTACATCTCTTATCAAACTGTCCTTTACTCAAAAGCGTCACTCTGGTAAGTTCTTATTGGAAAGTCGATCCTCGTGAACTTTTATAACCTAACTGAAATCTTAATATTGTAACCTGCTGCAGGAGATAGTTACAGATAATATTGATGAAGAATTTACAGTTGCTGAGTTATTCAGTTGTTTACCAGTAACTGAACATCTGTCTATTAATTGTTACAACATTCGGGTAATATTATCCACCTGGTACCTAATTGATTGAACTAGGGTCAAAAATTGTGGTTGAAAATATGTGTTTTGTCTATGCTCAAGTGTTCTGCTCAGGACAGGGTACCACGAGTGCTTCCATCTGTATTACTCAACCTCAAACACATCTCTTTAGACATGCTGGGGCTCGTTGTTGATTATGGGTTGCTACTTATTGGCCTTGTGATCAGAAGCTCCCCGAACTTGGAGACATTTAAGCTTTACGTACATTTCACAAATATTTTTTTTTCCGTTTCTTGCTCCTTTTGTCATGGCAAGATACACTAACACAAGAAATACCATTATCTGTAGATTGCCTGTGAAAATTATCATCATGACGATGACATACTTACTATGGAAGATTGTTCGGATATACGGTTGGAGCATCTGAAGGAATTGGAGTTTAGAAACTTTGCAAAATGCATGGGTGAGATGGAGTTTGTGAAGCTAATGTTGGCCAAGTCGCCCGTACTCAAGAAGGCGAGGATAATTCTTAACAGAAAGGTTACTAAAGATGAAGGGTCGCGGATGTATAAAATGCTCTTAGGCTCACCACGTGCATCACAGATTGCAGACATCATTGTTGAGCATCCCTCTAAAAATTAGAGTAAACTTTATGTACGTCGCTTATGAATGCAATTAGCTTCAAGTCACTTAATATCACTGAATAGCTTTTGCCTTTTGGGAACCGATCATGATAACCCACTTATGTTAATTTACTAATTTGTTTCATTAGTCTTTGGTTAATCTATCGAACCTTTTCAGTTGCAAGTGTCCCGCACAATATATTTGGTAAATTCTATAATATATGGTGTTACAGTGGTCAATTTTGATTGCAAGAATATAGTTGCTGTCATTTATTTTGTTTTTTTCGTAGGATCTAGTATCGCTCCTTATGTTGCAAGTGTTCTGCACAAAATATATATTATGGATTTCAATAATTTTTGGCGTTGCAGTGATTACAGATTGGGTGCTGCAAGTATCATTTAATTTTAATTTGAATTTAATTGCTAGAATTTAGGTAGTGGCAAATTGTGTTGGGTTTAATGAGTTGGTTAATCTATCAAACCTTTTCATCTAGGTATTACAAAACACTTGATGTATCTAACATGTTTATCTAACACGATTAACTTGGTTTAATGAGTTGGTGATGAGTTATCCCATTTAGCTCATTACATGTTCAATAATTTCAATTTTCAAAACTCAAATGGGTTTGAGGTGAAACCTACAGCTAAACATCAATAGAAGCAGTACCCTTCCTGAAAACATAACAGAATTCATGCTATGTCTTTTACCTATTAAAGATGCAGGGAGGACTGGTATCCTATGAAAAAGTTGGAGACACAGTTGGACCGAAAATCTTAAACTTGTGTTTAAGTAGAAAGACATGTTTGATAAATCAATTGAAGATCAACCAACTAAAAGGAAGCATGTGAGCACATTTCGGTTTAGGTCAGTTATGGCTCAAGCCCGATCGAGAACTGGATATGTTTGTTTTCGAGATATGAAAAATGACGCGTTAAAGTTGAAAATGGGTTCGGACCAGCAATCAATCTGGGATTTGGTGATCATGGGAAAATGCACATTAGAGTATGTGACTTTTTGAATGTAAACTAAGGGCATCTACTATGATGAACCTATAAAAAGGTTTATACATTTAAAACTCCATTAATTTATAAACCTTTTCAAATTATAAACCTATTTCCACTATAGATAAATATATTCATAAACCTTTTTATATCATAAAACACTCTCAAAATACATAAATTTTAGACCTCTTCATAATCTCAGATCTATTCATGCCACATAGACATGAAATGGTTTCTCATTATGGTACACAAATTCTTGGACTTATTCAAAAGATTTTAGACCTATTCTTGAAACATCATAGTAGATGCTCTAAGGGTGTTTTCTGTAGTTGACTTTTCAATATAAGTCAACAGTTGACTTTCAAGTAAAGGTCATATAGTTTTCTGCAAACTACTAATTTTGAGTTGTGCGAAATCAGAACATAAGGTATGATTGTTATGCTCATTTGAAGTATTAAAAGGTGTTTTAATCATCCGAAAAACATTTCATACTTCCTATGCCAGAATGCACTGACACAAGATATACAAACACTTAATGTAGATTGTTGACGATGGTTTTGATGATGACATAAAGTTAGATACACTGGAACATTGTGGCGATATATGGTTGGAGCACTTGAAGGAATTGGAGATTGTAGATTTTTCAAACGTGGAAGGTGAGATGGAGTTTGTGAAGCTTATTTTGGCCAAGTCACCCATGCTCGAGAATGTGATCATAGTGGGTCGCAAGTATGATGTGACTGAGGATGAAGTGTTAGAGATTTTAAGAACTCTCTTACACTCCAAACGTGCATCCCTTCGGCATATATCATTGTTGAGAGTTGTTCTCGTTATTAGGAAACAGTATTTGAGTAAATACATATACCTCACAAGTGCAATTGGCTTAAATAACTCCAGAGAAGTGAATGACCTTTGGGAAGTAGTAAATTGTTTCAAATAGATGTATCTGAAGTAAATTGTTTGGGTCCAATAGTATCCTGGTCTTGTATTATACTTCTGTTGTATTTGCTGTGGTTTTGTTTGGTTCCTGCAACAATTAGTGCTATGGTAGTTGGGTCGCAAGCCAATGGGCATGTGACTATTTGAGGCTAACTAACGATTTCTTATAGTAGTGTTTTGACAGGATTTGATCATTTAATGAGATTTACCACATCACAACTCTCTTTATCAGCAATTAGTTTCATTCAGTAGTTACCAAATCAAAAAACTATCTGTTATACCCGTCATTGGATTTGAGATTATTGGTCAGTTTGTTATACAATATGTTTGCTTATTCACTGCTACCATCATACGTATGAATTGAAGTTGGTTGAGGAGATTAAAACGCTTCACTTACACGTCCGGGTTGGTGTTAAGTTTCCTTACATAAGTAATAAACCGGTCATGTCTAAGTTGAGGTTATAACAAGTTACCAACCTATCAACCCGCCAACCTGAATTCGACTCAATCTCCACCCAACTAAAACCCACACGACTTTGTAGCATAAATGTGCAAGCTGGTAACTAATAAAAATTATAGGTACCAAAAGTGTACATGTACTCAATTACTCGAGTAGTACTAGAACTTGTTTTTACAGAGTTATTTTTCAGTCAAAGAGTGTAAAAATTTAGGGTTGCACCTCATCAGGTATCTCCCCCTTTCTTTTTCATCAGTTTTGTGCTTATTATTAAATTTGAGTAAGGAATTTGATGCACGCCTGGAGACGACCTGGGAACAGCCTGTAGCGCCGTCGGCTCTCCAAACAGGGCGTGGATGCATTCGGCGACCGAGGAATTTTATTTTTATTTTATTTTTTTTTATTTTTTTTTAATTCAAATATTTTAACATTAAATTTAAATTTCATTCAAATTAAAAAAGCGTTACATTCTGAAATTAAAAAACATTACACTCTAAATTTAAAAAAAAATTACAATACGAAATTCAAATAAACACTAGAATACTTAATCTAATAATCTAAATTGTAGCGTGCTTTGATTCTTTGCTTAACTTTCTCCAACTCTTCTAGTTGGCGGCCTGTCAAATTTGGGTCGATTGGGGTGTTGTACAAGATGATGTCGGACTCCCGTTTTGATGTCCTCATGAGCTCAAGTTTTTCTGTTTTATCGGAGCTCTTTTTCCCTCAACCGTAACCAAGTATCTTCTAAACTCTGCTTATTCTTACCTTTATCCTCTTTTGACGGCTTCTTGGTCCTTAAGAAATTTTTGGCCAACGATTGCATAAATGAGTATGATGGAACATCATCATCACCGAGAGGAGGATGCTTTCTTCCTTCCTTTGTCGCGACCAGCGATTAGTGATTCTCTAGTCGCTCCTCGTGAATCATCAGCGTCATAGACATCGAAAGGATCACGAGCTTGGGTTGAACCAAAGGTAGTGGTAGAACCCTTTGTTTTCTTCCGACTATTTGTTGATAAAGCCGACAACTCAACCTCCTTCCAAGCGGCATGACCCTTTAAAACCTCGTAGCACTCCTCCAAAGTGAAATCATGACCGTACGTCATACGGTATTCTTTAAGAGCTTTTGAGGTGTCGTCGATATCATTCTCACCGCTTCCATGGGTATTCTTGATATTCTCCATGATAGCACAATAATTTCCGACCACATTACGAATCTGCTCTTCCATTTGGTAGTGATGGAGTCATAGCCGGTCTTTGCGGTTTCTTGCTTAAAGTAGTGATCACTAACTCCCAAAACTTGAAGCGGTTAGGCGTTTCCTCTCGCCAGCGTTTTCAGACACATAGACCCAAGCTTTACAAAGCACCACCTCTTCCTCCTTTGTCCATGGCTCTGGACCCTTGTTTTTCCCCTTGCTTGTTTCCGGCTTCTTGCCTTTTTCCTTGGCCTTTGAAGCCGCGTCTAGATGGTGCGCTTTGGTTTGATGGGGACATCTCTTGGCCGAGGCGGTTTCTCATCATCGGAATCATCAACGGGAATTGAACCATGGAACGAACCGTGGTGCGAACCGTGACCCGAACCTTGTCCCATCGATGCATCTTGACTTGGGTAGTTTTGTGTTGGATACTCCGGCATCCAATCTTCCAAATTCATGTCTAGATTAGTGCTTCGAATCGGGGAATAAGGTTGATACGGTTAAGAAGGATAAATGAAGTCCATGTTTGGATGGTACGATGACCCACTAGGTTCTTGCCGGTAATCTTGGTAAAACGGCTGCGGTGGGACAAAAGAGCGGTTAAGATAAAAGCAGCGTTTTGGTTTTGATTTGGTTGGGGTAGTTGTGATTGATAATCAAAACTTGGCGGACGAAAGCGAATAGGAGGCCGGTTTTGTTGTGGTGATATGCGGTTAACTTCGAAGTTGTTTTCGTGAGAAATTAGATCGGGGCATTTTGGGGTAGTCGTGATCGTCGGGTTTTGATTGTGGGGTATTTTTCTTTGACATTTTGAAGTTGGATAAGAATTAGATTGAGTTGAATGTAGATGAAAATGGTAAGTTGTGAATTGTGTATGAGGTGAAGTGAGTATTTATAAAGTGGTAAAATAGGTTTGATTTTTTTTTTTTTTTTTAATTTGAATGACCAAACGGTCATGTTTTAAAATTTGTATTAAATGTTGCGTTGGAAAGTAGGAAAACAAGATTTAACATCGAGTGTCGAAGGAACCGATGTTCAAATTTTTGGTCCTTCGACCGATGTCACGACCGGCCACCACATCCCATCCAACCGATCTCCACATCGGTCGGTCTTCAAATTTTTGCGTGCCCAACCTATTTCCTTGGCTCGATTGCGACTAGCCTAATGTGCTCATTTATGGTATCAAACTGAAAAGTGATCAATTTCATCCTTGAAATATGAGTTTAATCAAATAATATACAGTGTAATGCAAATGATAAACTGACTCAAATGATTCTCAATTACAGAAAAATTTTTAGTGCTTATATACTTGGGGTTGTTTGTTTAAGCTTATATAGGAGGCTTATGGTTTATGTAGCTTTCGGCTTATACATGTTTATTAAATGACATTATCTAAGCCGAAAGTTTCAAAGTAAGCCACAAATATTGAGCTTATGAAACATAAGCCGAAAACAACATAAGTCATAAGTAACCCACTGTAAAAGCTAAAGCAAACACCCCCTAGCATAAAGCTACTATAATCTCATTATTTGACTTCTACCATAACCACAATCACTCATTACCAATTGATATAACAAAAAACATCGTAATAAGATAATCAGCTTTTTTTTTCCAAGTAGAAACGCAGTGACATCATCTTAGAACAACATACAATAATTTTGAGAAAAATCACAACTGGGTGTATTTAGTCGCCGGAAAATGTTGGATATTTTAGTGTAATTGGATTAACTTGTTTGAACAAGAGAACACCTTTTTTTCTTCTTGGAAGTACACGATCAACAACAACAACAAGTAGGATACATCAAACTTTCAAGATCAAGACTTAATCAAGCTTTACTTTCATTCTTTGTTAAGGTTTTGTGATAAAAACCTAGGGTTCTTAATCAATTTCTCATCAAATCACCTCAAACTTCAAGTAAGCTTCAAGTAATATATATATATATTTTTTTATCATCTCATACTTTCATTTAACTAGTAACATAATGTATTTTCAAGTTATATTAGCAAAACATACAAGTACTTATGTTATTATACCACTTTTACAAGTATTTTTAAGGTTAATAAGATTATTAATAACCTATGATTAATCCCATGAAGCCCTCCAAGGTTGGTGATGTTTAGGACTCCATGACACCCTAAGAAGGTGTATGGTAGGATTGAGTACTTGTGGAGTTTTTTGAGGTAGTTTGGTTAAGTTTTGGACAAGTTATAAACTAGAAAATCTCATTTTTGACACTATTAGAAAGTTGCTGTCCATTTTTGCAAAATATAGAAAACTCAGGGGTTTCCGGGTAACATTGGGCTAGAGATTCAGAAAATACTTTCAAAAACGAAGCTATGGGCGAAAGAACGGATTGAAACGAGTTTATAGCGAAGGAGTTATGATTTTTCCAAATTTAACGACGAAAAACTACTTTCTGAAAATATATGTGCTGTTGCACGAATTTCGACGGACAAAGCGAGTTAGGCGTGATCTGTAGGAGCCGACCTACTGAAAATATATTAGTATATGTTAATACTGACCGTGGATATAAAGAGCGTAGAAAACAAGCTTATAACGACCAAGATATACGTTTGAAACCCGTGAAACTCTATTTATTTTGATGACTTCTAATAGCAAAATAAACCTAAGTCTAAAAGCAGTTTTATGTAACGTCATGTTGAGAGCCATTTTCTCATTGATCGAGACCGTTATGGTCAAAAGTTAAATGATCGACTTCTAGACATTGTTGCAAGGTTTTCAAAAGCGCCGAGTTTCATCACTAACCCTAACGTACAATATTTCACAACTAGTTTCTGAGGCCATTTTGGGCATATTTTCAAAGTATGAAAAGTGTCATTTTACGAAGAAAACATTATATTTACCAATAAAACACCAAGCGAGGATGCGTGGAGTACCGTTTCAACATATTTACATGAAAAGTGTTTATTAACTTAAGGGCGTCAAAAATGTATTTTTCCACGATAAACATTATTTTCAAATTTCACGAGTGGTATCGATAACATACGTATTTGCATGTGTAGCATCATTTCATTGCTTACATTAGATCATATCATTCATATTAGGTTGCGGTTAGAGATCTTGCCTCATTTCAGTGTATCCACTTTTGTCATCATAACCATTGCATCAGGTGAGTTCGTAGCCCCACTTTTACTCGTTTAATTGTTTTATAAACTCTTTGGGGGAGATACATGCTCAACTACTTGCTTTTACTTTACACTTATATGAACTTAAATATTTTTGTTTCACTCTATGTGCGCGTAAGTAGATTTTGCCCGAACTAAATTGATCACTATGTTATGAACGCTATTAGTTGAAACATTTTCATTGATTTTGAACCCTTCGACATGTATATTTGAGCTCTTTTAAATTGATTCGGACCCTTTAACATATAAGTGAACACTTTGGACTTGATTTGAACTTTTTGACATATAGTTAAACTCTTTTAACTTAATATTGAACCTTTGACTATTTTGAACATGTTTGACGTAATATTGAACCCTTTGACCATTTTGAACTTGTTTGACTTTATAAAGGACCCTTTTGATATATTTTAAACTTGTTTGACGTGATTTTGAACGCTTCGACTATCTTGGACCTTTTGATATTATTGAGCTCTTTGACATTACGAACTTTTGAACTCGACTTAAATCTTTGAACTTAATTCTGAACTTTTAAATGGAACTCTTGAACTTAAATACAAACTTATGACTTGTTTGAACTTATTAAACCGGACGTGTTATGACCTGGACCTAAAGTCTCCCATGTTGAACATCACTATAAAGTCTCGCCTTATTGGTGGAGCGTTCTCAATAATTCATATCGGTTGAAGTGTGCAAAGTCTCGCCTTATTGGTGGAGCGGTCTCAATAATTCTCGCCTTATTGGTGGAGTGTGCAAAGTCTCCTTATGTGAACGGAGCGATACTAATTCTCGCCTTATCGGTGGGTGTGCAAAGTCGCCTTATTGGTGGAGCGTTCTCAATTCTGGCCTAGGTGGTGAGAGTGACAAAGGAGTCTCCTTGTTGGAGCGATTAAAGTCTCCCATGTTGAGCATCCCGAATTATTATATCACGTAGTGCAATATTGTGAATGGTAACTTATACTCGACTACTAGACATACTACTTTTGGCGGTGGGTTGTGAACACAGGTTGCAAGTTTTGTATGGGCGAAACTTGGGCGAGTGGATTTACAATGCCTTTGCTTTGTGAACTCATTTGACCACGTGTGCTTGAACATAAACTAGACATATTTTGGCAGTGGGTTGTGAACACCCAGGTTGCAAGTTTTGTATGGGAACTTGGGCTGAGTGGATTTACAATGCCTTTGCTTTGTGGACTATTCTAAATGACCAAAAACTTTGCCTTTGCTGCATGAACATTCTTTAAAGGCTTTACAATACAACCAAACTCTATGAACTCACTCAACCATTGTGTTGACACTTTTAGCATGTTTTATCTCAGGTATCTAAGGCATTCACTTCATGGCATGCATGTGGACTTATCATAGAGTCGCGGTGTCGACACGTTTCATATATATTTTATGCACTTAACTATCGTTTGATTGTAACAAACTCAATTTTGGTACATTGGAGTCTTTGGGACCTATTCTTTGTAAACTCGATTATTTTACTTAATCAAACGATATTTTCAAAACGACACTTTAGGTCGTTCGATATAATTGTAACTTTGATGTTATGACAGTCATCCCCGTTATTCCATTCATTGCCAAGCAGGTAATTTGGGGGTGTGGCAGTTGGTATCGAGCATGAGTTATAGAGAACTAGGTTGCATCATTGACCCTAGACTATAACTACATCATCATAGCATCTCATCATATCATTATAAGTGCATACTCATTATACATGCGGTTTCATGACTCAACACCAAACATCATATGAGTCGATTAGTCTAAGCATTGCATAGTTACTCCTAAATTATACATAGCCTGATCACCTATGTCTAATTCAGGAAGAATCATGCAATGAAGAGAGTAGTAGTCTCATATGTGTAAGCAATTCGTGTCGAGCCAAATTTTCAAAAGATTTTTCTTCAAACCACTTGTTTCAGTTTGATCCAGTGGCAGTTCTTGTTTGATGAGTTGCAAAGATCAAGCTAGAAACAAGTTGTTACCTAAACCGATTTAGCCTAATCTCATGACAGTTCTTGTTTGATGAGTTGTGAGATTAAGTAAAAAATCGGTTACCTAAAAGTCTGCTCGAGAATGGAAAAGCTTGCCTCATCAAACCTAACCATAAGAGAGCATGTCTTTAGAATGGGAAATGGTCACGATAGCACAAGAACGTACCTAGTTAGATGAGGAACCCATATACATGAGCATTGGCATAATCACTTATACTACACACGAGCATAAACCTTTAGAACCCTTGTCGAGGTACGGACTATAGTTATCATTAATTGAATCACGAGGACGTGATTCCTCTAACAGGGGAAGAATGTCACAATTCTCAATTTCCGGTCATTTTTTTCAAATTTACTATTCATCGGTTACTATTCATCATTTTACTATTCATCGTTTTCGAAGTCGATTTGATATTCTGAGAACGTATTTCAAAATTTTACTATTCACGAAACACTATTCATTCCCGGGGAAAATCTCTATTCATGCTTCACTATTCATCAGTTATCGTAAACTAGGTTTACGAGTGTCAAATTCGCGTAACCTTAAGGGTTTAGCTGCGAATTCATGAACAATCATTGAGGACATTTCATATAGACTAGAGTTAGTCTACATATCATTAATAATATCATCATCATATTAGTTCATGCATGGTGTTACATATTTCATTAAACGTATATTTTCCTATTAAATAAACGCTATCGCACGATCATTTATTTTGAATAATTAATCCGACACTTCCGACAATTGTCTACATATATTTTTATATTCATTTTAAGACTATAAAAATTATATTATTAGTTTACCCGATGACTTGGATTTATTTTGTATATATATTGTTATATATATATATTCACGACGGTTCTGAAATTTCTATACGATAATTATTTATTCACCCGATACTTGTGAGAAATTGTGAATTGTGACATGAATAAACGGGCCTAATATTCAATACTTCTTTATTTGCCAACGAATAAAATACAATGGGTTCAACATGCTCCCAGCTATAATAACATTTATAAATATGTTGCTACACCAAGTTCCGGACAATGTCAGCGTTTACGTAGCCCATGTAAACATACCTTGCCTCATTAATATTGATGTGACAAACCCGGCCAAAAGTATCGATTATCAACCACCCAACAACACCAGCTATCGAGTTAAGTCCTAAAATATAAGGCTTAGATAGGGAACTAACCCAGAAAAAGAGGATACATCCGGTACGCAAACCAAATGGTACGCCACGCCAAGTTCAGGAAAATCTCGGCTTTTACCTAGGTGTGTAAACTCATATCGCCTCATTAATATTGATGGCGTCATGCTCATAAGCAAACAAAGCCAGCAAAAGTATCACTTATCAACCCTTAACAACACGGCTATTGAGCTAAGGCCACGGTAACTTTTGTTAAATGGCGGTAACTTTTTAAATGGCACAACTTTCCATAATATGACACAACGCTCTGATAACTTTTGTTAAATGGCGGCCTATTCTAAAATAGCTCATATCGGCTCATCAGTTTTCCAAATAGGTCGCAAATAGCTCGGACCAACCAAAAAAGCAATAAACAATGCTTCTTACTCTAAAAGTCTAAGCAAGTCCCTTTTCCAACTTATCCTCTACTTGTTTGTAGCGAAGAATACCTTTCAAAATACTTTTCTCGTAGCATGTCCTTTTCACATTTCCTTCACATGAAACACAAAAACAAGCGATGCGTAAATCAAATTTCCTTGAAAAAATTAAGTAAATGGATATGGGTCGATTGGGGAAGTCAAATGTGGATCAAAGCGGGTAGTTTTAAAGCGGTCGATTACTATATTGGTCATATTATTACTTACAATCACTTTATTTATCTAAAATTTCTAAGCTCTAAAAGCAACCTTTGCGCTAAATACTTATCACAAATCATAGAACAGAATACTCGACCCATTGAAACAATTTCATGTATTTCATTAAATACTTTAATTTAACCCAATTGACCTTAAAGATAAAAACACAACCTATCACATGTGACAAACTCGTGTTGTGTCCACCGTTAACAATAATAAAACAATTAAACCATGCCCTTCATTCTCAATTAATCTTTATAGCTTCAAATAAATGAGAGAAATACTAAAAAAAACAAATACAAACATCATAGAATCTTTAATCTTAATATTGAAACATGGTGAAATTTATATTCAACTAAAAAATGTTGCCACCTGAATAGACAACTATAATTCGGGCATTTCATCAAGCGGTTAGTATGCTTCAAGAATACACATTAAAACAACCATTCTTTTATATCTTGATGCGGATAATAGCGAATAATCAAAGATAGACTAAAACAAAACAATCATTTATGCTTTTCCGTCTTTTTTGAAGAAATCAACCATGAACAAAGACAAAATCAATGAAATACTTACCTAATGATCAGCCATATCAATTGTTCAAGAATTCCACATGCTTTTCACAATTTCACCAATCAATGAATAGCATAACTATGACTCATTATTACATTGCCATATTAATCATCGGTCAAACTTTAACAACCAAAATTTAGTCAAAACATATATAACTAATAGACGCACATATCAAACCTTAAACGAACAAATCTTCTTTTCTTTTTAGCGGCAAGCGACGGACTTGAATCAAGAACCCTAATCTTGATTAATAATAAAAATCAAACCTTTCAACAAATTAGAGAACAATACCCACATGACAAACATACTTATGATTAGGTTACTTCATCCAGAACTGATGATAATCTGTGAACCGACTAATACTATCATTAGTGGTCAGTCGGTGGTGATGATAAGATGTGGGTGTAAAGCGTTTTGATTAGATCCGTGTACAACCAAGCAGAAATGCTAATATTCGTAAAGGAAATATGAGCTTCATGGGCTGAATAAAACGGGGTAATATTTACTAACAAAAGCGGGCCAAACTCGCCTAGATATATGAATTTTAAATGAACCGAATAAAATACAATGGTTTAAAACTTTAAATGTGGCTTGTGCTATATATCTTATATAAATCTTTTATATAATAAAAGAATTACATCATTTCGGAGTGTTGTTGCAAAACCCTTCTCATTGAAAAAAAAATTGGACCAATAGGAGAGGTTGATTTTGCCACGTAAGCGAAAATCGAGGCGACGTGATTGGTTAATAAAAGTCAAAATTAAATTGATTTTGGTCAACCTTTACTTTATTTGGTGTAGAAATTTGGTTGAGAAAAAAAACACATAAAAATATAGGTGTCAAATTTGTGAAAACAAAAACTTTAAAAAAGATGGGGTAATTATTAAAACTTTAGTGGTTAAATTTTTAAAAATTGTATAGAGTTAAGTGTAATATTATAAGTTTCTATGTTTTTTAATAACTTTGGACAAATGTGGACACGGATTTGAATATTAAATACGGCTAAATTATTGAAATCGAGAATATAATTATCAAATTGTAACTGTAATATGAAAAAAAAAATGATTTTACTTATAACAACTACTCATGTAACTTTTATATATTTATATAAGGATATGTAGAAAAACATTTTTAAAAAACTTTAATGAGTATATTTTAACTTCATCAACGTTTATTATGTGCAACTAAACTTCATCTCGTAATACATCATAATATCAATAGTGAAATTTAAATAGGAACATCAACATCTATATCAGTTAAATATAGTTGAATCTTGAGCTATCTAACAAAATTTTTTTTTTACAAATATTGATTATACAAAATTCTAATGGATATAATGAATAATGAAAAACTCGTGCATAAATATATAATTATATGTAATTATCTTTAAAGACATAATATTTATACAAAATAATTTTTTTGTTCAAATGTCTTATATATATTAACTAAAAGATGATATGATTAATTAACGGATTAAAAAAATATCATTTAAGTGTTGTTGTATAATTTTGGCAAAATAGTCCTTTAAGTGTCATAAGTAAGTCCTTTATAGTTTGGCAAAATAATCCCTATCAAATTGTCTACAAAAGCAATCAGCGTGAGCTTTCATGTTATAACTAGTCGGTAATGATGTACGGATTATAAAAATACTGGTTGGACCATTTGACCCTTTATGGTCATATAATAAGAAGTCAACCAAACTCGAACTTGGGTTGACTAGTGACTCGGTTAGCCACAAAGCGGATCCATATTTCATTTGAAGACAGCGACCGGTTAAACCACCAAGTAACCTCCTCCCTCCGTTTAGGGTCAGTTGATGATGGCGATCGGTTAAACCACCAACTGAACCTCCTCCGTTAATTGAGCAGATCCAAGTTTTTGGTTAAACCCTCTTTAACCACCAAAAGTGAACCTCCTCCTCCGTTTATTGGTATTTCTTCATCTTAGACTTTTTTATTATTTTTTTATCAGCACATTGAAATAAGCTGTGATTATTTGATGATGTAGTGGATCAAATAAGGTTATATAAGCTGTTACCAAGTGATAATTACTCAACTCACTATCACTACCTCAAGTCACATGAATTAAATAACAACTTTTAGAAAGCACATGTACTGAATATAGAGCTGCATGAGTATAAAAAAAAATGGTTTAGTAACCAATATTTAGATACGATTACCACCCGAGGCCTTTGGTCCAGTGGTATGTCATTTGTCCACCAGCTTAGAGGTTGTGGGTTTAAGTCTCGCCGGAGGCAACTGTGAGATAGGTGGTATAGACTCTGAAAAAATGTGCCGTTAAAAAATAAATAAATAAATAAATAAAAAGATCGATTACGAACGCAAAACCCATTCCTTGTTACCAAACACGCACCCTTAGTACTTGACATTTTCCAAAGTGTAGTTTTAGACCAAGCGTGTCTAAAATCAGTTTACATTGTTAACTATTTTTTGCAGCATTATTAAGTATCAGTCCAACAACACCACCTTGAGATGAAATCTAAAGCTAAACAGCCGTCTTTGGATAGAATCAGCTCCCTACCTGAAAACATAGCAGAAAACATTCTATGTCTTGTACCAATTAAAGATGCAGTGAGGACGAGTATCCTCTCAAAGAGTTGGAGACACAGTTGGACCAGAATTCCTAAGCTTGTGTTTAATGTGAGAGACATGTTTGATCAATTAAATGAAGACCCAACTACTAAAAGGAATCATGTGACCGGTATGCATAAATTCTTTTGTGCTATAAACCAAGTTCTGTTAATGCACCAATTCCCAATACTTGAGTTCGCACTTGCTTGGAATGGAGCTAAGACATGTGCTGGAATTGACCAAATAATTACATATTTATCAAGGAAGAATACTGTCAAGAAATTTACACTTAGCTTGACTGGTTACGTTACTTATAAGTTACCCTCATCTTTCTTCTCGTTGCACCAGTTAACGGATCTATATCTCTGTAGTTGTGATTTTTACCCCAATACAGCATTTAGTGGTTTTAGAAGCCTTACAAGTTTATACATGAAAGACGTAGCGACCAATCCGACAATGCTTATACGTCTCCTGTCCAAGTCTCCTTTACTGAAGAGCTTTGGTCTGGTGAGTTCTTACTGAAATATCTATCCTCTTAATATCTGGTAACTCATCTGACTATTGTATGTTCTGTAGATTACAACTGACAGCAGAAATCATTTCAATTATGAGCTTTTTAATTTCGATTATGGGCTATTTAATTGTCTACCTGTGATTGAACATCTGTCTCTTACCGTGAGGATCCTTGAGGTAATATTGTGGTTAAATAGTATAGGATTGATTAAGTTTGGCAAAAGAATAATTAATATTTGTGTTGGCTTATAATTCAAGTTTGATGAAGACGGAGTTCTTCCAACAACACTAGTCCACCTCAAATACTTGCTTTTGCACAACATTTGTATCGCTGAAGATCATACGTTGCCTTTAATTGCTCATATGATCGAAAGCTCTCCGAATTTAGAGAAACTTGTGCTTCAGGTAAATAAAAATATGAGCTTATCTTCTTTACTATCAGTATCTTCTTTTATTTTCATTTTAAAATACAATACTAACACTAGAAATACCCAAAGATGTTTCCTGTAGATGAAGACTGGTTCGACAAATCTGAGGTGTACTATACATTTGAAGGTTATTTAAATGAAGACTGTTTGGAGCATCTGAATGAATTGGAGATTACAAATGTTGCCTATGTGAAGCCTGAGGTGGATGTTGTGAAGCTTATCTTGGCTGAGTCACCCATGCTTAAAAAGGTGAGCTTAGTGCTTATGCCTTGGGTTACTAAGGATGAAGAGTTAGAGCTGTTGAGAGATCTGTTATGCTCCCCACGTGCATCACTGATAGTGAAAATATATGTTGAGCGTCCTCCTGAATAGGAAAAAAGGAATCAAGCTTAAATATATTCCTTATAAATGCATTTGGCTTCCGTTACTTTAGACACCGTGTAGCTTGTGGGGTTAATTATGGTACTTTTACTAATGTTTTTGTTTTCAGTGCTAAAAACTTATATAACGTTGTATCTGTCTGCGGTCCCAGCTCAGCAGCTTTGTTTTTGCGACTGTGTAACCTGCAAGAGTATGTGGTACACAAGTCTTGTTTAAATGGTGTTTTGAGTCATTGAGTGGCTGAACTTCTGGTCCAGGATGTTAAAATGTTTGTCTCACCAGGCAGTTTTTGTTGTTGTTTATAGCTGTTATTTGTTGGTTCGAGTTTACCGGCTTATGCTACACGCCTACTTTTGTTTTGTCTGTTTCTATGCTCTCCTGGGCTCTAGATAAATACCTTATCTTCATAAACTTTCATGCAGGTGTTTTCTATAGTTGACCTTCAAGTAAAAACTCAACAGTTGACTTTCCAGTAAAAATCAAACTGTTTTTGCAAAGTTGCAAAACTAATAATTTTGAATTGTACTAAATCAGAACATTAAATATGATAGGTTAGTTCATTTGAGTTAATGAAAGGTGTTTTAACCATCCTCAAATGTTCCACGAACCAAATGAGAATTGGCTCAAAACAGTTTGATTCCCACTATTAAGAATCATAGGAGGTGTTTGGGATTGCTTACACTAGCAAAGTGTGAAGGGTTTGTGCTTCCAAGTTCTAACAAAGCTATGAGTCATAGGACCGAGCAAAATCAATCGAAAACCAACCTGACCCGACAAATCAAGCCGAACCGGGTCTAGCCGAACCAAACTGACTTTATTCGGTTCGGTTTTGTATAAGTATTTCGGTTTTACTCGGTCCGGTTCGGGTCAAAGCACAACTATTCGGTTCGAACTAGCTAAACTGAACCGTCCTTATTCGGATCGGGTTTGGTTTCAGTTTTGATAGGTTTTACTTGGAATCGGTTCTCGATTAACGTTTTACTCTTAATCGGTTTTCAAACCGGGTCAGTTCGGGTTTGGTCGGTTCGGTCGGGGTTGACCTGTTGCTCAGCCCTTTAGTTCCATTCATGACCCTGGAAAGAAAACCAAGAGTTTTTTTGCCAAAACAAATTAGAATAAAAGATAGCTGAATAAAAGCCATATAATGGAAAGTTATCATAAATACAGGGACCAAATTTGTAAAATTGGTTTGATTAATGTAACCTGTTTGGCTGTTTATTACTTTTGGGTAGCAGAGTGTGAAGTGTTTCTGCTTCTAACTCAGGTATAATTTTGATGTTAAAAAAATGTTTATTCATTTTGATTTTTTTTTTGTAAGTATTCAGTATTATTATTAGTCGTATATAATCTAAGTTAAGTAATTAATGGGTACAAAGGGGGTGTTTGGCTGTGGGTGTTGAATGTGTACCTGTTATTGAATAATGTGATTTAGATAAGCCATTGTCATAAAAGATAATGCATGATGTTGCTTAGATTGGAATGATTAGATTTAATGGTGTTGATTTTCTTGTAAGGTGTGATTATTTGATGAAGTAGTGGATAAAATGAGGAGAGTACTTGGGATTGCTTATTTTTTTGCTTTTCTGCTACTTTAAGTAGAAAAGTTTTTTTTTTCATCAAAACTCTTTCTGCTTAAATAGATAAGCAGTTTCTCGTAGGTGCTTAACTCGTATTGTTTATTTGTTCTTACATTAAGATTAATTTACTTTCATATATAACCTAAAACCTTTTATATATAATTTAAATACATTTTTTTTTAATTGAATCATTAGTTATTTAGTTTTACTAGAATTATATTATTCAAAACAAGCAAATCCAAACACCCAAAAGTATTTATTTTTAAGCTGATAATAAGCACATAGTTTTAGGCGAAAGCATAAGCAGAAAAAATAAATTGTACATAAAAAGTATTCGCCTCGCCTACGTGAGGCGTGCGCTTTCGCCCTGTCGTTTAGTGCTTCTGCTTTTTGACCCTTAGCGCAATGGAGCGCCTCACGCTTTTTAAAACCAGCTCATAATCACAAGTAGATTACTCAGCTGATTTTTACTACCTTGAGTCACATGATACGGATAACCGCTGCTGAAAAGAAGATCCAAACACCCCCTGAGGATGCGTACAAGAATATGGTTTAGTAACTGTTAATACAGATCCGGGCACTTCCCCACAAAGGCTAGTTTATGCTATCTTTGAGGGAATGGATCTTGAATTAAGTGGGGGTCTTGGCTTGTGGCTGCTAAGAAAATAAAACACCGTTAGCCTCACCGCTGAAGGGACTTCCGCGGTCAACCTCCTGCGTAAGAGTAAGTATTGGTTTAGAGAGATAAATTGTTCTAGAGAGAGAGAGAGAGAGTGTGTGTGTTAGTTACCGTTTGAATGTCAACGAAGGTCCCTATTTATATGTTGGACCTTCTTGTCGTGTTCTCATGGTCACGGGTCATGAGAGCGACAGATTGCGAGTGGGGAATGACGTAAGTCAACCCAGGGGTTGTCTTATTGTTATGACAGCGATAGTTTTGGGCGGGAATCAACCGCGCTTTCCCTTTTTAGGGACTGTGGGTGACAGTACCTCATTCCCATGTAAGATTCCTTACTCTTTAGTTGGGTTGCGGTTGGGATTTCCTTCGGACGTATCGTTCATCCGCGGTTTGACATCCCCGTCTGGGTGATGTGCTGTGGCGATGGACAACGTCCGGATAAGTGACGCTAAGTCTAGACCAATGGGTGGTGTTCCGGGGCTGGGCCCAATTCTTCTGTGTGTCCGGGGGTACCATACACGATCAGTAACAAACTGAGAAATCACTCCAAGGTAAATCATCACAATTAAGAAAGTTACCCGCACATAAGTATAACTTCTTCTTTGATCTTTAGGAATATTAGACTATTTGTTTGTGACATTCTGAAAATGTTGTGTTAGGATAACATATGTGTATAGAGTTTGTAGTGATCTTGAATTGATTTTTGCAGCATTGATTGATATCGGCCCAACAAAATTACCTTGATATGAAAGCTCAACGTTTGTGTTTGGATAAGATCAACACCCTTCCTCCATCAATAATAGAATCCATCTTATGTCGTGTACCAATAGAAGAGGCAGTAAGGACAAGTATCCTCTCGAAGGAATGGAGGTACAAATGGACCAAAATCCCTGAACTTACGTTTGTTGAGGATGAATTAAATGAAAATCAGTTGTCTGTTCTAGAGCAAACGTTTGAGAAACCAAGTGAAAGGAAAGAAATGACCACAAGATGCAAGTTTTTCTATGCTATATACCAAGTTTTGTTATTGCACCAGGGTCCAATACTTCAGTTTAGCCTTTACATGAAGGCCGATGAAACATGTGTTGAAATTGATCATATAATACTACATTTGTCGAGGAACAGTAGTGTCAAGAAATTATTCCTTTCCTTCAGTTATTCTTCTAAGTGTAAGTTACCCTCATCTATCTTCTCATTGCATCAATTGACAAATCTACATCTTCATATGTGTCATCTTGACCATCAACCAACATTTAGTGGATTTGGTAACCTTACAAGCTTATTCATGAGATGTGTTGAAACTTCTAAAAAAACACTGCTACATCTTCTATCTAACTGTCCATTACTTAAGGATGTCGCTCTGGTAAGTTTTAACTACCTGTTCTTACTTCAATAACAATCTTAAGGGATGTCATAACTAATCTGAATATTGTAATTTCTAGCTTTTGGATGAAGAAAGCATTATCTGTAATGACAAATCTACTATTACGGAGTTATTTGAGTGTTTACCTTTAATTGAAGACCTATGTATGTTGTATGGCGTCATTGAGGTAATATTACGCGCATGGTATATAATTGATTTTGCTTGGAGTCAAAAGTTAAGTTTTATTGTTAATTCTTTTGTTTTGGCTATTGTTCAAGTGTTTTGCTCAAGAGGGAGTTCCACGAGTGCTTCAAACCCCATTAATCCACCTCCGAGACTTCTTTTTGGGGAATGTTTGTATCATTGACACCCATTGGTTACCCTTTGTTTGTTTTGTAATTCGAAGCTCCCCCAACTTGGAGATACTTAAGCTAGCGGTAAATAACTCAATACCGTAAATCTATCATAAGTCCTAATTTCATTGATTTTTATTCCAAAATACACTGACACAAGGAATACTAACACTATATCCAGATATTTCACGATCAAGATCTTGAGAAATCCGAGATAGAGTCTGAGATAAAGTCCGTTACACTGGAAAATTGTATGGATATTTGGTTGGATCATCTGAGTGAATTTGAGATGGAAGATTTCACTAACTTGAAGCCTTACTTGGAGTTTGTGAAGCTTATTTTGGCCAAGTCACCTGTGCTAAAGAAGCTGATTATAGTACTTGACTATGAGATTGCTGAGGATGATGAGACGCTGATCTTAAAACTCCTCTCAAGTAGCCCACGTGCATCACCACTGGTAGAAATCACTGTTAGGCGTCATTCTGAAGAGGAGATGTAAGTTGACTTAATATTGGTTTTAAGTATATTCTTTGGTTGATGTGTTGAGTTTTTTTTATTTGTTGACTTCAACAGAAACGGTGTACAATGCTGAGAGTCCAACTCAAAGATATGTTTAGACGTCTTGAATTTTGTGCGTGGCTTTACTAGCATGGTTTTTCCAAGAATGTGGGATACTGAGATGGTCTTAAGGTTGGAAGGGTGCAAGGACTACTTATGTTTTGTTAAAACCAGGATGCTTTATTTAGAAAATGGAGAGATTGACTTTCTGTTATAGTCAAACATGGTTAAGCAAATTTATTCCAATGATTTTACTCTAATGGTGTTACTGTGTTACATGTATTTTATATGGTCTTAAATGTGTTTTTAAGTAGAAATTTCATGCTTCAAAACCGATCTTATAAGAGAGTCGAGGAGAAAAGCTAAACAGTTGACTTTTCAGTAATAGTCGAATTTTTTTGTGTTGTTGCACAAACTAATAATCAATGAGTTGTAAGCAAAACCATAGCATAGAACTTATTGGGTATGTTCATTTGAAGTATTGAAAGGTATTTCAGTCATTCTAAAAAAAATAAAAATAATAAATAAAATAAAATAAAAAATTGCTTCTGTAACTTTACAAAGAAATTGACATGATTTGTTGAATGTCATTTAGGTACTGAGATGTACTAATTAGCACATGTTCACTATTACTGCAACATATTATAAAAGTGTTACAATTATAATTGTATGGAAGTCATTTAGGCATTTTAGTTTTGAATAATTTGAGGTGGTATTATATATATATACTATTTGTGGTTGGGGGAGGTATAAAAATACATGGTAAAAATGGGTGTGTGTCAAAATTTCATTGGCTCTATACGTGTAATAGTACACCAAAAGCTGTGTTGGCAACACCCTATTGGTGGAAGTGTGTTTACAATTCTCCTGTTCATTGTTTTATACGGTAGCAGCCATACATATTCCACCGCCTTCCATACCTCCCAATCACTCATACAAAAAACCCACCACCGACCTAAAAAAACATACTTCCATCTCTACTTTCTTGAATCTTCTCCCCTCTCAGATAAATCCCAAAGTCCTTTTTCCTGAATCTTCTTCACATCAAGGTACTCAAAAAAACACGCACACCAGTTTCTTCATATCTTCTATTTAAAAATGAATATATGGTTTGATCCACCGTACAAAAAATGATAAAAAAAAGAAGGGAAAATTGAGGTGACTGGAGGGTTATTAAAATCTTGAATTACCGCCGGGTTTGTTTTATCCGATGGGAATAAGAAGCGGCCAAGCTGGCGGCGGAGGTGAGTTTATCTTTTGTATATTGGGATAAATTGATAGCACTTTTTCTTTTTCTGCTGCTTCTGCCTTCAACTTTTAATTTATGTATGTTTCTTGGTTAAAGATTGATTTTTTAAGGTTGCTATTGTATTAGAAATTTTTGGGTAACTGATTGGTGGAAGGGAAGATGAAAACAATGTTACTTTTTTTCCCTTTTTTTTTCTCGACTCAGCTTTTTTGATAGAAATTGTCGTGGGTTTTTTATAAAATGTCGTGAGTTTTATTGTTGTTATTATTTATTGTTATTATTATTTTTGATTTTTATGTGATTTAGTTCATTGTGCGTTTATTTGAGCTTTATGAGACTAGGCTTATTAAATAAATGCTCCACCCATTTTGATTTAATTTTCTTTTTGGTTGTGTAGATTCATAAATAATCAGGTTTCGATCATGATCAGATCATTTACCGATTGTCGATGAATGTTCCATCTTGGCTTCATTGATATAGTCAACAAGGTGTTGAGGATGATGGGATAATTGCTATTGTGTTGTCGGAAGGGTATGGTAACTTAGATGGTTCTATTGGTCGACAGCTTACCAGCCTAGGACCTGTTGCGGTAAGACGATTATTAGGATGATAGTACTCTATTTCACAATGTATGATTGTTTTTGGTTATGTTCTAATATACCTTTTAGGTTGAAAATTACAGCGTTGTTTGGGATTACTTATTTTATAGTGGTTCGTGTAGGTATTTGGTTTCAGCATGTCATGACTATCTAGTCGGTAAGTATTAACCGAAGGAAATTGCGCCTTGGCTTCAATGGTTTCTCACAGGTAGCGAAATGTATATACAGCGACATATAGAAATTGATTCAATTTGTAGGGACTGATTGTGCATCGATGTAAATGTGCAGTGGTATTGGAGGTTCACAGCTCAACAAATAGAAAACAACAAGTGCGGGTGCAAGATCAGCGTAGTAGAAGGAGGCGAACACAAGGTATGCAGCAATAAAGAAGAAAGTGAAGGTTTAGAGAATACGAAAGAGGTTTTATTGTATGTTACTGGTCTCTAGCTACAGGTTAGTTTCTTTCATATGCAACTTTAGTATGGTGCATTTCGTATGCAAGCCGATTTTTGTGACCACAAGTTTACTGCATTATTTGTAAGTGGCTATGTGGCACATGTTTGGGTAGGTTTGGATCAGGATGCTACTGTTTACGTCATGACGACCAGCGTCGCTAAGTTTGCAGCTGTACATTTTTTTCAAAATAAGTAGATATTCTAAATGATGAATCTGTGAGGCTTAAGAGTTAGTAACAATAGATAACAATAAATGTGATATTGGCCCCAATGCTAGAATAGTGGCGGGTATGTGTAGCCTGAACTTTGTCATTTACCTTTTTGTATGCTAGCACTTCTAAATTACAGCCCCAATTTAACTAACGTTTCCCCAAAAATTATGCTTTTAGGACCTCCAGAAGATTATGCTTTGGTGGATGCAACCAGCTTTGTCGTCATTGTAGGGCCACTTTTTGGCTTGAGGAAAAGTTGGCTGCCTCAAGAGCAGAAGTTCATTACCATCGGTGCTGCCAGAATTAGTGTTGCAATGCCACCGTCCATACCTATCCATCATATGTGCAGCAGCTATACTCCAACAGACATTTTATGCACAACATCCGTGCATATAATCAAATGTTCTTGATTACATCATTGGAAGCACAATTGGATGAATCAATCAAATATGAAATCCACAACTATGAAAGGTTGTCTAAGCTTCCTTTTTTTTTACTTAATATGCGTTATCAAGTATATATATGACTTTTCTTTTGGTATATGGCGTAACTTTTTCTCAGCATCATTATTCATATATTTTACTTACAATTTTGTATGCTAAATTTTGCACGACAAGGGAGTTTAGAAATGGCTAATGTTATGCACCATGAAATAAAGTAATAAACTGATAAGCAATTTCTAAAGGCAATTCGAAACACCACTTAATAGTTTGTACACCAATTTCATTTGAATTTTTAATCGTGTACATTTAGTTATTCCCATTGTGTGTAAATGAAAGCAGTTAGGTTGTTTGTGCTTTTACTTTGCATTAATGTTCGAAGTGCTCTGAACTTAACATTAACTTTATGTTTTTAACGGAAAGTATAGTTTTTGCAATGGTTGAATAAAAAAAATGGCCATTGCAATACAGCGTTTTAACCTGTTCTAACGTATCAAAATGCTTTCATGTTTGCAGAAGTACAAGGCAGCTGGGTGGTCGTGAACGATGAACCATTGACCTTTCAAGCAACATTAGGGAGATCCGGGCAGGTTAATATGTCAAAGTGACAACCAACACTGTAAAATCTTTCACGTGTACCGCCCGCTTTGATACTCAGGTACTTCTCCACTTCAATTGTTCCATTCTCAGTTTAGTTTTTGCAAGATAGATAGAGTTGCCTTCAGGTGGCAACGGCGACGCTGCTGCTTTGATACGCCAAGAAATTGAAGCCAGATTTGTTAAAAGTGTTACTAGCATAATTCTTATTTGGCATTTATAACACATTATCATGATCTTAGAATCAATACTCTGATTAGTTAATCAATGCTTCATGTATTGTGATTAGAGGCACGCCAAGGATACACCTATGTTCGACCAATAAAGTTTTGCAGGATTTTCCATTCATCTTAAAATGTTAATTAATCTACTCTTTTGTATTTTCAGACCATCTATTTAGTACTGACCTATTAATAATATTATTATGTCTTTCGTTTACTGCTGCAGCAGCAGAGGGTGCAGCGTCTGTAGCTTATACAATGGATTAGCCACGGAAAATCATAAGTTCTGAAGTTGGACACTTGAAAAAGAAATTTGAAGAACAGCCAGATTCTTACACCTTCAAGGTTTGTCTATATTTCTTTTAACCTTTTACTTATGAATACAATATAACATTACTACTAAAAGTGGGCAGCTGGCAAATGGTCAGTATGAGTGGGTAATGTAAAGGTTTGTTTGACATCTCTTTTCCTTTTTGGCTTTGCTTTCTTTTGTTTTTTGAAGTTGGTTATTGACAAAATATAGATTTTATGCAAAAACCACTTTTGCAATTTAGTTTTAATAGTAATAACAAGTGATAGCGTTAATAAAAAAAAGTCAGTAGTCATTTGGTGGCCCAGACATGTTATTAAAGGCTGCTTTGTAATTTTTGTAGGCACCATGGCAAGGAAATAACCCACAAGATCATCCTGCCATGATTTAGGTAAATTGGCACCATTACATTTTTTCTTACTTTTAATACACTTTTCATTTAAAACAACCAATTTTTTGTGCAAATATTTCAATGAGAAGGTAAGTAAATATGTTGTATACGGGTGATTAGCTCCTTGAAATGACAACTTCGATAAAGTTCCAATGGTTGATGCTTTTCTGCTAGGGAAGCTGCTCTTCATTATGTTAACTTCTAAAATCATTTTTTTTTCCATTGTATTTATAATGAGTAACTTCTCCACATTGACTGAATTTAGGTGAGATCAAGGAAAGGATCAAGAAGACCAAAGATGAGAAGAACGCAAAGAAAGCTGAAGTTGTGTATCAAAGCAGAAGACTCAAACTAAGGGTGGCAATGTTCCTAAAGGTAAGGGCCCTAACCTTGGAGGTGGTGGTCACAAGCGTTGAATCAATAGAAACCTTTTCTAGGTGTTTGTTACTGTTTATGTTTTCAAGAATGAAGCGATTTCAGTCTGCAGTTTTGAAAGTATCTTTAAGTTATGATCGAGTCATTAGCTGTTTATCGTTTTTGATGATAACATGAGCGTGTCTAAAACCTCTAATCTGGTAATTGAGAGAAATTTTTATGTCTTAGCCTTCACTGAAGTTTATAGTGCTTGATACCAGCAGTACCAACATAATTGCTTACTCCAAAAAACGCTAACATAATTGTAATAAAACAAACAAAGCTGCCCCGCAGCAACGCGCGGGCAAACCCGCTCGTTTGTACTATAATGAATTTAACAAAGCCTTTAGATTTGCACATGTTATTTGATTGTGTACATCTAAGGATATGACCAAATAGCATCAAAGGGGAAAGAGGTTGCTCGGTTGGATATTTGGTTATATGATGCTTCCTCTGTTAATAATTTTACGATCACTCCATGACTTTTATGCTGGAGTGAGTGTAAATTTTGAAGTATGATGCAAAAACACAAATTCAATCATGCTTCCTATTTGATGATTAATTTGTGGTATTGGCGCTGATCCCTTTTATTTTAATGATCATTGCTGATACTCTGCAACACTTTTTCTTTTTACTTGATGGTAAAAAAAAAATCGATCTCACATGTTAATGGAATAGATGTGATCTCTGTTATTTGGTATGTTCACGGTACTAGTTATAAATTCTTTTAATGTTTACTAACTCGTCAATGTTGGACAAAGCTATTTTTAAGCTTTTGATTCATTTCAAGTGCCTTATCCTCACTCACAATTGCTCCATATCACACATTTTAGCCGTTATATGTAATTTAGCGATTTTCATGCTTCAACACGTCATCATTCCATTCAACTAATCTAAGCTATTCTCTTTGAAAATCATCCAGTAGCACTAGTAAACAAGTAAATGAATCAGGTTTTACCTTAGCCAAGTAACATCAGTACTTTTGGGCACCTCCAATACACCACCACGAATAGAAAAGGTTTGGTGAGTTGGACTCCTTAATGCATTGCAGAAATGTCATGTTTGTTGACGCATAACAGTCAGCCCTCTCTGCTTCAACTCCTTTTTAACTCCTCTGACTCGTCCTTCTAAAAAGCTCATTTTATCATTGAGGATATTTAGTTTCTTTTCAAGCCTTTTACTTAGCTTTTGAGACGAGTAAAGCCACTCGTTTAATGTGTAGGATCGACCCGGTAAAAGCTGGAAACAAGCCGAGCGTAAACAAGCTAGATGTACAACCACTTAATGCATAATGTATAATGCTTGTAAAGTTTGTAATAATAACTAGAGTTAATTGCATTTTTGGTCCCTGTGGTATGGCCAAATTGCAGATTTGGTCCCTAAAACTTTAAAAGTGCACCAGAGGTCCCCATTTTCAAGTTTTCGTTGCATGTTTAGTCACGATCAACATCAAATGACTAAAATACCCTTGTCTTCTTCTTTTCCTATTTTCCTTTCTGTCCATCTTTTGAGTTTCTTTCATAAATGGTCCTTGTGTCTTCCATGTTCTATAGATTTAGTCCAATTTATTTTTATTAGAGTAAATTACACCGTTCGTCCTTGTGATATACGTTGACCAACAAGTTTCGTCCTTTGACCAAAAAAGGTTTACCTCGTCTTAAATGCCAAAGCGTTATCTACCGTTGGTCCTTTACCAAGCGGCGTTAAATTTGACTCGATTAAACACCCTCATGCGAGCCATGAGGTAAATAATCTTTTCTTTGGTGAGTCCCATTCATCATCATCTTCTTATTTATGCTTCTTCTTCATCTCACCACTACCTTCTTTTTCATCTCACCACTACTAATCATGCCACCATCACCATCACCATCACCCATCACCACCACCAATCATTTATGCTTCTTCTTCATCTCACCACTACCCATCATACCACCATCACCATCACCACCACTACCAATCAATGTACCCTAAAAGTCAAACAAGCCCCATATACACAAGATGACAGATATAACATGAACAACCACCACATGTAATTTATTTTCAACCTTTTAATCACCTGTGTACTAATGATTTGATAAGCATTTACAGTATTTTGTCCGCCACTCATCTTCATATCATCTACAACACTTTACATCATTTCAACTCATTTTATGATTAATTTTTCTTATTTATAATCACATCTTCTAATATTCTTTCCGATCTACGAATCTTTATCCTCTTTGCACAAATAAACAACCACTAGCACTTGCAATACATAATTAACAACACAGATCTTGAAGAATCATTAGGGTCTCCAGAAATAGATTTAGAAACAAAACAATTAAAATTTCACGTCTGAAAGAGATGGTGGTGAGGGTCGACGACTGTGGTGCAGGTCAAAGGTGGTGGTTACTTTCAGCGGTGGTGGTCGACGCAGGTGGTGGTCGGTTATTCGTGGGTTTATGGTGATGATGGCGGTTGATGAAGGTTTTTATGTAGATGAAGGTTTTATAATTTTGTTGTTTAGGGTTTTTTGAGGATACAAGTGGTTGATGAAAATAAAGAGGAAGATATGAGTTGTTTTTTACAGAAGAACAAATTGATATGTGTTTCTTGAAATGCGTGTTTTGTTTTGATTTAATTTGATTTTATGTGTTAGATTTTTTTTGTTCTTGATGATGATGATAATGATTTTGGTTAAAAGATGACTTTTGGATTTTTTTTTTTGTTACTGTTGATGATAATGAATGGTATAATGCTGAACTGAACACACCACCCAATTCACAAACATGATTTTTAGATATTTTATTATATTTTATTTATAGATACCAGTGGCAAATGTAAAAGGACGAAAATACCCTTACATGATAAGACTTAACGGCCGTTAACAAGGGCCGTTAGAAGGAGGGACCAACGGTACCTAACATTTTGCATTTAAGGACGGACGATAAACCTTTTTTTGTCAAAGGACGAAACTTGTAGGTCAACGTAAACCACAAGGACGAACCATGTAATTTACTATTTTTATTATTTATTTAAGAGTAAATTGCATTTTTGGTCCCTAAGGTTTAGCCAAATTGCAGGTTCGGTCCTTAAGGTTTCGAAAGTGCAACGGTGGTTCTCATTTTGAAACGTTTGCTGCATGTTTGGTCCCTGATCAACATCAAATGACGAAAATACCCCTGTCTTCTTTTGTTTCTATTTTCTTTTCATATTTCTTTAAATGGTCCCTGTCTTGTGCTGGATTTACAAACATGCAACGAAAACTTGAAAATGGGGACCTCTGGTGCACTTTTAAAGTTTTAGGGACCAAATCTGCAATTTGGCCATACCACAGGGACCAAAAATGCAATTAACTCTAGTAACTACAAGTAAAATGCTTAATGCATAATGTACAATGTCTATAAAAGCATGTTTTTAGTAAATATGAAATTTCTAATTTTTGGAGAGGATTTATGAATTGCCCCTTAATAGTCATTTGCAAAATTTTAGAGACCAATTTGTTTAGACTAGTCGGATTACCCGCGCACAGCGGCGGCGATAAGTATAGTTATATGTGTTTGCTTACCCGTTTAGTGAATTCGTTTCACAACACTTCGAATGTATATGTGTTAGTTGTATGTGTTTGTTTGGGTTACCCGTAGCTTCCCGTAACATCATTATTCCCGCATATAGAAATACCCTCGCAATCTCTTACACGTCAAACACTCCCCCAAAAGTATATGATTTTGACGAATCAAGATTGTATTGATTGAAATAAAGTTTAAAGTTGTAAAAATTTGAATTAAAATAAAATAAACCCACTAAAAATATAAAAACTAAAAACTCATAAAAATATATCAAAATGGATGTTGAATTAAAGAGCATAAAATTTTAGAAAATATGGTGAAATTAGATTATAAAAAAATAAGTGGATAAAAAGATATTTCAAATTGAAAATAAAGATGAATTTTTAGTTGAGAAGTGACACATGTCACTTTATAATTGGAGCTCCTTATCTTACTTGTTAGTGGTTAGGAGTTAGGCTTGAAGTTTGTTAAGAAGTGACACATGTCATCTTATGATTAGAGCTCTTATCTTAATTTTTGGTTAGGAGTTAGGCTTGGAGTGAAGTTTGGCTTTAACATGCATTATAATATAGTATAGATATAGATATCCGTACAAACGAAGTGGTTTAGTTAAAAACATATCATGTATCCTTCCTTATCACATAGACTTCTTTACGGTTGTCAATATACTAGAAACTAGCTAACCCGATTCGAACAACCTTATTCGGATCAGGTTATACATGTTAAAAAACGTTATTTGGTTTAACCTGACTAACCCAAACACTCATTAGGGTTGGGTTTCGAGCAAACTTTAACCATTATGCGGGTTAACCCGAATTACCGGCATAAGAGATTTTAGCTTTCCTTTTCTTTTTTCATAAATTTCCTAGCTTTCAAATCTTTTACTTGCCTACTTCTTTTACTTTTGTGCATTGTTCTAAAAGGCGCGTAAAGGTTTCGCAAAGGCGTGAGGCTTGGTAATGCCACCACGCCACACCTTATGTCGCTTTATAAACTCGATATATATGAAATAGGGTGAAGGCTGAGAATACGTAACAAACTTTCTCAAATATACCGAAGTACGTAACATACAAATTTTATTATTTATGTACGTAATATACTTTCAAAT
Source organism: Chrysanthemum makinoi (assembly GCA_910596185.1). Classification (NCBI taxonomy): domain Eukaryota; kingdom Viridiplantae; phylum Streptophyta; class Magnoliopsida; order Asterales; family Asteraceae; genus Chrysanthemum; species Chrysanthemum makinoi. The sequence goes on from OU343219.1 coordinate 160,559,517, forward strand.
TTGGAACAATGTACGTAATATGACCGGTAACTAACAAGTTACCAGGTCAAAAGTTTGAAAAATGACATAAATTGTCCTGTGGCTTGCGTTGACTTTCACAGGTCATCCATTGACTTTATTTTCGGTTAAAAAGTTTGATAATAGTCCTTATGGTCATTGGCTTTTAGATTTTGTCCGTTTTTCTTACGCTTTGTCCGTTTTTATCGGTTTTCATCCGTTTTTCTTACATTTTCTTAATTTTTTGTTCGTTTTCTTACGTTTTGTCTGTTTTCTTTCGGTTTTGCGGTTTTCATCCGTTTTGTCCGTTGTTCTTACGTTTTGTCCGTTTTTATGTTTTTGTCGGTTTTTCGTTTTTCTTACATTTTGTCCGTTTTTCTTACGTTTTTGTACTCTTTAACCATCTTGAAAATTTTTCCAAAAGAAAAAAATTGGAAAAAATTTCCAAAAAAAAAATTGGATTTTTTTCCAAAATTTGAAAAAAAAATTCCAAAAAAAATTTTAAAAATTGGAAATTTTTAATTTTTTTTTAAAATATTGAAAAATATTTTTCAAATTTTTATAAAAAATCTTCAAAAAATATTAAAACATATTTTTTTTAAATCTTAAAAAAATTGGAAATTTTAAAATTTTTAAAAAAATCTTGAAAAAGTTTTTTTTTTTTCAAAATTTTCAATATGTCGGAATTGGAATTTTTTTTCCAAAATTTTTTATTGAAATTTTTTTTAAAAGATTTAAAAAAAAAATATATTTGAAAAATAAATTTTTTTATTCAACTTTTTTGAAATTTTTTATTCAAATTTTTTTTTGAAATTTGAAATTTTTTTTCGGAAATATTTTTTTTCCTTTTTTTTTCAATTTTTTTTTTGAAATTTGAATTTTTTTTTATTTTTTTAGGAAATATTTTTTTCCTATTTTTTTCAAAATTTTTTGGAATTTTTTTCAAATTTGCGAAAAATTTCAATTTTTTTTTCTTTTTGGAAAAATTTTCAATATGTTTAAATAGTACAAAAACGTAAGAAAAACGGACAAAACGTAAGAAAAACTGTTAAAAACATAAGGAAAATGGACAAAACGTAAGAACAACGGACAAAAAGCAGGATGAAAACTAGCAAAAGCGAAGAAAACGGACAAAGCGTAAGAAAAGCGGACAAAATGAAAAAGAAAAAAGCGGATGAAAACCGATAAAAAGCGGATAAAAGCGTAAGAAAATGGACAAAAGCGAGGAAAAAAGCGGACAAAATCTAAAAGCCAATGACCATAAGGACTATTTGAAACTTTTTTTAACCGAAAATAAAGTCAATGGATGACCTGTGAAAGTCAACGCAAGCCACAAGGACCATTTATGTCATTTTTCAAACTTTTGACCTGGTAACTTGTTAGTTACCGGTCATATTACGTACATTGTTTCAAATTTGAAAGTATATTACGTACATAAATAATAAAATTTGTATGTTACGTACTTCGGTATATTTGAGAAAGTTTGTTACGTATTCTCAGCCTTCACCCTATGAAATATGATAAAAATATATAAATATTTTCATATTTTGTGCCGCCTTATGACACACCTTATAAACGCAAAATCTTCGCCTTGAGTCCTTGACCACTAAAACGTGAGGCTTGATCATGACGCCACGGCACGCCTCACGCTATTTATAAAGGATAAGGATTATCTGAAGTTGTAAACATAACTTGAGTCAAAGTTATGATATTATGAGCCATTGGATATGATCCAATGGCTCAAATCAAAAGAAGCCATTGAATCAAATTCAATAGCTAATAATGCCCAAACTTCTCAAGTAAGTTGAGAGAATCGTCTCCCATTTATAATCTATACTACTTTATAATGCATTTAGGTCTTCTAAAATTAGAAGGCTTAAAAATTCAGACTTTTTTGCTTGCTAATAATAGAAACAATTGTCCTACTTTTGCTAAATTAATACTTACATACATGCAATTAAAAAAGGGGTTACATTTCATGCTGAAAATTAAATGTATTGTAACATGCTGAAAGTTAATACATGAAAATTAAATGTCTTTAATTCACTTGTAACAACACATTTAAATAGCTTCTTGCTTACACATAAAAATTAAATATCTTTAATTGACTTGTAACACACAAATACAATCATACACCATGTATAAGAACCCCCACCCAACACACAATTTAAACTTTCGTCTTCATCAAAATAAACTCATAATCACAATATCATCTCAGTCAACAACATACAAAAACCAAACTACAACTCGTCAATTTCATCACACACAAACAAATCCGTGTAGATTTTGTTCTTAAAAGAAAGCAAAACATGCACCTTACCCGAGACCCGTTCCTACGAGTCTTCGACTAATCAACAAACAAAACAATAGAATCAGGTAACCAAAATCGTCTCACAGTCACTCCCCAACTCTCATTTTCAACACATGCGACATAAAATGTAAAAGAAGAATAAGAAAATATCTCAACATTCTCTCAACGCATGCCATCACCACCTTCGTTGCCGCCATTTTGTGATTATCACAACTACAAAACCTTTCGACTCTCAAAACTACAAGACACACCGTAACCCCCCAAATCTAGAAAACCATCAAAAAAGAAACATCGCCAACACAAAATCTCAAAAGCCACAAAACACATCTCCAAATCATAAACTCATAACCAAATCATGTCTCACGTTTACATTAAACAACCCATCTATCCCAAACCACCTCACTGTTACAAACACATCTCCACAACAACTACAAATTCGAAAAGGAAAAAGGTAAAAGACCTCAGATCTTCTTCTTACAAACCTTAAAAGATTTTACAAACCAAGTTTGAACAAGTTTGAACAAATCCATCCATCGATCTATGAAGAAAGGCTCTATTTTCTTAAAAGATTGTCTTCGTTTGGTGGTAACATAGAAAGCGAAAAAAAAACATAGAAACGAAAAAAAACATTCAAAAGTCGTGACCTTCTTTGGTTGTGGGTTTGCAAATATAAGAAAAGGGACCTTCTTTGGTTAGGTTGTTCTTCATTCAAGTTATTTTTTTTTTGCCCCATACAAGCTACACTTAATAAAAAATACACCATCTCCCATCAAAGATTTAATCCTACCTCTATCGAGAACCATATATACCGACCGCCGCCAACCGAATGTCACTACTTGCTATGAAGAGCTCGTTCCTCGCCTTCTAGCAAGGCGATCAACACAATCTACCCTTTAGCTTGCCTTTTAAAAGAAGAACAAACAAATATGTTATGAAAACCAAATCGAAAGTAAAAAGGTTTCCATTGTCTTTCGAATTCATAGCTTTGGTTAACCTCCAGCCCGGACCTTAAATACTTCTTAACCTCTGCCACATTTCCGTCCTTGTTCCGAGCCAACAATCTATAGAAAAAAAAAACTTATTGAAGACCAATTGCTTTGCTCTTCCGGACCATTAAACCTTAAGCAAGACCTCCCCTCAAAAAGATCCTTCACTTTTACACTTCTTCTTTTTTCAAGCGCAAACAGGCGGACCTTCTTTGGTTCGCCTTTAAACATACTGGGTTTGCAAATATGTTCCTCAAACAAGCTATTTAAACTTAGGAATAAATCCAACTTCTATTGCATCTTGTTGTTCTTCTTGAATCCATCATTCATGAGTGTTATTGATAAAGTGATTTGAGTGTAGGGTGAGTGGGTGACTGCATTTGCAATAATGAGATTAGGGTAAATGTGAGAAAAGTTTAGTGGCTTTTGGATTTGGACTGGAAAGAACTAATATTTCATTTGGGCCTATATTTATCCTAAACCCAATATCTAAAGTATTTGTTTTTAGTGTTCGTAGTTGGTCGAGAATTGTGAAATCTCTACTATATTATAATCCAACTAGGACATTTTTTAGATGTCAATTCTTATATTTCGAATTTCTTAAATTGTTTGTATAGAAATACTATAAAATTTAAGTACCCGCCGCATGCATACTCCGTGGCAGCGGTACACTAATTTTAATAACTATTTTTGTCACAGGCAAATGTTTTTCATATGTCTACTATGTAATAAATTATTGAGTTAACTACATTTTTGGTCCTTGTGGTTGTACCTGGATTTCACTTTTGGTCCATTTGTTCAAAAAGTTGCGATTTTAGTCCAAAATGCATAGTTTGGTTCTACTTTTGGTCCATTTTCTAGCAACGGTTAGTTCGCTAGTTAAGTTAAGTCGTTTGCAACGTTAGTCCTTTATAACGATTAGATTGCGTTAGCAACGTTAGTCCTTTATACCAAAGATCTTTTGCAACATTTGCAGCGTTAGTCCCTTCCGTTAGTTAGTCCTTTAAAAAAATTCTAAAAAAAAATTCGAAAAAAAATTTAGAAAAAAAACTATAATTTTTTTCTAAAATAAAATTCAAAAAATTTCGAAATAATATTCTAAAAGAAAACTTTTTCGAAAAAATTTAAAGAAACTTTTTTCAAAATAATTTTTTTTTCCTAAATTTTTTCGTAAAAATTTCGAAATATATTCTAAAAAAACTTTTTTTCCTAAAAAATTTAAAATATATTCTAAAAAACTTTTTCGAGAAAAAATTTCAAAATATATTCTAATTTTTTTTTAAAAATGTATATACATTGAAAAAAACGTTTTTTAAAATATATATACATTGAAAAAACGTTTTTAGAATATATTTCGAAATTTTTTTCAATGTATATACATTTTAAAAAAAACGTTTTTTCAATGTATATACATTTTTAAAAAAAGTTTTAAATTTTTCTAAATTTTTAAAAAAATTCCAAATTTTATACCTAGGAATTTTTTTGGAAAAAATATATACATTGAAAAGTTTTTCCAAATGTATATACATTTGGAAAAACTTCTAGAAAAATTTTCAATGTATATACATTTAGAAAAAAACTTAGAAAAAAAATTCTAAAAATTCGGAAAAACTTTTCAATGTATATATACATTTGGAAAAACTTTTCAATGTATATACATTCGGAAAAGTTTTTTTTTTGGAATTTTTTTTAAAATGTATACATTGAAAAACGTTTTTAGAATTTTTAAAATTTTTCTAAAAGTTTTTCCAAATGTATATACATTGAAAAGTTTTTCCAAATGTATATACATTGAAAACGTTTTTTTCCAAATGTATAAATTTTTCTAAATTTTCAATGTATATATATTGAAAAATTCTAAAAAATGTATATACATTGAAAAACATTTTAAAAAAATTTTTGGAATTTTTTGAATTTATAGAATTTTTAAAAAATTTTTTGAAATTTTTTTTAGAATTTTTAGAATAAACTTTTTTTTTCCGAAAAAGTTTTTCTAAATTTTTTTCGAATTTTTTTTAGAATTTTTTTTAAAGGACTAACTACTGAAAGGACAACGTTGCAAATGTTGCAAAAGATCTTTGGTATAAAGGACTAACGTTGCAAACGACTGTTATAAAGGACTAACGTTGCAAACGACTTAACTAACTGAACTAACTTCGTTTGAAAAATGGACCAAAAGTGGAACAAAACTATGCATTTTGGACTAAAATCGCAACTTTTTGAACAAATGGACCAAAAGTGGAATCCAGGTACAACCACAAGGACAAAAAATGTAGTTAACTCTAAATTATTTAAGACATGCTAAGAAATGTTTAAAATTTTAAAATTATTTATTCGGTACAAATATAGTCACCGGGTACCCGCCGCCGAATTGCGCGGGTACCCTGCTAGTAAATGTAATAATAAGGCTTATTCGAGTTAACACAAACACAAATACCCAAAACCACCAAACAGAAACCTCATTAAGCTCTGGTACTTTTCTTCTTTAACAATACACTATTTTCTAACTCCTAAATATTCAACTTTCATTTTCTTATAAATATATTTTTTAAAGTTCCTAATAATGATTGCTTATTCAAGTTGCTTAGTGACTGCTCCTTTGTGTTTTATATGAAGTTTGTGATGATATGTCTAACAAGTGTTTGATAAAATGCCTCCCTAGATTTTGATATTTTGCTAAAATTTGTTAGATTAGTGTGCTAGTTTTTAACTTATACAATTGTTTAGTTCTAATATATATCATTTTAGAAGTTGTATTTAGTTTCTTTAGTAGGAAACAAGTTTTTATTTTATTTTATTTTATTGGGTAACCATGGTTTTGTCCAACAGGAACACTTTGAAATGGAAGCTAAACCATTGCGTATGGATATAATCAGAACCCTTCCTTCATGCATCATAGAAAACATCCTATGTCTTTTACCAATACAAGATGCAGTGTTGACGAGTATCCTCTCGAGGGAATGGAGATACATTTGGACCAAAATTCCTGAACTTGTGTTCTTTGAGGAAGATATGTTTTATGAATCATCATCATCATCTGATGATGATGATGAAAGTCAGGTGTCCTGTTTAGAAGGAACTTCTGAAGAACCACGATGTAAACAGAAATTGTTGAGTAAGGGGCGAAAATTTTTCAATGCAATATTCCAAGCTCTGTCAATGCACGAAGGTCCAATAATCAAGTTCACCTTAGAAGTCTATTGGATGATAATCCATTAATCCATGTTTAGGGGTCATAATGTAATTAGTAGTTTATGTATTTAGAGTCGAATTTGTAAAGTTTATAAGTTTAGGGGTCTAGAGGAACGCTTTATAGTTACAGAATTCGGTTATTGGTGAAGGGTCATGATGGTTCACAAGAACCTGTTGGAAACCTATAAATAGAAGTGTCCATGTATTGTAAACTTTAACAGAATTCATTATATACAAAAGCGTGAGTTTGTGTGTCATGTGTTTTGTTCATTAGTTATGTTTGATTCGATACATAAAAGATCCAGACGGGACTAACAATTGGTACCAGAGCATCAGAAGTTCGAATCAAACCTCGTGTTTCAGTTTGTGTTTCATCAGAGATTCAAGAAGAGTACGTTTTGCAGATTGCAAGAAACAAAACAGGAAACACCAGAGAGAAGAAAATTTGATCAGAAGTATCAAGTTGAGAATGATTCAGGGAATCGTTTAAGAGAAGAGAAGGTTGATAGTACTAACGTAAAAGATCCAAAGAGTGGTTGATAGTGCTGTTGTAAAAGATCCAGAGAGACCGATTGATTCAGGGAATCAATCAAGAGAAGAGAAGAAACCGTGCATACCGTTAATCAAGAAGAGAGAAAAGATAGTGAAGAGATTGATTCAGGAATCAATCAAGACCCATCAGAGAAATCAAGAGAGACAAATTCGATTCAGAAAAGTCGAATAGAGAAGAGAATAGAGAAGAGATAGATTACAGCAAGCAACAAGAGTAGAACTTGACAACGCAGAGAAGAGATAGAAACTGATCAGGGATCAGTTAATTTAGAGAAAGAGAAGAAATTTGATCAGGGATCAAATTTGGAGAATTGAAGAACAAAGAAAAGTTGTGAAGAAATCAACACCAAGTTTTTGAAGAAAACAAGAAAGCAACAAGAAGATTGAAGGAAAAAGGAATGAGAGAAACTTGTTTGTCATGCTATGGATCGTGAACAAAAAGAGAACCAAAAGAAGAAAAGAGAACTTTACCATTTTTTGCGTTGTGTTACAACATCAGAGAGGAATAGTGAAAGGGCTACCACAAGTGGACTGCAGAAAGAAAAGAACAAGTAACTGGGAAGAAGAAAGCAGTAGCAAAATTGTATCAAAAGATATTTGGAAGAATTGGTTCTATAGAAAAGATGATATGGCTCTTAGACATCATGAAGGATAGGCAACAGTAAGCAAGGAGAATAAATGGAAAGCAATTGCTATGATCTGGGATTCCATAGCAGCCTTAAAGTAAACTTAAAAGAAGATTGCTGTTGATAAACAAGATCCTGGAAGTATGGAAGAACAGAAGTGATGACATATGCTGTTAAGAATGAAGATTGTATGAAGTCATCAAAGATTGAATTTGAAGAAAAAGATCGAGTTGAAGACGTGAAGATGTTGAAGACACGGATTAATGAATTAGGGAGGAATATTGGATGATAATCCATTAATCCATGTTTAGGGGTCATAATGTAATTAGTAGTTTATGTATTTAGAGTCTAATTTGTAAAGTTTATAAGTTTAGGGGTCTAGAGTGTCAATAACAAAGTTAATAACCGCTTTATAGTTACAGAATTCGGTTATTTGTGAAGGGTCATGATGGTTCACAAGAACCTGTTGGAAACCTATAAATAGAAGTGTCCATGTATTGTAAACTTTAACAGAATTCATTATATACAAAAGCGTGAGTTTGTGTGTCATGTGTTTTGTTCATTAGTTATGTTTGATTCGATACATAAAAGATCCAGACGGGACTAACAAAGTCAAAGCAGACGGTGAAGTAGATGACTACTATCCTGAAATTGAAAGAATGATAGTTCATTTATTGAGGAAGAATACAGTGAAGGAACTTAATTTGAGTTTTCTGGGTAGGGTGCCCTTATCTGTCTTCTCTTTGCAGCAGTTAACGCACCTAGAACTTATGTTTTGTGATTTTTACTTTGAACCAACATTCAGTGGATTCGGTAGCCTCACAAGCTTATGCTTGGACAATGTAAACATCTCTAAAAGAACACTTCTACATCTCCTATCAAGTTCTCCCTTACTTAAGAGTTTGAGTCTGGTGAGTTATATTACATTAACCAATTAGCATCCTCATGGGCTTTATTACTTACCAAAAAGTTGAAATTTTTTGCAGTATATAGACGCTGATAATATTGTCGATTCTGATGATACCAGCATTAAAGATCTATTTGAATGTTTACGTATGATTCAAGATTTGAGAATTTTGAGTAGGTTCATCCAGGTACTAGGTTTCATATGCATTTTAATTAATTCAAACCTGGGGAATACTTTTCTTGCCAATCTTTGTTTTGGCTTATGGTTTAAGTGAATTGTTGATGACGAGGTTCTACAAGAGCTTCCGGTCTCAATGTAATATAGTTTTTTATTCCCACGCCAAAATACACTAACACACAAATTGTATTACTTGATGTAGATCTTTCTGGACACATCTCTTATGAAATCCGAGATAGATATTAAACTGGAAAAATGTTTAGATATTCGGTTGGAGCATCTAATTGAATTGGAAATGTTAGGTATTCCCAACTTAAAGCATGAGATGGAGTTTATGAAGCTCATATTGGTCAAGTCACCTAAGTTGAAGAAGCTGACATTTTCAGTAAAAAATAAGGTTACTGAGGATGAAGGGTTGAAGATATGTAATTCACTAAAAAATTATTTGGATATTTGGCTGGAGCATCTCAATGAATTTGAGATTGCATATTTTGACAACTTGAAGCATGAGATGGAGTTAGTGAAGCTTATCTTAGCCAAGTCACCTGCCTTGAAGAAGGTGAGCATACTTCTCAATTACGATGTTACCAAGGATGAGGAGATAGTCATGTTAAGAATGTTGTTACGCTGTCCACGTGCATCATCCACAGTAGAAATCATCGTTGACCGTTTACATGAAGGTGAATATGAGGATGATGAAGATGAGGATGACGATGAAGATGAAGAAGATGATGATGATGATGATGATGACGAAGATGAAGATGATGATTTGTGAAGTTGAGTTTGAATATATGATAAATTGATAATCTACTGTGTATCAAGTATATGCCACTATGTCCTCTTAGTGGTTTGGAATTTGGATCGATGACACTTGCAGGAAAAGATTATTAATTACTTTCTAACTCAAACATGTTCTAATTAAGCATTTATATAAATATCAATGTCATTGTTTTTGGTGTATGCAGATTGCATCATACCACACCGGCAGGTTCTACTAGTTCGAATCAGCTATAAATGAAAGGGCTGTAATATGTTAAAATATTCTTTGAATTCTCCCAATCCTCAAACTTCAATTCAATGCTCTATATCATCTTTTCACACCTGGACCCACAAGAAACCATAAATACAATTCTTCGGAAACATATAAAAATCTGTACTTAGTATTTTTCACATTTTTAAGAATGTAAATAACTCAAGAACCCACGTTAATTTGATTGGTATATATTTGTTGTCTTCTGTATTTTATAATGGTAAGAATATAAGAGATGAAGAACAAGGGATATAACAGTCAATTTATAAAATAAATAAAAAAAAGTGTTTATTATAATCATTAAATTGCTCATTTGGATATGTTTTATATCTTTAAAGTTTAAAAAGGATATATATGATATTACCAAAATGATTTGGATATATACGAAATTTAAAGTTTAAGAAATACTCGTATATGAAATTAACCAATTTAGTTATTTAGTGTATACTGGGTATATATTTACATACTACGATCTACATCAAATTCTGATAGACTTACAAATAGTAACGTTTCTTTCATCCCTCTCTCCTGCTGATCAAACAATGACATCTCCAAGTAAGTTAACTACTTTTGGTATTTTCTTCCATTTGTTGTTTATAAGGATATTTGGTTATTTATTTATTTTTATTTTTTTCTGATAAATGCTAACACTTGTTAAAACCTAATTAATACGTCGTTGCACATATGATAATATCCATATAATGTTAAACGTCGTTCATTCTAATTAGTTCAAAACTGTTTAAGCTAATATTTGCAGCTATGATCGGTCCAACAGAAACACTTCTTGATATGGATGCTAAACCGTTGCCTGTGGATATAATTAGCACTCTTCCTTCATGCATCATAGAAAAGATGCTATGTCATTTACCAATAAAAGATGCAGTGAGGACGAGTATCCTCTCGAGGGAATGGAGATACATTTGGACCAAAATTCCTCAACTTATGTTTTATGAGGAAGATATGTTTGATGAACCAAGTGATGGAATTCAGGTGTCTTGTTGGGGGGTAACTTCTATAGAACCACAATTCAAATGGAAACTGTTGATTAAGAGGTGTAAAGTTTTAATAAAGCGGCTTTCTAGTTTTGTAAAAAATTCCGCTGTTAAAAAGAAGGGGGTGTCTAAAATTGTTAATGCTATATTCCAAGTTTTGTTACTGCACAAAGGTCCAATTAGTGAGTTCGTTCTTGAAATCAAAGCAGATGGTGAAGCAAATGACTATAGTGCAGAAATTGAAAAAATAATAGATCATTTATTGGGGACGCATACAGTGAAGAAACTTAGTTTGGATTTGCAGGGTAGATTACCCTTATCTGTCTTATCGTTGCATCGGTTAACACACCTAGAACTTACGACTTGTGGTATCTACTTTGAACCAACATTCAGTGGACTTGGTAGCCTCACATACTTATGCTTGGACAATGTTAACATCTCAAAAAGAACACTTCTACATCTCATATCAAGTTCTCCCTCACTTAAGAACGTAGAACTGGTAAGTTATTTATACATTAACCATCCTCATTATGGGCGTAAAACTTCTCTAACAATTGAAAGTTTCTGCAGTATATAGATGCGAATAATATTGTCAATTCTGACAATACAAGCATTAAAGAGCTATTCAAATGTTTACGTATGATTCAAACTCTGAGTATATTAAGTAGTTTCATCCAGGTACTTTTTTCACATGGTTTTGTATTGATTTAAACTAGGGGGGGATACTTTTCTTGATGATCTTTGTTTTGGCTTATTTATGGTTCAAGTGCTGTGTTGAAGATGCAGTACCAGAAGAGCTTCCAGTGTTTTATTTGTAGCTTTAATGCTGTTCTAAACTCATTCCGAAATAAACTAACATAAGAAATACAATTACTTTCTGTAGGTGTTAATTGATACGTCTCTTGTGAAGTCCAAGATAGCTTTTAAACTAGATGATTACTTAGATATTCGGCTGGAGCATCTAATTGAACTGGATATTACATATTTTCCTTACTTGAAGCATGAGGTGGAGTTTGTGAAGCTTTTATTGGTCAAGGCACCTAAGTTGAAGAAGGTGAGGATGATACTCAGTGAGGTTAGTGAGGCTGAAGGGTTGATGCTGTGTAATACACTCGAAAATTATTCGGGTTTTTGGTTGCAGCATCTCAATGAATTTGAGATTATATTTTTTTCCAACTTGAAGCATGAGATGGAGTTTTTAAAGATTATCTTGGCCAGGTCACCTGTCTTGAAGAAAGTGAATATAATACTCGACCATGTTGTTACTAAAGATGAGGAGCAGCTGATATCAAGAATTTTATTATGCCAACCACGTGCGTCATCCACAGTAGAATTCATCGTTGAGCCTCTACCTAGATGAAGACTGAAGAGTAGAGCTGAGTTTGAATGTATGATAAATTGATACTTCTATTATGCATTAGTTTTAAATTTTGGTAGTCTTTCGTGTTCGTTTTGACTTGGACTTCCAGTCAATAGACGTATGTTGAAAGTTCAATCAACAGATAGATTTTATTGGACATATTATATGTTGTGAAGGCTGGAGGATCAGATGACAGTTGCACTAATAGATGTGGTGTCACTGGTGTTATTATTTCACAGATTTTAAGGTGATGCTATATATGAATACTCTAACATAGGTTGGCATAGTGATGCCCTGATGGTGCTGTTGTTGCTTGTGTTCAGGGATACATCTCTGTTCTAAAACGATTTTATGTTACGTAAAAGGTGATGTGAATTATCTCTTTAGGACCCGGGTTGCTTTCTCTCTCCTCTAACCGTTTTCTCTCCCCCAAATAATTCCTTCCATTTTTTCCACCATTAAAAAACCTCTAAAAACTTCAATTCTATATCAATTTTAGTGTAGTTTTCAAATCTAATTAGTACGTTTGATTTAGTTTTCAATTCTACACAGTTTGGTATAGTTTTTATCAATTTCCCAGCAATTTTAACAAAATGAATTTTGGTTGATTTTGGCCCCAAAGTGAGTTTTTCTTTTCCGATCAGTTCCTTTCAATTAGTTTCAATTCTTGACTACTGTTGAGTGTTCTTGAAGTGAATTACTATCATCACGCAAAGCTTTAAAACGTCAAATACGAATTCCTAATAAGTATGAGAATACTGTATGTGGCTTGAATACCAAAAAGAAGGCTGACGTGGATAAGTGCAAAGTTGTTGAGAAATGTTTGGATTCAAGCTTTATGGAAGTAAAAGGTGGAGATAGGGAGTGTGATAATTGTTGTTCAGGGGATGGAGGAAGTCATAGTAAGGAGAAGGATAGTGGGGTTGAATTAGGAGTTATGAATAGCAGTGTTGAAAAGAATGCTGGTGGTTCTGATTGTAGCACTACTGTTAATGATGTGTCTATGGATACTAGAACAAGGAATGTGGGAAATCTGAGTGGTGATGAGAATGGCAAGGGATCTGATCTGCAATTCAATGTAAGTACTTCTGATTTGCTTGTTGACAATGATGGTCATGGAAGTGCTAAATCTTTTGCTAAAATTGTCACTAAGAATGAAAAAACTGTGAGTAATAAGCTTGATTATGTTCAAACTGAGAAAGCTGATGATGGTGAAGAGATTGTGATTTTTGATGATGAAATTGTGAGAGAAGGAAGTAAACATTGGCAATTAACTGTTTGTGGTTACTTCTTAGGCTGTAATATGAATGTTAATGAGATGAAATACAATTTGAGAAGAATGTGGTCTAAGTATGGGGTTGGGGGAAATTGTAGTTGATAACAACAACATGTGTTTTTTCAAATTCAAACATGAAGAAGGATTGAATTTGGTTATTGAGCAGAGTCCTTGGTTAGTTAATGGAAAACCACTTCTTGTTCAAAAATGGTCACCTGAGATTTGTGTTGAGAAGACTGACCCTTGTAAAATCCCTGTCTGGATTAAGCTAACTGATGTCCCCTTAGAAGCTTGGAGTAATAGGGGCATTAGTGCTTTGTCTAGCAGGTTTGGGAGGCCAGTGATTATGGATCAAATGACTGCTAGTATGTGTAATAATGGTCATGGGAGACTGGGGTATGCTAGAGTGTTAGTTGAGATGGAAGCTTTAAAGGTTTACCGATAAAATTGAGGTAGTGTATAAGGATGATAATAACATCAAGAAAGTGGTGAAGGTTGAGTACCCATGGAAGCCTTTGGTTTGCTCTCATTGTGATGTCTTTGGGCATAGCTTGCAGAGCTGCAAAGTTAGGCCTAAAACTAATGAGGAAATTGAGTTTGGGCATAGCTTGCATAGCTTGCAGAGCTGCAAAGTTAGGCCTAAAACTAATGATAACAACAACATGTGTTTTTTCAAATTCAAACATGAAGAAGGATTGAATTTGGTTATTGAGCAGAGTCCTTGGTTAGTTAATGGAAAACCACTTCTTGTTCAAAAATGGTCACCTGAGATTTGTGTTGAGAAGACTGACCCTTGTAAAATCCCTGCTGATTAAGCTACCGATGTCCCCTTAGAAGCTTGGAGTAATAGGGGCATTAGTGCTTTGTCTAGCAGGTTTGGGAGGCCAGTGATTATGGATCAAATGACTGCTAGTATGTGTAATAATGGTCATGGGAGACTGGGGTATGCTAGAGTGTTAGTTGAGATGGAAGCTTCTAAAGGTTTACCAGATAAAATTGAGGTAGTGTATAAGGATGCTGATAATAACATCAAGAAGAGAAAGTCAGTGAAGGTTGAGTACCCATGGAAGCCTTTGGTTTGCTCTCATTGTGATGTCTTTGGGCATAGCTTGCAGAGCTGCAAAGTTAGGCCTAAAACTAATGAGGAAATTGAGCAAGAGCAGAATATGAAAAGAATTGATTTGGAACAAAAGAATAAGGATAAGAATGATGAAAAGGGAGTGCAAGTTGAAGATAAAAATCTGGATAATGAAGGTTTTGTTCAAGTTAAAAGTAGGAAGAATAATGGAAAGAATAATTACTTTCAACAGAAAAAACAAATGTTTAAATCAAAGATTGATGGGCAAAATAATGCGAGGAAAGATGTGGATAAAGGAAAAGAGAAGGGTAAAGAAACTATGCAGAGTAATGGTGTTGAAGGATCTAGTAGCACACCACCATCTTTGGAAAAAGTTTGGAGAGTTAGTCCTAAAACTGTAAAAGAAATTCATAAAAGTGCTAATAAATTTGCTGTTTTAGACTCGGAGGGTGAATTGGAGAAGAAATCAGAGGAATTGGGTCATGAGTATAAGGAAATTGTGGATAGGTTTGTACTTAATAAGAAAAAGCCTTCAGTCATTGAGTTTCAGAAGTGGACACATGAGATGATGAACTATTTTAAATATAGATGGAAAATTGTGAATGCTGATATTGGAATTAGTGATGATGAGGAGGATATTGTTAACAACATGAATGAGAATGAGTGTTTAATAGCTGATGAGATTGTGGGAAGGGATACTCAATTAATTAATTGAGTGTTTTGATTTCTTTCTTGGTTTCTCAATGGAGTTCAAATTAGCAGTTTGGAATATTAGAGGAATGAGTAATGAATTGAAGCAGAATGAAGCCATGAAATTTATTAAGGATGCGAATTTGCAGGTGTGTGCATTTATTGAAACTCATCTCAAGCAGAATAATGTTTTGAGAATTGGTAATAGGGTATTTGGGCAATGGGAATGGATGTCTAATGTGCTTTATAGCCCATCAAGTTGTAGAATTATTCTTGGATGGAATCCTTTTTATGTCAATTTGATGGTTATTAACATGACTGCTCAGTCAATTATGTGCACTGTAGAGCTGGTTCAAAGCAAAATCAAGTTTAATTGTAGTATTGTGTATGCTAGTAACAGTGGAATTGATAGAAGGAAGCTATGGGATGATCTCCTTCTAAATAAGCAGGTTGTGGGTAGTAATCCTTGGGTCATTGTGGGTGATTTTAATGTTACATTGGATGTCTCTGAGCACTCTTCTGGTGGTTCTCACATGAGTCGGAAATGCAAGAATTTAAAAATGCTGTGAATTATATGGAGGTGGATGATATTTGTAGTAGTGGTTTTCAGTTCACATGGACCAAGTCATTAAAAAAATCCTATGTGTGCAGTCCTAAAGAAGTTGGATAGAATTTTAGTAAATGAGGATTTCATGAGAAAATTTCATAATGCCCATGGTTTGTTTTTACCATACACTATATCTGATCATAGCCCATCAGTTCTTGTTATTAAGGATGGATTACCCAAAAAGAAAAAATCTTTCAGGTTCTCTAATTTTGTAGCAGGAAAGGAGGGTTTTTTGGACATTGTGAAGAAGGAATGGGATGAAGAAATTGATGGTTGTCATATGCTTAAGCTGGTTAAAAAATTAAAGAAGTTAAAAAAGCCTTTGAATAGTATGAGTTGGAAGAATGGTAATATTTTTGAGAATGTGAGGGTGCTGAAAGAAGTTAAAAAAACTGCATATGGCAGTTGACAAGAATCCTCATGATGAGTCTGTTAAAAAATAAGCTGTTGGTGCTTTAAATAAGTATCTTCAAGCTGCTAATGATGAGATGAGTTTGTTGAAACAGAAGGCTAAAGTTTTGTGGCTTCAAAATGGAGATAAAAATACAGCTTATTTTGATAGTATTCTTAAAGCTAAAAGAAATAAAAGCAGGGTGGAGAGTATTTGTGATGAAGATGGTAAAAGGTTTGAAGGGAGTGATGTTGCTGGGCAGTTTGTTAAGCATTTTGAGAAGTTCTTAGGTGTTTCAGTCCCTGTGGAGCCTGTAGAGGAAAGTATTTTTAGTACAAAATTAAGTAGTCCTGAAGCTGAAGATATGATTAAAGATGTTACTAATGAAGAGATCAATTCAGCAATGTTTGATATTGATAGTGATAAGGCTTCAGGGCCTGATGGGTTCTCCTCTGATTTCTTCAAAAATATTACTGTGGTTGGCAATGATGTATGCCTTGTGTTAGGAGTTCTTCAACAACAGCAAATTATTGGGAGAAGTCAATGCCACTCTGATTGCTCTAATTCCAAAGATAAGTATTCCTAATAAAGTTTATGAATTTAGGCCCATAGCTTGTTGTAATGTCATCTATAAATGCATTAGTAAAATTCTTACTAATAGGATTAAGATTGGGCTTGAAAAGGTGGTGCATATTAACCAAAGTGCTTTTATTCCTGGAAGGCATATTCATGACAATATTCTCATTGCTCAAGAGCTGTTAAGAGGGTATAATAGGAAGACTGGCCCAAAAAGGTGTGCTATGCAAATTGATATTCAGAAAGCTTATGATACAGTTAGTTGGGATTTTTTGGAATATATTTTGAACAAGTTTGGGTTTCACAGTAAGATGGTGAAATGGATTATGCAATGTGTCTCTACTGCAAAGTTTTCTATTAGCTTAAATGGTGAATCTCATGGTTATTTTAAAGGAGGTAGAGGGCTAAGGCAGGGAGATCCTATATCCCCATATCTTTTTACTTTGGTTATGGAGATTTTAAATTTGTTGATGATCAAGAATATTGAGGAGTCTGATGAGTTTGGGTATCATTTTGGATGTAAAGAGTTAAAGCTATCTCATATGTGTTTTGCTGATGATTTACTGGTTCTATGCAAAGGTAATAAGGGTTCCATTGAGGTTGTTAAGAAGACTCTTGAGGAATTTAGTCTTGTCTCTGGCTTGTATCCAAATTTAGGCAAAAGTATTATGTTCTTTGGAAGTATTAAGCAGGAAGATAAGCAGGAGTTATTAAACATTTTACCCTTTAAATGTGGGTCTTTACCTGTGAGATACTTAGGAGTTCCTCTGTTGGCTAAAAGGTTAAGTGTTAAGGATTGTAAAGTGCTTATTGATAAAGTAGAATCAAAGATTAAGTGTTGGAGAAGTAATCTGTTGTCATATGCAGGAAGAATTCAGCTTATTGCTTCAGTGTTAGCCTCTATGCATCTGTATTGGGCTTCAGTGTATTTACTCCCAAGAACTGTGGTTAATGATCTTGACAAGCTTTTCAAAAGATTTTTGTGGAATGCTGGTGATAATATTAAAGGAAAAGCTAGAGTTGCATGGAAAGTTGTGTGTAAGCCAAAAGATCAAGGGGGTTTGGGTATAAAAGATTTGAGTAAGTGGAATGTTTGTCTGCTTATTAGTCAGTTTTGGAAAATTTTGGAGAATAAGAAGTCTCTTTGGGCAACTTGGGTCAATGTGGTAAAGTTAAAAAATAGAAGTATTTGGAGTATAAAAACTAATCCTGGTGATAGTTGGGGTTGGAAAATTATGCTTGGCATTAGAGATCTAATTAAGGACCATGTGATGTATCAAGTTGGTAATGGCAAGTCTATTTCTGTATGGTATGACAGATGGAGTTCTAACAGACCAATTGGGGATTATGTCACTCAAAGAGATATATATGATGCTAGACTCAATAAGGATGCAGTACTGGCAGATTTGATTAAAGATGGTGGGTGGAATTGGCCTAGCAGCTTAATTGAGAAATATCCAGAAATACAAAATATCTCAGTTCCTGTTCTTCATGATAACAAGATGGATAAAGTTGTATGGGTAACTAATAGTGGTGTAAATGTCAAGTTTTCTACTGCACAAGCATGGGCTGATTTAAGAGAGAATGGTCTAAAGGTAAAATGGAATGAGGTAGTATGGTTCAAGCAACTAATTCCTAAGCACAGTTTTGTGTTATGGTTAGCTATTCAAGAAAAACTTTTGACTCAGGATAGAATGGAGAAATGGCATACAGGTGGGAATCTCTTGTGCAGTCTATGTCAGAGCAGAAGTGATTCTCATGAGCATCTATTTTTCCAATGTCCATTTGCTAACAATGTATGGATGGTAATGGTGCAAATGACAGCTAATTTGGGTAGAATAAGAAGCGGTGGGTTACTGGACTATTGTAACTATATTGCAGATAAACAGATCAAGAACAACTTTGGTTGGGCTATTGATAAAATAATTGTGGCAGCTGCTGTTTACTTCATATGGCAAGAAAGGAATTGGAGGCTGTTTAAAGCAGAGAATAGAAATGTGGATGTGGTGATCAAATGTATTAAAGACAGTGTGAAGACTAAATTGATGTCATTATGTGTTAAAAGATATTTAGCAGCTCAGTTGATTGCTGTCAAATGGGGCTTGACTTGGAATACAAAAGGGTTTTTTGAAGCTGCTTAATTGCAGTTGGAACAATTGGGGTATTGGTATAGTTCAGATATTGGAGTTTGAATAAAGACCTGGTATGTGATGTTGGGATATGTTGAATTGGTTTTTGTATATAAGTATAGATATGCAGAGATGTGCTTATTGTTTCTGCTGGTTGGAGTTGAAGTCATAGCTTCTTCTCTGATTCTTAAAGGGTTAAACCCTCTCTTCAGGTTCATTCCATTAAATTCTGAATGAGTTTTGATCACTATAGATGATGGCTCTGTATCTTGGGGTTCATATAGGCTAGGCTTGTTGATTGGTCCTGATTTCTCTTTATAGGCCTTTGTTAGGTAATTTAGAGGTACTGGGATCAGTAACATGCATAGTCTATATTGAATTTCATAAAGTGAGTTTCCATCTATGTTGAGTGAGAGTGATCTGGTGTGGTGGTGCATGTTTCTAGGAGATTGTGAGGAGTGAAAGATGATCCTACATGGTCCTAGATATGTACTGCTAAGGAGGTAATGGGTGGTACTCACTGCAAGGTGTGTGTTCCCATGGGTGTGAAGCCATTGTAGTAAATAGAAATGTAGCCCTCATGGTATAGCCCTTGCAGTGGAGAGGTTATGGTCCCTAGTGAAGCCACTAATCTATTTTGTCATGATTATTGTGGTGGCAGGATGAATGATCATGATAAATAGATAAGGTGGAAATGTAGCTAGATGGTTATTTGGTGCTATAAAAGGTGATTTTGGATGCTGCAGTTCCTCTCAAAACTGATGTTAGTTTGTCTGCAGTTGTTTGAGATTGTTTACAGGAATGTCTTGTTCTTGTTGTGATTTGTATCAGTTCTTCTGATGTTGTTTTTGTTGAATTCTATAGAGCTATAGGCATGTCTATAGATTTATTAGTTGTATGATTTCTTGTGTTTTAATAAAATATATTCAACTTTTGCACCAAAAAAAAAAAAAAGTGATGTGAATTTTGTCTTGTTAAAAGATAATTGTATTGCTATTTTCTGTGTGAAAGGCAATGATAACTCTCTTAATAACATGAAAGGTGTGCTGAAATGTGGGTAGAGATCAAATGGGGTGTGCCTGTTGATACGGTGACAGATATTTGGATTAAGGTTTTGCATTTTGGTGAGAGACTGCTTTGGTGTTATAGGAATAGGAGACGAGTGTTTGTGTTAGAAATTGGGGTTAGGGTGATGATAATCTTGGATATCTTTACGAATCATGTAAGTTCATTTTTCGTATAAAGTATTTCGACCCTATCGGTGCCTGGGTATCACGAAATCCTTATCGGGATAATTTGGGAAGAACACTTCGTTTCTAGGCACAAGAGAACAAAACAAGACATAGAGAATTGTGTGAAATTCGTATGTTACGAAGAGACCAGATAAGTCTGTTAAATAACATACCAAATTGACAGTTATGACGGTTAGAATCGGTTAACTCCCAAGAGTCACAACTCTTCACCAACAGACATGTTGGTTGGGTTTTGGCGGGAAAATATGTTAATTCCCTTAATACCGATTCATGAAAACCGTTTTTGTGGCCCTGCCACCCCAAGCAAGGGGGGCTATCCCTTGACCCCACAAGGGGCGCTGCCCCTTGACCCCCGCATCTTTGTCCGGGCGAAAACATATTAGCTCAACGAGTGTGCACTCCATACTTCCCTAACTCGTATCCTTTTTTAATATGTTTTCCACTTGTCTCTAGTAAATCACAATTACCTAAAATAATTGATGATACTAAAATCACCAACAGTTTGGTGGTGGGTTCTGTGAATGAGAAGAAGAGTACTGTTTGGTTTTGCATTTTAGAATTTGATGTGTCAGTTTAAGGTGAGCTGACAAATGACATGGATGCCATGTCGCAAAATACACAGCGAAAAAGAAAAGACAGGTTATGTGTTGTGTAAGTCGTTTGATACACGCAATGTACGAAATTCAAAAGTTTAACGATATAATGGGGAAAAATAGTTGCATAACAATGAAACAAAACTGAGAATTGCTAACCTACATTTTTAGACTTACATCAAGATGATTAAGTGATCATATTTTCATGATTTCAATTCAGTACACAATCGTATGGATATATGAGTGCTTTTTTATTTTACATTTTATTTATTATTATTTTTTAATAGTGTTCTGCCAACCATAACTCTACTATGTTTAAGCTTGACATATATATCAAATCAACATATTTTCTTTTGGGTTCTCATAATTTTCAAATATATACACATCCCATAGATGTAAATATGGTAGGTGTTACTAAACATATAAACTTTAGTGTTCTTTAATGGCTGTTTTGATAATGTTAAAATACAAAACAGGTAACTGGTATATCTATAATCTATAACTATATATAATGTATTTATGACTTTTATAAATAGAATGCTTACTTTTTTAAGCTTACACATGTTACTATAATTAGTAATTCAAATAATTAAATACTACACTACACTAATTGCATTATAATGTACACTAATGACACATTAAATTTTAATGCTAAAATGATGTTACAAACCTAAAATAATACAAATTTAAAGTTCTATATTTTATCACATACACTCAATTTTTACCAAGTTCAAATGAATATAATTATGAAAATCTATATTTTTATTAATATATTTTACGAAAATTTAAACACACGTTTATTTCTTTAGAACTACTATACCGATTATCATTACATACCGCTAAAGGATCAAGATACGGCAAAAACTGCATATTTGGTATCCGCTGCTTTGCGCAAGTACCATGATATTCACAAAAAATATTACTCTAATAAAGATATTCAACTAATATCAATGAGTCATGGATCTATTCCATAATTTTCCATAATAGTTATTAGAAATTAAATTATTTGCAGCTTATCAAATCTACCAAGGTTTTTTTCTTTCTCTCCCTACAGCTAGTCATACATCGAGTAACCCTCCATTGTAAGTCAAGTGTCGTTAGTGTTTTCTTAGATTACATTTTTTGAGAGGCTATTTTAAAAAACTAGCAAGGAGATAGAAAAAGCGTTGAAATGTATCAAACTTATTAAAGTTGAAGGGGTTAATGTGTAATTTTTCTTAACTGGTTTCTTCTAACAGTATTTTTAGTTTGTGTTTGTCAAGTTTGTGTTTATGCAGGGTGTGAAGTGTAATATTTTGGGCTATATTATCTCTCATCCAAGCTAGGGTTTGGAGTGGTTTTCTCACACACAAGTTTTCTATCTCTTTGTTCTCTCTGGCGATAACAGATTGTTCTTGATCTGGGTTTCTAGTTTCATTGGGTTTATTGTATAGTTATCATCAAGATCTGCTTGATCTTGATAGTTTGGTTTGGTTTAGAATGTTGATCTGTTTTGGTTTGGTTTAGAGTGTGAGTTCTTGTAAGTAGCACCTATTAGAGGGACTACTATTTCTTTTTGTATTGTTAGCTTGAATCTATGTTGGGGACAAGTTGTCTGTGTTTATTGTTATAATAAAAGTTAAAGATAATCAAGGGGTGGTTGGTTGGGTGATTACACGTGATGTTAGTTGTTTTGATACCATTTTTACATGGTATCAGAGTCGTAGGTTCTGATTATGGTGGTTCGGATTACTTTGGGGATCTTGATTAGAATTGATCGATTCGATACTTTGGTGTTGAGATCTAATTGGTTCTGCGTTTAATTGGTGTTCTTGAGATTCAATTGAAGATTTAAGGTTTTTTCTTGAAACCCTAATTTTTTGGGGTTTTTGGTTATCGTGGTTTAATTGAGCAATTGGTGGTGGACTACTGTTATTTTAGTGGCCAAGTGTTGATTTCTTGAATCAATTGTTGGTTTCTTGGTGCAATTGATAAAAAACTTAATTGATATTTGGGGGGTTTTGAGTTTTCTGGGTATCTTGTGGTTCATGGTGGTTTTCCGCTGCTAGTATTCAGTAAAGCACTTCAAGTTGTCTTTCCTTCCTTTAGATATTTCTGGGTTGAGTATAGTGGGCGTAAACGGACTGGTTAACATCTTGATCTGCCACCAAGAGTGGTACGAATACCTGCTATGACTAGTCACAGTCTGCAAGCTTGACCTAGGAAATATTTGGGTGTCAGTTTTATAGTGTTTTCTTGTTAGTAGTTTAGATTTTGGTATCTAGGTCGAAGGAGGATAGGTTTTGGGTTATTAGAAGTTGTGATTGGTTGTCTTGGTTGGTAGTTTAATTCTGTTTTTCTGGTTTTATTGGTTGTTTATTTCTTTGTATTTGTGTGGCTATTTCCTTGTCAGTATGGCTATTTTGGTTAGTAGTTTATATCAGAGTAACCCTCTGCATCTTCATCCTAATGATTCTAAATGTGCATCTATTGTTACTATGAAATTGTCTGGTGTTGAGAATTATAGAGTTTGGTTTAGTGCTATCAAATTGGCTATGCAAATTAAAAATAAAATGTGTTTTCTTAATGGTACTTGTCTAGAACTACTTATGTTGCTAGTCCTTTATTAGAAGCATAATGGGATATGTGCAATGTTGTGGTTTTAAATTGGTTGTTAAGTTCTTTGTCTCAAGATGTGTATCTTGGTCATGTGTTTTCTGATACTGTTGTATCTGTTTGGAAGGATTTAAAGATACTTATGATAGAATTGATGGTTATGTGGTGTTTAATGTGTTACAAAAGATTAATTCATTTAAACAAGGTGGTTTACCTATATCTGAATATTTTCATAAGTTGAATTCTTTGTGGAGGGAATTTATTACTTTAACTAAATTACCTGATTGTGTTTGTGAAGCTAGAACTGAGTTAGTAGATCATGCTAAGTTGTTGAAGTTGATGTAATTCCTAATGGGGCGTGATGACATTTATCAGCCTATCAGAAGCTCTATTTTAACCAGGGAAGTCCTTACTGAGGTTAAAGATGCTTTTGTCATTGTATCAAAGGAAGAGTCCCATAGAGGGATTCCTCCCGCTTCAGTTAAAACTGAGAAGCCTCAAATTTCTGCATTTGTTTCTAGGCCTAATGGTAATAACAAGGGTAATTTTAATAACAATAAGTCTGGAAATAGTAGTAATAGAGGAAACTATGATAGTTTGTTACGTAAAAACTGTGGTCTAAAAGGGAATACTATTGAAAGATGTTTTGAGCTAATAGGTTATCCTCCTGGGTTTAAGAAAAATCCTAATTTGAAGCCTGTAACTGGTTTTAATAATAGTAAAGGTAATAATGTTGAGGTTAAAGGTATGCCTAATGTTAGTGGTGATGTCAAGACTACTGGTACTGTGTCTTTCACCAATGAAAAGGTTATGAAGTTGATGAACCTTTTGAATGATAAAACATGTTTTGCTGCTCATGCTAGTATGGCAGGTAGTGATTCTTGTTCCTTTTTTTTTAACTGCAATGTGTTTTTTAATCAGCATTTTTATCAGTTTTTTTTGTGCTAAGATTAATTTTAAGGGTGTTTCTTATCATCTGGGATAGACAATTGATTCAGGAGCCAATCGGCATATGACTAATAACACAGATAAAATGTTTGGTTTACTTGATATATCTGATTTGAATTTAACTGTTGGTTATCCTAATGGTACTCTTGCTAAAATTACACATGTTGGTAATCTTAGATTTAACAAGAATGTAGTTTTTTTTATGTGTTAGTTGTGCTTGAATATTGTGTTAGCTTGTTGTCTGTTCATAGAATGATTAAAGATAGTAAGTTGGCTGTTGGTTTTGATGAAACTAAATGTTATATTCAGGATTTGAAAAATCAAAATGTTCTGGGGACTGGTAGTGGATTTGGTGGTTTGTATCTGTTTGATAGAGAATGTGATAAGTTTGCTATGGTTAATTAAATTGCTTGTCATATTTTCAAAGAAGTTTGACATAATAGATTAGGACATCCTGCTAACTAGATTTTAAAAATGCTTAAACAGTCTTTAAACTTACTAATATAGATCATGAAGGTCCTTGTGAGGTTTGTCATAAGGTAAAACAAACAACAGACTCTTTTCCTTTAAGTGAAAATAAATCTGTGGTTTTTGGACAACTGATTCACTGGGTCCTTATAGAGTGGTTAGCAGGGAAGGTTTCAGGTACTTCTTGACTATTGTGGATGACTATAGTAGATCTGTTTAGGTGTATATGCTTAAAACTAAGGATGAAGTTTTTCGAATGTTTGTGAGTTTTTATAACCTGTTTCTTACTCAGTTTAATAAAAAGATAAAAATGATAAGATCCGATAATGGTACTGAATTTGTAAATAATAGAAGAGTAAACTCCAAAATACATCCCTGTGGTTTACCCCGTTTCGCACTATACATCCCTCTCGCAAAAGTTTCAACAGATACATCACTCCGTTAGTAAAAGTTAAACTATATACATCCACAAGGACGAACGGTGCAAATTTTGTGTCGTTAACTTGGACACGCGTGGCGTTAAGTAAGGGTATTTCTGTCCTTTTATGTTTCTACCTACTTTACCACTCTTTTAAAACTTTTTCACCAAACACAAATCAAAATCTCTTAACACAAATCAAAACCCAACTTAAAACACAGTGTCAAAGACACCAATCATAAACCCAAACTTCCAGTTTATGAAGAAAAAAAAAACACAAAGATCTCAACTATGAAAAAAAACAATTCATACATATTCTTTATCATCATCATTTATAATTATTTCAAACAATCCATACACTTTGCTAATTCAATACAAAACTCATCAATAAATTAAACAAGATTTGAGATATAATAAACAATCCATACACTTTCTTTTTCACTAGTCCAAAACTCATCAATAATGAACAAGAAATCCCCAATCCAGCATCACATGTCTAAAAACAAACCATTCAAACACTCTATCTTTTTTTTCTTTTTAACAAACCCATAAATCATTTTCTGGTGTTGGTACTGCTGGATAACTCCGTCCGGCAGAATAGCTCGAAAACACGAAACAAAAAGGAGCCGGAGTTAAAAGCTTCAAACGCCGCAAAATAAAAATTCCGGCGACAATGTAGGTGGCGTGGCGGTATGCGTCCCTGTTCCGGCGACAAAATTAAAGGTACCGTAATGATCGGGGTGAGGCAAGCTAAAAGATGGTGGTGTTTAATTGGATCAGATCTTGCTCAAATAGTGTGAGATCGGGCAAGATTTTGGTGAGGAAGAAAAGGTGGGAGAAGAGAGAGAAAAGAGAGAGAGAGAGAGAAAGGAGAGATTTAATGATTTTCTGTAAGAGTGTGTGAGAGATTTGATCTTGTGTAGTTTTTGATTTGTGTTAGAGATTTTTGATTTGTGTTAAAGATTTAATGATTTTCTGAAAAAGGTTTTAAAAGAGTGGTGAAGTAGGTGGAAACATAAAAGGACAGAAATACCCTTACTTAACTACCACGTGTCCAAGTTAACGACACAAAATTTGCACCGTTCGTCCTCGTGGATGTATATAGTTTAACTTTTATTAACGGAGTGATGTATCTGTTGAAACTTTTGCGAGAGGGATGAATAGTGCGAAACGGGGTAAACCACAGGGATGTATTTTGGAGTTTACTCATAATAGAATGTCAGATTTTTTGGATACTATGGGTATTGTTCATCAAACTACTTGTGCATATACACCTCAGCAGAATGGCATTGCTGAAAGAAAACATAGACATCTACTCAATGTTGCTAGAAGTCTTATGTTTCAGGAGGGAATTCTTCTTGTCTATTGGCCTGAATGTGTTCTAATTGCTACTTATCTAATTAACAGGCTTCCTTCCTCGGTTTTAAAGGGTAAGTTACCCTTTTCTTTGGTGTACAATAGGGAACCTAATCTGTCTCATCTTAGGAGTTTTGGGTGTCTGCGTTTTGCTGCTATTATTAAAGGGTCACATAAATTTCCTGAGAAATCTGAAAAATGTGTTTTAATTGGATATGCTACTGGGAAAAAATCTTACAAGCTTTTGAGTCTTGAAAATTGAGTTGTGTTATATCTAGAGATGTTAAGTTTTATAAAACTATTTTTCCATATAAATATGAATCAGAATAACAGTTCAAAAGATGATTCAGAAGTTTCAAACTTAAACTTTTTTTATTTTGTTGAAACTGAGTATGTGTCAAAACCCAAGACTCTTGTCCCTACTCCCAATGATGATAGTTTTAATAAAGAAGCAGCATCTCAGAGGTAGAGAAGGTAGGATCCATCAACCAAATTTCGTGATAAACAGAGATCAGGATATAAGTGATGAACAGATACAAAATTCTGATAGTTTGTTGCCATCTGGAAATGATGAGTATTCTGAAACTCCTTTAGATGATAATGTTAATTGTGAGGGAAATGTTGGTCCAAGTTCTTCAGATGATGTTAGGTTTCAAAATTTTTTGCAAAATCAAGTTGAAGGAAGGGTCTGTTAGTCATAGAAGGCCTTCTAAATCTTCTAAGTTGCCTGATAAACTGAATGATTATGTGTTAGACACTAAAGTTAGATATGGATTGCATAGATATGTTAATCATGCTTTATTGAGTGCTGAGAATTGTTGTTTTGTGTCTAATTTGAATAAAACTGTTGAACCAAGTAGTTATGATGAAGCTACTAAAGATCCAAAATGGGTTAATGCTATGAATGAAGGAATATTTGCTTAACATGAAAACAATACTTAGGAAGAAACTAATTTACCTATTGGTAGAAAGGCTATAGGTAGAGATGTTAAGTTTTATGAAACTATTTTTCCATATAAATATGAATCAGAATAATAGTTCAAAAGATGATTTAGAAGTTTCAAACTTAAACTTTTTTGATTTTGTTGAAACTAAGTATGTGTCAAAACCCAAGACTCTTATCCCTACTCCCAATGATGATAGTTTTAATGAAGAAGCAACATCTGTAGGTAGAGAAGGTAGGATCCATCAACCAGATGTCATGATAAACAGAGATCAGGATATAAGTGATGAACAAATACAAAATTCTGATAGTTTGTTGCCATCTGGAAATGATGAGTATTCTGTAACTCCTTTAGATGATAATGTTAATTCTGAGGGAAATGTTGGTCCAAGTTCATCAGATGATGTTAGGTTTCAAAATTTTTTGCAAAATCAAGTTGAGGAAGGGTCTGTTAGTTATAGAAGGTCTTCAAGATCTTCTAAGTTGCTTGATAAACTGAATGATTATGTGTTAGACACTAAAGTTAGATATGGATTGCATAGATATGTTAATCATGCTTTATTGAGTGCTTAGAATTGTTGTTTTGTGTCTAATTTAAATAAAACTGTTGAACCAAGTAGTTATGAAGAAGCTACTAAAGATCCAAAATGGGTTAATGCTATGAATGAAGGAATATTTGCTTAACATGAAAACAATACTTAGGAAGAAACTAATTTACCTATTGGTAGAAAGGCTATAGGTAGAGATGTTAAGTTTTATGAAACTATTTTTCCATATAAATATGAATCAGAATAATAGTTCAAAAGATGATTTAGAAGTTTCAAACTTAAACTTTTTTTATTTTGTTGAAACTGAGTATGTGTCAAAACCCAAGACTCTTGTCCCTACTCCCAATGATGATTGTTTTAATGAAGAAGCAGCATCTGTAGGTAGAGAAGGTAGGATCCATCAACCAGATGTCATGATAAACAGAGATCAGGATATAAGTGATGAACAAATACAAAATTCTGATAGTTTGTTGCCATCTGGAAATGATGAGTATTCTCAGAACTCCTTTAGATGATAATGTTAATTCTAAGGGAAATGTTGGTCCAAGTTCATCAGATGATGTTAGGTTTCAAAATGTTTTGCAAAATCAAGTTGAGGAAGGGTCTGTTCGTCATAGAAGGTCCTCTAGATCTTCTAAGTTGCCTGATAAACTGAATGATTATGTGTTAGACACTAAAGTTAGATATGGATTGCATAGATATGTTAATCATGCTTTATTGAGTACTGAGAATTGTTGTTTTGTGTCTAATTTGAATAAAACTGTTGAACCAAGTAGTTATGAAGAAGCTACTAAAGATCCAAAATGGGTTAATGCTATGAATGAAGGAATATTTGCTTAAAATGAAAACAATACTTGGGAAGAAACTAATTTACCTATTGGTAGAAAGGCTATAGGCAGTAAGTGGGTATTAAAAATTAAATATAAGTCCACTGGTGAAGTTGATAGATACAAGGCTAGACTTGTAGCTCAGGGTTATGGTCAAAAAGAGGGTATTGGTTATGAAGAACCCTTTAGTCCTATTGTTAGAATGGGCACTGTTAGATGTTTGTTAAGTATTACAGTTAAATATGATTGGAATGTGTTTCAAATGAATGTTAACAATGCTTTTCTTTATGGTGACCTTAATGAGGAAGTGTACATGCTTCCACCACCTAGGTATTCTAATAAGGGTAGTAACAAAGTGTGTAGGTTAAAGAAGTCTTTGTATGGGCTTAAATAAGCTCCTAGACAATGGAATCATAAATTGTCTGAGGCATTGTTTGAAGCAGGTTTTGTTTAATCTAAAAATGATCATTCTTTCTTTATTAAGAGAAATGACAAAACTATTGTGTTTTTATTGTATATGTGGATGATTTGATCATCACTGGTAATGAGAATGAAGAAATTGAAAAAGTTAAACAGTTTTTGAAAACCAAGTTTAAAATAAAAGACTTGGGAGAGTTGCAGTTTTAAAGACTAAAACTGGCTTATGTTTGAACCAGAGGAAGTACTGTCTTGAATTGTTAAATGATTATGGTTTGCTTGCATGTAGACCTGTTATGACACCTTTACCTGAAAATTATGTCTTGGCTCATAAGAAAACTGATACTGATAAGTTGTTAAAAAATATCACAAGTTATCAGAAGTTGGTAGGGAAACTTATCTATCTAACTATGACCAGACCTGATATTTCATATGTTGTTCACTGTTTAAGTCAATACATGCATGCTCCATTACAGTCTCATATGAATCTTGGTTTAAGAGTGTTAAAGTACTTGAAACTTGCTCCTGGGAATGGTATAGGTTTTGATAAAACTCAAGATAAGTTTGGTGTTGTTGCATACTTTGATTCTGACTGGGCTAAATGTCCTATAACTAGAAGTCCAGTCTCAGGATATTGTGTATTTGTTAATTTAAACCTTTTTTCTTGGAAAAGCAAGAAGCAAGCCACTCTATCTAAATCTTCTGCAGAAGTAGAATATAGAAGTATGGCCTCTGCAACTTGTGAGAGAATGTAAATATTGAAAGTGTTGGAGGATTTCGGTATATCTGGTTTACTGCCTGTTAGTTTGTGTTGTGATAATAGATCTGCTATTCAGATTGCTGCAAATCCTGTTATGCATGAGAAAACTAAGCATTTTGATATTGATGTTCATCTGGTTAGAGAGAAAGTTGCATCAGGTTTAATTAAAACTGTGAATGTTGATTCTAAAAATCAAATTGATGATATTCTGACTAAAGGTCTTGGATATGTGCAACATGGTTTTTTGGTTAAGAAACTTGGCATGTTAAACTTATTCATTTCATAAGTTTGAGGAAGGGTGTTGAAATATATCAAACTTATGAAAGTTAAAGGGGTAATGTGTAACTTTTCTTAACTGGTTTCTTCTAACAATTTTTTTAGTTTGTGTTTGTCAATTTTGTGTTTATGCAGGGTGTAAAGTGTAATATCCTGGGCTATATTATCTCTCATCCAAGCTACGGTTTGGAGCGGTTTTCTCACACACAAGTTTTCGATCTCTTTGTTCTCTCTGCGATAACATATTGTTCTTGATCTGGTTTTCTAGTTTCATTGGGTTTATTGTATAGTTATCATCAAGATCTGCTTGATCTTGATAGTTTGGTTTGATTTAGATTGTTGATCTGTTTTGGTTTGGTTTAGAGTGTGAGTTCTTGTAAGTAGCACCTATTAGAGGGACTACTATTTCTCTTTGTAATGTTAGCTTGAATCTGTGTTGAGGACAAGTTGTGTGTGTTTATTGTTATAATAAAAGTTAAAGATCACCAACGGGTGGTTGGTTGGGTTATTACACCTGGTGTTAGTTTTTTTATACCATTTTAACAAAAAGTTACATCAATTTAGTACAAGCAAAATTTGAATTCGAGATCCAGATATCCAATGAATCCAATAAGGTTTCTCCTTGCTGCTCATTATCTTGTATGATACATGCTAGTTAATAAAACCGAATACCTTACACATATGACACATAATATTATGGGATGTTTTTAATCATTAACATTAGATCACCCTAAAACTTTATTTATCTTAGAAATAAATTTGCAGCTATTGGAAAAATAACACTGTGATAAAACATTGAAACCCAAACCATTGCCGGCCTTTAGCGAAACCATTTCCTGCGGATATAATCAGCACCCTTCCTTCACGCATCAAAGGAAACATTCCCAAGCTTTTCTATGCTATATTAGTTTTAGCAATTAAAGATGCAGTGAGGATGAGTATCCTCTTAAAGGAATGGAGATACAGTTGGGCCAAAATTCCTAAACTTGTGTTTGATAAAAATGATGATGAAACTAATGTGTCATATGATGATGAAAATGTTGATCATGAGTCTAATTAGCTAAGGATCCATTAAGTGCTAAATAAATAGAAATGTGGGGTTTAAATTATGTTTTGTGGGTTCATATATTAGCTAAGGATCCATTAAGTGCTAAATAAATAGGCCCTTGATTACACTCAAACAAGAAATGGCATTACTTCCTGCAGATTTTGCTGGATACTTCTCTTATGACATCCGAGATAGATGTTAAACTGGAAAATTGTTTAGAAATTTGGTTGAAGCGTCTAAAAGCATTGGAAATTCAAGGAACTTTTTCAAGAAGGTGAAAATGTTACTATGCCAAAGCATGAGTTGGAATTTGTGAGACTTATCTTGGCCAAGTCACCTACGAGAAGTATCTCGTAGACATCTATAATGAGGTTATCGAGTATGAAGAAATGCTAATACTAAAAAAAACTGTTAGGCTCCCCACGTGCATCATCCACGGTAGAGATCACCGTTGACTGTATACTTCAAGATGAAGAGTAAGCTTGAGTTTGAATATATTATAAATTAATATTTCTATTGTAATGACTTTATATCTTGTTAATCTTTTGAGTTCCTTTAATCTTTGACTTCCGCCCAACAGATTTTGTAAGTTCAGCAGATTTATTTTGTTCATTTGATTAACTTATTTTATGTTGCAAAGGCTCCTGAATCAGTTACTTGACAGTTGCAACAATCGACATGGTGTAATTGGTGTTATAATTTCACGGAGTTTAGGTAAGTTAATGGTGATATGAATACTCGAATGTAGGTAAGGTGATGGTGCTACTGCATATGTACCTGGGGTTTAAAGGATGGCAACACTTTCTAAAAATATTTACGTGGCTAAAGGTTTACATCAAGGTTTGGTCTGTAGGTTCTTAGATATTGGATTTCTTTATATTTACGATTGCACATTTTAAGTTGTTATGGTTTATACTTTATAATGTCTCAGTGTACATTGGTTTTCTGAATTGATATAGATTTGTCTTGTTAAAAGATGCTGGCCTTGATGACTTGTAGCATGTAAACATGTCGAATAGAGATTCAATTAAAAGGGTTCTAAAATTTGGCCTCTTTAAGCGATCATTATATTGCTTCCTATATAAACTTGATTATGCATCGGTCAATTTATTCGCAGTTGGTTCAAAACTTCAAATAAAGAAATTAGGTCCGCATAAGTCTGAAGGTTAACTCAACCCAATATTGACATATACAATTTTAAATACTTGAAGTCTTAAACTCGATCAATGCAAGTTCGAAGATTCAAAACTATCCAAGAATAGGCATTAGTAGAAAGTACAGTTGTATATATGGAGTTACACATGATTTTTAAGAGTTAAAGAGTGCTAGGTGCAGTTTAAGAGTGCAGATAGCGCCGTTATAGGCACAAAAATGGCCCTATAACATGTCATCCACCACAGGCACTACACCAATTTCCATTGTTAGTGACGACAGATGTCTAATGGAGAAAACTTATTAAATTATATTTTTAGATGAAGCTGAATTTTGTCTAAACATATGACTAACAAAATTCATTTAAGAAAACAGAAACTAATCTAAGAATGGGGATAACAACTTTACAGTTTGCAGTACACAAGTTATGTATAACACCCTGAAACCGGTCCTAAGCGTTTTATTACAAGAATACCATTGGAATAGTTGACTATGACTTTTATAAGTTTAAAGGACTTACGGGATTGGTTAGTCAACCCCGATAGTCAAACTACAAGTATTAAATGTTATGTAAATGGTTATGGAAAATATGATGTGTCACGTTTATAAGGAAAATTGACTTAGGGGACCTAAGTTGCCAAGTGCTAACATGTTATGAAGTATATTGTGGCCAAAGTGGAAAAAAGGGAACCTAAGGGACCTAAAGTGCTAATTAGCCAAACTTATCCTCAACTAATGTCTGGATAACTCTCTTATCATCACAAGAGTTCCAGAATATTGTATGTGTACGTGGGTGTGTGTGTCGTGAAATAGAGAGAAGAAAAGAGGGAGATCAAAGCTTGATGATCACCTTGTGAAGAACATTAGGCTTCTAATGTTAAGATGAAGCCTAGCAATGATTTCTACCAAATAGGTTTTGATGATGATGATGCTATTGGTTTAATTAGCTTGGATGAGAGGTAAGCAAATTGATTATAACAAGATGTTATATTGATTTTATCATATTTGTATTATGTGTTATGTGTTAAATGATTGTTTATGTTAAGGTTATAAATGGCCTAATGACTGCTATGTTTGGCTAAGAGGAAGATGTGGCTAGTTGGTTAAACTAGCTAAATGAGTTTAGCATAGTTGATGTGCTATTGATGACATTTGGAGTTTGAGAGTTAATGTGTATTTAGTGATTATGTGTTTAGCAAAGATGTGGTTAGCCTAGTTGTGAAGTTAGCAAGGTATGTATAATTTTGTGTGTTATGGATGATGGGTTAAGTGAAGCTTATGATGCAAATTGTGATTAATGATATATGATAACTTGTTATGTATTTTACTTACTAAGCGAAAGCTTATGGCTTAGTTGTTTAAC
Organism: Chrysanthemum makinoi; assembly: GCA_910596185.1. Lineage (NCBI taxonomy): Eukaryota > Viridiplantae > Streptophyta > Magnoliopsida > Asterales > Asteraceae > Chrysanthemum > Chrysanthemum makinoi. The sequence continues at coordinate 160,593,359 of OU343219.1, forward strand.
CGTTTTGTAGGTTCAATTGTGAAGAAGGTAAAGCGATTGGAAAGGGGTTTAAGGATTGGAAGAGTGTATGTTAGAAAGGTTTGTATGCAAATAGGAGCTTTGGTAGAATACCAAGCTCGAGGTCAAAGTTGTTCCCGGGAGTTTTAAATGGGTTAAATATTTGTAATATCAAGTATTTGAAATGTTTTAAGAGTCATTTTATAGGTCCTAAAGCATGTCAAAGAGTTATGTTTAAATGGTGTATGCAAACGGGTCAAAACGGGTATTTTGGCATAATACTCGTCACTTTGTAAAGCACGTTTCCGTGGGTCAATATGGCCAACTTTATACATATATTTGATGTTTATAATGACCTAATGATTTCTGGAAGTTTTGGTGTTATGTCATGTTATAGAAGTCGTTTTTCAGAAAATGGGTCAAAAGTACACAAAAGGGTTATGCAGAAAAATGGGTGTTTGAGACAAGGTCTATTTTAACCCATTTTGGGTCAAACGGGTCAAGAATGTTTGGAAAAACAATGTATATGGTTAAGTGTTTGTAAAGTGGTTAAACTAGTTGGAGAACTAGTCGAAGTCAGTTTTCGAAAAATCATATCTTTAAAATGGTAAGTCATCACGGGTCCCGTCACCGGGACCTTTCGAAGGTAATTTAGTCTAGTTTCATGTAAAAATACTTTCAAGGGTCAGTGTGTTACAGAATTATATAAGTTTAACGATTAGAAACTGCATGTCAGTTTTAAGTCAAGTCATTTCCGCGTAAAAGGTTAAATTTCAATGATTTTAAGTTGTGTCCTTCAGGGGGTGTAACAACTTGGTATCAGAACTTCGGTTTAAGTGAATTAGGTGTAACACCCCAAAAACGAAAACATCTTTTTCTTTTAACACTTGATGGTATTAGTCTAAAATAGACCCATTTATACTCTGAAAAATACTCATTTTCTGCAGACCCTTGAAATAGACCCATTTATAGTCTAAAGTAGTCCCATTTTCCTTTCACTCTTAATTAGACCCATTTGCATCTAAAATGGACCCATTTCCAGCACTCTAAAAATGACTCATTTGCAGTCTAAAATAGACTCATTTATCTCTGAAATGGACCCATTTTCTGTTACTCTAAAAATGACTCATCTGAGTCTAAAATAGACTCATTTATCTCTGAAATGGACCCACTTTCTGTTACTCTAAAAATGACTCATCTGAGTCTAAAATAGACCCTTTTTCTGCAGATTTTCTGCAAGTTACATATTTTGACCCATTTTCACAACAAACAACCATTACCACTTCATTTTCACATCAAACCTATCCAAAACCATTAATATAACATAATACATGTTTACAAGACCAATCAACCCGTTGTAACCCAAAATGGGTATAAACATATGTTATGCCAAACACCCATTTAGCTTTTACTAATCAACACTTAAAACACACTTTGACGCAACGTTTGACCCTCAAAACTTTACGAATACTTCGACATACATTGTGCCACTTGACTACACATTCCAGTCCATTAAATGAGTCACGGGGGTTCCAACATGACACTTGAGCTCGGTATTCTATACTAAGCTCCTAAATGCATACTATCTTCTATCCTTGCATATCAATCCTTTAATACATATCATCACAGCCATCCATAAAAGTATGCCAACCTACAAAATGGTTAGACACTAAACCGTAAGCACGAATGCTTGGTAAGTAAAACAATTATAACATAACATCATAACTCATTCACGCACTGAGCATCATAATCCATTTATTTCATCACAATACTAAACATAACACATACCTTAGCCACTTCAAGCCTTATCATTACATCACAACCTTTCCTATATACTTACTCTAATCCAACTCAACTCTCAGTCCCTTTTGCTAGTTATACCAAACTAGCCTTACATTTACTTCTCCACCACACAATCATTCAAACACTTTCAAATAACCTCATAATAACATTCATATAACACATACTGTAAGAAATCATTATAACATCAAATCATAACTGTTTTACTTACCTTGAATCCAAGCTAAGCCATCAATCATTATTTCACCACCATCATCATCATCCTTCACCATCATCAACAAACCTAATAATACATATAACTCAATACTATCAACAAGGGTTTATATAACCCACCATAACTTACTCATCATCCTTTCCATATCATCATACGATCATACTTTGATCATATGATGATTACCACTTAACCCATGACCTTGACATCAATAATCACTAAGAGAAAGTTACTTACTTGTGGTGATCTTTGCTAGGAAGGACCCTTAGCATAATCTCTTCATCATCTTCTTCCTACCCTTCCAGGCTACTCTTCTCCCTCCCTTTTCTTATCCAAAACCGGACACATACAAACACAGCCAAGAAAGGTGTGGAAATGTCTAGAATAATATGGATAGCTACATATATACTTGCACAACTTTGGCCATAGGGCAAGCTTGGTCCCTCTAGTTCCATTTATTCTACTTTGGCCACAATACTTACTAATAACACTTTAATACTAGGCAAAATTAGTCCCTTGAGTTATGCATCATAACTTCCAAAACTACGTTACACATTCGTTGACTAATAGTTTGACCATCGGGGTTGACTAGCCAATCACGTAAGGCCTTTGATCCATTCTCATCTAGGGTGGGGTCCAAGTACCCGAGAAACGGGTGTTACAATTCTATCTCCCTTATTTAGATTTCGTCCCCGAAATATCTCGTCTATTACTATCCAAAATTGATTCTCAACATGCACCCGTTCTCATACTTTCAAATCATTAGTCATTTAATTGCAACGATCTAGATGATCTTGCAATTCTATTCTTACTATAATACAATCATTACTCATAATCCACTATAAACAACACTTCACATCACAGGCTTATTTAAAACTTCCCACAATGACGACTTGTCATCCGGAAACATCTACTATTTGACTTTATATAAGTCAAACTCCAAAACTATTTCACGTCATTCATTAATGCACTAACATGACATTAAGTCATAAACTGGTCAACTTCGCATTCTACTTAATGCCAAACTCACTCTAGGCGTCTATTTTAAGGTTTTACACATAACCTCACTACTATCATAAACTCGCTTTCTCATTTCTTATAATATTTAACTTATTTTAAATCTTCTCTTTGTCATTTCTTAACTATACTCGTGTCATATCGGATACATATAAGCCCACTCATTTATACTTCCTCATTTACATGGAAAGGCGTCCCAAACAATGTAAATCAAGAAATATAAACTTATGGTTCGGTGATTCATAATTTCACTATTTAAATGAAAAGGCGTCCCAATCCACTCAAATAATGAATTTATAAATCATCCTACTTATCTACACCCAACACAACAATAATACTTACTCACTGTCCATCTTTTCTAGCCTTGGATCCAATCTCAATAAACTTTTATACATGCCATGAAGGCAAGCTAAACAACATGCCATGATAGGCAAGCTAACAACCATGCCCTGAAAGGCAAGCTATACCACCATGCCATAAAGGCAAGCTATCAACCATGCCATAAGGCAAGCTAACATCCATACCACATAGGCAAGCTAACGACCATGCCATAGAGGCAAGCTATAACACCATGCCATAAAGGCAAACTATCAACCATGCCAAAAAGGCAAGCTAAGCTATCCCGAAGGATACTTCCACACATGCCAAGGATATAGGCAAACCATGCCGGTGAAGGAAAGCTAACAACCATGCCATAAGGCAAGCTAGGCCATCCTGAAGGATGCCAAAACTCATGCCAAAAAGGTAAGCTGGGCTATCCCGAAGGATACCAAAACTAGAGAATTGGATCCAAGCTATGTTTACTTTAACATCTTTACTCGTTTTATCTTTCATGCACTTTTCTCATTAAGTACACGCTATCACTTTCTTAATTCTCATTGCCTTAAGCAATCTCAACATTCGCTATCATATTTACTTTCATCTAGAAAAGTTTCTATATAACACTTGCCAATTTTATATTTGCATTTCCACAATGCAATCTTATCATTAATCCGTCAACCCCAAGTTGACCATATTATCAATTCATACTATCATTTCATTTAGCATACTCAACTCACGCATATAAACCTTACACAGGTTTGTTCTTTAACATACTCATTAATCTCATCATACACATTCCAACATATTAACATGATTATATTCATGTTTTACAATTCTTTCGAGCGCACTTCATATCACTTATGAATTCTAGCGCAATCTATATCTCATTTATCACTTCTACTCGTTACGCTTGAACATTCATTTCTAGCATGTTTCACTTATCATGTTTTATATATAACATGATATTATCACGTCTTAATCACACACTTTACCATATCATGCTCAACATTTATTTCTTTATCTCAAGTTTTCAAAGCATTTATGCTTTATCAAACACTTACAATACATCTTAACTTTTTCACATATCAATATGGTTTATCAACCTTTTAGCCACCATTTGGTCATCACACATAATGTGGCAACTATAAATTATATTAAATATAATCCATGCTTTACGCAACTTCTATCATCAACCAATATTTGCTCAATAAATATTACTCGCACATATCAATTAAGTCTTACATATTATGCATTCCAATGCATCTATCTTATCTCGTACACTTCTATGTACCATGCTATCAAATGCAATCTCATTCTACTTAGACATATAACCAACTACCATAGACTTAACATCGCATCAACGATAACACTTTAACACTTAACACTTATCCAACAAGTTTTAAAACATTCATAATCAAAATCAAATCATATAGTCTATGGCTCTTATATCACATCGCACAATCGTCTATGTCTAAGCATCAACATGCTAGTTAGTCGCAAATATTAGTCTACCTTATAACTAAGGCATCATAAAACTTTAATTCACTTATTAGCCCATCTCTAATACCACTTACCATTCTTACTCGCATTCCATTACCATTACTCTATCATACATTCATAATCACAATATAATCACCGACACCAACCGAGGTGCACGGCTAATAATTATTCAAACACTTCAAGTCCTCCACGGACTTACATCTCATACACATCAACACTATAAGACATATTCTTCGCTTATCATCAATAAGCTCATCTAACAAAAGACATAGTCCATCTCATACTTAACGATTACTTCCCGAATTACTAACACTTACGTTCAACACTTCTACGAGTGGTTTAAGACTAGGCAACCTATTGTGGAAACCTAATTCACTTAAACCGAAGCTCTGATACCAAGTTGTAACACCCCAAAAACGACAACAGCTTTTTTCTTTTAACACTTGATGGTATTAGTCTAAAATAGACCCATTTATACTCTGAAAAATACTCATTTTCTGCAGACCCTTGAAATAGACCCATTTATAGTCTAAAGTAGTCCCATTTTCCTTTCACTCTGAATTAGACCCATTTGCATCTAAACTGGACCCATTTCCAGCACTCTAAAAATGACTCATTTGCAGTCTAAAATAGACTCATTTATCTCTGAAATGGACCCATTTTCTGTTACTCTAAAAATGACTCATCTGAGTCTAAAATAGACTCATTTATCTCTGAAATGGACCCACTTTCTGTTACTCTAAAAATGACTCATCTGAGTCTAAAATAGACCCTTTTTCTGCAGATTTTCTGCAAGTTACATATTTTGACCCATTTTCACAACAAACAACCATTACCACTTCATTTTCACATCAAACCTATCCAAAACCATTAATATAACATAATACATGTTTACAAGACCAATCAACCCGTTGTAACCCAAAATGGGTATAAACATATGTTATGCCAAACACCCATTTAGCTTTTACTAATAACACTTAAAACACATTTTGACACAACGTTTGAGCATCAAAACTTTACGAATACTTTGACATACGTTATGCCACTTGACTACACATTCCAGTCCATTAAATGACTCACGGGGGTTCCAACATGACACTTGAGCTCGATATTCTATACTAAGCTCCTAAATGCATACTATCTTCTATCCTTGCATATCAATCCTTTAATCCATATCATCACAGCCATCCATAAGAGTATGCCAACCTACAAAATGGTTAGACACTAAACCGTAAGCACGGATGCTTAGTAAGTAAAACAATTATAACATAACATCATAACTCATTCACACACTGAGCATCATAATCCATTTATTTCATCACAATACTAAACATAACACATACCTTAGCCACTTCAAGCCTTATCATTACATCACAACCTTTCCTATATACTTCAAGCCTTATCATTACATCACAACCTTTCCTATATACTTACTCTAATCCAACTCAAGTCTCTGTCTCTTTTGCTAGTTATACCAAACTAGCCTTACATTTACTTCTCCACCACACAATCATTTAAACACTTTCAAATAACCTCATAATAACATTCATATAACACATAATGTAAGAAATCATTATAACATCAAATCATAACTGTTTTACTTACCTTGAATCCAAGCTAAGCCATCAATCATTATTTCACCACCATCATCATCATCATTCACCATCATCAACAAACCTAATAATACATATAACTCAATACTATCAACAAGGGTTTATATAACCCACCATAACTTACTCATCATCCTTTCCATATCATCATACGATCATACTTTGATCATATGATGATTACCAACTTAACCCATGACCTTGACATCAATAATCACTAAGAGAAAGTTACTTACTTGTGGTGATCTTTGCTAGGAAGGACCCTTAGCATAATCTCTTCATCATCTTCTTCCTACCCTTCCAAGCTACTCTTCTCCCTCCCTTTTCTTATCCAAAACCGGACACATACAAACACAGCCAAGAAAGGTGTGGAAATGTCTAGAATAATATGGATAGCTACATATATACTTGCACAACTTTGGCCATAGGGAAAGCTTGGTCCCTCTAGTTCCATTTATTCTACTTTGGCCACAATACTTACTAATAACACTTTAATACTAGGCAACATTAGTCCCTTGAGTTATGCATCATAACTTCCAAAACTACGTTACACATTCGTTGACTAATAGTTTGACCATCGGGGTTGACCAGCCAATCACGTAAGGCCTTTGATCCATTCTCATCTAGGGTGGGGTCCAAGTACCCGAGAAACGGGTGTTACATTAGGTTTCCACTTTAGGTTGCCTAGACTTAAACCACTATTAGATGTGTTAAATGTAAGAATAGGTTATGCGAGAAAGTAGATGTTTAAGTTTTGAAGCCAATTATGTGATAGGTTATATGAACCTAAGTTGATGATGTTGAATGTGTTTTATAATGTCAACGTGTATGTGATATAAGTCCGTGGAGGACTTGAAGTATTTAGGTGATTATATTGTTGTACACCTTGGTTAGTACCGGTGATCGTATTATGATTTTATAAACGTGTGTTAGAATGATGATAATGGAATGTGACTAGAATGGTAAGTGGTATTAGAGATGGGCTAATAGAGAGTCAAAGTATTTGACGTTTAAAGTGTGGAACGTAGAAATGATAGGTGTGCTAAAGTATAATGTGTGAATGTAAAATGAGAATTGACACACTAACGGTTAAGTGTCTATAAATACGAAAAGTATAGAATGGGATTAAGGAATAATGACAAGTAATGATGAAATGAAAATTGTATAATTAATGTGCTAATAACTAAAAGAAATGAGTTAAGAATATAAGTAAGAAAGTGATGATATGTTTCCTAGTTAAACACGAAGAGATCGTGTTAATGAATAAAGTGAATATAAAGGATGAATGTAAGTTAATGAAGGTGTTAACGAACTAACCCCATGTAAGGTTAGATGTAGAAAAGAATCGAGTAACCTAAAAAAAATATATATGTGAAAATGTTTAACGCACGTTAAAGAATGTGAGTTGTAATGAGAAGTGTAAACACATAGTTAATGTGTAAGTATGATAAGCAGGTTTCCTATACTCTATGATGCTTGCTTTAGCTAACTAGCACGAAGGGAATAATGTGTGCGTTAAAATATTAATGTCTTGGATTCAATGTTAAATATGAAAGGTTAAAGATAGTTATCATATAACCGATGAGTTAATGATGACTAATAATGACATCTTTTGAGATGACCATGTTAATAATGTTAATGGTGGTATCCTTCAGGATGACCAATGTAATGATGTTAATGGTGGTATCCTTTGGGATGACCAATGTAATGATGTTAATGGTGGTATCATTCGGGATGACCAATGTAATGATGTTAATAACGATATCCTTTGGGATGGAATGTATTGCCTTCACCGACAAGGGGTTACCTATACCTTTGGCATATAAAAATATCCCCAAAGTAAAAATGATAAAGGTATGGATCCAAGTCTAAAAGGTTAAAAAAGTAATGTAAAGTGTAATAAGAACGAAGAGAAAGAAAGCAAAGTAAAAACGAGTAATGAGTACGAGTGTTATTTTGAAAGTGTATAAATAGGACGATTTATAATCTCGTTAATTAAATGGACTGGGACACCTTTTCATTTATTTACAGAAATTTTGAATCGCCGAACCATAAGTTTACATTTCTTGATTTACATCGAATGGGACGCCTTTCCATGTAATGAGAAAGCGTAGATGAGTGGGCTTATGTATTCCCGACATGGCATGAGTAAATAATAAAAATAGAAAATGGGGGCCTAGTATTAGTTAAAATTCTTAAGAACTAAGATAAGTGGAATAGAATTAGAATGTGACTTTTAAATTGAGGCATTAAGTGAAACCAATCATTTAAGTGTCTTAAGTATGACTTGGAAAGATTAAAAATTTATAATGATGTTATAATGTGCCTTGAAGAGTGGTACAAAAGGTGAGTAATAATAGTAATGGATGCTAATCTTCATTGGCACCCTTATGTGTAAATGTAAGGATGTAAGATAAAGCTTGACTTTATGAAGTCAAAGTATTGAAATTTCCTATGAGACCTGTAGTCCTTGACGGGAAATTATAGAAAGAAGTAAAGAAAACAAGGCCCTATAATAAAAATGTTAATGAAATAATGGAATGACCATAGTAGAATGTGATGGTATTAGTCAATGTTGACTTGTGAAAATCATTTGCGACCTAAGATTTGGTAAGTGACTTATAATACTTAGCGGAAATCCTTAAAATGAAGTAAAGAAAGTAAGGTGTTAAAAAATGTTAAATGGGTATTGAGATGATTACGGTAAAGATGAGAATGTTAAGTTGTATTAGTTTATATTTGACTTATATAAAGTCAAATTGGCGCAAATTTTCTCAAGTGACATGTAATCATTGATTAAAAGTTAGAGTAAAGAAAGTAAGAATGTGGTGTAACAGAGATAAAGTGGTCAAATGATATTTTGGTTATAATAAATGTGTCTCGTTTGACATAATAACCTTAGTAAGAGCCGTATGCTCTTAGATAAATCAACAAGAAGTAGAGCGAATTTAGGATTTTTGGAATGTGTTACTTTATGTTGCAAGATCACTTAGATCATTGCAATGTAATGTTTGAATGAAAGTGTGCTTAGTCTTAAGAATGAGGGCAACATATGAGCAAGTCAAGGTTAATTTAGACGAGAGATTTCGAGGACGAAATCTAAATAAGAGGGGTAGAATTATAACACCCTGAAACTGGGCCTAAGCATTTTATTACAAGAATACCATTGGAATAGTTTCCTATGACTTTTATAAGTTTAAAGGACTTACGGGATTGGTTAGTCAACCTCGATAGTCAAACTACAAGTATTAAATGTTGTGTAAATGGTTATGGAAAATATGATGTGTCACCTTTATAAGGAAAATTGACTTAAGGGACCTAAGTTGTCAAGTGCTAACATGTTATAAAGTATATTGTGGCCAAAGTGGAAGAAAGGGAACCTAAGGGACCTAAAGTGCTAATTAGCCAAACTTATCCTCTACTAATGTCTGGATAACTCTCTTATCATCACAAGAGTTCCAGAATATTGTATGTGTGGGTGTGTGTGTCGTGAAATAGAGAGAAGAAAATAGGGAGACCAAAGCTTGATGATCACCTTGTGAAGAAGATTAGGCTTTTAATATTAAGATGAAGCCCTAGCAATGATTTCTACCAAATAGGTTTTGATGATGGTGATGCTATTGGTTTAATTAGCTTGGATGAGAGGTAAGTAAATTGATTATAATAAGATGTTATATTGATTTTATCATATTTTTATTATGTGTTATGTGTTAAATGATTGTTTGTGTTACGGTTATAAATGGCCTAATGACTACTATGCTTGGCTAAGAGGAAGATGTGGCTAGTTGGTTAAACTAGCTAAATGAGTTTAGCATAGTTGATGTGCTATTGACGACATTTGGATTTTAAGAGTTAATGTGTATTTAGTGATTATGTGTTTAGCAAAGATGTGGTTAGCCTAGTTGTGAAGTTAGCAAGGTATGTAGAAATTTGTGTGTTATGGATGATGGGTTAAGTGAAGCTTATGATGCAAATTGTGATTAAAGATATATGGTAACTTGTTATGTATTTTACTTACTAAGCCAAATCTTACGGCTTAGTTGTTTAACCGTTTTGTAGGTTCAATAGTGAAGAAGGTAAAGGGATTGGAAAATGGCTTAAGGATTGGAAGGAAGGGTTGTATGCAAATAGGAGCTTAGGTAGAATATCGAGCTCGAGGTCAAAGTTGTTCCTGAGAGTTTTAAATGGGTTAAATGTTTGTAATGTCAAGTATTTGAAATGGTTTAAGAGTCATTTTATAGGTCCTAAAGCATGTCAAAGAGTTATGTTTAAATGATGTATGCAAACGGGTCAAAATGGGTATTTTGGCATAATAGCCGTCACTTTGTAAAGCACGTTTCCGTAGGTCAATATAACCAAGTTTATACATATATTTGATGTTTATAATGACCTAATGATTTCTGGAAGTTTTGGTGTTATGTCATGTTATAGAAGTTGTTTTCTGGAAAATGGGTCAAAAGTACACAAAAGGGTTATGCAGAAAAAGGGTTGTTTGAGACAAGGTCTATTTTAACCCATTTTGGGTCAAACGGGTCAAGAATGTTTGGAAAAACAGTGTATATGGTTAAGTGTTTGTAAAGTGGTTAAACTAGTTGGAGAACTAGTGGAGAACTAGTTAGAGAACTAGTTGGAGAACTAGTCGAAGTCAGTTTTTGAAAAATCATATCTTTAAAATGGTAAGTCATCACGGGTCCCGTCACCCGGCTCTTTCGAAGGTAATTGATTTATAGTTTCATGTAAAAATACTTTCAAGGGTCAGTGTGTTACAGAATTATATAAGTTTAACGATTAGAAACTGCATGTCAGTTTTAAGTCAAGTCATTTCCGCGTAAAAGGTTAAATTTCAATGATTTTAAGTTGTGTCATTCACGGGGTGTAACAACTTGGTAGCAGAGCTTCGGTTTAAGTGAATTAGGTTTCCACTTTAGGTTGCCTAGACTTAAACCACTATTAGATACGTTAAATGTAAGAATAGGTTATGCGAGAAAGTAGATGTTTAAGTTTCGAAGCGAATTATGTGATAGGTTATATGAACCTAAGTTGATGATGTTGAATGTGTTTTATAATGTCAACGTGTATGTGATATAAGTCCGTGGAGGACTTGAAGTATTTAGGTGATTAGATTGTTGTACACCTTGGTTAGTACCGGTGATCGTATTATGATTTTATAAACGTGTGTTAGAATGATGATAATGGAACGTGACTAGAATGGTAAGTGGTATTAGAGATGGGCTAATAGCGAGTCAAAGTATTTGACGTTTAAAGTGTGAAACGTAGTAATGATAGGTGTGCTAAAGTATAATGTATGAAGGTAAAATGAGAATTGACACACTAATGGTTAAGTGTCTATAAATACGAAATGTATAGAATGGGATTAAGGAATAATGACAAGTAATGATGAAATGAAAATTGTATAATTAATGTGCTAATAACAAAAAGAAACGAGTTAAGAATATAAGTAAGAACGTGATGATATGTTTCCTAGTTAAACACGAAGAGATCGTGTTAATGAATAAAGTGAATATAAAGGATGAATGTAAGTTAATGAAGGTGTTAACGAACTAACCCTATGTAAGGTTAGATGTAGAAAAGAATCGAGTAACCTAAAAAAAATATATATGTGGAAATGTTTAACGCACGTTAAAGAATGTGAGTTGTAATGAGAAGTGTAAACACATAGTTAATGTGTAAGTATGATAAGCAGGTTTCCTATACTCTATGATGCTTGCTTTAGCTAACTAGCACGAAAGGAATAATGTGTGCGTTAAAATATTAATGTCTTGGATTCAATGTTAAATATGAGAGGTTAAAGTTAGTTATCATATAACCGATGAGTTAATGATGACTAATAATGACATCTTTTGAGATGACCATGTTAATAATGTTAATGGTGGTATCCTTCACGATGGCCAATGTAATGATGTTAATGGTGGTATACTTCGGGATGACCAATGTAATGATGTTAATGGTGGTATCATTCGGGATGACCAATGTAATGATGTTAATAACGATATCCTTTGGGATGGAATGTATTGCCATCACCGGCAAGGGGTTGCCTATACCTTTGGCATATAAAAATATCCCCAAAGTAAAAGTGATAAAGGTATGGATCCAAGCCTAAAAGGTTAAAAAAGTAATGTAAAGTGTAATAAGAACGAAGAGAAAGAAACCAAAGTATTAGTTAAATGGGTTAAATGTTGTTCCTAAGAGTTTTAAATGGGTTAAATGTTTGTAATGTCAAGTATTTGAAATGGTTTAAGAGTCATTTTATAAGTCCTAAAGCATGTCAAAGAGTTATGTTTAAATGGTGTATGCAAACGGGTCAAAACGGGTATTTTGGCATAATAGCCGTCACTTTGTAAAGCACGTTTCCGTAGGTCAATATGACCAAGTTTATACATATATTTGATGTTTATAATGACCTAATGATTTCTGGAAGTTTTGGTGTTAGGTCATGTTATAGAAGTTGTTTTCTGGAAAATGGGTCAAAAGTACACAAAAGTGTTATGCAGAAAAAGGGTTGTTTGAGACATGGTCTATTTTAACCCATTTTGTGTCAAACGGGTCAAGAATGTTTGGAAAAACAATGTATATGATTAAGTGTTTGTAAGGTGGTTAAAATAGTTGGAGAACTAGTCGAAGTCAGTTTTCGAAAAATCATATCTTTAAAACGGTAAGTCGTCGCGGGTCCTGCCACCTGGCGTTTCGAAGGTAATTGAGTCTAGTTTCATGTAAAAATACTTTCAAGGGTCATTTTGTTATAGAATTATATAAGTTTAACGATTAGCAACTGCAGGTCAGTTTTAAGTCAAGTCGTTTTCGCGTAAAAGTTTAAATTTCAATTATTTTAAGCTGTGTCATTCACGGGGTGTAACATTATGTGCTGCAAGGCAAAAACGTGGGTTGATTTGGTTTATATACTATTGGGTTATGTGACAGTTACATGCCAAGCAACATGTTTGTTGGTTCATTCGAACCAACACAACACTTCTTTGTACCCATTCAATTTGTATAAATTGATAGCATTGTATTCAAACAAAGATAGATGACATTTTATAATACAAATCATTTTACAGATTTACTTGTTTCTTATTTTTAATTGGTATAATCTTGACATAAGTTAGAAAGATCATAGATCACCCTAACGAGGCCAACAATTGGTATCAGAGCGGTTTGGTCAAAACTAACCAAAATCATCATTTACCAATTTTCTCGTTTTTCAGTTTCAGAATAAAAAAGGAACCAAATCTTGTTTCGGAAATAATTTTTCTGCAAATCCAAAACGAACACAAATCAAATAATCATCTTTGTGTTTCTGTTAATTAAACGAGTCTGCCACAACAGGGATCAATCACAAATTGTAATCAATCAACCCGGCATCAGATAACGTTTCATAATGTTTTCAAGAAGAATTTGTCAATAGACAAAATAACATCAAAACAAAATTCACCCAATCCAAACGGATCAAGAAACGATCAAAAACCGTTTTATCCTTTTGATTCAAAACAAAAAAACTCATACCAATCTGATAGCACAAAGTCATCATTAGGGCAAAATTAAAAAACAATTCAACAAGGAACAAACACACCTGTTTCATTGAGGAATCAAGGCCAGAACATCAAATTGAATCATCAATTGACTCAATTTTGAACTCCAATCATCCAATTCTTACTCGGTAATAAAACCCCCAATTCATCAAAACCCTAAGTTTCATTTGTGGGAATCACAAGTGCTCGCGAAGAACACTACAAACCAGAGAAGAACAGGAAGGTCAACCAAGCCTTATCACAGGCAGTCAACCATCAAGATCAGGAGAAGACAAGAACATGACTAATCCCAGAAAAATTGAGACAGAGAATATCTAGTCTCAAAAGGAGACGGTTTCACTTTCTATCTCAAATAAGAGATAAGAAAGTAATAAAGAGGCGCGTCATATTTTAGGGCTACAACACAAAAGGATATTAGGCATCGGGTTACACCATCAACCACCCCCCTCCCAGGTTCCAAAATTTTACAAAACCATCCTTTCACTTTTATAGTATATACTATTTTTTATATATATTGTATTTTGTTAAGTTACTTTTATTTTCAAATTAGTACTTTATCAAGTTTTAAAAATATAGTAACCTAGTGATTACACTGCTTATTATATTAAGGGTAAAAGCCATAAAATAACAACGTACTTTTCAAATTTTGCCGACTTGAAACACTTACTTTTTTATTACCTTAGTTCACCAACGAACTTTCAAAATTTGTTTCGAAATCACCCATATAACCAGTTTATATTAAAATAATAACTGAAATGACTAAGGTAATAAAAAAGTAAGTGTTTCAAGTCGGCAAAATTTGAAAAGTACGTTGTTATTTTATGGCTTTTACCCTTATATTAATTAGGAATAACTTTTAAGGAGTAATTAACCTTAGGATATTTCACTTAAGAATATATAATCTCCCAGGATAGTTTTTGGATTAAAACTAGACCTATAAAGTTTTGTACCCTTTAAGGAAATAAAACAAGAGCTCACTAAATATAAGAAATTTCAACACACCTCATGTTAAAATTCTTTTGGAGATTTACTGTCAATATCTTTAAGATATGATGAAAGGAAATGGAAGTAAGGAACTTAGTACAACTAGTACACCTCAATTTCAATGCCCAATCCTAAAGCCCGTGAATTACTCGCTATGGGCAGTTCGAATGTAAATCATTCTCAAAGCGAATGGTTTATGGGAAACAATAGAGCCGACTGAATCGACTCAATCCGATAAGAAAAGAGACAAAACCGCTATTGCATTTCTTTACCAAGCCTTACCCGAAGAACAATTACTTCAAATAACAAAGCACAAAACCGCAAAAAGACATTTGGAATGCTTTGAAAACTAGACACGTTGGTGAAGACAGAGTTCAACAAGTAAGACTACAAACAGTCAAATCCGACTTTGAGATGTTATATATGAAGGAAGACGAGACAATCGACACCTTCACTACAAAACTTACAACTCTCGTAAACAAAGCCGCTAGTCTAGACACACAATAGAAGATCAAACCTTAGTACGGAAACTACTCAATGTTTTACCCGATAGGTATCTGCAAATAGTCGCATCTATAGAACAATATTCCGACCTAAGTAAAATGACAATGGAAGAGGCAATAGGAAGACTTAAGACTTACGAAGAAAGGATTAAGTTCAAGAAAGGAAAACAAGTGGACAATCAAGAAAAATTGATGTTCACACGACATAACAATAGAGGAAAACATTTTAGAGGACGTGGACGTGGGAAGTATAAATTTTCACAAGGAAGAAACCATGAAAAATCTAAGGAAGAGAAGAAACATGGAGAAAACTCTCATAACAACTTCAACAAATCAAATATTGATCTTAGCAAAGTAAAATATTACAAATGCAATAAGATGGGTCATTATGCAACTAAGTGTTATTCAAAAACAAACTCTAGTATGAAATCTAATCTTGTCGAGGAGGACTTAGAACCTACCTTACTAATGGCAATATTAGAAGACCCACATGTAACAAAACTTGAAGATCAAACTGTCTCGCTACATGAAGAAGATGTAGGATATAAAGAGACAAATGTTGATAGTATATGGTATTTAGACAATGGAGCCAGCAATCATAAGATTGGAATGAGAGAACACTTCAAAGAACTAGATGATAACGTTAGTGGAAAAGTAAGATTCGGAGATGTCTCACATAGAGATCAAAGGAAAAGGTTCAATCCTAATAGAATGTGATGACGAAAAACAAAGAATC
Source organism: Chrysanthemum makinoi (assembly GCA_910596185.1). Classification (NCBI taxonomy): domain Eukaryota; kingdom Viridiplantae; phylum Streptophyta; class Magnoliopsida; order Asterales; family Asteraceae; genus Chrysanthemum; species Chrysanthemum makinoi. The sequence continues at coordinate 160,609,582 of OU343219.1, forward strand.
ATATCACATGTATATTACATTCCCAGCCTAAAAAGCAACTTATTGAGCCTTGCACAATTCACCGAAATCGGTTGTAAAGTAGTAATGGAAGATGATGAATTACAACTTTATGACATGGACAAAAAAATCTTCATGAAAGTCACAAGATAGAGAAACCGTCTATACAAAGCAAGTCTGAAGATTGGCACACTTGTCTGCTTATTAGCAAACTTGAAGGACAATACTGGGTTATGGCACGCAAGACTAGGACATCTCAACTTTGAATCACTAAAATCAATGACTCAAAGAGAGTTAGTTCAAGGAATACCTGCCATTAAACATACAACAAAAATATGTGATGTTTGTTTAGTTGGTAAACACTAGCACCATTTCCCAAGAAAGCAAAAACTAGATCAACATCACCTTTAGATTTAATATATAGAGATTTATGTGGACCAATTACACCACCAACACCATCTGGAAAAAGATACATATTCTTGTTAGTCGATGACTACTCAAGATATATGTGGGTGTAAAGCATTTGATACTTTCAAGGAATACAAGAATGCAATAGAGAAGGAGCTAAGGACGACATTGAAAATGTTAAGAACTGATCGTGGAGGAGAATTCACATCTAACGAATTCAGTCAATACTGCAAAGAAACTGGCATAGCACGACAACTCACCGTACCTTACTCACCGCAACAAAATGTAGTAGTTGAACGAAGAAATAGGACAATTATGTCTACAACGAGATGCATGATGAAAGCAACCAACATGCCTCAAAAATTTTGGGCTGAAGCTGTTAGACATGCTATATACATTCTAAACAGTGTTCCTACAAAAGCCTTAGAAGACATCACTCCATATGAAGCAATCAAACAAAGAAAGCCAAACTTAGAAAATCTAAGAGTTTTCGGTTGCATAGCATATGCAAAAGTACCATCACAACATCTGACGAAGTTAGATGATATAAGCAACAAAATGGTATACTTAGGAAATGAACAAGGATCAAAAGTGTTGGGAATTACTGATTTGATAATTACAAAACTCACAAGTTGGAATGAAGAAAGAAGAAACAATGAGGTTCTATTTAGATAGCTTTGATAGTAAGCCAGGATTTTATCTTGTAACCTCCCTCTATTATATAAAGAGGGTGACGTCTAGGTTATGGGATCATCCATTCATAGATAGTCTCTCCAACGAGAGTCTAGAAATGCATAGAGCGTGTAGTAGTAGTAGTAATAGTAGTAGTAGTTTATTTATATTTTATGAATAAAGAAAACCTTATTAGTGATGTTGATTGTGTTCTTATTATTCCACCATGTTTCAATCAATCAATGTTACTCGTACCCTAGCTGAGTCCAGATCTTGGATTCGACAATTAGTATTAGAGCCTCGTGGCTCTCGATCTAGGGTTTATAAGGTTTTCCTGTAATTAGGGTTTATACCCTAATTCTTCTATAGCAGCAGATGTGAAAAAGAAAAGAGGCAGCAGGCATCACAGATTGGAATAAACAATTAAGCAACAGGTATTGATCTTTTGTTTTACAATTCCATATCTTTAAATTGGTACCGTTGTCGGTGAATTTATGAGATCGTTGTCGTTGTCACCTATGACATCTCGAGGGACCATCAAAATTGTTTTAGCTTAAATTTGTTCGTGATTATATTAAGGGATACACTATACATACCCTCCCTATAATGTCACATCAATAGCTTTTGGTCAAACCGTACAACCCGTGATGCACACAATAGAAGATCAAACCTTAGTACGGAAACTACTCAATGTTTTACCCGATAGGTATCTGCAAATAGTCGCATCTATAGAACAATATTCCGACCTAAGTAAAATGACAATGGAAGAGGCAATAGGAAGACTTAAGACTTACGAAGAAAGGATTAAGTTCAAGAAAGGAAAACAAGTGGACAATCAAGAAAAATTGATGTTCACACGACATAACAATAGAGGAAAACACTTTAGAGGACATGGACGTGGGAAGTATAAATTTTCACAAGGAAGAAACCATGAAAAATCTAAGGAAGAGAAGAAACATGGAGAAAACTCTCATAACAACTTCAACAAATCAAATATTGATCTTAGCAAAGTAAAATATTACAAATGCAATAAGATGGGTCATTATGCAACTAAGTGTTATTCAAAAACAAACTCTAGTATGCAATCTAATCTTGTCGAGGAGGACTTAGAACCTACCTTACTAATGGCAAGATTAGAAGACCCACATGTAACAAAACTTGAAGATCAAACTGTCTCGCTACATGAAGAAGATGTAGGATATAAAGAGACAAATGTTGATAGTATATGGTATTTAGACAATGGAGCCAGCAATCATAAGATTGGAATGAGAGAACACTTCAAAGAACTAGATGAGAACGTTAGTGGAAAAGTAAGATTCGGAGATGGATCTCACATAGAGATCAAAGGAAAAGGTTCAATCCTAATAGAATGTGATGACGAAAAACAAAGAATCATATCACATGTATATTACATTCCCAGCCTAAAAAGCAACTTATTGAGCCTTGCACAATTCACCGAAATCGGTTGTAAAGTAGTAATGGAAGATGATGAATTACAACTTTATGACATGGACAACAAAATCTTCATGAAAGTCACAAGATAGAGAAACCGTCTATACAAAGCAAGTCTGAAGATTGGCACACTTGTCTGCTTATTAGCAAACTTGAAGGACAATAATTGGTTATGGCACGCAAGACTAGGACATCTCAACTTTGAATCACTAAAATCAATGACTCAAAGAGAGTTAGTTCAAGGAATACCTGCCATTAAACATACAACAAAAATATGTGATGTTTGTTTAGTTGGTAAACACTAGCACCATTTCCCAAGAAAGCAAAAACTAGATCAACATCACCTTTAGATTTAATATATGGAGATTTATGTGGACCAATTACACCACCAACACCATCTGGAAAAAGATACATATTCTTACTAGTCGATGACTACTCAAGATATATGTGGGCGTATTTCCTAAACATGAAAGATCAAGCATTTGATACTTTCAAGGAATACAAGAATACAATAGATAAGGAGCTAAGGACAACATTGAAAATGTTAAGAACTGATCGTGGAGGAGAATTCACATCTAATGAATTCACTCAATACTGCAAAGAAAATGGCATAGCACGACAACTCACCTCACCTTACTCACCGCAACAAAATGGAGTTGTTGAACGAAGAAATAGGACAATTATGTCTACAACGAGATGCATGATGAAAGCAACCAACATGCCTCAAAAATTTTGGGCTGAAGCTGTTAGACATGCTATATACATTCTAAACAGTGTTCCTACAAAAGCCTTAGAAGACATCACTCCATATGAAGCAATCAAACAAAGAAAGCCAAACTTAGAAAATCTAAGAGTTTTCGGTTGCATAGCATATGCAAAAGTACCATCACAACATCAAGCAACAAAATGGTATACTTAGGAAATGAACAAGGATCCTACAAAACCCACAAGTTGGAATGAAGAAAGAAGAAACAATGAGGGTCTATTATGTAATATTTAGATAGCTTTGATAATAAGCTAGGGTTTTATCTTGTAACCTCCCTCTATTATATAAAGAGGGTGGCGTCTAGGTTATGAGATCATCCATTCATAGATACAATGAGAGTCTAGAAATGCATAGAGCGTGTAGTAGTAGTAGTAATAGTAGTAGTAGTTTATTTATATTTTATGAATAAAGAAATTGTGTGTTTCAATCAATCACTCGTACCTTGAGTCCGATCTTGGATTCTACAATTAGTATTAGAGATCAAGGGTAATTAGGGATTCTTGTCACACCCCAATTTACTGTTTTGCAGCGGAATGGAATTCGAATAGCATTGAAACCAGTGCCGTTTAAAAACACATCGTTGGATATTTCATAAAACACAAGTACCATGGAATACATACAAATATGTTACAAATCCAAACGATGTTTTGAAATAAAGTGCCATAATGTACATAAGATGTAGGTCCCTAAACCATGCCATGATGAGAAAATACATTGCTAAAAACGGTCAACAATAATGTTGGTGAGAAATCATAGGTTTATGTAAATGTTTTATACGACTACACAAGTATCTATCATGCAGGACCATCAAGTCACGATGTTACAATTGCTCTAAGCCCAGACCCGAAACTAGACTGTTCAATCATGAGACAACTCCGTAATGTGGAAATGCATCCGTTTTCCTGGTTGGGATTCACCAAGATGTCACCCTCGATAGATCTATCCACTCATCCTCGCTTCAAAGATTAACGGTTCATGTTCAAGAAATGGGGACTTTCAAATTGGCAAATGCGGGAACTTAAGCAATGTAACATACTTGGTATCGTACTGCAATGTATTCTCCCCCGTGGGTTTGAAAATAATCGAAAGCATGTAAAACGGGGCTATGAAAACTCACTTGGATAAACTGGAATGATGGCAAAAGTGAGTAACTGTGGACCTATTATCAATGATATGATATGTCATGAGTTGCAATGTAATGTTATGAATGCACTTGATATGTTATTTATACCATTTACACTCGAGTTGACGCCTTGAGTACAATGGTTTTATAATGATTTTTGGTAAAATTACTACTTTTCGTCGCAAAACAATGTCGTCGGAAAAATCATGAAATTAACCTTTGGAAAACTAGCCGTTAGATCGTTAGAGAACGAACTCGACTGTTTTGGAAAGTTTGTATCGATATCCGTGGTCTCGAACATAAAGATAATAAGGGTTAAAGAGCTAATTGTGTGCAGAAAATTAGTTACGGCAAGTTTATGAAAAAGTGCATATCTTTGTCGTTTCAAATCCGTTTTCTACGTTTAATATGTAGCTTGGAAGTGACAAGTCCTTAAGGCTCGTTTTTGACTTCATGTTGCTATTTCTGAAAATAATATATTTCGTCGTCAAACTTGTAAAATCCATCTTCTTCGTTATAAATGATTCGTTTTAAAGTATATTTTCTAAAAATCTAGTACCAACTGTCGGATGCGAAAATAGTTTTTCTCGGTAGGGTGTCATGGGTTCCTAATCACCATCAAGACCAACCAATACCAAGGGGATAATTATAGGATGACCATATATATATATACTCTAAAATCATGAAATAAAATGGTATAAATCACATATCATGCATAATATCTCCAAAAATGAAAAGAAACATATGAAAATGAAAAGGAAATATGAAAATGATAAAAACAAGCTTACTAGTGATAATGATGAGGTGAAAGTAACAAGGATTAACTTAAATATCCTTGGTTTTTATTTCAAAACCATATAAAGGATATAAACTAGGTTGAAATAACACTTGATTTTTGCAAAACTTTGATCCCTTGGTTGCTCTTGATGAGTGGCCGGTTCTTGAAGCCAAAAGAAGAGAGGAATGAAATTTTTTTTTTTACACCTATGAGTATGTGAAAAGTGAATGAAATGATGTAGTCAAGTAAGACTTTAGTAACTTGTGTGAATTATTAGCAAGACATAAACCATACAACAATTAAGACACACCCTCCCCTATGGCCGGTTTTTGGGGGAGGGTTGTCTCCCAAATTTATTTATTTTTTTAAAACTTGCAACTTGTATAATTTTGTAAAGAAAATGTAAGTAATTGTAAGAGATTTGTACAATTAAAGGTAAATGGAAATTTTTGGTACAAGTAAGTTTTAGTAAATCAAAATAGATTGTATTGAGGTGATAAAAATTGTAAAAATACTTTCCTTGTGAAAATTGAGTGCTAAAATAATTATCGTGAAATTTTTAAGAAACTCAACGTAATAATTTAATTTTAACGATTAATATATCAAATAAATTTGAAACACTAGGAAAACTAAAAATATAGTTTTTATGAACTAAATGTAAGTTTAAAAATACCTCGGGATCATTTTTGAAAGTAACGGATTAAATATTAAAAATAAAAACTCGATTATTAAATATAAAAATTACACGTTGAAGGTGAAATGAAATGTCGTGAATGTACTAATGAGATGCACATGATGTCCATGGAATGTAGACTAATCATAGTCCATATGAAATGTAAGTTATGGTTTAAACCTCCAAGGTTACGCAATTTGAAACAAGTAAACCAAGTTTACTATAAATGTTGAAATAATGAGACATGAATTGTGTCGAGAAATGACCTGAAAGTACGGATTGTCACAATTCTTCTATAGCAGCAGATGTGAAAAAGAAAAGAGGCAGCAGGCATCACGGATTGGAATAAACAATTAAACAACAGGTATTGATCTTTTGTTTTACAATTCCATATCTTTAAATTGGTACCGTTGTCGGTGAATTTATGAGATCGTTGTCGTTGTCACCTATGACATCTCGAGGGACCATCAAAATTGTTTTAGGTTAAATTTGTTCGTGATTATATTAAGGGATACACTATACATACCCTCCATATAATGTCACATCAATAGCTTTTGGTCAAACCGTACAACCCGTGATGCACACAATAGAAGATCAAACCTTAGTACGGAAACTACTCAATGTTTTACCCTGATAGGTATCTCCAAATAGTCGCATCTATAGAACAATATTCCGACCTAAGTAAAATGACAATGGAAGAGGCAATAGGAAGACTTAAGACTTACGAAGAAAGGATTAAGTTCAAGAAAGGAAAACAAGTGGACAATCAAGAAAAATTGATGTTCACACGACATAACAATAGAGGAAAACACTTTAGAGGACGTGGACGTGGGAAGTATAAATTTTCACAAGGAAGAAACCATGAAAAATCTAAGGAAGAGAAGAAACATGGAGAAAACTCTCATAACAACTTCAACAAATCAAATATTGATCTTAGCAAAGTAAAATATTACAAATGCAATAAGATGGGTCATTATGCAACTAAGTGTTATTCAAAAACAAACTCTAGTATGCAATCTAATCTTGTCGAGGAGGACTTAGAACCTACCTTACTAATGGCAATATTAGAAGACCCACATGTAACAAAACTTGAAGATCAAACTGTCTCGCTACATGAAGAAGATGTAGGATATAAAGAGACAAATGTTGATAGTATATGGTATTTAGACAATGGAGCCAGCAATCATAAGATTGGAATGAGAGAACACTTCAAAGAACTAGATGAGAACGTTAGTGGAAAAGTAAGATTCGGAGATGGATCTCACATAGAGATCAAAGGAAAAGGTTCAATCCTAATAGAATGTGATGACGAAAAACAAAGAATCATATCACATGTATATTACATTCCCAGCCTAAAAAGCAACTTATTGAGCCTTGCACAATTCACCGAAGTCGGTTGTAAAGTAGTAATGGAAGATGATGAATTACAACTTTATGACATGGACAACAAAATCTTCATGAAAGTCACAAGATAGAGAAACCGTCTATACAAAGCAGGTCTGAAGATTGGCACACTTGTCTGCTTATTAGCAAACTTGAAGGACAATACTTGGTTATGGCACGCAAGACTAGGACATCTCAACTTTGAATCACTAAAATCAATGACTCAAAGAGAGTTAGTTCAAGGAATACCTGCCATTAAACATACAACAAAAATATGTGATGTTTGTTTAGTTGGTAAACACTAGCACCATTTCCCAAGAAAGCAAAAACTAGATCAACATCACCTTTAGATTTAATATATGGAGATTTATGTGGACCAATTACACCACCAACACCATCTGGAAAAAGATACATATTCTTACTAGTCGATGACTACTCAAGATATATGTGGGCGTATTTCCTAAACATGAAAGATCAAGCATTTGATACTTTCAAGGAATACAAGAATACAATAGATAAGGAGCTAAGGACAACATTGAAAATGTTAAGAACTGATCGTGGAGGAGAATTCACATCTAATGAATTCACTCAATACTGCAAAGAAAATGGCATAGCACGACAACTCACCTCACCTTACTCACCGCAACAAAATGGAGTTGTTGAACGAAGAAATAGGACAATTATGTCTACAACGAGATGCATGATGAAAGCAACCAACATGCCTCAAAAATTTTGGGCTGAAGCTTTTAGACATGCTATATACATTCTAAACAGTGTTCCTACAAAAGCCTTAGAAGACATCACTCCATATGAAGCAATCAAACAAAGAAAGCCAAACTTAGAAAATCTAAGAGTTTTCGGTTGCATAGCATATGCAAAAGTACCATCACAACATCTGACGAAGTTAGATGATATAAGCAACAAAATGGTATACTTAGGAAATGAACAAGGATCAAAAGTGTTGGGAATTACTGATTTGATAATTACAAAACCCACAAGTTGGAATGAAGAAAGAAGAAACAATGAGGGTCTATTATGTAATATTTAGATAGCTTTGATAGTAAGCTAGGGTTTTATCTTGTAATCTCCCTCTATTATATAAAGAGGGTGGCGTCTAGGTTATGGGATCATCCATTCATAGATAGTCCCTCCAATGAGAGTCTAGAAATGCATAGAGCGTGTAGTAGTAGTAGTTTATTTATATTTTATGAATAAAGAAACCCTTATTAGTGATGTTGATTGTGTTCTTATTATTCCACCATGTTTCAATCAATCAATGTTACTCGTACCCTAGCTGAGTCCATATCTTGAATTCTACAATTAGTATTAGAGCCTCGTGGCTCTCGATCTAGGGTTTATAAGGTTTTCCTGTAATTAGGGTTTATACCCTAATTCTTCTATAGCAGCAGATGTGAAAAAGAAAAGAGGCAGCAGGCATCACGGATTGGAATAAACAATTAAACAACAGGTATTGATCTTTTGTTTTACAATTCCATATCTTTAAATTGATACCGTTGTCGGTGAATTTATGAGATCGTTTTCGTTGTCACCTATGACATCTCGAGGGACCATCAAAATTGTTTTAGGTTAAATTTGTTCGTGATTATATTAAGGGATACACTATACATACCCTCCATATAATGTCACATCAATAGCTTTTAGTCAAACTGTACAATCCGTGATGCACACCGTACAACCCAATAATGCATCTAATGATTGCATATCCCTATGAGAGGGTATGAATATCTCACCCCTATATTATATATATATACTATTTGTGGTTGGGGGTTGTATAAAAATACATGCTAAAAATGAAGTTGTGTCAAAGTTTCATTGGTCTAGAAGATGGTATAATACACAAAAACTTGATTTGGCAGCACCTCATTCGCTGCAGTGTGTTTGCATTTTCCCTGTTCATACATACACTACATTGATGTACAAATACTACATATACAATGTTTGTGGCAGCTTCTCATTGGTGAGGTGTCTTACCTTATGTCGAGAAATTAGTATATACAACATATAATGAACTGTGTCGGTTCCTTTCTTCATCAAAAAGCCTCTCAAAAAATTCCAGATCTACTCCGCCTCTTCTATAACCCACTTTTAATACCAAAAAACACACACTGATTTACACACCACTTCCTTTTTCATCAAGAAGCCACACACTCAGTTCATCATCAAAACCCCCCAAACATACGCGCGACAACACAGATCGAAACACCCGTGAATCAAGTGCACCTTTTAACGCCGGAATAAGCGGCGGATCATCGACAACATCGCATGAAACGGAAAAAATAGAATCAAAGCAGGTACAAGTATAGATATCCCTATCCAGAAAAAACGTTAAGCATCTTCATACATACTTCCCACCAAATTCCAACACACACATCTTCCCCACACACAACTTTCGAAAAACTTCCAAAAAAAAATGCCGACAGAGGTGGGTTTATAAAAAATTTATGGGGTTTCATGTTCTATGGGGTTTAATTGTAACCTGACTGCATTTAAAAAAATTGTTTTTTTGGGTCGCCGGTCACTTGTATCATATTTTTAATGGAAGAACAAAAACCCGACCAAAAGGTATGATTTTATTGGAATCAGGTATAGGAGGGCTTTTAGTTATATGTCACAAGTGATAGTATTGGTTATTTTACTCTTAATTTTGTTGATTATAAGTTTGTACATGAATGTGATACTATTGGTTAATAAGTTTCATAGTGATATTATTAGTTTTGATAAGATTCATGTTTTATTAAGGATAGATTCATATGAGTTGTTTTGTACTTGGATACACACCCATACTGAATAGTGTATGTTTTATTTGATTTTTGATTACTATGAATTTTGCATATGTCATTATTATATATTACATATATTACATTCGTTGAGCTTTAGCATGCCGATGCTTGGTTGTTGCTTAAATTCCTGGTATCGAGGTTGTTTGAGATTATTTGCATCGTGGAGTGCCAAGCTTACTAAGCTTACAGACATGGTGGATATGGATGACGATGATGCCTTATGTTTGCAGTGAAAATGACTGGAAAGACCATGGAGCTCCGGAAACCAGTGGAGGCAATTCAACAACTAGAAAATTGGAGAATTGTTCCATCGCCAATCGAGTACGATGCAACCCTTGAGGAGGTCGAGACAAGCTTTAATCAATCTGCCAAGGTAGTATTCTTGCCTTCATTGTAAATTTTATACATTTTTTTTACACATTTTGCTAATAAAATTCGGTTCTAACAATGTGATGAAATATGGCTTGGGGACACATATGACTGCGAGTTTTGCAGCAGGGTTTGTAGCTGCAATTGCGTCGAATCCAACGACCGTGATAAAGACTAGACTGATGAATATGAAGGTGGCAGAAGGAGTCTAACCGCCGTATAAAAGGGCGGTTGACTGTGTAGATAACCCAATTAAGGCGGAAGGGCATATGACATTATACGATCACTTACCACACGGTAAGGTAAGGTTGTATTTGGATTTGCCTTATGAATACTCAAAACGGTAAGGTACGGCTGTGTTTACCCCCATTGCCATGACTACTAAAGCTACAACCCTTTTGATCAATTATCTAGAAAGTATAAGGTGGGTTCATCAACCGATTTAAAAAAAATAATAATAAAATAAAAAAAATAAAAAAACTAAATGTTATCAAATGAATTAAGTCATGGATGAGGAACGTTAAATTTATTTTCTATAAGCTACTCAAAACTGCAGTTTTACCAACTTTTTAGAATTGTTTTGCTTATTTTGTTGTATGCTTGGTTTTTGCAGGACAAATTCGAAGAAACTCCTTTCTGAATACCACGTTGCAATTGGTGTCTGCCTTCGTTAAGGTATGTGTATTTACAGAATTACGGATACAAACATGATAGAAGGTTAAAATGTATCACATCATATGAATCTTATGTGGATAATATTGGTAACACCGTTCTGTTATGCAGAAATTATGTGATTCAGGCAACAAGACTCATGAATACGTTTATCAGGTATATAGTTTCTTCCAATCCTTAGGTCACGTGGTGACGCAAGATCGTGTTATGTGGTATAATTTCAGATCGTGAGTCTCATATAGGTAACTGAAATCGGATAATGTAGCTACTGAATATTGTACTATGGATATGTCCACTTTTATATCAGCTTTGAGATATTCATTATCACATACACGCTATTTTGTTTTCATCTTTCTGTGTTTGAATTACGTTTTATAACGTCTTATTGACTCCTTTTTGCAACTGCATGAGCTACAAATTGTACAGTATGTGCATTATCATTATTTCAACTCACTCTAAAGCATCCAAAGAGAATACACTCTGATTGTTAAAAATCTGGCACATGGCCCTTCAGTTTCAACATGAATAACAATTATTGTTTTGATGTTTATTAGGTAATGTCCTTTGGATGCCAAAACCAACAGGTCTAGCAGCAACAAATCAAATGAAACTCCTGGTAAGAGCAATAACTTGAAACCGACTGCATTTTTGTCATTCAAGATGGGTAACTTCAGAAATAAAAAGGTGCTTGGATTAGGCCATTGCAAAAATAAGAATAGGATGTCCTGTTGCTGACAGTGCGTAGGCCATTTCAGAAATATCTGATTTGTGCATAAAAATAGAAGTATTAATATATTTGCATATGTCCATCGACACAACAATAAGCTACGATAAGCTACTGACATAAGTTTTTACATGAATGTACACGAAAAATACCCTTCCTACGGTTACAAGTGTTGTAAACAAACAAGGAGAATTAATTCACGTTAGATAATCAGGTCTTCTTACAACTTATATATTTTCAAAAATCACATTACATTTCACTTTTGGCTTCGCTTTCAAGGTATGCTTTTACAAGACTTCCTTTACTGATTTAGGAGGTACGAGATTCCATCTTTTCACTGTTGGAAAGTGACGAAACAAGGTACGAGATTCCATCTTTTCCACTATTTTTCCCATTGTGTTTTTTCTGTATAGATAAGAGCTTATGCGGCTTTATTGGTCTACCAAAAAATTGGGCAATTTTTTTTTTTTTATATTGTCATAGCCAAATTAAAAGTACTAAGATAATATACAAATATAGTTGCTGCCCATAAAACCTCGGTCAATATTAATACATATATTGAAATTGGCCTCTTAGGTCGGTGGACCAGACAATTGAATTTTACATTTGTTTGAAACAAGGCATACCCGGAAGGACTAGATGATACGAGGGGAAAGAGTGGCCATTTGGTGCCATTTAAAGATGAGTAAGTATTCTGTTTAACCTTTTACATTTGTAGTATTGGAGGTGTTTGGATTTGCATTTTAGAGTTGATTAATGGATTTACAGTCCACATATGCTTTTTCCATACGTGTTTGTGAACTATATGTTTTCTTTAGTTTAAAACGCGTGTATATTGAGTGTAAAATTGAATGTTGTAGCATGTGGAATAATAAGTTATTTGGGAAATAAAGGGTCAACATCTGCTACTAATAGTGATGAATCAAGCTGAATTAAATATTCTATTTGAAATTGGTAGATTAATGTGCTTGATGAAATGTCTTATTGACAACTTATTGATGATAGAATCCAAACACCGTAACACGTTAAAAATAGGAGGAGGTTAGGCACAAAGTTATTGATCATTTGTCATTTATTGTCTAACTTAAATTCAATATGGAACAAAAAGGTGCAATATGAGTTGTGGCGGATTCTTTGTGCAAAAAATACGCACCCTTTTCCTTTTTAAAGGAAATGATGATAATTTTGTGTTAAATGTATGTAGTATATGTACGGCCGTATCTTGGTTGGGCAATCACACTAAGCGTATGATTACAGCAATGGCGGGTGTTTGGTACTACTATCGTATTCGTAAATCTGAGCCTTAAGGGTGTTTGGGATTGGTTAGTTGTATTTTTTCATCGTGGCGGGGCAAGCTCACTTAGCTTGCAGCCATGGCAGATATATTATTTTTCTTGGCATGTTTGCCTACCTGCGGCGATCATCATAATTGCAAAAAATGCAAACCAAAGGACATTTAGCTATGTAGTGTTTGGCTAAAAAAGGGTATTTTCCTGTAATTATAATGATAGGGCAAAGGATAAAGAAGTGCGGAGTTTGAATATCGAGATTTATTGAAAACGTAAGTAAAATTTTACATTTTACGTTTTTCTTACGTATACTGGGCGCTTTATTGGGTGCTACTATGTGAGTGCAGGTGTCTACAAAAGGCAAAGATGGAAGAATGGTACTTTAACTAGGGGATGTTTGTGTAATACTATGGTTAAGGAAATCTGCTACACTATAAAACTTCAGGTGCAAACAGTCTTCGCTACTTACATTGATGAGGTTCTTTGCATTTTCTTTGTTTCAAGTTGTGAATTGAAGCTAAGTAGAATTTCTATCCTTAAGAATTGCACAAAAAAGAACTAACTATATTTATGTTATATGAAAATTGAGTAGTTGGTTTTGATATATGTAATGGGTGAAAGGAGCTCGGAATTAAGGTTAGGTGATCCTATGTTAGTATTACACTAGGGTAACTAGCAGTTACATTCATCTTTTTAAAGTGATAAGTTAATCTGGAGGTGGGCAATGGGTGATCAATTTGGCATAATAGTGGTCATGCTGAAACACAGACCCCATATCAGCTGCTTAATCAAACGTAAACATCCTGATCTTTGGTGCGGATTAAGGGAACGGATAATTTGGGTTAAATTATTGAAAGAACTATTTACAAGGTATTTAAAGTACATTTCCGATTACAAAAATTGTCTGAAAATACTTAAGCTGACTAGATTTTTAGATTCTTATATATCGATAAAATATTGATAAAATGTTACATCCTGAAGGCGCATAAAGCTAGAATATTATAGCAGTTTCACTTCTATAGGTTTTATCTAGATTCACTCAAAGTGATTAATTTTTTTTGGGTACAATTAAGTTTCTTATCAATGTGGTATTTAAGATCCACTTTTATGTAGGCTAATAACAAAATTAGCCTCAAAATAGTTTTAAAAAGCTTTTCAATGGTAATTGGTGAAAGAATTTAGCTACAAGTAAATTATTATTGTTTGTAGGCTAAGACCAAAGGAGCTACTCTTGAGAATTGGCACCCAAGTAAGAATAATCCAAGAGCCTGGTTTTCACTAACCTCCACCATGAGGCTTTTCGAGTGGATCAGCTTCTTTTGAAACACATTAATGTAAATATTTTCCAACGTTGATGCTATAGGCTGTGTCCTTATTGTTAAGTAAGGTATGATGGAGCAAATTAGTAGCTTCTTGGAGTGTAGTTTCAGCCATGGAGACCTGTACATGCTTACATTCATATATGGCCTGGAATTACCATATGCAAAACATAATCTTTTAAAAGACGTTAAAAAACTTAAACTGCAGTTACATTTACATAAACTTTTCACTGCAATGGTTTAACATACAAAATGAAAAAACATAATTCACAAGCTTTTAAAAAGTTGATACCAATAGTTACTCTGAATTGCGTTTCACTCAAATAGATTAAAATGGTTTAAAAAAAAGCCAATACATTATTACAAATGTTCTATGCATCTATAAAGCATCCCCGCAGCAACGCGCGGGCAAACATGCTAGTTAATTCTATTCGCTTTTCTACTAGTTAGTACACGTAAAGGAAATTGTTTAATTGGTACACGTACACGTGGGTCATGTGGATCTATATTCGTTTTATGTTTCTATCACGTGAGATTCCAAAAGTTACGGCGTATTTGGTGTATGGCTTCTCAGGTTTTCACACCATTTTTTTAGTATCCAAACACCATTGTACTGTTTTTTTTAACTTTTACCTACATAAGTAGTCTGACAGATCTTTTTTCATATCTTCATTTTCTCTCACTTACTAACACCAACCACATCCATGGCCACAATCTTGACACTTACAATTATCACAGTAACAAATATATGTTACAATCTAAAATTTTAAACCGAAATTAAGTCCCAATTCAATCAGATCTAGCTTTGTAAGTGTGTGTTTGTATG
This sequence comes from Chrysanthemum makinoi, assembly GCA_910596185.1. Classification (NCBI taxonomy): domain Eukaryota; kingdom Viridiplantae; phylum Streptophyta; class Magnoliopsida; order Asterales; family Asteraceae; genus Chrysanthemum; species Chrysanthemum makinoi. Next base: position 160,624,834 of record OU343219.1, read on the forward strand.
GGTTTAGATCCGAGTTTGACCAAAGATTGTGCTTTGACCGGAGTGGCGTGACAGCGATGGTTAGTCAGTTTAAGTTGCAGACCCGGCTATGGACAGTGGCGGAAGACACCGGTTGGTGAATCTGCAATTTAAATCAGCCTCATAAATGTTCCAAACATTGTCAAGATAGCCAGGAATATGATATACGAAATTAAATAGATATGGGAAATGTTCCAAACGGAGAAGAAGATAACCACGCAGAAATATACACCATTGTTGAAGAGATAAATAGATCTGGGAAATAGATTTTGGTTCACTTAAAAGTTAACTTGATAATTGAAAGAGGTTAGGTAAGATTTAGAGTTTGATAGAGAGAGAGAGCGCTAAAAACAAACAAGTACTGTGTAAATTCAAGTTAAATAAAACGAATGATATGTGAAAAAACGTGTAAAAGAATTATTGGAAAATGTGAAAGAAGTTTTGCATTTGACAATGGTGTGTAAACCACATATCCCTTGGTGTATTACTTCACATCTTTTGGTTCATATACTGGTCCCCACTCATTTGAATGATACTGATGCAATGAACAATGATTGGTCCATTATAATAACGTGTAGCTAGTACACGTGCAACTATTTTGATGGGACGGTACATAGTCATCTTATTTGACATCACGAGACTATCTAATTGGTATTCTTCTGTTCGAGTATTATTCTTGGTCAATTATTTCAAGCTCGGATGGGATTGTGAGTACTGTTCATGATCGGTTGTTGTACATGTTTGTTCTGATCTTGACAGTTAGTGATGGTTGTTGTTCAAGGTAATTCTTGTCTTCTAAAGTTTATGCTATTCATTTATTACTAGTCTTGGTGAGTTGAATTTTTATTCAACGATGAATCCTAGTAATTATTATATTTTTGGCTTGACGACATGCTCGATGATGAAATAAGCATTTTACTACTGCACATTGATATTGCTACTGTTGGTTCAGGTTTTTATTGCCTTAATTTCATTTATTGTAAGATTTTTGGTGTTCTTCATGGAGGGTATTTTGAGGCATTAAAATGTTGGATTGATAGTATGATATCAGTTGGTGATGGTACTTCTACTGTTCCTCCTGGTGATACTATTGTTGTTCGTACTGGTTGTTCCTCCTGGTGGTACTTATATTCCTACTGGTTGATCTGGAGTTCCTCCTGGTTGTTCTGGAGTTCCTCTGGTTGTTACGTTGGTTCCTCCTGGTCAGTTTCTACTGGTTGGTTCCTCCTGGTCCATTGACGCCCTTGGATTTTGTTCATTATTTGAAAAAGTGATTACAAAGAAGGTTGAATATCATTTATTTGGTGTTGTGGTTAAGTTTCACAGGTGCGTGTTCTTATCATATCTCAAAGTGAGTGGAGGCACTTTGGAGATAACTTGTTCGTGTGTTCATGATGTGACAAAGACTTGATGAATCTAGCGAAGGGGTGAGATCTACAAACTGAAGGTGCTTAATGTGCACATTTGCTATCACTTTAAGGAGTTACGTTGTAGTGCTCATTGTTAGTGAAAGGGTGTGATCCACATATTGAAGGTGCTTAATGCTCAAATTTGCTATCACTTTAAGGAGTTACATTGTAGTGCTCAGTGTCTCATATTAATTGAGGGTTTATCAAGTATTTGGAGTCACGTGGATAGTACGAGATATAAGACGCAAGTTTGGGAAATTCAACTTCTTCCTCAAATTCGTTATACTCAGTTTTCTTCATCGGTACTCACTAGTAATTATCATGTTTTCGGCCTGCGTTGGTGTTCCTACTGGTTCTCCGTTCGTACTGGTACACTATTTTGATTCTGCTGCTGAGTTGATTTTTCAGCTGCTGCCCTTAGTGATAAAAAAATAAAAAATAAATAAAATAAAAATTTGAGATGGTTAGGATCTTTTAAGGGGAAGCTTATTGTTCATATACTTACCATCTACATGCATCACTTGAGGGGAAGCGTTTACGAGTTGCACAAGACCCCTATTAGATGATTACAAAAAGGGGAAGAAGATTCATGATGATGATGTGCAGCTTATTATTGTGATGACATGTTTTAGCATTGTTTCTTCATGCAGATTGTTTTGTAATATCAAATAGGGGAAGATTGTTGGGAATTGCAGATTTGATAGTTACAAAACCCACAAGCTGGAATGAAGAAAGAAGAAACAATGAGGGCCTATTATGTAATATTTAGATAGCTTTGATAGTAAGTGTTAATACAAATAAACCGTAAAAACGTTTATTAATATTTTGCGATCTCTTTGTGTTTTGTTGATAACAAATGTAATGTTATCTTAAGTATAATTATAATGATACATGTTATTTTTGTAAAGCATTTACATATAGCCATTTAAATACAAAAATGTAATAATTAAGCATTTGTTGTAATAGTTTATTAGGATGGGTAAAAACCATAACCCATGGATCTTAACCCATACCAAAGAAGACTTGATACAATGTATACTTAGATACATTGAATCTAGAGAAAACCCATGGACCAACCCATAACCCATGACCCATAACCAAACAACCCATGGGCAAAGAGGAGTACCACGGATCCCTAGGATTACACTAGGCGGATCCCAAGTGGAAGGGATCCGTGGGATCCGTGGAACAGAGGAGAAATTTGCCTATAAATAGAGAGCCATTTCTTCATTCTAACTCACCCCTCTTCTTACTAAATCTCTCATACACTCTCATTCTCTTCTAACATATAGATCACTTGATCTAGAGAGTTGTTCTTCTTTCTTTCTATTTGTGATCCTCATATAGGTCCTTCTCTAAGGCGAGATCACGAGCATTCTACAAGTCATCCAAGCAAGGGGTCCTTGATTGATTTGTCACTCCGCAAGATTTCTGTAGCGAAGATCTTGTATTTGATATTTCACATATTTGTTGTGTAATAGTTGTGTCGGTTTGGTCCACCGTGCTACGGACCCGGTATCTAGCTTTGTACCGGAAAAAGTGTAAGCAACGTTGTGAAGGCTTCTCCGCCAAGTGAAGGAATTTGTTGACATAGTGCTTGAACTCTCGAGTAGGTGACTCGGGGAGTGGAGTAGGGCAAGGAAGGTGACCTTGTAGCCGAACCACTATAAATCGGTTGTGTCATTTCTATCCCTTAACTTTATCTATTTGCTTGCATTATCATTAGATCTATACGTTCTCAACATCCATACGATTTCACATAATATCAAATCTAAAAGTTTTTGAAATCAACTTAAAATCGGCAAAACTATTCAACCCCCCCCCCCTTCTAGTTTTCCACAATTGGCATCAAGAGCTAAGTTTATAAAAGTTTTATAATAAAATTGTATTTTAAAAACTTTTCGATCACCATGGGTTCAAAATTATAAGGAAGGGCAATCTATGCAACGACCACCACTACTTGAAACTAATGGTTTTATATATTGGAAAAATAGATTCGAAACATATGTGAAGTCTAAAGATATTGATCTTTGGTACATTATTGTTGAAGGTGATTTTGAGGCTACCTCAAATGATGATAAAGGAAATTTAGTTCACATACCTCATGATAAACTAAATGATGAAATGAAGAAAAACTTTCTAAAAATAGTGAAGCAAAAATGGTTTTATATAATGCTTTACCGAAAAAGGAATTCTAAAGAATTTCTATGCTTAAAACCTCTAAAGAAATTTGGAATTCTTTAGTTGTAACTCATCAAGGCAACCAACAAGTTAAAAATAATAAAATTGATTTATTTGTTCAACAATATGAACAATTTTCAATATCGGATGAGGAAACTATAGATCATTCATTTGCTAACTTTAATACTATTATTACATCTTTACAAGCACTTGATGAATCTTTCTCTAGGCGTAACCATGTTAGGAGATATCTAAGGGCACTTCCATCGAAGTGGAGATCCAAGGTGACGGCAATCGAAGAGTCAAAAGATTTGACAATCCTCACCCTCAATGAACTCATAGGCAACCTAAAAGTCTACGAGCTTGTCCTTGCTAAAGATTCCGAAGCCTCAAAGGTGAAAGAGAAACACAAATCTCTTGCCCTTAAAGCCAAAAAAGCCTCAAGCGATGAGGAGAACTCATCTTCGAGTAGTGACGACGAAAAGTACGCTATGGCGGTAAAGGACTTTAAAAAGTTCTTTAGAAGAAAGGGTAGATACGTCAAACAACCGTATGATGATAAGAAAGGCTTTCGGAAAAGCAAAGAGGACGAGAAGCCAAAGGATGATCGTACTTGCTTGAAGTGTGGGGACCCAAACCACTTTATTAGCAAGTGTCCCAAACGGGATGATCAAAAGGCGTTCGTGACTGGCACGTGGGGAATGAGCGACGAGGAGGATGAAGAAATTTGTCTTATGGCAAATGACGAGGTATGTCCTGAATACTATAGTAGCTCATCACTTGATGACGACTCATTGCATAATGAATATGATAAACTATGCAATATTAGCTTAAAACTAGTTAATAAAAACAAGCTTTTAAAGAGTCAAAATAAACGTTTAGATAAAGAAGTCATAGAATTAAAAGCAAAACTAAAACGTTTAGAGAAAGGTAAAATAGAAAGTGGTGAATGTGAACTTTGCGTTCAACTTCAAACACTTGTGGATCACTTAGATTCTAAAATTGCTAGAATGAGCACGAACACTTTAGATACAATATTCGATAGCGTTAAAACGGTAACAATCAAAAGGGTCTAGGTAGTCAACAACTTGATCCATCAACTAGTGAAAGTAAAGAAACAAAATTTGTTTAAGAACTAGAAAAACCACCATGTTGTGGCGGATCCCACGGATCCCCTAAAAAAGGAACCGGCTAGTGTAGAAAAAGGGATCCGTGGATCTGCTGTAGCAAACATTAGTAATAATGTAGCTTCTTCATCTAGAACTGAGTTTGTCATAGTTAATAGGAAGAAACCAAATCATGTCACCACTAGACAACCACCTCCAAAATATAATCCTACTTTTGCAAGAAACAAAGCTCCATCTTTTTCAAAACCTAATTCATTTAGGAGACCTAATAGCGTTTACCCGAAAAGTAACCATCAAATGGGATGGAATCAAAACATGCAAAACGGTTTTCCTTTTCAAAACTTTGCTCCATGGAATGCATACTCATCTTATCCATACATGTCTAACATGAATGGAATGTTTAACACTAATGGACCCATGAACAAATGGGGACCAAACTTTTGAGTTTATTATTGTTTTAGGTATGCTTAAAGGTCGACCTAGACCCCGATGAATGGGTCAAGGATAGCGGGTGCACAAGGCACATGACCGGGAATAAGGATCTATTCTCCACATATGAATCCATTAATGGAGGTAATGTGGTGTTTGGAAATAGCAAAAGTAGAATCATCGGTAAAGGTACAATTTCTAACAAATCTCTAACCATTAACGATGTGTGTCACGTAGAAAACCTAAACTTTAATCTCTTAAGTATAGGACAAATATGTGATAAAAAGTGCAATGTACTTTTTACCGAAACCGATAGTAAGATACTTAAAAATGGCATAACCATAGGAAGAGGAATTAGGAAACATGGAGTCTATGTCATTAAAATCGGTAATGAACCTAAAGACAAATTATGTCTTACCTCTATGGATGATACTTTGACCTTATGGCATCGAAGATTGGGTCACGCCAACATGCGACTTCTTCAATCGCTATCATCCAAAGATCTAGTAAGAGATCTACCTAAGTTAAAATATGAACATCATTTTTGTGATGCTTGTAATATAGGAAAACAAGCTCATTCGAGTCATAAAGCTAAAAACATGGTGTCCACAACTAGGTGTCTAGAATTACTACATATGGATTTATTTGGTCCATCCGCTATCCAAAGTTATGGAGGCAACTACTACACTTTGGTAATAGTGGATGACTACTCTAGGTATACATGGACAAAAATTTTAAAGAACAAAACGGAAACCTTTAACTATTTTGAAATATTAAGCAAAAAGATCCAAAGACAACTAGGAAGTCCCATAGTGTCTATTAGGACGGATCATGGTAGGAATTCGATAATGAAGTGCAATTCGGAGCTTTTGTGACGCTAATGGTATTACTCACAACTTCTCGGCTCCACGCACTCCACAATCGAATGGGGTAGTAGAAAGAAAGAATAGAACTCTACAAGAAATGAGTCGAACCATGCTTAATGAACAATCCATACCTCAAAAATTTTGGTGTAATGCCGTTGATACTTCAACGTATATACTCAATCGAGTCTTGATTAGACCAATCTTAGGAAAAACTCCATATGAGTTACTTCGAGGCAAAAAGCCTACGTTAAATCATTTTAGAGTCTTTGGTAGTAAATGTTTTATTCTTAACACTAAAGATTACCTTACAAAATTTGATCCTAAATCAACCGAAGGTATCTTTTTAGGTTATTCGCCAAATAGCAAAGCTTACGTCATATTAAACAAAGAAACAATGAAGGTAGAAGAGTCATTAAATATAAAATTTGATGAAAGTCCACCCAAACCCTCTCCACCTCTTGTCGATGACGAGATTATAGAAAGTGAAGCCATAGTAATAAAGAAAAAGATAAATGAAGAAGAAGAACCTCTAAGTGATGAAATAGTAAACATTAAAGAGTCCAAAGATCACCCCGTGGACAAAGTCATAGGAAAACTAAACGAACGAACATTAAGATCTCAAGTTCAAAACCAAAGTAGCTTGTTTTGTTTCGTTTCAACCTTAGAACCTAAGAATACACAAGAAGCCATAAAAGATGAAAGTTGGGTAATGGCTATGCAAGAAGAACTAAATCAATTTGTTTCTAATGATGTTTGGACACTTGTCCCTCCACCTAGTAATCAAACCATAATAGGAACCAAATGGGTTTATAAAACAAATTAGATGCAAACGGAGTAGTGTCTAGGAACAAGGCTAGACTCGTTGCTCAAGGGTATAACCAACAAGAGGGAATAGACTTTGATGAGACCTACGCCCCCGTGGCTAGATTAGAGTCTATAAGAATACTTCTTGCGGATGCTTGTGCTAATGATCTAAAGCTTTATCAAATGGATGTCAAAAGCGCTTTTCTAAATGGTGTCATAAATGAAGAAGTATATGTAGCTCAACCTCCGGGCTTCATTGATTTTGAAAACCCAAACATGTGTATAAATTAAAGAAAGCCCTTTACGGTCTTAAACAAGCTCCAAAAGCTTGGTATGATAGACTCAAGTCATTTCTAGTTAAACACAACTACACCATGGGGTTAGTTGACAACACACTTTTTACTAAGAAAAGAGAGTCACATATAATCATAGTACAAAAATATGTAGATGATATTATATTCGGATCCACTTGTCAAGACATGTGTGATGATTTCTCTAAAATCATGCATGACGAGTTCGAGATGAGTATGATGGGAGAACTTAGTTTCTTTCTTGGTCTACAAATAAAACAAGTAGAAGATGGTATCTTCTTTAATCAATCTAAGTATATCAAGGAGATGTTAAAGAAATTCGGTCTAGAAGAGTCAAAACCAATTAGGACTCCAATGTCATCCGACACCAAACTCACAAAAGGCGAGGACGGAGAATCCGTAGATAATACTAAATATCGTGGCATGATAGGTAGCCTTCTCTACCTCACGGCAAGTAGGCCGGATATCATGTTTAGTGTTTGCTTATGTGCTAGGTTTCAAGAAGACCCCAAAATATCACACCTAGAAGCCGTAAAAAGGATATTTAGATATATTAAGGGTACAACACAATTAGGATTATGGTATCCTAAGGGCACGGTAGAAACAATTGTATATGCAGATTCGACCATGCGGTGATTACGTTGATAGAAAAAGTACAAGTGGGATATGTACTTTTATGGGATGTTGTTTAACATCATGGTTTTCTAAGAAACAAACGGCACTTGCAATTGCAACAACCGAAGCCGAGTCGTCTCCCGGCAAAGCATGCCAACAAGCACTATGGATGAAACAAGCGTTAGTAGACTACGACATCCATCTAAGCGACATAGCCATCCTATGTGACAACAAAGGTGCAATCGATCTAAGCAAGAATCCGGTATTGCATTCTCGCACAAAGCATATAGAGATTCGTCATCACTTCCTAAGAGACAATGTTCAAAAGGGGAACATCTCTATTGAGAAGGTAGCATCCGAAGACAACATAGCCGACGTCCTCACCAAACCGTTGAAAAGGGAACAATTCAACCTACTTCGTCTTGGTCTTGGTCTAATGGAACAAACGTCGTAATTTAATTGACTCTACAAGGTATGTAAACACTAGCCTTCTTCTTTCCGAGTCTAGGATTTCTATTTCACACACAACTCACAAACAATACGGGAATTTTCAAAACCCAAGATGAGTTTTTACACTTATAGTTTTCTTATTTTTAAGCCTACTTTCACAATGTTTTCTAAAAGGATGATACCTTCCCGTATCAATTTCACAAAAGCAATTTCTCACGTCTAGGACAAATCGCTTTTTCATTATTAATACAAAATAAAAACCCGTTTTCATTGCATCTCATGTCTTTTGAATGCTAAAGGAGACACATAACTAATATGTGTTTTTCGGGTACATTCATTTAAGCAACACGACAAGGTCTTATTATACAAAATGATGAATTGAATTCATTTAATGTTATAAATTATAATAAATTTTAGTTGATACTAAACACAAATCAAACATTTTAAGAATCACTCAAGCATAGTGTTTCAATAAACGAACAAGAATAACCTATTTTACAAAGAACAAACACGAACACAAATGTCTGTTTGTTTATGTGTTAATATTAGTTCATTTATTCGGTTAAATCAAAACTAACGAACCCGAATAAGCGTCGTTCGTGTTGGTTCGGTTATTTAGCCCTACTTATAGGTTATCATAAAGTGAAGTTTGGTTTTTTCTCTTTCTTATAGTATTTTTCTCTATCTTCAATAAACTAATAGATTTTCATTTTGTTTTTGGTTTGATAAATGGATGTATTATTAATCCAATGATTCGAAAACCTAATATGAAGCAAAGAGAAAAAAATTGATAAATGTGAAAAGACCTCATATTTGAATTTTGCTTACGCCTCTAGGTTTGAGCCGCCCTTGTCTTCATGACATCTTAAACTTGGTATATCTATTTATCTATTCTTTTGATTGCTCGTAGGTTCTACTATATTAGGTTTAGTGCTTGTAGTTTGCTTTTAGGGGGTGCTTGGATTGTTTGATGTTTATTGAAACTACTTATATGCTTATCGTTAGTCCATACTTAAGGATGTTTGGAATTGCTTATTTGGGGTGTTAGATTAGTTACAACTTATTTTTTTCGGACTCACTATGGCTAATTTGAATTACATTTCATTTGCAAGCTCATAAACACGCTTTTATTTTGAAAACTAAACGTGCCTTATCAATGTTGAGCTTATGCACTTAAGTCAAAAATGATGTTTTATAGTATCTTTACGGACTTATAAAAACTATGATTTTGACTTATATTTCATAAGCTTATATTTTATGGCCTATTGTATGGCTTATGAGCTTATTATGATTTAAAGACAAAAAATAAATTCATAAACTGGAAAATAAGCTCTAAAGATGGGCTTATAAAATATAAGAAAAAATCATATAAGCTTATAATCTCATGTATAAGCTTAAACAAACACCTCTAAGCACAAAAAAGTGGGCATATTGGCTCCTCTAAACTCAGTTAAGTACATAAGTCTAAGTCTGTAAATTTAGCTAATCCACCCCCTTAGTTATACAGTGTATTTGAAGATAAGCACTTATGGAGATCTTTGTTTGGATAGTGGGTAGGTTTGTTTATTTCATTAAAAAATGCTACTGTATAATAAATGAAAAAGTACTAATTTGCTAGAATCTTTTTATCATTCATTTAACGTATAAGGATTTTTTTTTTAGAAAATTACCCAAACAGGCTAATTTTTTAAGGGTGGTCTATTTTCTAGACAATTTTCTTCTCTTTCCTAAATGTCTTTCATGCGCTCAATCGCCAATTTCAGCTCGACTCCACCTCTTTTGTAACACGTGTCCATACAAGTACAAGAGTTAGGTAGACATGTTTTTTTACTTTTTCTTAAATAACAAATATACCTTTTATTATATTTTTTATTAATTATCCCACCTACCCTCACCTAACTCCATCCACCACCACCACACCTTGCTCCACCTGCTTGCTTCAATCAGCCGACCACCACATTTCTTTCTGATATGGAAACCACCACCTTACGGTCATAACCACCACCACCACCATTTGCTTTCGCCAACCGCTTCGACCATCACTGCTCAACCACAAAAATTATCTAAACTTACAAAAGTACTTATTTCAATACTCTATCCACCCATTCAATAAATCCATCTCCAACATAACTTTACTTAATTAACCAAAAAAAATCGGATCACAGATTTGTAAATAGATGTATATGAGAATCATAAAATATTGACCAAAAAAATTGAATTGATGCTAATCCATACCTTATCGGTAGTACCCAAGACCAGTGAATTGATGCACACATAAATTAGCCAACTATTGTTGACAATCTATGAATATAAAACAATAAAAGAAAAAAATTTATTGATACAAATTTTACAATACATCAACGATACTGACGTGGGAGTCTCAACAAATGCCTTGAAATCATCACAAGAGATAAACAAAAAAATTAACAATTTCAAGATCACGCAAAACCTCGAGGCTTGAAATAATTTAAACGATGCGTTCAACTTGACGCTTTCGGATCTGTGACAATGGCGTTGCCGTGATGTAAACCACGGGGTGGGAGGGTGACAATGGCAGATCACCGGCAGATCATCGGAAGATGTAAACCACGGTTTCGGATCTGTGATTGGTTTTAAGAAGTATAGACCATCTTCATCTTTTTGTATGAGTCTTAAATCCACAAACCATCTAACGCTCCAAGATCAAAAACCAGATCTGTTGAAAATCTCTGCCTTGGTAATCACTTTATTTGCCAGATCTGTTGGTATTTGATTATGGTTGGGTGGTGGGAGTGTTTTTTATGGTGGTGGGGTGGCCGGAAAGTGAGGTGGAGGTGGAGGCGGAGTAAGGATGTCATGGAGGTGGAGGCGGAAAGTGAGGGGTGTTTGGTTGATGTGAGGGAGAGATGAAAGAGAAAGGGGTATTTATATCTGGGTATATTTGTCATTTAAGAAAAAGTAAAAAAATATGTCTACCTAACTCTTGTACTTGTATGGACACGTGTCACAAAAGAGGTGGAGTCGGGCAGTTGAGCAGTTGAGTATGGCTCTTTTGAGAAAGAGATGAGAAAAGTGTCTAGAAAATGGACCACCCTTGAAAAATTGGCCTCTTTTGGTAATTTTTTTTTTTTTTTTAATAAATATGATAGTACAACAAAAAATAAGTTTTATTTCAAATAAGCATCAAATATGATATGAGCACCTCCTTACCTATGAGATGCTTATCTAATTGCAGATGACACAAACACATAAATCTACTTATTTGCTAAAAAAATAAGTGATCCCGGTCACCAGCTTAATTCGTAACAAAAAGATATTGTTTCAAATGGCTGTAAAAATTACATATATAAGATTTTCGTGGTCCTTGTGTTCTAAAATAATATAGAATGAAACTGCATATACAATAGATATGAAGTGTTTTTACTTTTGCATTGAGTGATGATAAATATAGATGCCAAAGGGGGTTTGGTTGTGGATTCTGATAATGAATATATGATCTTGAACAATGAGACACATACGTGCACTACAAGAAAAAGGGCTTTTAGTGACTAATTTAGTGCCAACTTTTTTTTGTCACTTTAGGAATTAATATAGTGACCATACATAATACGTCGTCACTCATGTTTGGTCATTCAGAACGGTTAGTGACCAAACTCAAAAGCGGTCATTAATTTTGGTCACTATGTATATACGTATATTTTTCGGTATAAAATAGTGACGAGATTGTTGGTCACAGAATTTTCAAAAGGTTAGCGGCGAAAATGTTGGTCACTGTATGACAATACGACTAGTGCTGTATACATGATATAATTTCTATAAGCATATAAAGAACTAACATAAATACTAATCGATATATTCCATATTTTCTCAATAAAAACACCAAAATTTCACATTGCCCCAAATATTATTAAAATCATTGAAAGTTATGTGTTATTGATTTGTAAGTTGAGTAAATATGACATTTTACAGTTTATATTGAGTAAGTATAGAATTATCGCTAAATATAAATTCTATCACATTGCTATTTTTTTGTGTTAGTTATTGTGAATGGACTTTATTTTTTTAATTGAGGATGAATTAAATACTTATTAGTTCTTTTATAACTTATTTCATGAGGAGAAATCATTGGTTGAAGGTATTAAGAGGTAAGAGATAACAATGGTAATAATTAATGGTGGTTGGTTTGCTATAATGCAATGAGCCATTACCCAGTATAGGGTAATCCACCATTCCTCTATAATTTGGGTGGTAATGAAGCAAGTAATGCTTTTTATTCATTTTTTTTTTTCCTTTTTTTTCTAACCACATCTACGCCTACGTTTTAATTTTCTGTTTATTTAATTTCATTTTTTCTTTATTGTTTTTTGACTTAACTAAACAAAAGTAATGATTGTTTCTACTTTTATTGAATAGATTTGTTCTAAGGGTGGTGTCAACCATGCCTAACAAGATTTTTCATGCCTAATCACCCACCAATAATATCCTTCCAACTCATTTCATACCTAACAATAGATTTTTAATGGCAATCATGCCTAACCCATACCTCACATTCATTAATATAAAATGAAGCAATATGATTGGTGAAAATTAATATAACACACAAACACATGCATACTTGCCTCATATAGATTCGGTAAACTATACCGATTATGCTCCAAATGATGCCACACCGATTCATGCCTAAGACTTGGCATTGATCATGCCGATCGGCATGTTTGATACCGAATGCATGCCGAGTTAAGTTGCCAGTCCCCTAATAGTTTTGTGTGTTTATTTGTTGCAGCAACAACATTTGACTTCACTCTCATCTGTTTTGTGTGCTTAATAGTTTTTGTTCATTTTTATACGTTGTCATCTGTTTTTGTCCGTTTTTCATACGTTTTGTCCCTTTCTTTACGTTTTTATCAGTTTTTATCCGTTTCTGTCCGTTTTTCTTAGATTTTTGCCCCTTTTTATCCGTTTTCTTACGTTTTATCTCATTTTCTTCGTTTTTGCCCGTTTTCATCCGTTTTTTACATTTTTGTCTGTTTTTCTTACATTTTGACTGTTTTCTTACGTTTTTTTTATCGTTTTTGTACTATTTCAACATATTAAAAAAAATTTAAAAATCAAAAAGGAAAAAATTGTAAAAAATTTTGAAAAAAAAAATAGTTTTTTTTCGCAAATTTGAAAAAAAAATTAAAAATTGAAAAAACAAAATTCCGAAAAAATAATTTGGGAAAAAATTCAAAAAAAATCGCAAATACTTTTTTGTTCAAAAAAAAGAAATTGGAATTTTTTTCCAAATTGTTTTTTTCGAAATTCTTTGAATATTTATTTTTTTTTAAATTAAAAAAATTTGAATAAAAAATTTCATAAAAAATTATTTAAAAAAAAATATATCTTAAAAAAAATTGAATTTTTTTTTCCAAATTTTTCAATATGTCGAAATACTTTTTTTTTCAATTTTTTTTGTTCAAATATGTCCAAATTTGGAAAAATATTGAAAAAAAAATTGAAACGTATAAAAACGAACAAAAACGGATGATAAAGTATAAAACGAACGAAAACGTATAAAACAGATGAAAACGTATAAAAAATGGATAAAAACGTAAGAAACCAGACTAAAACGTATAAAAACGGACGAAAACGTAAAATAACGGATAAAAACGTAAGAGAACGGGTGAAAAAGTATAAAAACGGACTAAATCTAAAAGTCAATGACCATAAGGACTATTACTGAAACTTTTTTATCTTAAAATAAAGTCAAGAGATGACCGGTGAAAGTCAACGCAAGCCACAAGGACTATTTCTGTCAATTTTCAAACTTTTGTAACCTGGTAACCTACTAGTTTCCGATCATATTACGTACATCGTTCCAAATTTGAAAGTATTTTGCGTACAATTGTAATTTTCAAAGTTTATTTCGTACATCGTCTATTTTAAAAAACTATGTTGTGTATTTTTAGCTTTCACCCTAATAATTATAGAATGTGTAGATTGTCTCAAATCAGTGGCAAGATCTTGATTAAGATAGTTTTATTCCTTTCAAAGTAGTTAATTATAAGAAATTGGTTAGTAATTTGGAGACGTTGTGAATTGTATGTTTAGAGTGTAATCCAACTGTTCGTTGAAATGTCTGACTAAGTTGTGTTTATTTTGTTTTGGTAAAAAGCTATGTATTAGATGTGTAAGACAAGAGTTTGATCAAATGTGTGACTGAGTTGTTTGTTTGTAGACATGAGAGCGCGAGTAAATGTAGTTTTGGCAATAAATAAATTGGTTAATGAAAGAAACATACTCACTTATTGGCAATAAATAAACGCCTCGTTATGCAAACACATGTGGTGGACCTAGCTCGGGATAAATATTTTAAGAATTTTAATCGCCAAGAGACAACAAATACTTTATAACGAGCATGAAGCCCGCCGCGATGCGGCGGGGGCGTTTTACCAACATTTTGAATATGTAGTCGTGTTTAGGCTGTGTTGCAACTGATTCATTTACTTTGTTGGTTTTGTTTGTTCCGTGTTTCGTTGTCTCCTCCGATACTCGTCGCAAAGGAAATAATATATAGGATAAGAATAGCATATAATATTGAAAGAACATAAACAATGAAACTCCTGATAGAATAAATAACAGTAAAATGGCAACACTTATGACGGGATGACAACGACCAACCTAATAGCGTAACAAACCATAACTTCTAAAATACAAAGGCAAGACTATATTAGTCGTGGATACATGGGTTATTACAATTGCAACACAAAAGAAATCGCGATAACAATTTGTTAACTCAACACAAGAGACGTAAATGAGTAATAAATATAACACATCAATAAACTACTAAGGTGACTTCAACTCTAAAAGTTTATTCGTCTTAAGTGTAATAACATATGATGTATGCCTTGAGTTCAAGAATATCATATATTCCTAAAAGGATAAGTAACTGGATAAATAAAGCATAAAATGTAGAGCATGTTTAGATGCAATCACTTGGTACAAGTCAAAATACCACAATGAAAAAAAAGAACCATATATTTACCTGCCGTTATCTATGAAGTTGACATGTGCACGATTATCACTACATAATCACTCTTGATGTACAATCGAAAAAAGAAGCCTTAATCTAAAACTTGAGAAACTCTACATGGTTATTTTATTGCGATACGTTAAAATATGGCGACTCCCCAACTATGAGATAAAATCACGATCTTAGATGTGATATTAGAGGTCCTTAAATTATTCACAAGAAAAATTCACATCTCACACACACTAAACCAAAGACTACCAAGTTGTTTTAGATTTATCTTGATAGGGCACTACTTCAAGAGCTTTTTGCGTGTCGAAGATACACTTGCATCGTCTTCTCTTTGTGGAACTCTCGCAAAATTATGACATTTCTTCATTAGATTCAACTCGATGACATGCCGCGGGTCAAATTAACATGCAAAATATGGGTACATGACACAGAGATACCGCTATCCAACAATTTAATTGAAATTGCATGCTAACATTACTGAAAATATAAATTTAAAACCCAACCAAAAAAATAGACTATTTTGCATACAAATTAGGTTGCACATACTTGAACTTGATAAGCCTTTACTTTTAGGGCCTTAGGGGTTTAAATTATGATTAAAAAAAAATTGCATATTTGGTGAACACATACTTAGGTTCAGGTCTTATCCTACTTTTAGTGGTTTGACATTAAGATTATAAAACAAATACCAACATATTACAATTCAAGTGTGAGAAATGAATATTAATCCAAGCATTACCCAAACGCACATTTTATGGTCTACCAGAATACAATCCATCCTAAACTGAGTTGCAACATACGATTCATCTCAAGACTGGATTATGGATAGATTTTCTTAATCACTCGGGTGTCCACATAAGGGAACTAAATTCATTTTTAAGATACATAGCTCCATAAGGGAAGTTATGCCAAATACGGGATATTAAAAAATTATCATTGCAGGAACTTTCGCACAATTTATATGCAAAACGTCAAATTGTTCTACTAACAAAAAAGTCAAATCCACTTCAGTACCTTAGGAAGGAAGTGGGAGAGAGAGGCTTGATTCGATTAGCATTACGATCTCTGAAGGCCGGCAAGCTATATCTTCCAAAAGTTACAGCTGCAAGCTTTCTTTCTCACAATTATCAATGGAAAAGTTGAGCTTTTCTCTTCCTTCTTACCACGACCCTCAACCTTTCCCTCACCAATCCACTTGTAGAGTTTTGTATGCGTTCATTATCCAAGGTTGATGTGGAATTCCTTCTTAAACTCATGTTTGAGGTTCACTCACAAGTGGCGATCCAACACTACACTTTGAACCACTCCGGTTTTGATCATTTTGCTTTTTAGCTCCATTTAACTTTTCACTCAGACTTGGGGCCATGGTCAATATGAACATCATATACACGTGAATCATGCATCATTAGCCTCCATTTCCGACTTTTTTCTTCGCTACAATGGCTATATAGTTTTCGGCTCCTCTTCTTTTACCGAGTCGGTGCATCTTCATATAATCTTGCATTTTCATCAATCGGGATCTATCGAAACCTCGACTCCATGTACATGTAATGCGAATTATCACTTGAACTAATGTTAATAGGAGCAACGTATAGTTTGTTAAAATACACGTATACAAAAATCATATTACTCACCAAGAATGGCAAGTGCTAGGAGCGTACACGCTTTTGACGTTTAGACGAACCACTTCTGTGATGAGGGTGTGCATTCATTCTGAGACCCGAAGCGTTATATGGGAGAAAACATTGCCGGTACGAACACCACCAAAGGACAATGTGATAGTGAATAATTTCTTTGGGTATTTGGTTTTTATAAATGTATCAGCACATGTAACATTCAACTATCTTTTGTCTTTCGAACATCGCATTTTAGGGTCACCCTGGTGAGCAAACGGTTTGTGTAGACGAAGTTAGACCAAACATAAAGATTTTTTATTTTGTAATTTTTGTGTGCGGACGTCATTTCATATCTGCAATAAAAAAAAATGAAATAAAAAATCATACAGTTTATAGAGAGCGTAAATGAACTCTATACTGACCGTCCAAGTTGGGTGTCAACGTAAAATATACTTACCAAATCAAAATATCATTAGGTTAACATCATCTCGCAGAGTAACAACAACACTAACACTTTTTCGCACACCCCCTTATATGACTCTTAGAAAATCTTCTCCACTTAAAATTATGTTACGTGACAAAAAAATAAAAGGATTTTTATAAGCACCTAAACTCCTTTTCAATCCCGCAAGTTCTTCCAATACCTTCGTTAACTACATCACACACCGACACCACTTCCACTATCACAAACAGCCCAACTACATCCCATAGTCACAACTTCAATCATGTAGCTAGCACTTTTAAAGAAATTCTCACCTACAGAAATAACAATGGTCAGCAACATGTAATTTTGCCTTTTTGGAGAGCCGAAGGTAAGGCAGTGGAATCTTGCAGGATCACAACTGCATATATAAAACAGACAGCAACAGATGTTTGAAATCAATTTATATTAAAGGTCTAATACGATAACATAAATTTGAAGCGTCTTTGCTTTTGTAGGCGTGGCGTTGGTAATTAATCGCACATACACGAGGTGTCAATGCACTTGTGTGCTTGGTAACCAACAAATTCGTCAAGTTTACACAATATACCATAGCGAGAATCGCAGCAGTATACCAAACCATGTTGACATCTTTTCGAGCAAGAGCTATGGTAATGCCAACCACATTGTCTTCCATGATCATTGTTGTTGGAAGTAGTATCTACAACAAACTACCGGAGCCATGTACGCAAAAGGTTCATGGAATTGAGTTTTTCCTATAATTATAATAGAACACGCTTACGGTTTAATTATATATTCTCAGGAAAAATACAAGTTAACATGAAGCCACCGGAGTAAAAAGCTGGTTATACAGTGGGAGAGAAGGGAAAGAGAATATACCCTTAAAGACGATAACAAAATTCCTTCAAGCCTAATCGACTTTAGTGCTCTTGCAGTGATAGCGCCAATACACATGAGAAATCCAAATAAATGAAAACTTGGTTCACATTTAGAATATGTTGCATACCTCAAGACATGGCCGTCTCTGTTTGACTCTCCTCCGCGCCATCTCTAGAAAGGCAATGCAAAGTCATTCCCAATAAGCCCCTGCGCATATCCATGTTGTAAATAAAGGTAGCATATATTTCTAACTACAAACAACTATATATTTGCTTTATCAAAAAAACTATTTGTCCACCCAGTAACCCCAACATTCTATCTCATGATGAAGCAATCTTATTGGTCATGTAATATATCTGAAATGCCACTACTTCAATAGGTTTAGGATCAGCAATAACAAAAATGAGAAAGACGAATGCTAAAGGTTAGTTTTTTCCTGTATGCTCACACCAACAAACCTAAACAAAGTCTTGCACACAAACCCTTGTTACATTCTTCAAAGAAACTTATATCGGTGACATGAACACATAACTTATCTGAGAGAATATTGAAATATATATAGGTAAAAGAATGAAATAGAGGAGTACAAGAAATTATATATACGGTACGCATAAATCTGAGAAGAAAATGTTGTAAGTAAATGAGATGAGGTAAGTGTGCGGTCGACCGTGACGTGCATCCCTATTGCATGCGTGGGTATAATTTGTTGTTCTCACAGGCGATGTCGGCGTCGTTCTAATTCTCTTTGCACCATGTCTTGTTTGACTGGCCATATGTGAGTCAGAAGATAGTGTGGTTCCATGACACAAATGGAATTGACATTAAATAAAAATAGCACACGTGATGACCATTTCTGAATAGAAGTGACGAATGACAGTGTTACTAAAGTCTCACTAACCTTGGTGTTCACCTGATGACGTCGTCGTGGATCCACAATCTGTTGTTTCAGGCCGTGTAGTGAAATCAGGCGCACCTATAGCGACACTACCATAAGCTATTTAATAAGGATGTCATAAAAAACGTATTACATTTATGAAGTAGATGCGTGTTTAGACTACCTACTACCAACTCCCACTGGATGACCTCTCCGTTCGTGAACATCGGGCTCAATGTGATCATCGTACCGTTATTCAAAAATGTGAGCAACATGTAAGCATAAAGGCAAGTGAATGAGAGATCGTAACTATATTTGACCACAAAGGTAGGCATACACGAGATCAAGGCATAAGATGTGCACATGTTGATAGGATACATTCTGAATATAGAATTTTTCTCAAGCGCACTCCACTCTTCATGAAACTTTAATCATCAAAATGACCAATATCAGAAATTCAGAATCTTTTTTTTTTCTTTTTTTTTTTGGTTATTTGTATTCTATTTCAAGCAACTCTATGTTCATCTGTATCATTTGTTAACCCGTAAACTTTTAACACATTTGAAAGAATATCAGCTTACACCAAATGTTATTTGAATGGTAGCTTACTGCACAGCTCGAGCTTGTCGACGAACTTTGTTTTCATGGATACATGGAAGCGATAAATGTTAGTTCCACCAAGAACACAAAACCACGAGTAAGTAGTTAAACCAACATCTTCAAATGCTACAGAAAATTAAATTCATAATCGTAATTCAACTATTTTAAAAAAAAGGTATAATCACAAAACCATTATTTTTAATTAACGCAATTTAATGACTATATTTGCACCATGAATCCTGAGGAAAATCGTATTCCTCACTAATACATCTTCATCACTAATCCCAACTCCCAAACACGTCCATACCCAAATCGTATACCAATCCCGGGTAATCACATATATATCGAACTATGTAAATTGAATTACATCAAGTTTTTAAATACAAACAAATCAAACAACATAAACCTATGAAAATATAACATCTATTAGGTAATTCTTCTGTGAGCGTAAGCAAACAACATAAACCATGAACCTCACCTTAAAAAGCGAATTAAACCCAATCCAATAACACAAAACATAAGTAGTCCCAAACATCCTCCAACCCAGCTTTCTAATCGATTAAAAAGGAAATCCGCCCTTTAGCCGAATTTATGCCATACATAGGAAAGCGTACCAAAATGATAATGGGATACAAATTGAGGACAAAGTGTGTATAAGGTTAGACGATTGTGGTGGGAAAAAAAAGGCATAAACATCGCAATGGCTGCAAATCTAGTGGTTTGCGCCAAGCTGACGTTCACAACCTCATTCAAATCGATGAAGCGAAGCGATGAGGTGAGAATACATCACGCCATGGCTGCAACTTTATTAAGTTGCCTTGCCAAGATCCCGGACGACCTCTTACGTAGCCCTCTCCACCCTAGACTCATCATTCCCTCATATATCCCGTATGAAAGCGGAAAAAATGGTTGTTATACATCTTCCATGGAACGCAAAAGGCGATAGTTTGCCCGCCAAGGTACATCAACTTTTTTTTACGGCAACTTTATATAAACATGTACAAACCTCTAATCGTAATAATGTTTTTTGGTTATATCATAAATCATTTGTTTTGATATAACCAAAAACCCGACCCATGCGAGAATATTTTATATTCCGGACCGTTTCCATAAGTTGGGAGGCAATTTTAATTCATAAGTCCCTCACCAAATGTATATATATATATATATATATATATATATATATATATATATATATATATATATATATATATATATATATATATATATATATATATCTATACTATATAAAATGAAAAAATGGTCAAAGTGGAAAAGTGAAAAATGTTGAAAGTTGAATGTTGAAAACATGGTCAATGGAGAGAGAAATAAATAATATAATTAATACTCTTTATTAAAAACCATTACTTAAAAGTACAATAATTTATTCACATTGTACACCCAACATATACAAATTAAAACAACCAATTGAAAGCCGAACGGGTTGACCCGTTGAAACGATCTAGGGTTGATTGGCTGTTGAAACGATCCGGGTTGACGGGGCATAACTCCAGCCGGTGACCGGTTTAATTTGACATTTTACCCATTAACCTATCGGTTTGACTAGGTTTAAATCGACTGTTTTTTATCGGAGCGGTTCAACCGGTTGAACCACCGGGTGAAATCGGGTTTCAAATTTGACAAAATTATATGAGAAATGATGAAGTAGTTGTGGAACCCGTGACAATTTTTTGAAAAGGAGGATGAAGTAATTGTAGTTTTTGGTTTATTTTGCTTTGACACATGTAATTTGTCATTTGTATAATGTTATTATAAAAAAATGTTGCTCTTACAGCAATTTAAAAGGAATTTAGCATATATATGAATGTCGTTTAAAAGTTAATATATATTGTATAGCCCTGTCAGGTGTATCAATAATATTATGTAAGTTTATTAAAATCACAAAAAATAAATAGTATTGTTATCTTTAGCGATAATTATTTGTACCCAAACAAATAGCTTTGAACAATGCATAAATATCTATACAAATTGATAGTCTGAAATAATCTTATATGGTGGTATCCAATTTCAGCAAAGTTACAATTTTAAAACCATACACCAAATGATAAGCGTTACACATGTAAAAAATAGTTATCGCTTCGCCAAGTGAAAACAAGAAAAAAAGCGGTCGCGGATGTTGGCTATACACTCTAAACTACTGATATAATATTGCCAATTACGTATCACAGTTCTTTTTTTGTAATGCTTGAATCTATTATTATTAAAAATCTTAATAACTTAAAACAATCCTATTAGAAAATATACTCACACACTTAGATCGACTCGCATAATTTTTTAAAACTATATATTTTCTTTGCTATGCAACCACAGCATCGAAATTGTAGTTATTAGAAAGCGATTCTCTAATCTACAAATCTGGTTTGTTGAAAAGAAGCTTATATAAGGTCATCAGACTTTCGCGAAAGCTAGACATGTCATTTAAATGCAGTCTTCGCCTAGTATATATAATTCAGTTTTGTATACACTTGAAATGAACTTTTCATATTGTAATAATGTTTTTTGGTTATAACTGTCAATAATAAGCAATCAAAATAAATAAAATTGACAATGACCAAAAAACCAACAAAGTTTCACAAACCCATACCGCAAATTATGCAAAAAAAACAATAACACAAGCGACTTTATATCAAATACCTTAGTTAGCTATTATCCAAGCAGGGGTTTAGTTAGGCACCAAGAAAACTAAAATCAAGTGTTGTACCATATAAAATCATTATAGAATCAACCCGACACCTAACTTACATGGCTTTGCCGCTCATGAGCGGATCTCAAAATAGGCTTCTTGTAGATTCTTGAAAGAGTTTTGTCAGCTCATATGGTTGTGCATAAAAGTAATTGCATCGCGGCGATGGTTTTGCGATCAAGGTGAAGCGAGGATTGAAACAACATATGCGTGATGATGGATCTCAAAAGTAGGTGCGGTGAAAGTTATGGAAATACACTGCTATGCAAATGATGAACGTGGATTACGGTGTTTATGAAAAAAAGGAGATAGAGTCGGTAACCGAACCAAGAAAAAACCCGACCCGCTGCAGAATATTTTATATTCCCTGGCACGGTTCCATAAGTTGGGAGGCACGAATTCATAATCCCTCGCCAAATGAATATATATATATAATGGAACAGTGAAGAAGGTATGTTGCATGTGACCGAACTAGATTTTTTTGGCCTGGTATATAGCATGTTGAAGGAATCTTATACTCTGAAGTATATACTTGGTTCTAATTAAACGAGTTGTATGAGATCTGGTTTGAACTCGCTTCTTATTATTTGAAGATGTAATAATCACTTCTGATGTTCTGTGTTTTTTGCAAACTGTGTTATGTTAGTACAGCAATACAAATAAAAAGGGTAAACACGGGTATTAAACGATCAGTTTTGTTAAAGCTATTACCTAAGTCATTATTTGGCCATTTAGTAATAATATAATCATAGTCACAAAGTAGATTACTCAACTGACTATCTATAATTGAAGTCAAAATATTAAACAATTCACTTTCAAAACGCACATCCAAACGCCTCGCAGTCCCAAACCGAAGTACTCTATTAGTTTTTTTAGCTGTAGGAATATTTGACTTCTTGTGGTCAACATTATCCAAGTGTTATGTTTGTCTCTTTCTTATATCTGTATGTATTTTGTAGCATTATTTAGTATCAATCAAACAAGATTATCTTAACATGAAAGCTCAACTTTCGTCTTTGGACAAGATCAGTAACCTTCCTTCATCCATAATGAGTTAATTGCATTTTTGGTCCCTGTGGTATGGCCAAATTGCAGATTTGGTCCCTAAAACTTTGAAAGTGCACCAGAGGTCCCCATTTTCAAGTTTTCGTTGCATGTTTAGTCCCTGATCAACATCAAATGACTAAAATACCCTTGTCTTCTTCTTTTCCTATTTTCCTTTCAGTCCATCTTTTGAGTTTCTTACATAAATGGTCCTTGTGTCTTCCATGTTCTATAGATTTAGTCCAATTTTTTATTTATTATTTATTTAACTATGAATATTTATTTAACTATTAATATTACATAAATGAACCTACAGTGTCATTTTCAAAAAAATTTGAAAATTTCCAAAAAAATTTTTAAAAAATTTTTTTGAAAAATTTATTCGGAAAAATTTTTGAATATTTTTTTTTTGGAAAAAAAATTTTGAATATATTTTTTTTGAAATTTTTGAATATTTTCTTTTTTGAATATTTTTGAAAAATTTGAATATCTTTTTTGGATATAAATAAAAATTTTGAAAATTTTGAAAAAAAAAATTTGAGAAGAAAATTTTGAATATATTTTTTGAAAAAAAAAATTTTACTGTATATTTTGGATATTTTTTTTGAAATTTTTGGAACTTTTAGAAAAATTGGTTAACATATTAGCCATTAGATCAAAACCGGATAAGCATATAAAAGCAGGATAAAAGCAGCATAAAACATTATTAAAGCGGAGCGATATAAAAGCGGATAAAGACTAATAAGCGTGAAAGCGGACAAATCGTACAAAAGCCGGATGGCAGTATAAAACAAACAAAACGCATATAAAATATGTTAAAAGCGGGGACGAAAACATAAAAAACATCAGCGTAAAAAGGGACAATAGTGTATAAATCGGACAAAAGCGATATAAAAGCGGGTAGCCAAACGGATGAAAACATAAAAAATTAGCAGTATAAAATGAATAACCAAAATACGTAAAAAGCGGACGAAGCGTATAAAATGTAAAAAGCGGTGCGATTATGAGCGGATAGCGATAAAAATGAATGAAAGCGTAAAAACAAAACGCATTATACGTGTAACACGGACGAAAAGCGTTAAAAATGGACAAAAACATTCACTAATGGCGGTCAATAACATAAATAGTGGTTAAGGGACCAAACCATAGCAGATTGAAACATAGGAAGAAGATTTGCAAATTAAAAAATGTGTATGGACTAAATAGTAAAACCGTTCCAACAGGGGACTATTTATGTAAGGAAACTAAAAGAAATAGAAAAGAAAAAGACAACATCAATGACTAAAATACCCTTAGATGCATTGTGGACCAGGGGACCAAACAGCATGCAATGAAAACTTGAAGATGGGGACCTCTGGTGCACTTTTAAAGTTTTAGGGACCAAATATGCAATTTGGCCATACCACAGGGACCAAAAATGCAATTAACTCATCCAGAAAACATTCTATGTCTTGTACCGATTAAAGAGGCAGTAAGGACAAGTATCCTCTCTAAGGAATGGAGGTACAAGTGGAGTAAAATTCCAAAACTTATATTCAATGGGAATATGTTTGAAGTGTCAACTAATGATAGTCAGCTGTCTGGTTATAAACAATGAAAAAAGATGAACAGGTGTAAGTTTTTCTATGCTATATACCAAGTTCTGTTTGTGCATCAGGATCCAATACTGGACTTCAGTCTTGTTATGGATGCATATGAGACCTGTTATGAAATTGACCAGATTATAAATCATTTGTCGAGGATGAATACTGTCAAAATATTTGAGCTTTACTTGAATGATTCCTTTGGTTACAAGTTACCCTTATCTATCTTCTCGCTGCATCAGTTAACACACCTATATCTCCTCAACGTAGATATTTACCATCAACCTCCATTCAATGGATATGGTAATCTAACTTACCTATACCTGAACGATGTAACTATGCCTGTTGATACATAATGTCTTGTGGATTGGCAGCGACTCTCCACAGGCGTTAATTAGTTCTGACCCTAAGTAGACACATCAACAAAGAGACGTTAGGAGTTGACCCGAGGCCGTAGCGGGGGTCCACCTCCGACGGTCAGTGCTCGATACCGTAGCCTGAAGGTGGGTTAGTGTAACTTTTATCATGTTATGTCCTCGAAGGAGATCGGCCATATATTTATAGGGCATGGATTATAGTTTAAGAAAGTGGGCGGGCTGCCGGGCTGACCATTTCTGGCCGATCCGGACTATCGTCCAAACTGAAATTCTAGTATGAGATGGTACATGGCTATGTTATGCAGACATAAGTTCTGATTCATGGCGCGTTAATCAATCATGGCGGCATGGCCCGTGTATTGGCAACTAAAGTGTGCATGGGATGGACCCTCACTATCGCATCCCAAATCGACGGTCGCCTTGACCCATGGCGTCTGTTTAGCCGATGCGGAACTATATCCGAATCCAGCGACCTTGTAGGCGTCCGGTGGTGACCATGTTCTATCACAGGTAACACCCGTTCTTACATGACCAGGGGAGGAATCTGCGCGTATAGTTGGGGTAATAGTGACGGCATGATATTGTGAGGAGTCTCTGTGGTGAGTGGATCCATATCTTTGCATCACGGGTAGGCGTTACCTTTGTACCGATAGCGGCCGCGCGGCATGGTGTGACGAGCGATACGTGGCGAAGTCTTGGCGTTGTGAACCCCTGAAAGACGACGAGAAGGCAATTTGTGCGAAGCGGAGATGGCGTTGTCGCGTACATCGTCTTTACAACCGGACGGGCGTCCCCTGCGGCAAGATGGTGCCAGAATATTAAATCGTCTTTGTCTTAGCGATTTGCAACCTCTACATCGATCTTTACAAATATACTGCCGTGGCCGCGTACGGAAGCGAGTGGTACTATATACCTGGTAGCCCCAA
Source organism: Chrysanthemum makinoi (assembly GCA_910596185.1). NCBI lineage: Eukaryota > Viridiplantae > Streptophyta > Magnoliopsida > Asterales > Asteraceae > Chrysanthemum > Chrysanthemum makinoi. The sequence continues at coordinate 160,651,089 of OU343219.1, forward strand.
TTTTGATGGTGCTACTCGTGTAGGAGCATTAAACTTAGTTATTCAACAAAAAAACACTTAATGCAAATATTAAAAGTATATGCTACGAATCGAAACATATAAAACCTAATGAAGTGAAGCAATATATAGCACATAGCATATGAACAAACATAAGAGAACAAGCGGTCAGAATTACCTATCATGCCAGTTTTAAAACTACAAAAATAATTAATTGTTTTTTTTTTTGATATAAAACCCAGATGGGCCGTGACGCGACCAATAATAGGCCTTGAGATGGATATCATGACGCGTAGACTTCAGGCGTTTGTGGATGATCGCTGGATGAACATAACATGACCAGCCTTTGTCGTCCGGCTTGGCGATTATTAACATCGTGGTGTTTTGCTCATTAGCTAATCTGCGAAGATGTCCGAGCGCGGCCGACTTCGCGGAGTAGATTTATCGTGCGTTGTTGTTGATCGTACAAACAAGCCTTGAGCAACGAGGCCGTAGTAAAAATTATCTGCAGCGAATTAATTGGCGGCTAAAAAATAAAATAGTCCGATCGATGCGGACTTTTCTTTATCAATGTAGTAAAGAATAGATAATTAATAAACAAATATCTCAGTTTAAGCTTGGACAATACTATATCAGGATTTATCATGTTTTAACATTTAGCCAAATCACATGGGTGGCTGCGATTTAATAAGCGAAGTCCTTGACTGAATGAGTGTATTCATAAATGATTGATTGATGGTCTGCTAACCTTAATGAGTGTATTCATCCACAGTAAGTCGGTAGTGACAATATATGGTGGGCATCTGAGACAACATATTTTTTTGAGTCCAGCGGATGGCATAACTTGTTGATATAATCTGGCTATTGGATTGGCTGACTCTCCAGGCGTTCGTTGTCTTCTCAAACCCTAAGTAGACACAGTCAACAAAGAGCCATTAGGAGTGGACCAGAGCAGCGTAGAGGGTCCACCTCACAGTCAAGTTAGTATCGATACCATGTGGCCTGAGAGTTGGGGTTATTTTGTCGTGTTATGTCCTCAAGAAGGAGATCCGTACATATATTTATAGGGCATGGATTAGGGTTTAAGCGTGAAGTAGGCGCTGTGCGCTTGACTTGACCCATTCGGCCATTCGGACTATCACGTCCCTATGATACCTACAAAAAGCAACTTCTACATCATTATCGACTTGTCATTGCTTAAACTTCCCTCACATTGGTAAGTTTTAATTATTAGTGTATATATCAACCCTTGAAGTTTTATTACATATCTTATCTGAATATTGCAAGTTGATGCAGATTATACATGAAGAGGATATTCTTGGTGATAAGTCCACCTTCATTGAATTGTTCAAGTGTTTAAGTGTGCTTGAAAATCTGACTACATGGACTTGGGTCACTCAGGTAATGTTTAATCACATGATATGCCATTGTTTCAATTTGTTTAAAAAAATATATTTTGCTTCTTTATGTTTATATTGGTGTATCCTTCAAGTGTTTGATTTAGAACCGGTTCCACAAGAGCTTCCAACCTCATTAGTCAACCTCAAATACTTGTGTGTAGAGCAAATGTGTTTGTTTGACGATAGGGGATTACCTTTTCTTATTCTTTTGATCAAAAGCTCCCCAAATTTGGTTAAACTTCTACTTGAGGTAAATAGCATAAGTCTACTTCTTTATCCTATTTGTTTTGATTCTCATGCAAAAATTAATTGATGCAAGAATTGCCAACATTTCCTGTAGATACATGAAGATAAGTTTCTTCGTGAGTTTCTGAAAGAAGTCAATTACATTAGACAAATATTTAGATATTTGGTTGGAGCATCTGAATGAATTAGAGCTTGATGGTTTCGTCAATCTAAAGCTTCTTCTTTGTAAGCTATCTTGTCAAGTCTTATCTTTGAAGAAGGTGAGCCTATGGCTTCACGATGGAGTTACTAAGGATGAAGCGTCAAATATTTGGAAAGTTCTCTTAAGCTCCCCACGTGCATCACCAGCGGTAGAAATTATGGTTGAGCATTATGACTAATCAAATGCATGCATTATAGATGCCGTCGGCTTCAAATCACTCAAGATTACTCTACTTTCTTGCAAGTAATTGATGAGTTTCCGTTTTTTTATTTTTGGCATTTACTTTGTTAGAGCTTTTTTCGGCTATGTATAAAATTAAAATGCTCAAGGACGGATGGGCAATTGTGTCATTAAATTGATCTTGTTTTTTAAGATTTCTAGGCTTCGATGTGCTTTTTGTCAGATTTTTGGTACCTTATTGTTGGAGTCGCATGTTTTATATGAAGCCTCAATATATGAAGAAAGAATAAGATGATGATGGGTTGAACAAGACAAAGGTACTATGCATATGAATGTGACAACGTTTATGCATAGAAAATGAAATGAATTGAACAACCAACCCTCAGTGAGGAGTTTTACAAGAGAGTATTTATAGTAGGAAGAAACTAGGGCGACATGCAAGTTCCTTTCCTTTTCTTATTATGGGCTTTGGATAGGCTCGCATGGGCTTTCTGCATAAGCCTAACCTTGATTATACTAACATAAAGCCATAATTAAGCTAACTATTTACATATTAATACTAACACTTGAATTCTGGTTTGGGTGATTCCAACAATCTCCCAAAGTGTTAGTGATTGATGTTGGAATCACTCCTAAACAGTATTTCAAGTATTTATATTTCATATGTAATAGGTAGCTTTATTATGGCCTTTATGTTTGTTTAAGGTCAAGCTTATGTAGAAGGCCCATAAGCTTGACCCAAGCCCAATAAGGATAGGAAGGGAACTAGGAGTGTTGCCCTAGCTTCCCTCCTATAAATACCCTTGTAAACCTTCATTTGAAGGTTGGTTGTTCAAGTTATTCTCTTTCACTCATACCTCGCATAAGGTCATATTATTGTTTGTGTGTGTGTTTGATCTTGTTCAATCGCCTCATCTCCTTTCTTATAAGCTTGTGTTGTAAAACTAGTGACCTAACGGTGGTATCAATCGCCAAATAGTTGGGTGTACTCGTTTGTTTTTGAAGTTTTGTTTTGTGACTTACGGCGTAAAGATAGCATAACCTTTGGTTATCTTAAAACTTCGTTTTTACACTTTTAATCCAAGATTCTTGTACTTTCAATGTTTTGAGGTGTTAAAATACTTGTTTTTGGCAATAAGTTTCAAACTTTACTGCGTGGATTTCGTTTTTAAGCTTGTTTTTGTTAGGTAGGTGTCGTTCTACGCGTAACCCGTTTAGCAGATTTGGTACATCAAAATTCACACTTTTGTGTTCTTTTGGTACTATTGAAGCTATTCCATAACAAAAATCTGGTTTAGAAACACATTTGGGCAAAATCAAAGTTACGAGTAATCCTAGGCGTATCAAAACCCTAAAATTACGCGTAAGATTTTCCTTGGTTTGATCTTCATTTTCGTGGTTTATTCCGTGTTTTCTTACTTGGATAAGTCCGAAAATACGTCGACTTTGGATATCTTTTGCCGTGAAGTGTAAAAGATCATTTGGAGCAAAACCTAAAATTACGCATAAGCATAAGCTTACGCGTAGAAATCCTACGCATAAGATTCACTTAACGCGTAAACTTAGGTCTCGCGCATAAGGTAATCCTCGCCTAACTTTCTCACGCTAACTTTTGTCTACGCATAACTTTAGTGCTTTTATCCTACTTACTGCGTAGCTAAAACCTCTGCGTAACTCCTCATTGTTCTGCGTAACTTTTGGTGTTTTACGCATAAGTGCTACTTGGTTCTTGTCTTTTCTCGCTAAGGACACTTCATCAACAAAGGTTCATTCGACTACAAAGATCCATTTTTACCACACAAGTTTTCAACATGTCACAACCACCATACTCTAACTATTTCCCTTACACTTATCCTCAGCGACAACAACAACTAAGTCCACAACATCAACAATGGAATCAACAACAAGCAATTTATCAACAACAATTTAATCAACAACATACTCCACAACTTGCTGCAAATCCACAACCTCAAATGGTTCAACCACCACCAAGTTCTCAAGTTCAACCGTACACAAATGAATTCAATCAACATCCATCAAGGAACACTATGAAGGAACCCACTTGGTTTGCAAAGATGTGTGAAGCTTTAAGCGGCCAACAATCAATTCATGAGGGTGGATCACTTGATAGACCTCCAATGCTCACTCCAGGAAACTACGATCAATGGGTGATAAGGTTCTTTAGGTTTTGTGATCCGAAGAAGCCACATGGAAAGTTCTTAAAGAAGGTTATCTTAGAAGGTCCATTTGAGATGCCTACTATCATTGTACACGGAGATCCAAATGCCATTCCACCAAGAGATGAACAAACCAACATTGCTCTTTATTCAGATTTAAATCCTGAGAACTTCTACACTATGGTGATGAACTTGCAATGGAATACATCCTCTTAGGATTACCAAACCCAATTCTTCGTAATGTTGATGCTCAAAATTTGCACAAAAATGTGGGATCATATTCATCTTCTTATGGAAGGATCTGTACTCAATCGGGAGGATTTGGAATCCAAAATTTACTTGGCTTATGAACACTTCATGATTGAACCTGGAGAGACACTAGAGTCCTATCATCATAGATTTTCGGACATCATCAATGATTTGGATAAACACAACATCATCATGCCAAGAATTGCGATGAATACTAAGTTCCTGAGTAGTCTTGGTTCTGAATGGGAGAAGTATGTCATTTTTCTCCGTCAAGCGAAGAACATGCATAATTCTACCTACGGATTGTTGTACGATTACTTGAAACCTCATGAAAAGGAAGTTGATCCGGAAAGGATTCTCCGTGCTCAAATTGCTCCACCAACACATCCGGAAAATTCACAACAACTTGCCTTATATGCTCAAAACCGTTATTCTCCTCAACCAGCAACTCAACCAAATGCTTCAAACACACCTTCACAACAACAACCTCAACAAAATCAATTGGTTCCATACAACAACATTGCTCAAGCATATGTCGATTGAAGCGGCGAGGAATCCGATCCGTTGAAGCATTGCAACAAGGATTTGCTATGATTGCTAATGCCTTTAGCCGTTATACCAACAAATCCAACAATCGTATTCGTTCCTCATCTAACACACGGACTCAAGCTGTTGTGAACAATGGGCGTGTTGAAGTTCAGAATCGTGATTATGGTCGTCAGATGGGCGGTGGTCAAGGGTTTAATGTTGTGGGTAGGAATAACAACAGAGCTCAAGTGGTGGAGCAGGGAAATGCTCAGCATGGGTTGAATGGTCTTGATGCTACAAGCTGCAATGAGAAGGGACACTGGCTAATGCATGCCCAAAGCCAAGGACTAAGAGGCGTGCTTATTTCAAAGAGGCTCTTCTTTTGGCTCTTAAGGATGAAGCTGGTGGAACTCTCACGGACAAAGAATAGAGCTTTATGGCAAATCTGACTCGAGATGATGATATGGAGGACTTGCAGGCCAATGCATTTGTTATGTTGATGGCTAATATGCAGAGTTACACATGAGTGACCACGGGCCAGTGTATGACAGCGATGGCTTGTCTCAGTACCGAACAAACCATATTTATCTCGATCTCATATCTCCGCCAACATCGCATCCGGCAAGGCTCGAGAATGTTCAAAATGAGTCATCCACATCTCATTCGGCGATTTTCAACTAGACCCGTAGTTATATTTGGCGATCAAGATGACCAAACGGTTTCCCTTGATAATCAAATTGACTCCGTGGTCATACTTGAGGATCTAAATAATGATCATGTTGTGACTCAAATTGAACAAGATGAACTTTGCCCCATCAGATCTTGTTCGTTTACTTCAAGACCAACAATCTCAAATTGCTGCATGTGTTGCATTAAATCAGGACTTGAAAAGTAAAATGCACTGTTAACAAAGGATTTTGAATGTTTACAAAAGCAACTCAACTTTTTCAAAACTCAAGAAAAGCGTGAAAGCGGTTTTGAAGCGACCTTTGCCAAATCTTATCAAAGCGAAAAATATTTAGAGCGACGGCAGTCGTGATCTAGCAGCGAAGAATGCTTTGTTATGCGAAATAGAACAAGCTGAAACATGAACATATAAAGCAAATTAACGCTATCACCTTGGAACATCAAAAAGCTAAGATTGAGTTGTTAACTTGTCAAAAACAGTTCTCTGCATACAAAAAGCATTCAACAAAGCGAATAGATGATCATCTTGAAGAAATCATCGGCTTGCAAAACAAACTTAAAGAGTTTAAAGCTGTTGTTTACAAACATGGCGAGTCGGTCACAACCATTGAAAAGTTTACTTTAAAACCAAATCCAAATGGATATGGACCGAATCTTGCTGATTACAAACCTAAGCTTTCAATAAAATCATTCAAACCAAATCACGAAGTTTCGGTCACGAGAATATAAAATTGATAATTACATTTATGAATGTTGTTGAATATCATCGTCAAGAGGAATTAGATCAGAGAAGGCGAGAGTCGATCAAAATTAAAAACAGTTGTTTACAACAAACCTTTTAATTATTCTAAACCGGTCACTTTCGTCACACCAGCGGATTCTTCTAACACACCAAGAGTTATCATCGAACACACGAGTCTTCTATTGTTAATCCCAAAGCAGACTTTGCACAAACTTATGGTCCTTTACCTTCCATTAGTGAAGTAAACTCACAAACTGAAAATCGAAAAATTCTTCGATATTTTGACATTTTCATGGCTGACCTCAAATTTTACAACATGAGATAGAATATCGTCACGAAATCAAAGTTGAACATTTTCAATCGCCTCTGGCGCGAGAACAAAGAGACATTTTTGAGAAAAATCTTTTACCTAATGTTAAAAACTTGAAAAGTTGTGCAATTGCTTGGGAAAAGGACTTTCATAAGGAACTTGGGTCATGAAAAGCGTTTTAGAAAACGAAACATCTATTTCAAACACTAAGCGTAAAAAGAAAATGTTAAGAAAAGATGTTGATCGACTCTTGGAAGATGTTATCTGTGCGGATGTTCAAAATGTTGTGTTATTGAATTCTTTGTCATATACATTTGATAATATCTCTGGCGATCTTTTGTACGTGGTAAATGTTGAGAACACGATAATGTGCTTGGTCGAGTCCTTAAGTTGAAAACAAGCGATTGTCAAGCGAACTTTCAAATGCAATACGTCGTCTTAATTGGTGTCAAAAAGATATTCACGATCACCAAATTGCTTTTCAAACACAAAATCAACGATTCGTGCAAAACCTTCGATTCTAAAATTGAGCAACTGGATGATCAAAGCGTGTCTTTCAAGTGTCAAATCTCAAAATATGAACAAGAACTTGTAAAAGTTAAAAGGAATATGGTGTCATATTTGATTTACTCAAAAGACTCGTGATGAAGCATCAAATGAACTTGATCATTATCTTGCACACACTAAGGAAGTTATGCATTTTCTTTGGAAATGTTCGGTCACGAAAATCAAGATCGATTCACACTATCATCAAGTTAAGAGAAATGTTAGGAAAGTATGAACAACTTCCGCCAACAATCATTAAGAGATTAGCCCCTGTAACACTTAGTATTCATGCACCTAGAATCTCTCTTGCCAAATCACAAGTAGCTAAGCGTGCTTCCTTCTCTGAAGCGGGAATAGTTGAGCCTTTTCCAAACGTCCGCACTTCACAGCCTAAGAGCACTCAATTGAAGAATAGGAAGTTGCGACCTAAGAAAAGATCAATCAAGAATGCTAAAGTAGAAGAACACCCTAGGACTATGAATAAGACTCACGTTGCCTCCACTATAGATATTGCGTCTAGCAAATGTAATAGAAATAGTGATGTAACGAATGCTAAACCGTTAAGTACTTTTGATATTGAGTCTGATGCACCTTGTGTTATTTGTGGTAAAAGTATGAATTCCGATTGCCATGATAAATGTGTTGCTAAAGCTATAATCTCTCGTTTAAGGAATCCTAAGAACTGGAATACCTCTAGGCCACCTAATCTTTCTAAGTGCATTGCTTGGTAGACCGCCATCTTTAGATTCTAAGAAGCGCATTCTTTGTCCCTGTAGCTCGGTTTCACCTCCTAGGAATGTAGTACCACCTAGTGAATTCACTAAGACTAAAGCAAAGAGTAGTTATAGATGGCCGAAATGGATATATAACACACTAGGATTTAAGTGGATACCTAAAGCTATTGATGTGTGTATATCTACTAAAGCTGCTATGGAACCCTCTAACATTTCGGGTTCCACATCTACTTCTATTCCATCATTATTAGATGCATTATGTAATGCGGTGTCTGAGATCATTCTCTGGATTGTTGATAGCGGATGTTCCCGACACATGACAGGCAATCTTAAAGTGTTATCAAACTTTGTTGCAAAGTTCATTGGCCTGTCGAGGTTAGGGAATGATCACCAGCGGCTATCATGGGCTCGGAGATTATGTCAATGGGAACATCGAAATTAGCGGGGTTTACTATGTGGAAGGCCTCGGTCACAATCTGTTTTCGATGAGTCAATTTTGTGATGGAGATTTGGAGGTTGCTTTCGGGGAGAAAACTTGTTTCATTAAGTGATCTACAAGGAAATGACCTTATATGCGGCTCGTAATTCTAGTCTCTACACTATCTCTATGCAAGACATGGTTGCTTCCTCTCCCATTTGCTTACTTTCTAAGGCAACATCAACAAAATCACGGCTATGGCACCGTCGTCTCTCACATCTAAACTTTCAAACCATCACCAACCTTGCTCGACACAAACTAATTGAAGGACTCCCACGATTCGGTATTCAAAGATCACCTTTGCTCGGCTTGTGAACAAGGGAAAAGAACTCGTGCTCATTTTCCTTCAAAGGTGGAACCAGACTCTCGGCATGTGCTTCATCTTCTTCACATGGATTTGTGTGGCCCGATGCGCGTTCATACGATCAATGGCAAAGCGCTACATCTTAGTAATTGTTGATGACTACTCTCGATGGACTTGGGTCTACTTTCTTCGTAGCAAAGACCAAGCTCCACAAATGATCATCACCTTTCTCACAAAAATACAAGTTCAGCTCCGAAACACCGTCGAATCATCGAGCAGACAAAGGCTGAATTTGTTAACAAAACCCTTCGTGAATTCTATGAGAAAGTGGGAAATCAAACATCTATTGCACGTACACCTGAACAAAGCGGAGTTGTTGAAAGACGAAACCGAGCGTTAGTGGAAGCTGCAAGAACAATGTTAATCAATGCTAAACTCCCAGATTACTTATGGGCGAGAATTTGTATCTCTTGCATGCTATACTCAAAACCGTTCTATGATTACAAAGCGCCACAACAAAACACCTTTCGAGCTTGTCCATAACAGAAAACCGAATCTAAAACACTTTCATGTATTTGGATCTCTTTGCTATCCGAATAATGATCGTGATGACTTTGGAAAGCTCAAAGCCAAAGCTGACATTGGAGTCTTTATCGGATGTGATAATTCCAAAGGTTTCGAATCGGAATCGTCGTACAAAGCGGTGATGGAAGCGATTCATGCTCATTTCGATGAACTTACTGAAATGGCTTACGAGTATAACGACTTAGAACCGGTCACAAGCTTAAACTTCCCTCAAACCCCATCATCAGTGAAGAAAGCCCTCGACTTACTCGTCAACAAATGGAAAGGTTATTTGCTCCTGTTCAGTGGCGATATTGATGAGCGTGCTCGGGTGTATCCGCTGTTTCCGCTGCACAACCGATAATATTCCTATACGATACACACTGCTACAACAACTCTTGTTGAAGAAGCACCTACACCAATTGACTCCAACACAACAGTTGAACACACCGCTTCCAACAATGATGAACCGGTGATGATATTCGAATGAAATACCCCCACTGCAGATTTTGATCCAAATCGTTCTTCAACCCGTTTGCTAATGAGGCTGCACGGATGTCGCGGAATCTTCAACAAACCATTTGAATCCTCAGAATCGCACAATGTATACCAACATCAACCCTCCACACATAGATGGACAAAAGACCATCCTCTGGAAAACATTATTGGCAACCCGAATCAACCAGTCGTTACAAGACAGCGTCTTCACTCGACGGTGAACATTGCATTTATGCACTCACTGTCTGCCAATCTGAACCTAAAAACATCAAAGACGCAATGACAAAAGACAGCTGGATTGAATCCATGCAAGAAGAACTCAACCAATTCAAACGTCTTGAAGTATGGGAGCTGGTTGAAAGACCAACAAGGGTCTACGTCATTGGTCTCAAATGGATTTGAAAAAACAAATTGGATCTTTGAAGGAACGTCATCGAAACAAGTCACGTCACGGTGGCTAAGGGTTATCGTCGGAAGAGGATTAGACTTTGAAGAATCTTTTGCTTCGGTTGCTCGTCTTGAGGTTGTTCGGATATTTCTAGCGTTCGCAGCTCATATGAATATAACGGTCTATTAGATGGATGTCAAAACTGCGTTTCTCAATGGACAACTTAAAGCGGTTTATGTCACCAACGGATGGATTCGTTGATCTGAGTTTCGAATCATGTCTACAAACTGAACAAAGCTCTGTATGGTCTCAAACAAGCTCCTCGGGCATGGTACGATAAGCTATCATCTTTCCTCATTGCTAATAATTTCACCAAAGGTTCGGTTGACCCAACTCTTTTTATACAATATCACGGGAACATATCTTAATTGTTCAAATTTACGTGGATGACATCATTTTGGGTCTACACATAAAAAGTTTTCAATCGCTTTTGCAAAACTAATGAAGAAAAATTTTGAAATGTCCATGATGGGTGAACTTACATTCTTTCTCGGACTGCAAGTTCATCAATCAACCCGTGGTATTTTCTTGAGTCAATCCAAATATGCCCTTGAATTGTTAAACAAATTTGGAATGAAAACCTGTGACACCTATGCCACACCAATGGCTCATACCAAGAAGTTAGACGTTGATTTACATGGGAAATTGGTGGACCCTACAAAATACCGTAGTATTATTGGATCTCTCATGTATCTAACGACTAGCGGACGATATTGTCTTTGCCGTTTATCTATGCTCCCGTTATCAGTCGCGACCAACTGAAACCCACCTCTCCGAGGCTAAAAGAATCCTCCGATACATAAAGGGAACCATTAACTTGGGGATCCGGTATCCGAAGGATTCTGGTTTTGAACTAATCGCTTTTCAGATCTGACCACGCGGGATGCTTAGACTCACGGAAAAGCACTTCAGGAGCTTTACAATTTCTTGGTGATAAGCTGGTGTCTTGGCAATCGAAGAAGCAGGATTGTACATCGCTGTCATCAACGAAGCGAGAATATGTAGCCATGTCCGCATGTTGTGCTCAAGTCATATGGATGAGAACACAACTCAAAGACTATGGTTACGTATTTGACAGAATCCTGATGTATTGCGACAATCGGAGTGCAATTGCAATCTCGTGCAACTTCGATTCAGCACTTTCGAAATCAAAGCACATCGATCTTCGATATCATTTCATCAAGGATCACGTGGAGCAGTGCTGTTGAATTATATTTTGTGGGTTCTGAATACCAATTGGCAGATCTTCTCACCAAAGCCTTGCCTCCCGCTAGGTTTAATGAGTTGGTCCAACGGATTGGTATGAGGTGTTTGACTCAAGAGGAATTGGATGATCTCCTAAAGCAGTCTTAAAACACTGTCAAACACCAAAACATCTTTTGTAAATAATTTTTCAAAAACAAAATACAAAATTATAAAACTTGATAAAAACAACAAAAATATTCTTCTAATCTACTTTTCTTTCAACATTGCAAGTACATTTCTTCCGTCAACACTTTAATCTTTCAAAATTCAGTATTTTTTTGATCAAGTGTTGAGGGGGAGAAAATAAACTTACACTTGTTTCAAAACATCTGTGTACTTGCATGTTATCACATCTCGGTTGATTCTTTTACAAATGGTGGTACATTTCCTGGTTCAAAGACACTCCTCGAACTTTAATTTATAACCTTTCATTATTTTCTCAAGTCGAGGGGGAGTGTCGTCAAGTTTCTTTCTTAAAATCTTCATTTGGTAACCAAAAATGGAAGTTAAAAGGCTTTGGATGAAAATGGAAAAGGTGGAGGGACCAAAACTGTCAAAAACTTAAAGTTATTTTAAATAAAACACCCCCACCTAACTATCACTTCTCATTTATTACAAAAAACCTAAAACCATCCTACGCCTAATAATAACTCAAGAATTCGTGTTTTGATCATCATTTTGTAAGTGTTTCTTGTGTAAAACATGTTTCTAAGCAAAGGTTTTTAATTTCATTCAAATCCTACGGCTAAAACGTTTTCTAAGCGTGATTATGTGTTCTACGCATAAGCGTATGAACACACAATCATTGTGTGTATGTTTGTGGTAAAATGATTTGTGTCAAAACGTTCATAATACATCTATGATACCATTTTAACCATCAAAATCCACCCTGAAACACTAATTGATGATTTTTGAAAATTAGGGTTTATGAGTCGAATTGGGTATTTTCAAATGTGAAGTGTTTTGGTCAAAAAGATTGTTGGGTTATGGTCTTATGGTGATGAATTGATGATTTCCTTGCTTTATAACCACCCCGAAACTCTAAATAATCAATAATTTGGAATTAGGGTTTAAAGTTCATAAGTTTGGGTATTTTTGATTCACCATGAATTGGGTGTTATAACTTGGTATATAGACTTCCTCAACTCTCTTAAGCTACCAGAAAAAGTTTTGTGCATAATCTATGGCTAGAATCCATACGCGTAGATTTAGGGTTTAGGCTACGCGTATGTATTCTACGCGTAACAGTTAAAATAAGCTAGTATGTTGTAATCTGTGATAAAATGATGTTTTGTGTTAACTTTGATGATTTGATAAACTTATTTCAGGCTTGTTACTCGTGAAAATCAGAATCAAGGTCATTTGCACTCTACGCGTAAGGTTCTACAATGGACTACGCGTATCCTGTGAAGGATATGCGTAAACAGTGACCTCTACGCATAAGGTCAACTCTTACGAGTAGCCTTACGCGTAAGGTTAATATATGCCTACGCATAAGCTCTACGCATAAGGTCTCCTTTTCCTACGCGTAACACTTCTTACGCGTAAGTTAGGATTCTACGCGTAAGTCTACGCCTAAGCATATATCATTCCTGTCTACGCATAACTTTGCCAATACTACGCTTAACCCTGGATTGACCTTCATGATGAATTGTTACGTGTACAAACTTGTAAATAAACTAATCATATCATCACGAATCCTAAAATGTCACTAATAAACTGAAATCGTTTGATATGTTGTGAACAATAAGTGATAAAATAAACTTTAAAACTTAAAGTTAACTAACTCACGAAACATTTCACGGCGTCATTGGACTATTGAATATACAAGTGACTTAGGACTCGTAACAATCATTGACACTTACATTCAATAACTAGACAATAAGACCTTCGTTGACTAACATTATGTCTTTCGATATGTTGGTTCTTTTGGCTAATGTTATTTCAGATCACGACATGGCTGAACAAATGAATATGGATGCACCTGAAGTTCTCTCCATTGTTGATATCTATCCTCATGGCTATCCAATGAAGATAGGAAAGAATAATCTCCGTGTTGACTTTGACAACCTCACTTGCTCTGAATCTTCGTGTTTAATTGCTATTGACATTCTGAGGACTCATCCGTATCAGAACATGCTTTCACACTCTGCAACTGTTACTGAGATCTACATCCAACAGTTCTGGAACACTATGGAAAGGGTCAAAGGACAAACTGCTGTGGCGGTGACTCTGAATCACAAACAAGTCACCATTACACCTGCAGACTTAAGGGCTGTTCTCCTAATTCCCGATGTCGATCCAACCAAACTATATGCCACACCTGCTGAAGAGCTCACTCTCCAATTCTTAATCAATATCGGTTATGGCGAGGCTACGGGGTAATCACCAAGCACTCTCACGTAGAGCTTAAGAGTATTCCTCAACCATGGAGAACTCTCTACATGATCTTCACCAAGTCTGTTTACAGTGCGTGGCGGCTATGAGCACCCTAAGCTCATGGAACTGCAAATATTCTGGGCATTGGTCAACAAGAAACACATCGCTATCGAAGCTCCGATTTGGGATGACATGATGTCATTTCTCAACAAACTTGGCTCAAAGATTCCCTACATCGGATATACAAAATTGTTGATCCAGAGAGCACTTGGACTTCATCCCGACATTCCCAAGAGGCTCAATGACCCCAACAATCACGACATGTTGACGGAACCCATTCTATCTGTTAGAATCAAGGAAACGTGTACAAAGAAACAAGGTCTTTGTGCTACAGATTTCCTTCTAACGAAGATGTCGAAAGCTCGAAAGCATACAAAAGGTATGCTGGAAGGCGGTTAGACAAGGCAAAGTTGGTCATCTCGACGAAAAATCTTCCGGAACACCTGTAAGGAGAACCAAAAGAGGAAGTGCAGGAAGTACGGCAAGTATTGTGAGTCAAAGGAAGTTCCCCAAGAGGAACCCTCCTTCAAAGAGGAATGTTCCATCTAAGGAAGCTGCTCCCATCCCAATTCCCAAACCCGAACCGCAAAGAAAGCTTGTGGGCGAAAGCTCTGATGGTACTGACACAGATGAAGAGATTACCTTCTCACGAATCGCAACCGTATCCCCTCCTCCAGCAGCTAAATCTACAAGTCCAATAGGCGAACATGGAAAAGGAAAGACTCCTGTACTTGAGTCTCATGATGAAAGCTCTGAATAAGAAGAAGAGCAACGGATCAATCATACTGAGGAAGAAGTTTAAATTAGTTAGACAAATTCAAAAAGCTGAAGAATTTGCAAAAGATCAAATGGGTGGCCCGGAGGATCAAGTGGTGCTGTCCACTCTTCACCAAGTCCTGATGCGGTTAATCAACCCGATAAAGGATCTGGTGCCACCACTCTTGTGCAACCACCAACGCTTGTGAAGGAGTCTACTGATCTTAACATTGAGGAACCAGAAAAGAATAAGGCGAGAAAGAAAAGCGATGAAGAAGCTAAGGAGCAGGACGGAAGAAAAGGCTAAACTGGACATGATGGCGAAGAAGATTATGATGACTTTCTTCTCGGCAGTCCAACTCGTTCCAAGGAGGATACTTCTGCACCTCCAAAGGACCCCGAATCTCCTCATGTACCCTCCTCATCAGATTCTTCATCTCACTCATCACCACCACCATCAAAAGATCAACAAAATCATCATCCAAATCCGTGAAGAAACCACCTCGATCTTGGATTTCTCAAGCTCATAAACGAATTCACAAAGCTGTCAAACAAGTCAGAAAGAAAAACGTGCTCTACAAGAAGCTAAATTTCTTTGCTTGATCACATACAGCATATGTATGACGAGCATGACAAGATGGAGAAAGAAAGGGAATTTGTTTAGAAGTTCATGAAGAGTCATCGTAAAGAGGCCTGAACGAAATGATCGAAGGTTACCCTAACAAGTACCTTCAGGATATCGTTCCTAAAATCCAAAAGGAACTGGAAAAGACAGCAAGAGATCATACTCACAAGTTTCTTCTTGACACTGTCCCCGGTGTGACTAGAGAAATATTTTCCGGACAACTCACCCCTAACATCGTAGCATTGGTTAAAAATACAATGGCCAAAGAAGGCTGATCTCTCGAATCTGAGTTAATCGCTAAACTTGTGATACAAATGTCAAAGCGATCTGGAACGTTTACTTCGGATGAAGCTAAATTTTTCGAAAATCTACTTGATTTTCAACTCAGATCATCATGCAAGGAGTCAGCCGATCAACCCAAACGACCATGAGATGACGATGATAAGGATAAGGATTACGCACCTAAGCGTCAGAAGCGGTCGGTAAATCTACCTCTATGCCACCTCCTCCACCACGAACTTCTTCTCAACAAAAGTCTCCTCCACCTCGGTCTTCTATTGATAAACCTCGGGACGATTCCGAGTTACCACCCCGACTCATAAACAGGTGATTACTTTGAGTATACGGTGGTGACGATGAAGAGGTCCTTGAGCCCCGACAACAACCCACCTCACCCAAACAAGTGCAGAAACCTGTATCATCATCAAGGCCTTCCAAAGAAGAAGAAGGCGACTCAACCGGAGTTGTCTCATGGCTAGATGACGATAAAACCGAAGAGTTTGAATGGTTCTCCACACTTGTCAATCAAACTCCCTACCCCGATGAAGGTCAAGAATTGGTAGACGGTTCTACATTGGAGCACGCAAAAACTTTTGCAAGAAAAGTTCCATGTGAAGAAAATGACGAAATCTGAATTGAAGCGAATCAAGAATGAAGCATTCCAACTTCTTAAAAACAGCTCTGAAAGCGTGGAGGTCGAATATCATCTTGAGAACATCGCTCGAGCTATGTCTAACGACATGGATTGGCTCAATCCGGAAGCAAACATTGACTTCACACAAAGGGACAACCCTCCATACTACACCGATTGGACCAAACCCTTACCGACCATTGGCCAAGCAGACGAACCACGGATTCCCTTCCGATACTTCTTTAACAGAGACCTGGATTTTCTCTTACACGGTAGCGATGGTTCGCGAAAATACGCTACATCATTGACTCTTCCATTCCCAGCGGCTATTTACTCAAACTGCATAGCTATCGAGGAACGTGCAAATCACTTGTTTTCCGACAACGTGCAAGCATACGACCAAGATGCATTGTATGGGATTCATCATTGGCCGGAACGCCGAAGAATCTACTACGGAAGCTGCACTGGTTCAGAAGTCTCAACATGCGAGTGTATAGTTCTAAGGACATCGTGGCCATCAAACACATTGATCTCAAGTCTAAGTGGGACTATTCATTCTTAAAGAATATCATAGTCAAACGACAAGATAAACAGGACTATGGATTCTCCGAGGCTGACTTTGAGAACTTGTCCCTCAACGACATCGAAGACATGTACCTTGCCAAAGTACAGGTCGTATGAGACAATTCTCGACTGAAGTTCAACGTGAATTTATCAAGTCAGTTCTCATCTTCATTAGACGCATTGTGATCAAATAACGTGTTGAAGATATCCGGATGGTACGTTGAATCTTATCAGACGCGTGTCAACCTCACTCCTCCAATGCTTACTCTTCCCGATCTCAATCAGCTACCTCAATATACGCTCATCGGCAAACCTTTCGGAGTTGTTTACTGCAGTGAACTTCAAAGAAACTGCTTAATGGCGTGTAGTGATCTTCAGAAATTCGGGGATCATACTTTGAAGCTGGTTAGGGACGGATTAGCATACAGATTGAAGGATATACGCCTGAAAGTGGGATCTCGTAAGTGCTGGAATTCTCAGGAAAGGAGGGATGTGAGAAGGATCATCACCATGATTGATGAGCGGTTGTTCAGACGGGATCGAGTTCGAGACGATTGGAGAGCTATGTTGGTGGTCGACCTAGGAGAAACATCACCGGCTTTCAACATCCTGCGCGCACTCCACGGGAACATCACTACACTTCACTGGTACCCTTGAATTGTTTCCTTCATAATTTTGGATGTATGATTAAATATGTCTATGGCTTGTGCACACATAACAGTGTACAACCCGTAATTGTCAAGAAAGGACCCTGTGGTACGCTTCAGTGCCACAATCCTTATAAAAGGAGCGAAAGCTTCTTACTTTTGAGTAAAACCTATCAAACCTTTCACTTTTCAAGGTTTTGCTCAAAAGAACAAGTACTTTCCCTTAAGACTTTCAAAACCTCAACCGTTTATATCACTTGTTGAGGGGGAGTATTTGAAACTTTGTTCACAAATTGTTCACAGTGGTCATTTTTCCCGCAACACTCGAAATGGTCATATTTATTCTCAAACGTTTCAAAAATAACACTTTAGTATGCCATTTTTGAGGGGAAGAAAATTGTGTGATAAGAAATATGTTGTACAAAATGCAAATGAATCTGTGTACCTCAGACTTAACCAACGAATTGACGATAATTAACTGTTAGTAACTTCGAAAAGACTTGTCCTGGACGGGTAATAATTTCAAGCTAGTTCGCTAGTGATGTAAGCGTGTCTCGCAAAGGACTTGTCTGAGTAGAATGTACCATTCGAGAAACTTTTGATAGACATGAACTCGGACGGGTTTGACAACCTTCCAAGGTTTGTCTACACCTTCATGGTAGTTATTAGAGCTAGTTGTCACCTAAAAGCTGACAATGTAACTCTTTAACTATGCAACGTAACCGTGTCTCGCGGGGGATTGTCTATGTCACAATTCGCAATTTCCGGTCATTTCTCATATTTCACATTCAGCATTTCATAACGATTCGTACATGGTTTTGCATTTTTTTATTAAACGTTATTTTCTTATTAAATAAACATTATCGCGTAAACATTATTTTTGAACATTTGATCCGATACTTCCAAAATGATCCCGATACATTTTTATACTTACATTTAGTTATAAAAACTATATTTTGAGTTACCTCGTGTTTTAAAATTCATTTTTGTATGTAAATTGTTAAATTTATATTATTACGACGGTTTTCTTAAAAACTACACGAATATTATTATTTCACTCAAGTTTTGCAAGAAATGTATTTTTATAATTTTTTTTATGACCAAAATATATTTTATCTTGACCCGTGAAATTTATTTTATCTAACGCTACCTTAAATATTCAAATGTGTATACAACTTACTAATCTTATTTAACAATACTACAAGTTACTACTATCCTCAAATAACTTTACTTCTACTACATTTATACTTTTACATAATAATAATAAATATAAGATATGTATTATTAAATACATAATGCACCAAGATTTTTACAAGATTTTCCTTACTTATATACTCTTACACTCCAAAAATCCTACACATACAACAATAATTCAAGTGTGAAAGTCAAGATCTCCTCTCTTCTTCTTCCTCCCAAAAATCCGGCCAACCATAGAGATCAAGAAGTGATCATTAAAATTTTTCTTATCAAGTTCTACACAATCTAGTAACACTCTTTGTTTAGGTTTTGAAATAAAAACCTAGGGTGTTTAGGATAAATCCTTGATCATAAACCTCATCAAGCAATTTGTAAGCATGAAACTTTATCTTTTACCTTTTCATACATATTTTTCATACATTTTCTTGAAGTCCTCATGATCATATTTGCTCAAGTTGTAGTTTTTATTCATGTTATCAAATGTTATCACCCATATGTGTCCTATTAATTTTTATAACAAGTATGTACTAGTTAGAAGTTTATAAAAATGAGAAGTTTGAAAAATGGATCATCAAAGTCTAGTTGTGGTTTTTGGAGGAAATGGTTACATAAATTTTATATATGTTTATTTAAGTTTGTATATATATTTTAGCCTCACAATGAATATTTATTTTAGTTATGATCAAATGAAGTGTTTTACTAGTAGGATTGGTGATGAGTAGATTAAGGGATTTTTGTGGTGAAGTTGTGGTTTAACGAGTAGATAAAAATGGTAAAGTTTAAAATAAGCGCGGAAGCGCTGTCGAAAATTATAATTTTTCGAAAAGTTAGTCATTTTTATAAGTTTTATTAAAGTTTTAGAAACTAGATTTTTAGTTATGAACGTGGCCTTTTGAACGGACTAAAACGGAGTTATAACGAAAAATATACGTGGTTTCCAAGTTACGATTTAAAAACTACCATTTTCCGGAAAATTGTACATGCAGTCCGAATTTTAACTGACCCAAACAGTGGCCTTAAAATTTCTGTGAAGTCTCCGAAGTTTAAAAATATATTAGTACTCTTCATTACCTTCGAGTGGATATAAAGAACTTGAAAAACGGACTTAAAACGAGTGAGTTATGGTTAACAGAACTTTGAGTCAAAAACGTGCTGAAAACACTATTCACAGCTTTAGTAAGCTGTCAGGATTTTAATCAAGGTTTTTGAGGGTCTAAACGGACGTTTCGGAAATGGGACGTTAAAAACGAGTTAGTTTTCCTATGTATACATTACGTTAAGTCCGACGTAAACTGATTTTTCAATTACTAAAACCGTTACATAGTTTTAACTACATTTTCACCATTAACTCAAAAGTGATTATTTTTGACAAGAAACCGTCACACATTCAAGTAACAATATTTTTATATAACTAGTTTTCAAGTAGCATATTGGGTGATACGTTTTCAAAATCATGCATTCACGACAACATATCATAACTCAAGTCATAACATTCATTTTAGGTCGCGGATAGTTTCGGGCCTCACTTTCGTGCATTTCATTTTGTTAGCATATCAATCACACCAGGTGAGTTCGTAGCCCCACTTTCTATTACTTATTTGTCTTACAAACTCTTTGGGGGAGATACATGCTCAAACTATTTTCATTTACTTTCACAAATACTCTAAACGTTTACTGATTACCGTGAGTTTCATAGCCCCTACTTTTATACATTTCAATTACTTTTGGGGGAGATACATGCTCAAACTATTTTCATTACTTCCGCAAGTACTTTAAACTCTTACATATCACGGTGAGTTCATACCCCACTTTTACTCGTTTAAATTCTTACAAACTATTTGGGGGAGATACATGCTTAAATACTTGTTTCACTCTTGCGAATACTCAAACCATTTATACAATTGTGTTACAATATACTTTTTATACACTTTGGACATTTGTGTGGTTTATTGCGATCTTTGCCTTAATGTTTTAAACTTGTTTTCTATTATGCATCAATATACATACTTTAACAACTGGTTAACTCCTGCGGGAGCCGGTCAAAACATTTAAACTCTTTTGCCAAACAACATTGCTTATACTTTAGACTTGGTGCGTGTGGTGACTAGACTTAAACAAACATCCCATCATTTATATGGTGGAAGGCCATTAATTTGGATACAGCCCAACGTGCGTCGTTGGAGGAACATCCCATCATTTATATGGTGGAAGGCCATTAATTTGGATACAGCCCAACGTGAGCGTTGGAGGAACATCCCAGCATTTATATGTTGGAAGGCCATTTTTATGGATACATCCCAACACGAGTGTTGGAAGACCCTTGTGGTAACATTGATACTTTTAACTACTATGATACATGCATACAAGATTGACATACTATTTTTAGCAGTGGGTTGTAAACACACAGGTTGCAAGTTTTGTATGGGCGGGACTTGGAACTGAGTGGATTTACGATGCCTTTGCTTTGCGAACTATTCTATTTGACCAAAAACTTTTCCTTTGTTACATAAATACTCTTTTAAGGCTTTACTTGTTAACCAAACTCTACGAACTCACCAACCTTTGTGTTGACACTTTTTAGCATGTTTATCTCAGGTTTTAAGGTGATAGCATTTCATGGAGCTTTTGGGTCGCATGGCATACATTGGAGTCTTGTGCTTTTAACAGTTACCATTCGACATGTTTTGTAAACTCTTTGTGTATTATCAAACTTTATGATTTCTTGTTGTGTAATCTTTGACATTTGAAATCGAATGGTAAACTTTTCAAAACGTCTCATTATAGAGGTCGTTTTCTGTATCCATACTTTGTGCTATGACGTTATACCCCAATGACACTATCGTTCCGCTGCGATATTTTGGGGGTGTGACAGATTGGTATCAGAGCGTTGGTTATAGAGAACTAGGTTGCATCATTGACCCTAGACTATAACCACATCATCATAGCATCTCATCATATCATTATAAGTGCATATTCTTTATACATGCGAACTTATGACTCAACACCAAACATCATATGAGTCGATTAGTCCAAGCATTGCATAGTTACTCCTAAATTATACATAGCCTGATCACCTATGTCTAATTCAGGAAGAATCATGCAATGAAGGGAGTAGTAGTCTCCTATGAGTAAGCAATTCGAATGTCGAGCCAAATTTTCAAAAGATTTTCTTCAAACCACTTGTTTCCAGTTTGATCCGCGTGACAGTTCTTGTTTGATGAGTTGCAAAGATCGAGCTAGAAACAAGTTGTTACCTAAACCGATTTAGCCTAATCTTATGACAGTTCTTGTTTGATGAGTTGTGGGATTAAGCAAAAATCGGTTACCTAAAAGTCTTTTGGAAATTTTGCTCGAGAATGGGAAAGCCTGCCTCATCGAGCCTAATCATAAGGGAGCATGTCTTTAGAATGGGATATAGTCACGACATATGCATGAGCATTGGCATAATCATTTAAATCATACATGAGCATAAACTTTTAGAACCCTTGTCGCGTTTTGGGCCATAGTATCATTAATCGAATCACGGGGACGTGATTCCTTTGACATGGGAAGAATGTCACAATTCGCAATTTCCGGTCATTTCTCATATTTCACATTCAGCATTTCATAACGATTCGTACATGGTTTTGCATTTTTCATTAAACGTTATTTTCTTATTAAATAAACATTATCGCGTAAACATTATTTTTGAACATTTGATCCGATACTTCCAAAATGATCCCGATACATTTTTATACTTACATTTAGTTATAAAAACTATATTTTGAGTTACCTCGTGTTTTAAAATTCATTTTGTATGTAAATTGTTAAATTTATATTATTACGACGGTTTTCTTAAAAACTACACGAATATTATTATTTCACTCAAGTTTTGCAAGAAATGTATTTTTATAATTTTTTATGACCAAAATATATTTTATCTTGACCCGTGAAATTTATTTTATCTAACGCTACCTTAAATATTCAAATGTGTATACAACTTACTAATCTTATTTAACAATACTACAAGTTACTACTATCCTCAAATAACTTTACTTCTACTACATTTATACTTTTACATAATAATAATAAATATAAGATATGTATTATTAAATACATGATGCACCAAGATTTTTACAAGATTTTCCTTACTTATATACTCTTACACTCCAAAAATCCTACACATACAACAATAATTCAAGTGTGAAAGTCAAGATCTCCTCTCTTCTTCTTCCTCCCAAAAATCCGGCCAACCATAGGAGATCAAGAAGTGATCATCAAAATTTTTCTTATCAAGTTCTACACAATCTAGTAACACTCTTTGTTTAGGTTTTGAAATAAAAACCTAGGGTGTTTAGGATAAATCCTTGATCATAAACCTCATCAAGCAATTTGTAAGCATGAAACTTTATCTTTTACCTTTTCATACATATTTTTCATACATTTTCTTGAAGTCCTCATGATCATATTTGCTCAAGTTGTAGTTTTTATTCATGTTATCAAATGTTATCACCCATATGTGTCCTATTAATTTTTATAACAAGTATGTACTAGTTAGAAGTTTATAAAAATGAGAAGTTTGAAAAATGGATCATCAAAGTCTAGTTGTGGTTTTTGGAGGAAATGGTTACATAAATTTTATATATGTTTATTTAAGTTTGTATATATATTTTTAGCCTCACAATGAATATTTATTTTAGTTATGATCAAATGAAGTGTTTTACTAGTAGGATTGGTGATGAGTAGATTAAGGGATTTTTGTGGTGAAGTTGTGGTTTAACGAGTAGATAAAAATGGTAAAGTTTAAAATAAGCGCGGAAGCGCTGTCGAAATTTATAATTTTTCCGAAAAGTTAGTCATTTTTATAAGTTTTATTAAAGTTTTAGAAACTAGATTTTTAGTTATGAACGTGGCCTTTTGAACGGACTAAAACGGAGTTATAACGAAAAATATACGTGGTTTCCAAGTTACGATTTAAAAACTACCATTTTCCGGAAAATTGTACATGCAGTCCGAATTTTAACTGACCCAAACAGTGGCCTTAAAATTTCTGTGAAGTCTCCGAAGTTTAAAAATATATTAGTACTCTTCATTACCTTCGAGTGGATATAAAGAACTTGAAAAACGGACTTAAAACGAGTGAGTTATGGTTAACAGAACTTTGAGTCAAAAACGTGCTGAAAACACTATTCACAGCTTTAGTAAGCTGTCAGGATTTTAATCAAGGTTTTTGAGGGCCTAAACGGACGTTTCGGGGGAAATGGACGTTAAAAACGAGTTAGTTTTCCTATGTATACATTACGTTAAGTCCGACGTAAACTGATTTTTCAATTACTAAAACCGTTACATAGTTTTAACTACATTTTCACCATTAACTCAAAAGTGATTATTTTTGACAAGAAACCGTCACACATTCAAGTAACAATATTTTTATATAACTAGTTTTCAAGTAGCATATTGGGTGATACGTTTTCAAAATCATGCATTCACGACAACATATCATAACTCAAGTCATAACATTCATTTTAGGTCGCGGATAGTTTCGGGCCTCACTTTCGTGCATTTCATTTTGTTAGCATATCAATCACACCAGGTGAGTTCGTAGCCCCACTTTCTATTACTTATTTGTCTTACAAACTCTTTGGGGGAGATACATGCTCAAACTATTTTCATTACTTTCACAAATACTCTAAACGTTTACTGATTACCGTGAGTTTCATAGCCCCTACTTTTATACATTTCAATTACTTTTGGGGGAGATACATGCTCAAACTATTTTCATTACTTTCGCAAGTACTTTAAACTCTTACATATCACGGTGAGTTCATACCCCACTTTTACTCGTTTAAATTCTTACAAACTATTTGGGGGAGATACATGCTTAAATATTTGTTTCACTCTTGCGAATACTCAAACCATTTATACAATTGTGTTACAATATACTTTTTATACACTTTGGACATTTGTGTGGTTTATTGCGATCTTTGCCTTAATGTGTTAAACTTGTTTTCTATTATGCATCAATATACATACTTTAACAACTGGTTAACTCCTGCGGGAGCCGGTCAAAACATTTAAACTCTTTTGCCAAACAACATTGCTTATACTTTAGACTTGGTGCGTGTGGTGACTAGACTTAAACAAACATCCCATCATTTATATGGTGGAAGGCCATTAATTTGGATACAGCCCAACGTGCGTCGTTGGAGGAACATCCCATCATTTATATGGTGGAAGGCCATTAATTTGGATACAGCCCAACGTGAGCGTTGGAGGAACATCCCAGCATTTATATGTTGAAAGGCCATTTTTATGGATACATCCCAACACGAGTGTTGGAAGACCCTTGTGGTAACATTGATACTTTTAACTACTATGATACATGCATACAAGATTGACATACTATTTTTAGAAGTGGGTTGTAAACACACAGGTTGCAAGTTTTGTATGGGCGGGACTTGGAACTGAGTGGATTTACGATGCCTTTGCTTTGCGAACTATTCTATTTGACCAAAAACTTTTCCTTTGTTACATAAATACTCTTTTAAGGCTTTACTTGTTAACCAAACTCTACGAACTCACCAACCTTTGTGTTGACACTTTTTAGCATGTTTATCTCCGGTTTTAAGGTGATAGCATTTCATGGAGCTTTTGGGTCGCATGGCATACATTGGAGTCTTGTGCTTTTAACAGTTACCATTCGACATGTTTTGTAAACTCTTTGTGTATTATCAAACTTTATGATTTCTTGTTGTGTAATCTTTGACATTTGAAATCGAATGGTAAACTTTTCAAAACGTCTCATTATAGAGGTCGTTTTCTGTATCCATACTTTGTGCTATGACGTTATACCCCAATGACACTATCGTTCCGCTGCGATATTTTGGGGGTGTGACAGTCTATCTTCAGTGAATCAATTCAAAAAGTGCGCGCTCTTTCCTCACTGTGCATTTAACCATTAAAACTATTAAGCACATGTGGAGGGGGAGTATTTATGCAAAACATCATCTCTCACAATGGTTCAAACATGTTTTTTCATTAACAAACCCTTTGAGAGACATTTTTTCATACAGTGGTTTTAATGGCAAACATAGGTTAGTCATGGAGTTATAAGGTGACTAAGGTTAGGAATAACCGTCCTATGATCCGCCAGAGCCGGAGGGATCTACCCAAGGACACTACCATTAGTTAGTGTTAGAAGTCCTTAGGTATGATTGTAAAAAGGAGAAAATGAGAATCGGAGAAAGAAGGAGTTGAAGAATTAAAAAGAAATGCAAAGAAAAGGGTGAAAAGAAATAGCCCTCCAGATTATTCAACTTAGGGCAGACACCGGGTTCAATTCATATGCTACTGGTTGTCACTTAGTGACGCCGGTATTGAAGATTAAAAGTCGTCATGGACCCAGTGACGCATGCACTAAACCTTCTTATCCACTCAAGTTTCTCTCAACAGAAGCTTGTTTCATTCTCACAGGAACCCTACGTAAACTATCGGCTTTCTCCTAGAGATTGCTGGTATTGAAGAAGGAGACCCTCTCCCTAGTCTCCGCTCAGGAAAACCAAAACGCACTATTGAGTCTAGAGCCACGAGATTCATCAAAAGATCTCTTAGGAACACTTGACATTTAATCACTTGATGATCAACTAATAAGATCATCAGTGGTTCATATCGAGTCCTTCACAGATCTTAGCAATCTGTCGAGAACATTTATGAGAGGGTCACATCTGTGATCCTCAGTGATTGAATGGAAACTCCTGCCAGGGTCAACATCAAACAGCCCAGTCAGCAGGTCACTTCGGTAACTCCCCGTGGATTACGCAGAGTGTGTCTCAAACGGTCTACAGTCGTGAGGTGATGCTTCGGTGTACCTCAGCGACTCATCTGAACTGTAGATGTACTTCGGTACATCGCGTTATCTCACTTGTGAGACTCCAGTTCAGGAACGGCCTTTGTAAGAATTAGAGTTGTGTCCTCACACTATGCTGTTGACACTCTCGAAGTTCAAATTTGTAAGTGCCGGAAACCGCTTATTACTAACCGTTTGAAATGTTTTCTTCTTATGGAAGCTCCGGAGCGGGATGATCGTGCTGATTCTTCTCATGCTCACGCCAACATCATCACTAATGGAAGTTCTATTCAAAAGCAACACAACCGTCAGAATGATTCTTCGTCAAACCAAAGAATCTACAAAGTTAAAGACTTAAAGAACTTCATCAGTATTGAATTCCAACGTCAAAGAGCGTGGGAGCATGTTGAAGAATGACGTGGAGACACTGGAGCAACGAAGCAGACCTGAGGCAGACCGATGCAGACAACAACATACTATCACTCTCACCACAAAGAACAATGATTAAAGAACAAAGTTAAAGATGACGTCAAAGCATAACTGTTCAAAGATAACTATCTCTCTACACTGGGGAGATTGTTCGAATCAAGGCAATTCTTCTCACAAGAAAGAAGAATGTCAGAAGACGTCACTGCTACTATTACATCAACGCCTTCACCGTTTTCATTCATATATACTTGAGGGGGAGATTGTTGGAATCACTCCTAAACAGTATTTCAAGTATTTATATTTCATATGTAATAGGTAGCTTTATTATGGCCTTTATGTTTGTTTAAGGTCAAGCTTATGTAGAAGGCCCATAAGCTTGACCCAAGCCCAATAAGGATAGGAAGGGAACTAGGAGTGTTGCCCTAGCTTCCCTCCTATAAATACCCCTTGTAAACCTTCATTTGAAGGTTGGTTGTTCAAGTTTTCTTTTCACACATACTCTCTACGCATAACCGGTCTTTCTTATTAACGTGTGTGTGTGTGATACTTGTTCAATCGCCTCATCTCCTTTCTTATAAGCTTGTGTTGTAAAACTAGTGACCTAACATGTTGTAATAAGGAGTATGTCTCCTTTGGGATAGGTGTTGTGTAGTGTTGGGTAGTAGTTCCTCATTTGTAATGGAACTCGGTATCTAGCCTTATATCGGATAAAGTGTAGGTAACGTTGTGATAGGTTTGGTTCTACCTCGTGGAAGAACTCGGTGTCTAGCCTTGTACCAGATAAAGAGTAGGCGACATTGTGAAGGCTTCTACGTCACTAGGAGTTTGTGTTGTGTAGTGATTACGAACTCTCGAGTAGGTGACTCGGGGAGTGGATAAGGGCAAGGAAGGTGTCCTTGTAGCCGAACCACTATAAATAATCGCGTTGTGGTTTTGTTCTTCTTACTCTTTATCTTTTCTTTACTTATTTATATGCTTATCAATCAACATCCAATACACACATTTAAATAGATTGACATAAGTCGATCTAAATAGTTTAAAACGAAGTTTTAATCGGTAAAACTATTCAACCCCCCCCCCCCTTATAGTTTTTCACAATATCACCTTAGTTGTGACCTCTGTTGTAAAAATCGGCCCAGGCGGCCGATTAATCCCTGCATAATTGCTGATCACTCCCTAAGCGCCTTGATTTATCATAATCGGTCTATTTAATCGGTTTGGTCAAAGATCGCTTAAAAATCGGTTAACAAACCGATTAATCGGACAAAATCAGATTAATCAGACAAATGCGCTTAAAAATTGGTCAACAAAATCGCTTAAAAATCGGATAAAATCACTTAAAAATCGGTCAGTAAATCGATTAATCGGACAAAATCATTCAAAGGTCGCTTAAAAATGGTCAACAAACCGAGTAATATTTATGTTTGACTTTGAACTATGAAGATTTATTTATCATGTCGATATTTGAACACTTGAAATATTTGAATTTTGATGCAATACGCTTATCCCATACATATAATATCTAAAATTACATTTTTGTGCTTAAAAATTCCAATTCGATTAATCCTCGCCTAACCGATTAATCGCTAGGCCCTACCAACCGCCTCACTAGCGCCTAGCGATTTTTATAACCTTGGTTGTGACAAAGTGTCTAGCCGTTTGGCTATACATAGGCTGTTAAGATATTTAAAGAAATTAGTCTTCGTTATGCATTTTTAGGTCGAGTTTTCTTATAGGTTGATGGAAAACGTCGTTACGGACAATTTTCATGTTTTAACTTTTTGATGAAACGGACTAGAGAGGCCTCTAAATTTTACTCAGATTCGTTAACAACAAGCTTTTGGCAGTTTTTAGTTTCTAGGTTTCGTTAACTTCTTTTTATCGTAACTTTTGACTCATGTACTCGTTTCGAGTGATTTAAATTGCTACGTTTTCATTTTAACCTTGTCTAAAACAATATGTAAAGTACCAAACCTAGATGTGGTCGGTTTTGTAAAACTTTTGTACATAAGTTCATTAGTTTACTTGTTTGTTAACATAATATAACATACAAAGGTTTTAGCTTGTTTTCACGACTTAGTACATCATGAATCAATGTAAAGAGCATATATAGCATATAAGGATTATGAAAACAAGAAAAAATAGCGTGCTTAAGTCTTACAAATTTTGGCCTTAATGAAAAGGGAAATCGAAAACCCTAGCTTCCAATCCTTTAACACAACTCTTGCAAACCTTTGATACCCTTGCTATAACCCAGATCTAATCACCTTGTATAGTTCTTAATCTAGCCATGGAATCATCAAAGTAACACTAGACTTATGTAGAGAATAACTAGGCATTCATCTTCTATGTATAACTTGGAACTTGGAAATCAAATAAAGAGTGTTTGCTCTTTGTGATGTTATGAACGACCAAGAGAGGGGAGAGGGTATTTATAGGGCCTTGATGAGGTTAGTTACACTAAGGTATGGTATAGAATGAACCACATGATGCATACTTGGTTGATTTTTAGCCTTAAGACTTTCTATAGCTCCTAATGTAACACATGATGCTCTAAATGTTCCATGGCTCTCACCAATCCACCAAGGCCATGTTGATCCTTCATGTACACGTTCATATGATGGGCGGAATGACTAGATGGATAAAATTGGCATTATCTAGTTTACGGAGTGAGTTTTGGTCCCGTTAATCGCTAACTATAAGTCGTAAAGTCACGAAACTTAAAACCGGGTATCCTAAAAATATGAAATTTGTAAATATGTTAAAACTCATCAATATAATCTATAATATCATTTTAAATGAGTGATAAGTTCTATCGAGATGCTTAAAGTCGTAAAAACCTAAAACCGTAGGCTTAAAATGCGTAAAACGCGTAAAACGCAAAACCGGAAAACGTAAAATTACAAAACTTATGAAATTGTCGTATGATGTGAAAAACCTATATTTCTCTTGTTTGTAATGTTGTAGGGACATATTGGGATGCCTAAATGTAGTTTAAACTTAAACGTAAATCTCAGACACGGTTTCGTGAAATTTGCAAAAATGACCCGACGAGTGTCAAATTCTCGGGTTATCACTAAAATAGGTTAACCTACGAGAATGTGAAATAAAAATTTCGAAAGTGCATAGTAACAGTGAATAGTAAAAATGAATAGTAACCCGAAAATACGAATTGTTACATTATGGTCTCGGGTGCGTTTATCTATACTACTTATAATGCACGAAGACACCTCACTCTTAATTTTAAGACGTATAAGAAATTAAGCATAGTTTACAAGACTTTAATGCACCAATTTTCAGAATTACAACAAAGTAAGCATATTGTACAACAAAATAAAGCGTGGTGTCATTTTAAGACCAAAATTCTATCAATCAACATTAATGCTATTAAAAACACCCTTTCACTAAAAATTACAACCATTTAAGCACAATGTACAATAGCTGCAACCAATTTTCAGATTTACAACAAAATAAGCATAGTGTACAACAAAATAAGCATGATGTAATTTTCAGACTTACAAAATTAATGCTATTAAAGTGGTCAATGTTATTAATGACTATAATGACTACTACTTACAAGAAAAGAAACATAGTGTGCAACACTTTAATGCACATAATTTTCAGACGTCCAAGACAAGAAGCATAGTGTACAACAAAACACCACATTATTGCAATTAATACAATTAATACAGTTATTAAAACATCCCTTACATAAGAAATACAAATTATCAAGCATATTGTACAACCAAATTAAACACAATTCCTACATTAAATTTCACTACTACAAATAATAAAGCACATTATACAAATATTCAAGCCCGAACGGGCAACGGGCCAAATGAGCTTGAGCCTGAACGGGCGCGGACCAAAAGGGCTCGAGCCCGAGCAGACGCGGGCCAACGGGTTCGAGCCCGAACGGGCACGGGCTATACAAAATTCTTGATATCCGTAAATTTATTGTTAAAAAAACATAGTAAACTAAAATACATTATTCATCGAAAATTTTTATTTTAAGGTACCCGCCGCTACAAAGCGCGGGTACCCTGCTAGTATAAGTAAAACATGTTATATGATGGTCTTAAACGGATTTCTGAATGGGACAGTTTTGTAAGCCGAATAGGTGTACACTATTGCTTGAGTTTCACAAATGTATAATACTGGTTTTTTCTTGAAAACTTATCTTAATATCCCATTGAAGTTTTCCAGTTTGTTCAGGTGAATTTGGAGTTGTATTGGTCATGTTTTTGAATTTTAAGGAATCATGTGTCAAATCTGAGTTCTGAGAACTTAATATCAGTCGATGTTTTTGATTTTTAATTTTCAAACCACATGGAGTTAAGAGCTCTCCTTTTATAGGGATGATGTTTAGGTTATGTGAGGCTTCTGTGAATTTTTGGGGAGTTTTTTGAAGTGTTCATGTAATACCCCAACCCGACAAGGGTCCGAATGTCACATTATGGAGTCGTATCAGAACATACTAATAAAAATGCAAGCGGAAGTCTTATCAATTTAAATACCAAGTCATATAAACGAATGAATTACAAAGGAAAAATACATAATCCAACATTTCTAAAAGGTACGAAATATCAAAACAAATGCTCTTCCAAAAGAGTCCAAAGTAATAAGGAAAACTAGGGTCGGTTCACTCAAGCTTTCCTACTCTCAGCCCATCAAAGCCCAGCATCCCACTTGGTACCTACCGCATGGAAAAGAAATACGGCTGAGCTTAAAAAGCCCAGTGAACAGATATAACAAAACAAAAGCTAAACATAATCAAATACAAAAACGCATCAAAGGAGACTGATAACAAAGTCGTAACGAATGAGCACAATGAGTCTATGAGTCAATGAGGAACCTGTAGAACACAATAATAACATATATCCAGAAGGAACATAAATCAAAGAAAACCAAAGCAAAGCAAAGCAAAGCAGCGGATCATTGAACAATATAAGCACATATAAATAACCAAACATACAAGTATTGGAACATAATCACATAGGAGTTGATGAACACTATCCTAATCATAAAAGCAATCAACAGGGTAAAAGCATATCAGTCAGCGGATCAACTAAACATGAATATGGCAAAAAAACAAATCAAATAATCAGAAATACATAAGTTAAGCAGAATCCTATAATCAGGCGAAATTAACTGAATAGGGCGCAAGCATGGCAATCACACATGTCAGAAAATCAACGTAATAAATATCATATCAAGCTAAGATACTAATAGAGGTATAAGCATGTCAGTCACAAGTATAGGTAGGAAATACTGAACGAACATCATAACTAAATGAAGTAGCTGAGCAAGAATACAACACGACAACCTAAACAAATCAACTAGACAGATAACATAAGTTGTACCATATTCCTTCATCAACCAGTAACATGAACAGAAGTGTAACATGGCGAATCAACAAGTCAGGTAAACATCAATTACCATACCGAACCGATAACATAAGCATTAGAAAATATCAAACAGAAGTACAAACATGGAAATCACAAATAGCAGGTAGATTACTAAATGACAGACATAGTCCTCGACATAACTGAACGAAGTATAACATGATAAATGGTTAAATCAAATGATTACGTACTAGCATGGCAAACAGACAAATCAAATAGTCACATAATAGCATGGTAAGCGGATAATCAAATGTTAGCATGATAACAGATGAATCAGCTAACCACATACTAACATAGAAGATAGAGAAATCATGTAATCGCATATCAGCATGGTAAACAGATGAACCAAATAATCATATAATAGCATATTCAACACTTGAATCCAATAATCATATAATAGCTCGGTAAACAGATGAAGTGGTAGTCTGAAATATAAGCTTGGCAGCCAACCGAAATGGAGTGAAAGCATAGTAAAACAAATGAACTGAAGACTGAGTATAATAACCAAATGAACTGAAGCATGAGTCCGATAGTCAAATGAATCACATAAGAATACCGAGTGAATAAGTAGTCAATTGAATGACTGAATAGGCATAGAAAACGAATGAATCAGAATATCAGATAGTCACATAATAACCAAAATCAGAATGTTGCCACGAGCACCTAATGCTAAAGGAGATACTCCAATAGCCAAATCTACCAAATCACATATCATAACCCATATCTGCCAAATCATATCAAATCCGTCAAATCATGTCAAAGTGTACATGGGTAGCTAGCCCAAATGTACCAAACTGTGAGGGGGTGTACTGCACACACGTACCACATCACCAAAACTAAACTAAGTACCTAGGATGCATCCATACGCTCCCTGCAAAACAAATCAAATATACATATGCCAGTTCGAGACTGTACATACTTAATCATAATTACCAAGTGCACACATATCATAATTATATCATAAGAGAACGCCGGGGACTAATCACACCGTCCCTGATAGTGTCATGCCATTGGTGCATCAATGACATGGCCATGGTACCTCCATGGCTAGTTAGCTCGGGCAACCAAATAAAACGAATCATATCATATCAAACTGATCATATAATGGAATCATATCAAAGCAAAGATCTCAAACGGATAACATATCAAACGAATAATAAATCAAATATCAAATCAAAGAATCATACCAAAACGAATCATATCAAGTGGATGATATCAAATCAAAGAAAGGAGAATATGAATCGGATATCAAAATGGACAAGAGTCATGAGAGAAAAGAAGTGTCATTACTGAAATGACGGAATATCTGTACCTCAAAGTGTGTACACGAGAGCAAAGCACACAAAGCCAATCACCTCTCCCTCTTCACAAGATCTACAGTAAATATACTCACATATTACCAACATATTCATTTTATAAGCTTATTATATATTTATAAGTGTTTTACTTATTGATATCATCATTGTGCCTTTTATTTTCTTAACTTCATAGCTGGACCAGCTTTACACGAATTTTTAAACCCATCAGAAGTATTCCAAAAATTATAAGAAAATTCCCAGAGGTTTCCACATTAGTTAAGTAGTTTCAAAAATTTTGGTAGATTTTATCTCAGAGTCTAAGTATGGTTTAAAAATCCATATTTCCAGACCTGCCCAGAAAGTGTCCACGAAGTACACCTCAAAAGTTTACTTTTATTAGACATGTTTAAACACCTTGGAAAAATTCCCAAAAATTCCAGAAATTCATTTAT